>WOUO01000004.1:600000-1200000 GCA_017139535.1 Trichocladium uniseriatum | reverse complement strand
TCCGGGAGTTATACTCTAGGGGACTAGCCTGGCCTTATTTACCTTACTTTTAAAACCTCATGTTCTCTAACCTTACTTAGAGTATCTAAAGGTCAGGACCTGTGGCCCGACCTGCCGGGATCCTCGGCCCGGTGGGAGCCTGGTCAACTCCCTTCCCGGCCGATCTCTCGAACCCCGACCCCGCGTTTACCCCACTCACGGAGCTCAACTGTCACCGGCCCGGGCCCGAGTCTTCTGCTCTGAGACTGCGCAGTGGAGCATTTGAGAGCACGCAAATACGCCACATATATACGTCAGGTAACAAACGGAGAGGTGGGGGACAAGAAGATAAGAAGGGACCCGTAGCCGGATCGCTGTCAAGGATATACCACGACCCTTCCCATCTTCGTCTTCTCTTCGCAATCTGCACCCAAAAAATTGGTTGAATCCCCACTACGACAAGCAAGAAAGCAAGCAAACATGAGCGACATCCAACAAAACGTCGAGTCCGCCTCGGAGCGCTACGCCGCCTCCTTCACCCAAGGCCACCTCGCCCTGCCCCCGGCAAAGAAGTATCTCGTCCTGACCTGCATGGACGCACGCATCGACCCGGCAAGCGCGTTTGGCATTGAGCTGGGCGACGCACATGTCATTCGGAATGTAAGCTGTTCTCTGAAACTGTCATGTTTGTGATTGATGATGATCACTGACTGGTTGAATGACAGGCTGGCGCCTCAGCGCTGGATGCCCTCCGCTCCATTGTCATTAGCCAGCAGCTGTTGGGGACGCAAGAGATTGTGCTGGTTAAGCACACGGGATGTGGCATGTTGACGTTCCAGAATCAGGATGCGGTTGGGTTGGTGGCTGAGAGGCTGGGGTGAGTTGTCTTTTTTTTGTTTTGATTTTTTTTGGATTTTCTTTTTCTTCTCTTCCCCCGGGGAATCCGCTTTTGGGAACTTGTTGATTTGCTCGACAGAATGATTATTGACTCATTATTCGTGGTACAGCGCTGAGGCGGTCGAGGAGCTGAAGGACCGCGTCCCGGATTTCCTGCCCTTTCCTGACCTGGAGGCGGCCGTTGTGGCAGATGTTGGCTTCTTGACAGCATCGAGGCTGGTGCCGGACTCTGTCGTGGTAAGTGGCTGGGTGTATGAAGTTGAGACGGGCAGGACTAGGCGGGTGGTGTGACTGAGGTACAGCAGATGGGAGTGGTTGTCCCTGTTGTTTGGCGGGAGTGTGTGCTTTTCGCAATATAGCTGGAGTTATTTTGGTCGTAGCATTGTGCAGCTGGTTTCATACTTTCTATTGCCATTCGAGT
The DNA here is from genome assembly GCA_017139535.1 of Trichocladium uniseriatum. NCBI lineage: Eukaryota > Fungi > Ascomycota > Sordariomycetes > Sordariales > Chaetomiaceae > Trichocladium > Trichocladium uniseriatum. The sequence goes on along the minus strand of WOUO01000004.1, from coordinate 1,198,703 downwards.
AGGTGATGACTGCATATGCATCGCGCCAAGAACGGCACCTCGTCTGTTCGTTGAACCCACGTAGCCGGCGCTTGTCTAGGGGCCATCTTGTTGTTCGATTGCCTTATACTTGCGCTCGGCAATGGAAACCCGTCTTCCGCAACTGTGTTCCAAGTTCAGGGGTAGCTACGTTGGTAGCCACGCGTTCCGTGATCGCCCACTAGTTGAATAGCGTCAAAACCAGGGTCCTGTCAGACGGAACTTAGCAGTGGCCACAATAGAAGCAAAGACGGCGTATAACCTGTGGCACACATAAGGCAAATCAGATGGCTGGAAAGTGGTGATATTGAACGTGGTGTAGAAGGAGTTCCACCCCCGGAAAAATTGGGGAAAATACGTGGAGGTATGGATCTATCCCGCACGTGAGAACAGGCGACTTGGCGCCACAATACCCCTCTGCTTGATATTCCATTGAGCAACCGTATCAACTCAGCTCTGGGTGGCACTGAATGATCAAGATGGCAGAATTCTGGCTTACCCCGGAGCAAATCTACAATTTTTCGAACCGCCGCGAGCCAGTCAACGAGAAGACCCTCGACGACAACCTCTTCGGTTCTCGGCCCAAGCCCCCAAACGACTTGGACCGTTCATATTCATCACCAGCCACCGATCTCGGCACCCTCACTCCTCTACCCCCCGAGCTGCTCTTCGACATCCTCCCCCTCCTCGACCTGCGCAGTCTCGCCAACTTCCGACGCGTCAACAGACGAGCCGCAGAGCTAGTCGACTCCCTCCCGCAATACAAGCCCTCACCAAACATGCCCCAGACGCCATGCTCGGCATCATCTGCATCGCCACCACCGTCTACATCTCCTGCCAAACCCTCTACACCAAGCTCTGCACCCCCGCATGTGAGCAGTGCGGCGACTTTGGCCGCTTCGTCTACCTCCTGACCTGCAAGCGCGTCTGCTTCCGCTGCTTCACCACCCACGACGACTACCACCCGCTGCCCCCGGACCTCGCGGGCTGGAAGTTTGGGCTGGACCCCGCGACGGTCGAGGCGCTGCCCCGGATCACGACGGTCCCGGGAGTCTACTGCCCATACTGGCATAAAATCAACTGGTACGTCACGTTGGTGGATGGTGAATCTGTCAGGTTGGCCGGCATTGCGCGCCACGGGTCACAGCAAGCACTGGAAGAATACGCTGCAGGGGTAGTGAATGCGCGTGGCCGTGCTGAGACTCGGTCTCTACCGCATAATTATTTCGATGAAAGGTCAGCCAATCCGTACCGATTTGCTGCCATCGTCCAGGTGCCGTGGTTGAACCGAGCGTCGCAGGAGCTAGAATGGGGATTTGGTTGTATCGCGTGTCCGGAATTTCCCCAGCGACTGTTTTCGATGGCTTCGTTTCACGAGCATATAAGAGCGTACGGAATGATTGAAGGGACAAAGCATCAGCCTGGCTCTGGTAGTAATCGACCCTAGAGTGAAACGGAAGACGATGTATGTTAATACACACGACTTCAGACCCAAGAGGGTCCCGCTGACCAACAACAAAATTCAAGCTTCTTCTACATCCAAACATCGGAGAATCATTTTAATCAGAAATATCCAACCATACCCGGATCAGAATGCACATGCGGCACCCAAGCCCCAGGAACAGTGTACGCCTGCACCGGCGAAGGAGAAGGAGGAGGAGGAAGCGGCGTTGAACCTGCCCCCGACACCTCCAGCCCACCTCCCTGACCACCACCACTTCGCATATCCCTCGGCCCAAGCGGTCGCTCCACCGGCGCCCGCCTGCCCACCGCATCACTACCACCAACAGCCGCCTTACCCGGCACCCGCGGCAAACCCACATACACCACCGTCTCCGGCGTCGCCGACCTCTCAGCGCCCTTCCCCTTTGCCCATCCGGCGAATCCGCCGCCGTACCCGCAGCAGCAGCAAAGAACGACTCGGACTCAGACGCACTCGGCACCAGCCCCCGCTCAAACTTCGCCAAGTCACCCGTCTTGCCCCCCTCACCACCACCAGCAGGCGGTCCGTCCGTCCCGTTTGAATCATGCCGTTTCAGCGGTGACAGCGGTGTTACCGGGGTTAGAGCGTCCAGGATATACCGCCTGGTGCGGGCCATGGTCCTGGTGCGCGAGCGGTTGGTTGACGTAGATCTGCTGGTCTTTCCGGACGAGGTCTTTGACCGGGGTTGGACGGGCGAGCCGCCGAGGGTTCGGTCCGTGCTGCTTGAGCCGCGTGTGATGCCACTGGTTTTATCATCAAAGTTGCCGGGTATTTCCTCGTCGGGGTTTGCGGGTGAGATCCAGGGGAGGGTGAATGGATGCGCTGCTAGTTGAACAGTACAGAGGACCACACAGGTGGATAAGATGCCTGTGCTACAGGCGAACATGCCGGCGTTGAGATGGATAGTGTTGCTTTCCCCGCCTCCCTGGTAGATCCCGACAGCAACAGTGACACTTGCGCTCGCCCACATTTCAGCGGCAAGTCGTATGATGATGGTTGCCTAGGCGTGGAGCTGGTGCCGGAATGATGGTATCAGAGGGACGGGGTAGAGGCTGGCGCCTTTGCGGGCTGCTAAGATGTGCAGTGGGATATAAAACAGAGAGAGTAGAGACTGTGTGGGTATGTGAGGGTACGTGGTTAGCTAGCACTAACTTCAAGAGACATCTTGACCCCTGAATCTCTAGACAGTGATGAAAAACCCACAGCAAACATGACAAAGCATTGTGCGATTCCATGCCCCGGTTTCATCAAGGCGTCGGTTCTGCTAAATGTGACGGCAGCCATGGAAAGTCCAACTGTGGACGCGACACTGAGGGAGAATAATTCTGCCAGAACCAGCACGGGCAGCCATTGCTTTTGGTTTCGTCCTCGGGAGCTACGACTCTCGGTATGGGAAGCGGAGGGAGGCATATCCACACGGACTTGGAAACCCGTGGGTTGTGTCCGACGCGATGAATGCGGCGGATAGCGTGAGGTAAAAAGGAACGACGAGGAAACGAGCTGGCCAACGAAACAAAACTGAACACTCGCACAAGGAACAGAAGTTCGACATGGTGCTTGGGACCGGGGAACTCTCCCACGGGCATGGCCAGCCTGCCCATCGACAGATTTGCATAAAATATGAGAAGACAAAATCCCCGCCACACAGTGAACAAGTTCTTTGACATGGCGCTGGGGCTGGGTTAGGGGTGCCATGTTGGAATGTAGATGGATGGAATGGGGCTGTTGAAAGCCGGACATCTCACATCGCGACACTAGCAGCACACTTCCATTCCAACTTGGCAGGTTGAGAGACAACATAGATGAGACAGCTACCAAAAACTGCAATCCAAAAACGGCGAAACAGACCAACGTAAATCGGTTCAAAAGCGAATAACAATGCTGGTAAAACCAGGCAAAGCAGATAGTAAAATAAGACGTCGTGATTCGTAACCCAACTGCACCCCATGTAGCATCTGAAGAGTGCTTAATAATCCTCGCCGACTCTGGCCTTCTTGTCGCCAACCCATCCCTCGCGCTCATAGTAGCGGAAAATGAGATAGTAATCGTCAAACTCATGGACAATGCGGTCCTTCCGGCGGTATCCCGTAATGTCGACGCCCTTGCCGGTGGCCGCACCCACGACACCGTCCTCGGCAGGCTTGGTCTTGGTCTCGAAGAGCGTCACGGTGAAGCGGCCAGGCTTAAAGATCTCGACAACCTGCTCGATCACTTCCGATGTCGGGCGCCCATGTGGACCACCTGGGACGTTGGTCTCGAACGAGGCATAAGAGCAGACCGGCTCCGGCGTCACGTGGACTGTCCAGTAGTGGTCGGCCTTGTCGCCACTATCGGTGGGAGCAGGAACGACGCCATTAGCCGAGAAGCCGCAAGGCGAGAACAGGTACGCATCGATGCGCGCCTCCGGGTAGGTCGAAGTGGGATACACGGCGGAGAGGCCGCAGGTGTCGGAAACAACAGTGCCGAGGGCATGTCCCTCAGTCGTGAGAGCCTCAATGACAGCCGACTCGGAGTCCGGTGCCTGGTTCCCGGAGAGGTCAGACTCCCCACAGTTGGCAAAGACATCAACCTCCGAGTCCTCCTTGATGATGGGGCATCCACCATCGATGTCGCCCAAGCTGTCGTGGGCGTTACGCCGAGCCTCCTGAGCTTGAGCAGGAACCCGCTCACGGGCGACCGCACTCGCCTGTTCCAGGTAGAACTGCTTTGCAAGCTCGGGATCGAGATCCATCATCAGAATTTCGAGCGTCTGGTCGGTGCTGCCCTCAACAACCCCGGTGAAGGGGGCCACAATGCCAGTGGGGATCTTGGAGCTGCGGGTAGGGCTGCCGCCATTGCTCGAACGAGGGGTCAAGGGGGGCGTAAGGGTGTCATGGGTGGGAGACGTCATGTACAGGTACCAATGATCGGCGTTCATTCGGCCGACCATGTACGCACTGCCATTCTCGAATGTGTCGTCCAGGAACTTGACCTCCTCCTTCCAGCTCGAATGGGGTCCGACCTGGCGGTCGGGGAACAGGAAGTTCTTGCGACTGTAGAAGACGCGGTGCGGGGTGGCGGCGACGTGAATGTCATCGAGCGACGCGGCGTTGTGGAAGGGGAAGCCGGCTTCGACGGCAGCAATGCGCAGCATGCGGCGCAAGCCCAGGAGCAAGGTCGTAGTTCCGCAAGTCTTGAGAATGATCTTGTGCGGGAAAACGAACATGCTGGATTCGGATAGGAGATAGGCGTCGGCGTGGTCCGACTTGACAATGGACAGAACCTTGCAGTTGACCATGTCCAACATGCCCTCCCAGGTCGAAGGCGAGACAACCTTCAAGCCATTCTCACTGACGCTCGGAGGCAGGGCATTGGGGCCCGGGGCGAACCAGACTTCGAGGAGCTTCTCGGGGCCCTCGAAGGCATTGGTCGAGTCCAGGTCGGCGGCAACCTCATGGTTGATGGTCAGATGGGGGCTTTTCTCGGGAAGCGAGAAGGTGTAGCCGTCGGGGATCTCGTGGTTGATCATGGTTGGGACTGAGGACTAGTTGTGCTGTTTGATATGAAAGCGTCCGCGGGACACTAGCTGCCGCTCAAACGAACCGTGCGGCGTCCGTCTGAGAGAGTAGGCCCACAGGAATGTGGTGTCCTTGAAGGTGCTGGCGGAGCCAGCTACAGTGCGCAGATGTGGTAATCGAACGTCTCCAAGGGGACGTTAGGGAGGCCGGCCACGAAGGGGGAGGAGATAGAGCTTGATGAACGGAATGTTGGGCTGGTACTGAGAGCGAGCCGTGCTTGCGGTTAAGCCGATACGTCTAGCCGAGTACCGGGAGGGTTGTGTAAAATGTCAAGGCGAGGGGAGGACGGTCGAGTAATTCGTATGGTATCGAGATCAACAGTTGGAGCTGGTGTTATCTGGGCCTGAGAACCGAAGTCAGCAACAGCCAAGCGCGAGGTAATTTGCTCAGCACTGACTTTGCAGGCTTGGAGAGGAAGCGCAGGAGATCAATTGCAGTCATTGACCAGAGAGAAAACCGAGGGGGGTTATTGCCGGATCCAGTGCGCGAAACGCTGCGCTGGTGAAATTGGTTCTTAGATGGCTCTTAGCATGGCAAGGAGCGGGGTCCTTTTGGCGGCGGTGTTGCGGGAACCGGGCTTGGGCCACGCAAGAAGGTTTGCGACACGAGGTCCCGGAAACGGAGCTCGTGCAGGAGTTTTTTTGGCGGGTTCGCTCGCGACCTGCAGAGCGGCGGCGATTTCAATACGGAGTCAGACAGGAATCAGCTGTTCCTGGCTGGCCAAATGCAATAGCTCAGAAGCAAAGAGGACGTGAGGTTGGCGACAGTTTTTAAATTTCCGAGATCAAGCAGGTCAGTTGGCGGGGCTAGAAATTTTGTCGCCAAGCCTGTAGTGGGTCCGATTGTGACAGCTCCTCGGTATTGGAATACCTGTTTGGAATGTACTTGGATCCCGAATTAAACTCATAGAACACTTCCAAATACTTAAAAAGTGGTTGGGTACAATAAATATTAGATGACACAGCTCCCGAAAACTCTATCCATCAAAAACCCATACCTAGTGCCTGGAATCTCCAGGGCTTCGTATATCCTGCAAGGGTTTGTGAGGTATCGCCCTAACACATCTGCGGCCAAGGATTCCAGACGCGGGGCTGGATTTTCCTGCCCCGCAATTGGGCAGCCCTAACTCCTGCAGTCGCAGGGACTTGGGTCACCAACGAGTTCTGACAGAATCCCTCGCCTTGGCCAACGTCAACAGGTTCCCGCCTTTCTGTTTTGCATTGTGTAAAAATAGATGTTTTTTGTTAGTATATTCTCTGTGGGCCGTCATGGTATGAAGATATTGTATTTTCCCGTTTTATTCGAGTTCGAGGTTACAGTTAATCCTCGCGATTAATCTGCGACCTCCTGTGAGGTTACCTCGAGACTATCCGTCCCAAAACAAATGATTTGGACGCTTGTCAGGAGAAGGGCCAGAACCGAGACCAGACAGGAAGTGCGCGACAGAAGGCCCGGACCGCGGCTCCGTATTGTTTGAGGTATGTTGGACCGGAGGGCTGATCGGGCCTTCTTCGTTACCAGCCGACTGTCGGAACCGTTGTGGCGGGCATTGCCAGTTGGGTATCAACCGGAATATGTCGGGTTTGGAAACGCCTCAATACCACTCTATCCTCGTTAACGTCCCTTGTGTCTGACGGGTGAGTCGTGAAGACGCCTCGGCGGTTATCGAGAAGGGGCCGAAGGCTGTACTAGCCGGGTCAGGGAACACATAATTCAGATGGCTACATGCGTATCGTGTTGTTAAGTGGAACTGTGAGGCACTACACATTGCGTTGATATTCCCCACCACTGTCTCCCTAACCCGGGAGGTATTTATTGGACGGGCTGTGGCCTTTTTGCCAATATCAAATGCTGCTTCACCCCCCAGTTAGGGAGCAAACCCCGATGCTTTCAGGGTCCAGCTTATCTCCTATCCAGATGACACCGCATCACCATCACCGAGAATCTCTTGGGTGTCCTCATCTCAGGACCCTTTGATAGCTTCCCCCATACATCATCTACGGCGATCACTCTAAATACCGGCGGTAAACGGTGGCGGCCGTGATGTCCCGTGGTGTTGTCTCAGGGGTAAATATCCGTAAAACCAGCTTGACGCTAGATATCGGTCTACCCCTTCAACTCGCCTGCTGCACCGCAGCCAACACATCCGCTGTGATCGTGCCAAAGATGGGGGCAAGCGAACAATCCTTGTACTTCTGCACCAAGAGGGCGGAGTCTCGGGTCTCGTCGTCGTCGGCGGGTGCTTCTGCGGGCGTCGAGATATCTCGCCCATCGACCGTCGTCCCCTTGGGGTACCTTGGCCGCTTCCCGGTCTCAATCAAAACCAGAAACTGAGGGTCGATGGGAATACGTCCCAAGAACCGGACGTTAAAATCCTTGGCCATGACCTCCCCTCCGCCGCTCATGAAGATATTGGTGCATTCGCTGCAGTTCGGGCATACGAAGCCGCACATGTTTTCCACCACGCCAAGCACCCGAATCCCGGTTTTTGTACAGAAGTTCAGCTCCTTCCTGACATCGGCCGTCGCCACAGCCTGCGGTGTCGTCACGACAACAGCGCCCGCAAGCTGATCGGGGCGCGCCTTTTGCAGAAGTGTCTCAGCCAAGGAAATGTGTTCATCGCTCGTGCCCGGCGGGGTGTCGATCAGGAGGTAGTCGAGCTCGTCCCAGAACACGTCCGACAGGAACTGGCGGACCATGGCCGTCTTCTTGGGCCCGCGCCATACGACGGCGTCGCCTCGCCGCGGTAGGAGGAACCCGAGGCTCATTACTCGAAGAGAGCCGATGCCTGCGGAAGGGTCGGCTTCGTGCACCGTGATGGGTAGCCACCCGCCAGGCGCTTGTGTCACTTTCGCATCTTCGATCGCAAACATGCGCGGGATCGACGGGCCGGTGAGGTCGACATCGAGTACGCCTACGGAATGGCCGGCGAGAGAAAGCGAGAGCGCTAGCTGTGTCGTTACAGACGATTTGCCAACTCCTCCCTTGCCCGAGAGGACCTGGGCGAGGCGATGGTTTGTCAGTGATGATGTCGTGGGGGGAAAGGCGGGGTCGCGGGGTGCTGACCAGGACAATGTGCTTGATTTTGGAGAGCGACATAGTGTGCAAGATCGCGTCAGGTAGTAGAAGGGTCTGAGTTTTGTTTCAAGAACACATCCAAAAGGTAAGTCTCTCACGGGGGTCGAGGGGATTCCATCTTGGCCGCAACACGCTGAGTGATGGCGCTTTTGCCTGCGCCCAAAAGTTCAATTGGCCCCTCCATCGGACTGAATCGGCGGCCTGCTTTATCAGCAAGTGGAGAACAGGCCGTGCAATCATCTGTTATCGCTGCAAGAACCCAAGTCGTCCAAACTTTTGGATCAAAAGCATTGTTTCGAGTAGCCTGAACTCTTCGCCGGGGTCCTAGAATTGATCACGTCTTTGAAAAGCTTGTGGAAGGTGACGTTGAACAAAAGCTTTCGATGATCGGGATTCGGTCGCCAAATCGTCAAAGTCGTCGCGTCCCCCTGTCGCCAAGATATCGTCAAAGCAATTCCGACAGTGCGAATTGTTTGCCAAGTCGCACCTCGTTGTCGATCGAAGTGATGGCCAATCACGACGGCTGTCGTCGTCTGTTCATTTCTCCATCCCCGATTTCTCCTGAGCAAGAACACGAGGAAAACACAGGGACAAGTATCCGTATCGACACGACATCCGTGTTCAGCTCCTTCTTGATAGGGTTACTCCGGGGGGGCACCGTGTTTCACTCTTAACCTCCCCTCCAAACTTTCTTGCGCCGCGTTCCGCCCCTGCCGGAAGCTCTGGGTAGGCGATTGCCAAGTTCCAACTGCCACCCGCTGACACAGACACTGACACCAGCGTCAGTTCTCCCGCTCCCGCTCCCGCTCCCGCTTCTAGTCCAGGGCAATTCCGATTGTTTCCCCTCCATCGCCAACCCCATACAAATTCCGAACCTAGTTACGAGATCGAACTCCCTCCGCAGTTTCCGATTGGCACCTCCTAGATGATGCCCCGGCGATAAGAGCTCTGACGCGCAACATGACAATCGTCGCGCCGCAGCATGGACGATCCGTGGGGCTCACCATGGGCCGCGACAGATTCAGACAAGGACCAGAAGCCTGCGTCGCCCGTCAAGTCCGATCTTGCGCCTCCGCCGCGCGCCTTCCTCTCCGCTTCCAGTTCACCTCGAATATCCGCCGTACTCGATCAGTCGCCCTGGGGAGGTGACGATGATGGATTTGGGGAATGGGCCACAACTTCGGACACACCTTCGGCGCAAGGGGCGCATTCGGTATGGGCCGGCGGATGGGGCGGCTCGAGTACGAGTCTGTCGTCAACGCCGCGGGATGACGCGCTGAACAAGACAAGCCCGATTGCATGGCCGGGTGCGCTCGCAACCCCAAAGCCAACCGGTGGTTCCGCATCACGGCACCCGTCGCCGGATCCATGGGCCAGCGAGTTCTCTGTCCCAAGAGTCCGGAATGATGGGGCAACCACCCCTCGCATGGTGATCAACGCCGCGTCTCCCGTGATTGCGCCCATCGATAGTCTCAAGAGGAATGGATTCGATCTCGAGTTAGGTCCAAGGTGGGATGCATCGGATGCGTCGGATGCAGGTGACACGAACGAGAAGACAACAATTTCCGACCTCGATCCAACTTTGGCCAATTTAGAAGAAGCAGGAGACACCGGAGAACAGACGCGGCATGTGTCGGCTCCTATTAGCGATGTCCGAGAGAGCGTTGAAAGCCGCCAGTGCCAGTCGCCGACGCCCTCAAACGACAACACAGACCACGAAGTCGAACGACAGGACTCTCCGATTACGTCCATCGACGAGGAGCCCAGAGCACCACGGCCGGGATCTCGAAAGGCGTCTGGGAAGGTCCAAGAGCTCGTCGTCAAGTTTGATGGTCTCGCCAGGGCAGGTAGTCAAGAACCTGTTCCCCTGCAGCGGGGCCGGAGCAGCAGTTCGCTGGCTGTTCGAAAACGAGATCATTCTGATGACACTGTGGATTTTGGAGACTTTGAGGACGCGGACCAAGATGAGCCACCAATACCCCTTGAAACGCCCGCCGAACCCCAGCCAGGGGAGGAGCCGGCCACGGCCGAAGCCCACCCGGCACCACAGGCACCGGCCCGTGAACCCGACGGGCCATCACCGATTGCCCAGTTTGGCCCCATAAACTTTGATGTGGATCTAGCTTTGGTCAACAAGGTATTCGAGGACGCCGTCTCAGAGGCTGTCTCCGACGTCAAAGCGGACGATGAGGTATTGGATCATGTAATACGCGACAGCTTCACCGAGATTTCGGAACGCAAAACCTGGTACCGCATCTCGCGTCTGGGGTCATCCCGGAGGCACAATGCCGCAGATGACGAGAGTTATAGACGGGTAGCATGGCGGTCATCGACAGTTCACGATGACACTATCAAGATCGTCCGCCGGTGGATGGAGGAGGATTCTATTGCAGGACGTGTTACCCTCGGCGGCGGCATCTCGAAAACGCAGAAGAATATGTTCGGCTGGGATTCCTCTGCTGAGCCGGTTGCCTTGGACACCATTTTTGGCAAGAGGAATTCGCACTCTAGGGCCTCATCGCTCCAGAGCCCTCAGATCCCTCGGCCTCCTGGGGAAGGAATTAACGGCTCGCCGAAACAGCCGTCGCAAAAGGCCCCGCGAGTGCCAACGCACCGCTCGTCGAGCAGCGCACAGTCGGCCGTGGCTTCATTTGGTTGGAGCACCAATACACCTACGTCGCCAGGGTCAACACAAGCCCCGGACACGATACCTGGCCCGTCAAAAGAACTTACAGCTCCTTCACAGCTCTCCATCTCTTCGCCTCAAGCTACGAGCCCACCGAAACCAGGCGTTCCCTTATCCAAAAGACCGACTATTCCCCCGGATCCAGTCTCCGTTATCCCCGCTCAATCGGCCGAGGAGGACGGGGACGACGATGACGACGACGATGAGTGGGGTGAGATGGTGTCTTCACCTGTTGTGTCTAGTCATGCCGCAAACGATTCGGTAACTTCACAATTTGCTGCCATCGCTGTCTCAGCTACCCCTGAGCACAAGGGCGATTTTGCTGCTGCTGCCAAATACATCGACGTACCGCCCACAAACGATCACCCGCCCCTCCAAGCCATCACGCCTCAAACCATTTCCAGCTCTCTGGGACTTTTAGCGGAGGATCCATCCCCTCCGCTTACATCAAAGGCCTCGATCCCTTCATCCACATCAGCATCCGCCGTGCCTGCTCCCTTGGAGCCAAGGACGGCGGATCCCTCTATCATCACAACATCACCCGTCGACGCGGCAAAGACTTCGTTACCGCACACGGATGCGACTAATACCGACGCCCCCCCGCAAGATGATCATCATGACGCGGCGCAACGCATCATCACAAATTTTCCTGATCTCTCTTACATGCTTTGTTAAGTCTGCCTCTGGCGGAGCAATGACGAATTTTTTTTTTTTGTATTACAACCTATCTTGTATCTATTGAACCCGTCAGTTGTCGAATTTCTATGTTTTATTGCATTGGATCGGCGTTATCACTCCCGGCAAGGTCTGGAGCCTGTGGACCGTAGGGGTTTGCAAGGGGCAAGAATATACGAATATAGTATCATGGTTAAGCACCCTTCCTCACTTGCCAGTCCGGACCCATCTTCACGTGGTTACTAAGGCTGGTGAAGCCGTGGCTATATGGGGATATTCGGCCGAAACCACGGCTAGCTCGCGGGCAGGCATCCTCCCTTGCAACCCTCTCGTCTTCGGCTCGATGTTCTCACCCCGGATATGCGTATCCCCCGCTCATCCAAAACACATTCGGAGTCGCGAGAAACGCGATGAGATCCGACGTGAGCCCGGCTAATCGGCCGCACTGCGCTTCAGCTCTCCCTTGCTCCACCCCACCATTGTTCAATGCCGGTGGAAGTTGCCGGTCGCCACCGGCTCCGCCCCCCCGCACTTTTTGCGGTCAGCCAAGCAGCCAACCGGGGCCCGGGACCCTGCAGAATCCGGGGCTGCCGCGTATCATCGACCACACATTGCCAACCCGATGCCGTCTGCCGGGGCCACAAACGATCGTCATTCTTCACTTGAACACCGCTGGGGGCTCGGTCCGTAACCGCGAGCAGCCACTAGACAGGGGGGTGGTTGGAGAGAGCGGGTATTGCCGAGTTCTTATAACTGCTCACCGCATCTGGCATGTCTCTAGCTGGCTCGACTTGTATCTCTATGCAAGAATTTCGACATGGCCATTATCAGCTTATTCCTTTCGCCGTGGGCGCCGGTCGCCCTGCTTGTCGGCCTGGTGGCTTACTACTTGTATCCGTACTTTGTGACTTACCGCCACTTGGCAGGTATCCCCGCCCCGTTCCCAGCTCAGTTCACCAACTGGTGGCTCCTGTTGGTCTGCCGCCGCGGTGACCGGTACGACACGGTCGACAAGCTGCACAAGAAGCTCGGCCCAGTTGTTCGCATCCAGCCGAACCATGTCAGCATCTTTGATGACGACGCTATCCAGCTCGTCTACGGCCATGGAAATGGGTTCCTGAAAGCGTATGTTGCCACCTGAGAGGAAGTGATATCGCATCCATGCTGACACGCTGCAGCCCGTTCTACGACGCCTTCGTCAGCATCCAACGCGGCCTCTTCAACACGCGCAACCGCGCCGAACACACTCGCAAGCGCAAGATTGTGTCGCACACCTTCTCGGTCAAGTCGGTCGCCCAATTCGAGCCCTACATCCACAGCAACCTCGAGCTCTTTGTCCGGCAGCTCGACAAGCTGATTGCGGGCTCGACCAGCCCCGACGGCGCCGCCCACCTCGATTGCCTCAACTGGTTCAACTACCTCGCCTTTGACGTCATCGGCGACCTCGCCTTTGGCGCCCCCTTCGGCATGCTCTCCGCGGGCGCCGACATGGCCGAAGTCCGCGCCTCTCCCAACAGCCCGCCCATCTACGCCCCCGCCATCGAGATCCTCAACCGCCGCGGCGAAGTCTCCGCCACCCTCGGCATCCTCCCCGAACTCAAACCCTACGCCAAATACCTCCCGGACCCCTTCTTCACCCAGGGCCTCCAAGCCGTCGAAAACCTCGCCGGCATCGCCATCGCCCGCGTCAAAGCCCGCCTCGACAACCCCCCGCCCGCCCACCGCATGGACCTCCTCCAGCGCCTGATCGACGGCCGCGACGAAAAGGGCCAGCCCCTGCCCCGCGACGAACTCACCGCCGAGGCCCTCACCCAGCTCATCGCGGGAAGCGACACCACCTCCAACTCGTCCTGCGCCCTGCTCTACCACGCCGTCCGCACCCCGGGCGTCATGGCCGCCCTCCGCGCCGAGCTGGACGCGGCGCTCCCCAAGGATCTGGATGTCCCCACGTTTGAGATGGTCCGCGACCTGCCGTACCTGTCCGCCGTCGTCAACGAGACCCTGCGCATCCACTCCACCTCTGGCATCGGCCTGCCCCGGCAAGTACCTCCGGACGGTGAGGGGGTGCATTTCAAGGGGCACTATTTCCCTGCGGGGACGGTTCTCAGCGTGCCGACGTACTCGGTGCATCATTCCGTTGAGATCTGGGGCCCGGATGCGGATGAGTTTAAGCCGGAGAGGTGGTTGGTGGAGGGCGGGTTGACGGCGAGGCAGAAGAATGCGTTTATCCCGTTTAGTCATGGGCCGAGGGCGTGTGTGGGGAGGAATGTGGCCGAGATGGAGATGAAGCTGATTGTGGCGACGTGGGCGAGACGGTATGAGGTGGAGTTGAGGCAGGAGGTGATGGAGACGAGGGAAGGGTTTTTGAGGAAGCCTTTGGGGTTGGAAGTTGGGTTGAAGAGGCGGGAGATGGTGTAGTCGGTGGATTTTGTTGGGAGTGGGAGTTATCTGATCTTGGGGGATGTTTGGGAGCCACTTGAACGGTGGTATACCAGATCTAAAGATTGGGAAGTAGTGTAAATAACGCAATAGGTATATAACGAGAACAATGCACCAGGTTGACGCAAAGCACCCCCTTGTAAACTGAAAGGACAAGAAACGAAAAGACTAGCCCGCAATCCCCCGAAACTCAAACCACCTCCCCCACTCCTTATCCCCCACCAACCCCTCCACCAATTCCCTCTCCACCCCCACAAAAACCTCACACCCCTCGTCCTCCCCGGCTGGCCCACCATTCGTCCGCGCAGGATTCACAATCGTCATACCCACAGCAACACGACGACTACCGCCCGAGAGCGCTCGCAGGGCGCGGGGCGCGCCAAAGCCAAAGTCGGCGTCGCACGGCCGCGTGCCGCGCCAGTCAGTGTTGATGCACGTCAGGCCGGTTAAGGGTGGGAAGCCGAAGGGGCGGTATTGGCGGAAGAGGGCGGGTTTGTTGGGGATGGTGGACATGGTGGTTAGGGTGGTGGAGAGGGTGGTGGGGGTGAGGGAGATGGTTAGTTGGCGGATGTACCTGGAGGGGTTTAATAGAGAGTAGGGATGGGGAGGGGGTGGGTGGAAGGAGTATGTACCAGGCTAGTTTGGAGAGTGGTGCTGACGAGATGACTTCTTCGGCGGTCAGCGGCAGCACGGGACTGTGGGTGCTCACGGCGGGGAGGATGATGTTCCCCTGGATACGTGGCGGGACTGGCGGGTCGTGGACCCGCGTCCTCATGTTGACTGCCACGGCCCACACAAGCTTTCCGTTGGGATCTGGGTTGTAGAGTCTGGCTCGGTGCTTGGTCAGGGTACGCCATATGCAGGCCATGGCCGCGTCGTAGCTCGAGATCCAGTAGCTCCTGTCTTCGGGTCTCGCCAGTTCCTTTAACTCGGCCATTTTTCTCTTGGGCAGGTGGAACAGTAGGAGTTGTCCGGGTGTAGAAAGGCGATGAGGCAGTGGTGATACAGGCCTAAACTCGTCGATCCGTTGGTCCCCGGGGGGTTCTGGGACGGTAAACCGCGACAGGTCGAGACAAGCTGGATCCCAGGGCGGGAACTCTGGGTTTTCGGGACACTCCCAGATGGCGGCGCAGTTCTCGGCGAGCTGGTGCAACTCGCCGGCCCATCCTATGGCGTCGTTGGCGTAGTGGTGGTGGTGCATGACAAAGATCAAGCCGCCGCGGATGAGGGTCGCCTTGAAGGCCGACGCCTGCGGCGAGGTCGGGGGCTGGCCTCCCGATTTCTCATGGCGCATTATGGAAGGCACGCACCACCTGTTGACATTATCACCGGGGGCATACGATATGAAGTGACATTTCTCGAGGTCGTCAAACGAAGGATACTCGACTCCCTGTTTCGGGCCATCGAGCCATTGAACGTGCAACTCGACAGTGCTTTCTCTTTTCTTGTGGAAGCATAGGCCACCGTCGGGATGCTCCTCGAGCACGCCGCATAGCTGGCGGCATTGACTCAAGGTGCGCTCGAGGCCGCGCTGGAGCACGGTAATGGCCCGAGGCTTGTCGGCGTCAGCGAGCTTGAAGAAGAGAGCGTAGTGGAGGTAGATCGGGGTCGCGAAGTAGGTCAGCGTCGATACTTTGAAGAACTCGTCGGCCGGATCCGACTGCCAGCCGGCCGGATGCAAGTCCAAGACTTTATTGTTTATCATTTTGGTAGAGACCAGCGACGTTGAAGTTCCAGAGACAGACAGCCATCGCTGAATGTGCCGGGTTCCTTGATCCATGACCCTTTATGATGAGCGCCATCGCTCACTGTGTATTGTACAACGACATTCGGAGCTTCCGAATCGGACTACCGAATATTAGGCCGCGGGCTTGCTTAGCGCTCTGCTAAGGGAGGTGTTGGTGACGATCTGGAACATATGTTCAAGGTTTGGTTCGCTTCTTTCAACTTGACCTACCTAGGCGAGGTAATAACTTCTGTCTCCTAAGCACTCGAGTCGAAATCGAAAAGCGACAGCCTTCGTCTTGGTGAACGAGCTCACATCTCGTCCTTGGCAACAGCACGGCAAATGACAATCTTTCCGTGGTCCGTTGGCACAGACACAAGTGTACAGGTTGCAAGCCACGGTGCCACAAAGCCGCCTAAGGCCACCAAAGAAGTCGAGAACCATGGAATTGTGCATGAAGGCGATGTCTGGAGCCTGACCAGTGAGAGGCCAGAGGGTGCGGCGCTTCACGGTGCTCCCGTTTCGTACGAAAATGGGGGTAGGAACCTACCTTATGTACCCAAGTAGTTGAGAATTCTAAATGATGTCAGAGGATTGAATTGCTCGTTTGGGGAGAGTGATACCTTATGTAAGTGCAAGCGATCACCCTTGGTGACGTTCCGTCTGACAATTTGCACTGTGCAGCGGCCAGAAGAGGAGAAAAGCCGCTGTGGTCCAAGCTTGTTTGGGGGCCGGGTCTGCTAACAAATCAATTTGATCAATTGCAAAAATAGTTCCTGCAGTTGCCTCCCACTCAAATCGCGTCCAACGCGTCTCTCCAGTCTCCACTGCGAATCATCAAGTCCCCATCTATACCTTCCTCACCTTAAAGAAGAATGGCACCCTCACGTCCAGTCTTACGGCAAACGACTCTAAACACATTGTTTCGTCAAGAAACAAACAGAGTCACCAAAAAGACGACGCCAGCCGAACCGATCAAGTCCAAATCAACTTCAAAATCCGTCGCGCCAAGCGGCGCAGACCGCGTCTTGACCGACGTGCTGCTCGCAATCAAACCCGTCCACCTCGCCAACATCGCCGGCCAGCAAAAGAACCACGAGTATCGCAAATACCGATTGCGCGACGGTGTTTCGCGTCTCTGGCTCTATGAGACTAGCGAGGGCGGTAAGGGCCGATCGGCCATCACGTATGTGCCTTCTGCTTCATTGTTCGAGACGTGGGGGATTGTCGCTTATCACACTGCAATCCCTAGGCACATCGCCGTGATCCCCGAATCAACCCGCCATACGCCCGGCCAAGTCCCGGCCGAACCTTTTGGCATCGGCAATGATGACTTCAACAATGGGTTGAAAAAGTCAAAGTACGGGTATCCCATTCTGGAGCTTTACGAGCTCGTCCAACCAGTCAAATTGGCCGAGATGAAGAGCCGCTGGGGAATTGGGGGCGCGCCGATGGGATGGCGCTATGTGGGAGCCGATCTGTGGGAGGACAGATGGGGGACCGAACAGGGGCGCGATGGCAGGGCGCGGAAGCTGTTTTGAACACGGCGTGAGAACGGCTTTCGGCCGTTTTACTGTACCACCACCACAATGTCGAGATACCCAGCATTTGATTTCTTCTCCTAGCTACTACCAGGGCCCAAATCCATCCACCACCCATCGAACCCCCCTGCCTCCCAAACTTCATGACGTTTCAGCCCTCACGCTCCCCCACCCTCTCGCCCAACCCGACGACCCTCCACAAGTACTCGACCGACCAACACCGAAACAACCGCCTCGGATCCCCGACCCACCTCTCCACCTCGTCCCAAAGCCGCCGCAACCCCTCCTCCCCAACTCGCTCCTTCAGCACCCGATAGCTACACAACCCCCCGGTCTCCAAAACCTCCCCCATCACCCCATACCCGCGCCCGCCCGCCACGTACAGCGACTTGGACAACTTGGCCCCGCTCCAGTCCACCACCAGCGGCGCGTACAGGATGTGCGGCGTGCGCCCCTTCCCCGCCGTGATGATGATGCCAGGCTCCTCCGTCTTGGGCAACGCCGTCTTGGGCGACGCCGTCTTGGCCACTGCCGAGGCCGACGTCGACGCCAACCAGGCCGCGAGCGGCCGATACAGCAGCGCCTCCTGATAGGTGCCGGCGTAGTCGGCGCCCGTGACGCGCACGTGGTGGGTGGCGCCGTCGAGCAGGTGGGTCATGCTGCGCAGCAGGTTGCGGGTCGGCGCATTGGCCTCGAGGCGGGCGACCTCGGACGGCTGGGAGAGGGCCGTTGTGTGGGGGCCGTGGTGCGGGCAGTGGAAGGTGATGGTGGTGGTGGTGGTGGTGTCGGTGGTGTCGGGGGACTGGTGGTCGTACTGGTTCAAGCGGCCATGCTTCTCGGCGAGGCCGCACCCCGCGACGGGGCAGGCGGCGCGCAGGGCGAGGGTGCCGTGTTTTGGGGAGAGTTGGGGACCGAGGGTGTGGTGGTGGGTGATGAGGTAGTGGAGGAGGGTGGGGATGGCGGGGTGGGAGAAGAAGTCGGATTGGAAGGCGATGGTGAAGGGAATGGCGGACCAGGTGGAAAGGTGGGCGAGGACTTCGCGGTAGTCACCCATGTGGGTTTCGAGGGCGTCGGGTATCTCGCGGTAAGACTTTTGGTACTGTATGCCGTCGATCTCGATACCCTCACCGCTGACGGGCGCTGTGTCGACAAAAGTGATCTCGACCGAGACAGGGGGCGGTTGGGTATCGGTGCCGGCCGCCCTGGCCTGCATTCGATCCCGGATCGCGCGAGCAACCGAGAAGGCATAGCAGAAGACAATGAGGGTGCCGCAGTGAGGCGAGTTATTTGGCTGTGCTCCAGCGTGGATAATGATGGGTTGGCTGGGGTGCTTCGCGGCTGGCTGCGTGCTGGGCTTGTCTGATGTGTCACTCTCATCATTCGCAAGGCTACGCAGTAGAGGCTCGATGAGATCGTCCCGGAACGCATATGCGCCACCGCCAAGTGGATCGTGGACCTGGCCGTCGTGGAAGGCAGCGTATAGAGGCGCGTCTGGGATCAGGGCAGCAAGCAGCTCCTGGATGCTTGCCAGGATTTCCCGGGCATTGGCTGTTGGTTCTGAGTGAGCTTGTGTCTCATTCTCCCCGCAATGCCCCGCCCCGGCCAGAGGAGTGAGCAGGGCGATGAGATTCCCGGCGGCCGTGACGCGCCCCGAGACACCGGACATAGCTTCGGTCATATCCAGGCGAGTGTCACGAAATGAAAGGCGCCTAGCTTCTCAGGTTTCTACTGTTGTTGAGGATGAGTGAGCCAGATGGGCCATGATGGCGAAGGAAGCCTGATGCCTTTAAAGGTTGAAGAGGCTGCGTACAAAACCAGCAAGCGTGGCTGGTGCCTTGCATAAACCATAAACCAACGATTGGCTATAGCTTCAAACTTTTTTTGAATCAAAGAAAGAGGGTAGCGGCGAGCAGTAGGCTTAGCAAGATGAAAGAAAAAGAAAAAAAAAAAAAAAAAAAAAAAAAAAAAAAAAAAAAAAAAAAAAAAAAAAAAAAGACAAACCAAATCGATGACAGGCCGCTTCCAATACTATCTTTACATTGTCGCACTTGTTTCGACCGGGTAATGGCTGGGGCCTTAGCTTTGCGCATGCTCAAATTCGGACTCTACGGTTAACCACAGTTTCGATGCAACTCAGGTGGCAAACCACGCAAAGATCAATATCGGCCTCAAAGTTACCGCATTGCGAGCGTTTTTCACCTTAACTGCGCAGGGTAGGGGATTTGAGGCTACTTCAAGATAAAATTACCGGAGTACCTGACTTATCTCCGAGATATCTCGGTATGAATGTTGACGCTGGATTCCCCATAAGAACGACGCTGGAAGACGTCATGTCCACCTCATGACTAACGATCTACAATTGCCCACATTGCATTCCCGTTCCTAGTTAAATATAACAGATTCCCGTTGATTCAATCTTCCCCGTTCTCGCCCCTGGCACGTCCCAACGATTTCCCGCCAACGCGGCAACTGTTTGACAAGCTACCAAGTACCTAATTAAATGTGGGCACCTCAATCTGCAGCACCTACTCCCACAGTCTGCCACCATGCTACCGGAAACGCGTGCCCTTGGCCTCGGCAAGAGGATCACCTTCGACAAGGTCTTTGATGCAGGGACCTTTATCATCTTCTACTCGTCGACGTTCGACCCATACCCGGACAAGGAGGTGTGGATCGACAATACAAGCGTCAACGTTGAGAGCGCCGATGATGACACACTTCTCCATGTCTCGTTCCGTCGTGCCCAGAACCAGATCGTTTTTAACAGCCAGGAGGCTAACTCGAACTGGCACGAAGAAGAGCGTGTGTCTCTCCAGGGCGTTCTCAACAAGACTGATGTAGCAATCGCTGTCCGCCTCGAGGAAGACTGCTACCAGGTTTATGTCAACGACTGCATCGTGCACACCTACAAGAAACAGATCCTCAAAGATGCCAAAGCTGTCTCGTACCGGTGCAACAGCGGCTCCGTCTTCACGGACCCCATCGGAATCATCATCTCGACCCCGGATAAACCGGCCTTCCCGACGCCCTTCAAGAGGATTCCTGGCACTGGGTACGAAGAGGCCTACTTCGACCTCACGGCCGAGGACGTGGCAAAACAGTCCGAGAAGGAACCCTTCGACTATGTCATTATCGGCTCTGGCATTGGCGGTGGCGTGCTCGCCGCGGACCTCCTCGCCAAGAATAAGCAGGTGTCGGCGAGCGGCGCCAACTTCAGCGCCCAGTCCACGGTTCACATTGCTCGCTCCATCTGGAACCGCAGTCTGGCACATGCCCAAGCCAAGGACCCGGACGACAGGACCAAACGGATTCTTGTCGTTGAGCGCGGTGGCCTGCTATTCCCCACGCACTCTCTCAACATGCCCCGTCCGACAAACCGTGGCACGTACGGTCAGATGAACGATTTGTTCTACAACCACTTCAAGCACGACTGGGAGATGGATGATGAAACCCGCAAGATCTGGAAGGGCGGGCCGGTGTACTGCCTTGGCGGCCGCAGCGCTGTCTGGGGCCTGTTTGCTCCGAGGTAATCATTTGTTGCCCGTTTCTCTGCGGACAGCTCTAACATGCCACAGGATTGACGACGACACCTTCAGCACCTACTTCCCCAAGGAGGTGTATGACGATCTCAACAAGACCTATCTCCGCAAAGCCGAGGAATGGATGAACATCTCGTACCCCCAGACGCTCCCACTCCACCGCGCCCTCACGGACAGCCTCAACCTCAGGCCCCAAGATTCCCATCTTCCGCCGACACAATGGGAGTGGGGACGCGTAGCCTCCGAGTTCCGCAACCCCAAGAACTTTGACTTTGCCGAGGGCGCCTTTAGCACCATCGACCGTCTGCTCGAGGCGGCCATGGACGGTCAGGGCATGTCCAAGTTCACGACTGTGCTCAACTCGTGGGTCTCGCACATTGAGCCCAAACCAGCGCGGAACGTGCAGCAGCCTGCCACCCACGTGGTTATCAAGGACGCGTCCGGCAACGAGCACAAGGTTAGGACCAATAACGCCGTGCTCTGCGCCGGTGCCATCGAGAGCCCTGCGATCCTCCTCCGCAGTATGGCCGGCAGCCCTGGCTGGAATGCGTTCGGAAGCGAGTTTGCGCACAATTTCGGGCATGTTACCGATCACTGTATGTAACTGTCTTCCCTTGAATTGCCCAAAACGGGCGGGAATCACTGATATTCGGCAGACATCTTCTACGTGACCATGCCCTTTTACTACAAGGACATGAAGACCAGGGACATACTCGGCGGCGTCAAGCTCCAGACCGACTTTACCTTTCGAGGTATTGACAACTCAACCGCGCTGGCCAATATCTCACTCGACGCCTCGTCCTTCCTCCCGCGCCGCAACATCCCGGACTCGGAGCTTCCGCAGTTCATCCTCGCTTACATCCTACCATCGGAGCTCGCACGCGATAATCGCATCTACCTCGATGCCAAGCATCGGACCAAGATCAACGTCGGATACGCTCACGACCCCCACTTGGCGAAGAAGAAGGAACTGCTGAAGGACTTTGCTGTCGATGTCATGAAAAAGATGGCCGCCACCCTAGACATCCAATTCGTCAAACACAAGTCGTCGATTGACGACTACAAGCTGCTCACCGAGATCACCAAGGATCTGATCGAACTGGGCGAGCTCGGTCCCGGGGGTGTCGCGCACGAAATGGGCTCGATCCCGATGCCAGACGGAGAAACCAAGGGCGGCATCGTCGACGAGAATCTTAAGATGCGGCACGGCTGGGACAACGTCCATGTCTGCGATCTCTCCGTCTTCCCCTACTCGCCCGCCGCGAACCCGACCCTGACTCTGGCCGCGCTTTCTCTCCGGCTGTCTGACCACTTGGTTCCGCCGAAGGAGATCAAGTATCAGCCAATTGTTGTTCACAACCTCTCTCCCGAGACGGTCTACGTGACCATGACACTCTCCAACACGGCCAGTGCGTCGTTTGATCCAGAGCGGGACCCCAAGGCGCGGGTAGAGCTCAAGTCTGGCAACTCGGCGACGTGGAAGCGCGAGCAGAAGGAGACCATTTTCATCTATCCGACTGCGGAATCGGAGGACTTTGATGTGCAGATTGTTCATCCGGGTGTGACTACGCTGATCACGCAGCCCCCGCCGTCGGCCGCCAAATGAGTTCTGACTTTTTTCTCCGTTCACATGCTGCGCTGGAAGACGGTTTACCAAGGTTAGTTTCAGGGCAGTAGAAAATACACTCCTCCAGATTTTGACTCCCGAACCTCTGACAAACCCTCACTCACCCCTCTTCGCCTCCATCACCCCCTGAACCCCTTTCCCGACAAGCCACTCCGCCAACAACACATGCATCCACCCTCCAACCGCCCCCTCCAACAACATCTTCCCCTCATCCTCCCTCCTCCACATCCTAAACACACCCACCAGTCAGCCCTCTCACTCCCTTCATAACCCCCACCATAAACCTCTAACCACAGATAACAAAAAACCCACTTACCAAGTCTCATTAACAAACCTCACCCCCTCCCCATCCTCCGTCCTCTCCACCCCCGCCACCACCACCCCCCTCACATCCCTCCCGCCTTTATACCCCTCCGGCGCATCCAACACCATCTCCACCCTCTCCTCCCCCCCACCCCCGGGCCCAACCCCACGATACCCCACCTTCCAAAACCCATTCACCCTCTCCCCCTCCTCAAACCCCAACCCCTGAATATACCCCTTCTCAAAAGTCCTCCGTTCAGCACTCCCCTTGGGTAGGGAAGCCCAGAGGAGATAGGCTTGTGGGGTGGTGGAGAATGCGGTCATGGTCGCACGGACGTAGTGGGTGAGGATGGTGGAGGGGTTGGTGGTTGGAAAAGAGGAGAGGGGGAGGGGGGTGGAGGTGACGACGCGTTCGTGGGCGAGGATCCAGGGGGAGGTGGGCGGGGAGACGGAAGGGGGGAGGGTGATCGGTTGATTTGGAGGGGTGGTGGTGGAGTTGGGGTTGGGGTTGGGATTGTTGTTGTTGCGCACGCCGGTGGTGGTGGTGAGGGCGAGGGTCTTTTTTGGGGTGGTTTGATGGAGGTAGAGGAGGTAAGTTAGCGGGAGGGCAAGGGGGATGGCGAGGGTGAGGGTGAGGGTGGTGGTGAGTTTTGAGGGGGGGAGGGGGAGGTTGAACATTGTATTTGGTAGTTGAAGTTCATGGAAGATGAGAATTGTATGAAGTAATTGGAAAGGAGGTGGTTGAAGAAAAAATATCTTTTTGGAGATGGTTTGTTGATGGATGAAGAACTTGAAGTCGTCAGGGGCACTGGGTTCAAGTTGGCGCCAAGAGACCAGTGTTTGAGAACCTCTTCCGTAAGCCGCACAACTTGGCAAGCCCGAAGACCGAGTGGCAATGAAATGAAACTGGCAGGCAGGAAAGGGGTGGATCAAACGCAAGAAACCTCAAGAATTCCCGGGCCTTTAACCGTGCCACAGAAATTCAACTTTCGAGCTTGTTGTGGTGTTCCCATTGAAGTTTGGACAAATTCTAGCCCCTGCGAGTGGCTATCCTGATTTCGTATTTCGTATAGACATGGATATCGCCAAGAACGGAGCAAACATATCATGTCGTCCCTCATGATAGGCAGGTACATGTATTGACAGGTTTCGCGAATCTGACAACTTCAAGCCTCGCACTGAAGATAACTATGTCTCTCGTCGTCATCCTCGGGAATTCAACGGGGTAATTACAACAATGCACGGAGACGATATAGTTTAGACAAACTCTAGGTGTCAGCCTGAGTACCAGGCGGAGAGCGTAGTGCACTCGACAGGCACTCTTCTAGCAGTACCCAAATGCCAAAGAACGGTCCTTGGCCAATCACTAGGTAGATAATCTCATACGATAAAGAGTTGTGATATAATTACACAGCCCGTGTCTATCCGAGGCCACGCTCCGATAACAATCAAACCCTGGGAACTGAGCCCTTCCGCCTCTTCAGCGCCGTTTCGCCGTCAGACTGAGTTGATAACGCTCTCTTGCCTCGGGGAGGGCTAGTAGAGGCAAGAGTGCTGTTAGGTCCGTCTGCTTGGTCTTCGGCATGCTCCACAACATCATCGAGCCCGAGATCTTCGTGTGGAAGCCGACCGGGCGCTTCATCCAAGCAGAGGTCGGCATTCTCGCTCTCGGTTTCAGAATCCGACGGGGAGCTTCGTTCGTTGTATATGTATGAGCCATTGTGGTTCTCAAGACGGCTGCGCCAAGGTCTGCGAGGCGGCGTGGAGAAGCAGTAGCCTTCAGGGTTGTCTGACGCTGGCGCGTCGTCCGTCGCGGCCGCCGAGATGGCCTTCCCAAGAGCTTCCATGATCACCTTCTTTAACCAGGCCGGCCACTTGCTCCATATGCCCACATCTCTTTGACATG
Source organism: Trichocladium uniseriatum (assembly GCA_017139535.1). Classification (NCBI taxonomy): domain Eukaryota; kingdom Fungi; phylum Ascomycota; class Sordariomycetes; order Sordariales; family Chaetomiaceae; genus Trichocladium; species Trichocladium uniseriatum. The sequence goes on along the minus strand of WOUO01000004.1, from coordinate 1,174,125 downwards.
ACGCACAAAGGTCCGATGTAAGTTTGATGATGCGAGTAAGATCTTCCTCGCTGTCCGTCTGGCTCTTGGTGTCTCTTTCTGATCTCGGGCAGAAAATCACCCCCTTGATCTTGGTTCTGCGAGCTTGGTAATGGTGTCGAAGCGAGATCGAGACCGTCGTTGCTGCTGCCGTCATGGCGATCGCCTTCTTCGAATTCGAATTCAAAGTCGGAGAAATCGTTGAGCCGCACCGGGTCGACGGTCGCGCACAAGGTGCAACAGTCATTCCCCTGGCGGATGCGCTCCTGCGCGATCCTCGCCCACGCCGTGACCTCGGCCACAAACAGCCGCTTGAAGAACTTCTTTTTCTCGCGGCGGTAGATCCCGTAGATGAGACGGGGGTCGTGCCAGGGGCTGTACTCCCGCTCAAACATGACGCGGCCCGTGGCATGGCGCCCGCGCGGAGAGCCCTGCCTCGTTGGGAGCGGCTCGCCTAGCCTCCGCAGCCACTTGACGAAGCTCCTTCTTCCGTAGGAATAGAACACGCCGTAGGGACTCGCCAGATTCCAGATTTCGTGGCTTTCTTTTACGTTACGGGGATTCAACGTCCCGTAATCGCGAGTGGTGTGGTAGACGTCGTGGTCTTCAAAGGTGCGCTTGATGATCAGGCCCAGCTCCTCCTGGTTCGGCGGCTCGGGAGATTCCCTGACGAGATACACACAGACGGGAGTCTTGCTTCGGCCGGAGAGATGGCGATGGCAATCCCCGTGAATCAAGACTGCGCCTTGGTTCGAAACCTCCAGGCCGTCGTCGGCGAGAGTCGCTGCGCCGTCCACGTTCTGGGGTGCCGCCCCTTGGATCTCGGACGACCCAGATATGCAGAGAAAGGGGAGGTCGGGCTCGAGGTCGCCTTTCTTGTGGAACTTGTACGTGTAGCTCACCAGTAACCAGATGATGGCATGGCACCAACGGAATCTGCGCCAGATCGGTGCCGGCTGGTTCAATGTGATAAACCGGATATCGTGCCGTTCCGCGCGGCCGCACGCCCTCGAGATGCAGGCGAGCAGGTTTTGCTCAACGGACGCGCTCTTGAGCCAGGCTATATTGCCCAACACCGCGCTGTCGGGTTCCGCAGACGGCTTGCTCTTTGCGGCTGCTTTCAACCCGGACTTAGCGACCAGGACGTCGAACGCTTTCTCCTCGATTGCGATGAGACAGAGTTCCCGCATATGGTCCCACGAAGGCAACAGCGAGTAGGTGACATTGTAGACGGTATAGAGCGCCGCTTACATGCTTGCTCCTTGTCCTTAGTGTCCGCGGTCACGATCACCTGGTATTGCGGAAGCCTCACCTTGCGGGAACGGATGGGATAACCGCAGAAGCTAGGCGAAAAGGGAGCTGGATGTACCCGGGAAACGTCTCGAGAAGAATATCAATGTATGTGCAGCGATAGAAGCCTAGAGTGTCCGATTCTTTTAACGTTAACTTTCTTAAATACATGGACAAGTTGACGCTACTGCGAGCACTTAGGGTTGCCAGACATAGCAGAGAATCGCGGCGACTCTCCTCGCTACGCGAGACAGTGCCGTCGGTTGTAGCTGATATTGTCGAGGGGCGAAGGGCGAAGGGCGACGTGATGTTGTGTTGGCTGCCGTGATGTGCCGTTCGTTCCGAGATAGTAAGCTTCTGCGCTTTGCAGAACCTAATAGTGGGTCTTCGCTGAGCAGTGTGGAGCCTCGCCAACGGGGCATTTGAATCTTTGTGGGGTCTCAACCCTCAACCTCGGCTCGGATCACGCTAGGCGGGTCATTTTAGGTACAGTTATTGGTAAGCACCTCCGGCTAAGTCTGTTCAAGGTTAACAACCGGAGACATCATGCCCTCCATTTACCTGCACACTCATTAGCACAAACTTCAAACCAGGCGCCAACGTCAATATCAAAAACATCAAAATGGCTCCTATCCACGTTCTCGCCATCATCACCCCCAAGCCGGACAGAGTCGCCCGGGTAAGTGCTATATTTAAGCCCCCTTCTACCTCGGATCGTGAACTAACATAAGAAAAAATGTAGGTAGAAGAACTTGCAAAAGAGGTAGCAAGCGGCGTAGAGGCTACTGAACCCGGCGTGCTCAAGTACCAATGGTTCAAGACTGGCACTCCCCAGAAGCCCAAGATTGTCGTTTGGGAGGTGTACGTCCTTTATCTCCACCCTGTTCCCTTTTGACGGGTAGGATTGACACTTGTTCACAGATACGCCGACGAAGCTGCAGTGAATGTCCACAAAGCCGGCCCCAAGCTGGCCTGGCTTATCGAGACTGAGAAGAAGGAGGGTAACTTTGCTGCTCCCTTGGAGGTCCTTCCCCTTCAGCAGTTCGCCGGATGGGCTGCGCGTGAGGGAGCCAAGATTTAACGTTAGAGTGCACTTATGAGAAAGATACCTAGGGACGTCACGATGCAGTAAAATGCGCGATGCAGTATATAACGAAATAGACATCCATTTTACTATCTACTCACCTTTCACAACTCAGTCCAGCCCCTCTTTAATACACTCCACAATATCCTCCAGATCTGCCTCAGGGCCCATTCTGTGCTCCCCGTTATGGATCGTGTACCTTATCCTCATCGCGCAATTTCCTCAAACGTCCTCCCGTGCATCCACCACGGGCTCTCCCTCACCGTGATGTGCACGTCGACCATGGTAAGGTGCGGTGGTAATGGACCCGAGATCTCGATGCGACTGACGTCTGTGATGAAGACCTTTCTGTTCCCATTCAGATCCATGGCGCTCTTTGCATTATCGATAACGTGGCCGATATCCAGATCGGCGAGGGTGCCATCGTACGTGAAGTCCTTCAGCCTCGCCTTCTTTTCATCGGGCCGTCCGGGGCCGGGCGTGATGCGGATGTCAACGTTAGCTACTGGAGTCCGGCGCAGGATGAGCTCTGTCACGAACCGAGTGCAGAGGTTGTCTTTGGCGGGCAAGGACATCCCGGAGATTGCTTCGAGGGCAGAACTCTTGCCTGATGACTAGTCGCCGCAGACGATGATCTGGGGCAAGTCGACAAATTGGCTAAGCCCCTGGGATCGCAATCGGTCGACAATGTCGAGAAGGTTACGATGGTCCTTGGACTGCAGTGGGAGTGGGTTCTCCATTGGCAGCAGTGGTGATGAGTTGGGCCATCATAGCCAGGTTGAGTTTGCGTTATGTCTGTGGGCGATGTTGAAAATGGAGAAGATGGTGGACACTAAAAAAGTCGTCCTGCAACGATCGTGATGGTGATCAGTGGAGGGTGATTATATCCCGTGAAATAATTCGTAGGTAGTTCCTATAACTACGAGTTTGCTAGGAGTGTAGGGCCGATTAGAGAACCTGATTTGGGATCGAGAGTCGAGTCGGTACAATACTGGAGAGTATAAGGAAGGCTGCTTCTTCCTAGCAACGTTTCGCTAATAGAAAAGTATGGGTACTAATCTCAATAAGGCACTTAAGAACACCTAAGGTGACGGATTGTCTTCTGACTTATTATATTAGAGTTCGTTCGTTACTTCTAACCCTAGGGTTGCGAGGACGTTGACGAAAATACACCTTAGCTTTTACTTATAACGTCATATAGTAATTTAGCGAGTAGCTCTAATAAGCTGCTGTATAACTATATATGCCTTCGGCCTAAGCGATTAGGGAACATCGTAAATCATTCTAGCTGATGGACTTTCACTTACTGTAATACGGACCTAGGTTTATTGATCTTAAACCCAAGATGCTGGGCCGAAGAACCGCAAGGTATATAAGGGCAACGAGGTATACAGTGATAGATAACGACGGAAGATATAGGAGGAGGACGGACGAGTATCACTGATGAAAGAGGATTTTTACTACGTACGGAGATATCTGGGAAGGAACATAGAGAGGAAGGAAACTAACTCCGCTGTTAGGTCTGCTATCGCGGATAGCGTGCTTTCGATACTGAGGTGCACACCTTCCCATCCTCTAGTGAAACTACTAGAGCATCCTAGGACACCTCTTGAATTGCGTAATAGGTTCCTAACTATTATGCTCGTCTTCCCACTTGACTAGGTACTCCACCTACCTTCCTCTCCGGTAAGACCAAGCTGCTGTGTTTGGTGACGACTAGAGGTATGGGGATGCCCTTCCTGCTACGAAGTACGGTCGATACCCCTCCACCGTCCAAACCTTGTTACGTGGGGAATCCGATGTGAAGTCTGTTCATCTCTATTACGCAGCCGGCTACCTCCAGATGTAAGACCCCAAGACTAAAAACCTCTACTGGATGATGTTGAGAATAGGCGAGCGGTTAGACGAGGAAAGGCCTGGATGATGCAGGGGCAGAATCACCATCTGGGCATTGATTGCTACGTTTACTCCGTCATCTTGACAAGAGGCTACGTGCAGGTCGGCGCTCCATTGTATGTTTCACAAAACCGTCTCGAAATTCATCGACTATCATTGTTGGCAAAGCGCCGCAATCTCGCCCTGCTTGACTTTGATCTCATGTTGATCTCTCAGATGCCGAACCATATTATAGTCTCTCGTTGCGCTGCTTGAGCAGCCCTCAACGTAACAGCGGAAGGAGCGCTGTGCCAAGTGAGTCTTTTCGTGCTTTTCCAAGTCGCGGAGTTGGGAAAAACCCCCTACGTCGCCGCCGAACCGACATCCGGGAGATGAACACTTGTAGGGGAGTTCGTGAATCTTCCTATGTTTACTGTCACGCCGACCTATTGTTAACACTGGGCTTCAATGCTGGAAGGGACGCCTTACTTGTAATCACAGGGCCTTCTGAAGGTCCGGGGGTTCTCAGCACAGGGGCCTTCTCTGCAATGGATGAGGCCGTCTAGTAGAAGAGACTGTGGTAGTGACATGGCTCGGTTTGATGGTTCTTGGTGCATTGTTGCTAGTGATAAACCAGTGTGGGCAAGAGAGGAAGCATGAGATGGAGTTGGCGTCTGATAGAGAGAAGGATCCAACATATGAGGGAAACCGGACTGCGACGCCTGGGCCGTCGACCCACCACGCCGCGGTGCTAAGCCCACCGACTAATACGGAGTAGCTTGGTTTCCCACATGCATCGCCACATGCACCGAAACATCCCCGATGTCTTCGTGTGCCGCTGTCAGAGTTCTGGGCTCTTGGTGGAATTGACCGCTCTGTGCGTGGCTCGAGTCAGGAGCTGGGCGAGGCGTGGTGGGAAATGCTGAGTCTGCCGTTGAGCTCCTTGTCAGATCCGTCCCAGTCTGACACATCCAACCAGTCTCGCCGAGATCGTGGCTACTTTCGCCGGCGGAGTATCCGGTTGTGGCGTAACCCCGGACGATGACGGTGTCTTGTGGGTTGACGGTGGGTTGGCCTTCGCTACTCGAGCATCCTAAGATCCTCATGTCAGTGCGTCCCATACCCGAAGGGTTTGATGCAGCCAATCCTTCGTCGAGAAATGGGCCCGGTGTCAAATAGTCTTTTTAGATTAGACTCGTCGCTTCTCATCTCAAACCGAAGGCGTTACTAACCACGGGGCCGGCACCAGCCGGCGTCTCCACCAGCGCCACCCACCTTACTTCATAATTGTTGGCAGGTGCCCACACGATGGGAAGGATGCAAGCGGTGTCAAATTGAAGGGCGGTAGAGCAAGTAGACTAGAGTAATCCTGTCATACTTTAAGTATTCATGTGCTGGACCTGACTGTGTGCAGCATTGAGCAGTCAGTTTGCCCACATGTGTAAGAATACGCCGAAAACATTGGACAAACTCTTGCCAGCTTGCGCACAATCAATACATGCAGGAGGCTACAAGATGACGTTGCACATTCATGATCCCTGAGTGTTCCCCCGCCTCCCCCCCGATTGGCTAGGCAAAACGCTCGCTGATCGAACAACCGCCTCACCAAGAAAACGCCAGCCCATAAGAGCTGTAGAAACGTGTAGGCCTCCCGCATGTCCCCACTCCCTCCGGAATACCCAATGTGTTGCTCAAGCGCTCCAGCCGCCGGTTTGCCATCTCGCACTTGGGTCGCATCGATATCCCTTGTCAACTTGACAACACCCCGACTCTGTTCTCTCAATTGTCTCCTTCCTAGACGCACAACCATTCTTTGGACTTTCAAACTGGCGAGCGCGGAGCTATTGTGACACCATGGGTATGTTTCTACGTGTCAGAAATGGCCCTCGTTCTCATGCTAACCCGGTTCTAGCGGTGCTGGATTTTCCCGGTCAGCTCCCGGAGCCCGATAAAGACCAGCAAGCCAAGTTGCGCAAATTCTTTTATCCAGCAGAGGTCCTGCTTTCATGTCTCAACGATGTTTGTCCTCGAGGATCTCCCTAAAAGGCCTCGGATGTACCTCCCAATCCCAACCAATCTCCCGAGGAGATGTTTCACACCTTTGTAAACAAACTTGCCCAGATCTGTGACTTCGAGCCCAAGGGAGATACGATCACGGCGCTCGCTGTCATATGGCATAATGGACGAATATGCTACGTCTTGGTCTCTAACCGTATGGGACCTGGCGCTCTGAAGAACGCCCGGGCTGGTCTCAAGGCCACCCTCGACATCCTAAAGGCCAACCTCGAGGCAGAGCCGAAAGCCGCGGATGAGGTGATGGAACGACGCCTCATGCAAGAGATCCTAGGACGAAATAATGTCCGCGTACGATCCTACCTCAATTCCCTCTCCAAAGAATTGCAAACATGCATCAAGAAATGCGATTTAACACTCAAGAAGGCATGTCGTTACTCGGCAAAGAGTCGGGTTGGTCCGTGAGCTAATAGTGCTGTAACAGGATGAGCTGCTGCGGAGGCACTGGACATGCTGGCACGCACCTTGCCGGGCGTAGTAAAGAACGCCGGTGAAAAGAGTGAGAAATGTTTGTCACACGAGCCCAGTCCTAGGATGTTCGCGCCGAGCTAACCTATCTGAATCATATCAGACATAGAGTGCACAATGCAGTGTATCAAGTCCATCCAAGAGAACCGAAAATCCCCGTTGCAGAGGTTCATCGAGGCACGTGCTGTGGAAGACAACAATATGGCCAAAGGCGGCAGCTGGGCCAACCTCCAACATGCTGCAGGAAGGCTCTTGTCATACCAGTACGCTGTGCAGACCCTCGTCCATGCCCACCACATCTGGGCAGATACCGATTTATTCCGGGACTTTGACATCGAGTCACTCCGTTCCAGCAAGTCTTACCCTGCCGACGCATTGAGACTCCAACCCGAGACGGTCGAAGCCATCATCAACCGCGCCCCGGGTTATGGTCAAGCCCGCCTCCAGAAGCTCAAAAACCATGCTACAGACCTCCAGCGTTATGATTTGGACACCAAGTTCAAGGAGAAGTTGCAGCAGAAAATGGATCCAATCGTCCACGCGGAGATCCTCCTCCATACGTGGCTGTCGAGCACCGAGGGCGGCATTCAGCCTCACCGCTTTTTCCAGCGTTGGCGATACATCGGCACTAGCAAGCCCATCTGCCGCATGTGTCAAGAGTACTTCAACCTCATCGCCACACCTGTGCACTTCCGCTCGGGTTACCCAAACACATACCTTAACTGGAGACTCCCCGACCTGTACGTCGCCACTCGTGAGAAAAACAATGCAGCAAGAATCCAGCGTCTGAGAGAGGCTTGGTGCCAAGATTTGGGGCAGATGAAGAGGCGGGTCTATGTTGCTGTGGTGCGTGTTTTGGAGGAGAAGGTGTCTGAGAGGAAGCCGCACGACTCTAATACATACACCGACAGGATCACGGGGGTGGGGGATACGAATCACCTGACTAACTGGCTTGAAAATGTGCGGCTGAAGTAGGTAGCTCAACCCTCCCGTCCTCGACACGTTTCCGCTTGTTGAGTAGTTCAAGATACAAGGGCTATATACCATGATGCTTAAAAGGCCGGTAACTAGCGCCCGTTTCTCGTCTTTCACTGTGTTTTCCTCCGCATCTTGATCATATGAGTCGTTTTCAGAGTCATCCTCTCCACTCCCTAAGTGCAAGGACTAGCTAAAAGGCTCATCTTCTAAGTCCCACAACAATGTGATGTATAAAGAGAATAACCCTTTCATCAATGTCTACCCCAGTGTCGAATATCATCTAACTACTACTCCCCGATCTCGGCGTCGGCGGCGGGCCTGTCCAGCCGGCCGACGCCCAGACGCCCGTGTTCCGCATGGCCGGGGCAAACAAGGTGCTCCTTGAGCACCACGACTCGGAGGCTTGCCTCCTTGAATACCATCGAGGAGCGGGTTATATCTGCCGGCAAAGTTGGCGGGAAACATGGACAACGCAATTCCCAGCCAGTTCCAGTCCCAGTCCCAGTCCTAATCCTAACCAAACCAATGTCACATTGAACTGTCGGGAGTTCTCCCTCTCCGCCATCTAACGCGTCCAAGCCGCCGATATGGTGTTTGGATCGCCCCGCCGGCGCCACAACTTCCCCAGGCAGTCAGCTTGATGTCTTTCAATAATCAATAGCTCCGGAGAGCGTCGTAGGTCAAGTCATCCTCATTATCAGCATGCATGTCGGTACTGACATGGCGCGTGTATATAAATATGCTCCTACTTTCATGCCAACTTCACCTGGGAGGGGCACGCGTTCCCGGCGATCTACCTTAACGGCTAATTCGCGACCCAGTCCCTATTGGAAGAAGGTCATCGCCGAGCTGGGGACAGCCGAGTGGCGACACATAATCTACGACGAGCGGGCACGCGATCGGTCGCAGCACTCCGCCGACTGCTCCTTTGAGGCCGCCGTGCGGGACGTCGACGTAGTTCTCATAGCCCGAGACACGGCGGCGACGGAGCGCGTTCTGGTGGCGGGCTGGTCGTACAGGGCGTTCGTGGCGGCGCACTGGGCTAGCTGACACCCGCACCGCTGCCTGGGCGCGGTGTTGGTCGACGGCGCGTACACGTACGACTAGCCAGACGAGGCTATGGAGAAGCGAATCCGGAAGCTCTTCCGTCATCTTAACTGGTTCCTGCCGCCGCTGTGCCCGACGGGCCTGGCCCCGCGCATGAGCGCCGAGGAGCAGGGCGACAGCAACATTGAGCTCGGCGTGGGTCTTGCGCGAGCGAGAGCTGGTCCCTGTGCTGGACCGCATCGCCGTCCCGGCGCGCTACGTCCTCTCGCCTCGGGCACCTCCTTTGATAGCCGCGGCGACGCGCCGGAGCGCTGCCGCACCAGCGTCGACGCGGTTACCGCCCGCAACCCCAATATCCGCGTTGGCGCCAAGGTTCCCAGCAACCACGGCTCCATACTACGAAAGCACTCCCTTGCCGTCGTCGTGGCCATCCGCAGACGGCGCGACACATGCTCCTCAAATGCTGGGACTGGGTACAGGAACAACACCGGATGCGGGCAGGCAGGCAAACGTGTGTAGACGTCAAGCTTATCCTCTGCAGTCCGAGCATGGCAGTACAAGCAGCAAAATAATCCTCCGAACTGTCTGCACCGCCACAAAGGAAGCCACCGCTTTTAGCCGATGCTGCTGTGAGCTCTCTTAGGGACATTGTCGCCAACCCTTCGCCATGCGTGGACGACGGTCATAAATTGGAGGATCGCCATTCTCGAAGTCGATCACCATCGCTCGTTCCGTCTCCTCGTCCCACAGCACGTTTGGCGTCCCGCACGTCTGTGTGCGCCACTCCCTGCGCGTGGAGCGCACGTACCGACCGGATCACCTCCCGCTTGACCTTCGCTCTGTCTGGCACTTTCCTCGCGTCGGCTAGTCCATCTCATTTTCATCACAGGAATTGGTTTAACAAATGCAGTCTACCCTTTTAAACAACGCAAGAGACTTGACTCACCCGTGCTCTTAAGATAGAAACGCGTCATTGTCGGGCAATCACCTCACCGTTCATACCACATTCACTAGCGGTAACGAGGTTTATTGCAATATACAATCTTGTTTCGGTCTCCCCCAATCGCTCTTCACCTCCTAATTTTCAACCTCTTTCAGCAGCTGTATTAAGTCCTCCGCCGGCACATGGTCCGATGTCGTCTCCATCCTATGTACCCCTACACATTCCCCTCTCCTGAAGATCCACTCTCCGCCATTCTGACTATAGTATCCACCTTTGAATGCCCCAAATCCACTCCATATCATCTGTCGCACACTACTTAGGAGCAACCCGAACAGCGAGTGTTTGATGTACGCTGGTTTTGAGGAACTACTATGTAAGGATCTTTTCATACCGAGCTTTTCGTGTAGGCGACAGGTAGGGTCTGTGAATACCGAGAACTCGCAGGACGTTTCTATAGTGTAAGGGAGGATGCGAGATGGGTCGCCGCAGCCGATAACAACTAGTTGGGCCGGCCCGGAAGGTAGAGTAGAGAGGGTAGCTGGGGTAATATGTGGCGGCAGGGAGCGGATATAGTCTTGATCGCAGGAGCAGAAGAAATGGCGAACTCAAATTCAGATGAATCAGTTGCTGTTCGGGGGCAGCAGAGGGCATAGAGTAGGGCCAGAGACGGTACCAAAAATTGTGACGACCGTTACGACGCCATCCTTTGAGACTAGCTCCCCAAATGGTGTAGAATTACCGTCGCGATCGTATACAGAAAGAGCATAACTCTCGGAAAGAGTGTTTTCGTCGGGAATAGACTCGGAATACTTGAGAAAAGATGGCCGAGACATTGTAGGTAGGTAGGAAGTTGATGGCGAAAGGCAGAGCGACACTACAACGCTGGCGGCAGTATTCCGCACGCAAGATATTTGACTATCTTGAACTTTATATGACGTCACCATGACGAGGAGCCACTTAGGAACAATCAAATACCACTTAGTTATACCAGGTCACCTGAACACCGCAAGACCGAGCCCTTTCATCTGCTCTTCAACTACCAGTTTCTCAGTAGTGTTTTAATTATCTATTCTCCTCCACAGCTTAGTTCCTCTTAATCCATATAATACTAATCCAAAAAGTCTCGAGAGGGCCGCCTTGAAATACGGCTGAACGCATCCACTCTCAGCTACCCTTGCCCCGAGAACAAACCACGGCGGGTAGAGTTGGCGCAGAAAACCGAAGTCTACCGACCGCCCTGCAGTTCCCAAGAACCCTATTCTGGAGCTCTCACAGAGATCCTCGAGGTCGATTCTAACTCTCTACGGCAATACAGAAAGATGGTCACAGGTTCGAGCCTGGCAGAAGGTACCACTTGTTACACGCTGTTGAGACTTTGTCAAATCCTTGCTGCACATGGGTCTTGATCTCCATGTTGAGGACAGCTGCGGTCGGCCTGTTTATGCTGTTGACTTCGTCGATACCAATGAATTCCACTGGTTGGATTTTTACCAACTATTACTGTCCCAAGGAATTTACGACGAGGTGGGGGGCTGGACGACTCTCTGGGTGAGAAAGGATATGACGAGGAATGTCCAGGCTTTTGAGTGGATGGTGGCCAATGTCTTCCCAAAATTCTATCAGTGGCCGCTCCAACGCCGCATGAGCTTGCTCGACTCCTATTACCTCCATGGACTGGACCGTACAGTTGTCAGACGAGTGTTTAGGCCTCATGGCGGCTTTCACCGAGAAGATATTCACAACCAGACGGCTTCAGATCGCCAGACCTTCCTCTTCTGGCTATTCCACGCATCCTTCGAGTCGAAATGTTGGCACTTGGCGGTCTTGGCAAGATTGGGTTTATTAACAGAATCTTCTATCAAACTCGGCACCCTCTTCCGAAGTAAAGAATCAAGTCTCCTCATGCTCGACATTGCCGCAATTTCAGAGTACAGCGACCTCAGTGCTACATCCGATGGAACCAGAGTAACGCCGCTGCTCGATGCAATGATAAGGGCGGTAGGGATGATGAGGCGCATCTCCATGTTCGACGGTTCGGAATACAATGCAAGAGTGCATCGGCTCAGAAAGTATCTTCTCCACCAACTCGTGAGAGACTGGTTGGAAGAGTTGCGGGCAGTCGGCAAGGATTTGGAAGCATTCGGGCATGCCGAACACACTGCTTTTCTCCACTACCAATTGGTTCGAGCACCCGACTGGTATTCTGGACGAGCTCAATTCAAATGGAAAGGTTTACGTTTGGGCCACGGCCTGAGGACTGGCATCTGGTCTGGGAGTGGGACCCGGATGTGGCACGGTTTGTGAGAGACTTTTGGGCGTGGATCGAAAATTCTCCTCTAGCTGTGCCTGGCTCATAGGTTGATGATCATGATGATTATAACGATGACGAGGAGGAGAAAGACGATGTCAACGATGAAGATAGAAATGGGTTTGATCATAGATGGTTGTTGAGGCTCTGCATGGGTGGAGCAGGTATTGGGCCGTTTCTAGAGAATAGATGACGATAGCTGGACGGTAGGATAGCGAGTTTTGCGAGTATGGTGGCATGTGCTTTTGTATACAGATAGTTCCTACTCTTTTTATTGGGCGACTGCCTAGGACAAAAAGATAAGGCGACGCCTTCCAAGGAACGGATGACCAAAGCCCTGGCAGGTCATAATCATGACCCAGGCAGCATGCTATGAGTCTCCTCAGTTGGCATTCCAAACAGAATACTTTCGAGACGTTTCTGTGCCATCAACTGCCTTGAAATGTTCTAGTTTGGTGACTGGGTTCTCAACTCAGGGGTTCAGCACCTTCCTCTGTCGAATCTTTTCCATAGAGGGCGCGCGCAAGGGAGTAGGAATAGTGACAGAAATGGATGTCAGGCCTGCTGCTCATCAACCGGTCAGCTTGACTCGTCACAAAGCACGTCAGAAAGAGTGCCCCACACACACTAACCACACCCAGCTCGGCGGATGCATTGGCCACGGATGCGCCTTTACAGGGCTACCCCCTTAGGCAACTGCATTAAGCCTACTGGGGCGGGGTTGGCGTGGGCGAAGAGCCACAACGCGGCCCAGCTGAGCGCGAACTGGTATGTGTTGACGGCCTAGCCCGACCGGAAGGCCTAGATGGCGCCTGTCGCGGCATCCCTCGCGTTAGGGTGGATGGAATATTGATTAGAAGGCCCAGAAATGTTTGTCCACTTGTCAGTTCGTTCGAGTAATGGACAGCATCGCGGGACATAAATGACTCACGGCATCCCTTGCACTACAGTAGATGACGCAGCTATTAGGTAAGGTGGGCGGACAGTGGAACTGTGTTGTCACATCAGACGAGTAGCGGCATCCCTTGCGTAGGGTAAAACAAATATTGACGGAAAGGCCCAAATAGCTGTTTGCATTCCGCCGATAGGTGACCCTACCTTGCTTGGAGAGCAGTTAAAGAGACCGAAGAGAGGAGCATAAACACTACCATAATCTATCGTATAGCGGTCGTCCCTAAGAAACGAGATGCACAACATCCTTTTCCGCTATGGAGTTCCGGTGTATAGTCTAGGGCTACGTTGCAGTACTAGGTAGAGTAGACTGGAAGAATTGAGATAGCACAGGTTGCAAGAGTGTACTATCATTTGCCATGCGTATACCCCAGCTGCAGTGCAGTTTTCAGTCAAAGGGATACTATGCGCTGACATGTTAGACAGCAGCATGAGCACCGCAAGCGACAGAGGAATCCAGCCGTATCTCGAAGTTTGCATATCGAGTCTCAAGGTTCGTTTCTATATACTAGCTTTTTTAAGTAGTGCTGATAGTTCACAAAAGGGTCCCAACTCCGAGTTAATCCCACCGCTATCTCTGACCCCCCGCCGGCATACCCGTTGCTTTGACTCTCAAATGTGGAGGTGGACCATCAAGCATTGGGGATCTTCTCGTCCCATTTAACTTTTACAGTTCAACCGTTCTTGCCGATTTATTAGGCGCACAATATCGGATTGTGGCCTGAGCAGTAGAACCCTAGCGTGGCGGTTTTCCCTAAAGACCTTAGCGATATAAGTGGTTATTCTTGGTTCAATGGCTCTTCAATGCCAATGCCCTACTGGACAATGTTCCCAAACCAAGAATAGTGAATAGGCAGACGGATCAAAACCGCTTTAAGCCTAGGCTAAGCGGGGTTTTGTATTCTAGTCATAATTAAAAAGACTATCAACACTCTACTTAGAGCCCGTCTTCTAAAAGCGCTTTCTCCCGTCTACGGTAGAGGTTGCAGGTCCACGAAGGGGCGGTAGCGCAATGTCGGAGGTGGCTATGATACAGCGTCGGTCAGCCAGACGGGTACAGTTGCAACACGGGCATCACCCGTTCCTGACACTCAACGGCTGCAACTCTGTGCCTCTATTATCGGAATCAAACTGGGCTGGCCAAGATCATTATGAGAAGCAAAGTCTTGAGCAGTACGGAATATTCCGTATTGGGATCCCCTGTATCTAACCCGTTCTTAACTTGCATGAAAATCGCTTCTTTCCAGCCTTCCTATAGGCTGTCTGTCTAGGCCTATAGCATCTAGGAGATGCTTGACATGAATTCCTACTCATAGTGGAGGAGGGCGCGCGTTTGACAGCATAGGGTGTACAATATCTCGGACAAGAGACTCTTAATCGAGACATGAAAAAACCAGCAGGAAGAGCACTCTCGAACTCTTGGAGTGTCAATTGTAGCAGTGTCTAGTTAACAAGTTTTCATAGGATGTAGATTAGCAAAGGGCATTTTCCAAGTATGCCACCGCCTAGGCTATAAGGAGAGTAGGCAGAAAAGGGCGCTTAGCTTTACTCTACTCTACCTAAATAGCGAGTCTGCTTAGGGAAGAGTGATAGAGAAGTATACCTATTAGGAGCCTAATTCCTCTCTGTGACGGCACAGCGCGCCAGCAGCTCCCCTACAGCCTGAACGCTACCGCCGCAGCCACATTCACAGCAACGTAGTGAGGTGACGTTGGACCTCTAACCTTATGCAGGCACCCGCAGAACCACGCAGAGCCGCACCCAGGCTCCACCCCCTACAGAGTTGCCCTGCACGCTGCCGACATCCTCAGGAGGTTGTCGAGGCAGTGGATCTGGTTGAGTTATGGCCCTGTGCGCGACCGGGGCTTGAGCCAGTGGCATTGCAAGGCACGCACGAAGCCATCGTGAGATTCTGGTTGCCCACTTACAGAACTAGGACCCTGCAAAGCGTTTAGTAGGCCGTTAATCCCTGTAGCCCTATGGTTGCTTTTTCATCCCTTTTTCTCATTCCGTTTTTTTTCTTCTTCCTATTCTCTATTTTTCTGTTTCGTGAAATATGTTGAGTGTCTGGACGGGGGGGAGTGCCCATAGGCGAGGGGGAGTGTCTTGCCGCCTGCGGCTCACCCTAGCTGACCCTAGCTCACGCGACAGACGGAGCAGGGTGATGGCTCATCCAGCCCGCTTAAAGCGGCCGGAGCTTGGCCGGAGCCAATCGCGCAAGAGTGGACTATTCTAGCGAGAACACTGGTATCTTGGAAGAGAGGCTGGGAAACTCCGAGACTTTGGTTACCTCTCCTTATATATCAGGTCGACATTTGTAATGGATTCTTGTAACTATTTGTCCAAGTCCCACTTGATCTGGCGTTCTATGGAGCGCATATCTGCAAGCTGAGCCTCCCTCCTTGCAGGTTACGGCTAGACGCAGTCTGCTTGCGAGAAAGGGACTTTAGTGTCGTATGGTCCCTGATTTACCCACCTATGAGCATAAAGCTGCCACACCTATTGCTTACCCCTCTCCTCACATGTTGTATGTGCCGCGGTGTGACACGTGGATAAGACTTGCTGACGCCTACCCGTGAAGCTTGCTTCACTACCGGTGGCCAAACCGCCAGCAAGAACCTCACGAACAATGCGTCAAGCCGCTTCGCCCTTACGCGATGCGGCAGGTCGTGTGGAAGGATGCATTCTACCTGAAAGTGGTTAGCCAAGAGCGGAGAATGCAACCCCATCGATGGCAGGCCACCGAACATTGAGGAACCCCGGGGTACGAGAACGAGGAGGTAATCTCGGAAGCATCCAGTTAAGGGGAAGGGGAAACTTGAGAGTTCCTTTCTTGGTACCAAATCTGACAGAAGTGGCATTTGATGAACTTAAATGCTCAAACGTGACAACACCAATATTCCAGTCGTCGTGTTGACCCGCAATCTGAATAGTTGGTGTAGCAGGGTCGAATACTTTGGGCTTGCCCTATCAACCACTTCCCAGCTGAGTTGGCATGGCTCCTGTCTCGTCACTCGCACGACTGGGCGGCTAGTCCGAGGCATGTTGACATATTTTCACATGATGTTGTCATCTGGTGAGAATCAAGCGGGGAGTTTCCGCTCCTGTTTGCGTATTCCATTGGGCCATATGCTCCACGGACTTACTAACACCTCAACGCCACCTTGGCGCTTTGAGGCGTGTTGGGGATCCCTTCTACTTCAGTCCTAGGTGGCTGCGGAGGCCGTTACATGGCGAGGCCGCTCCAGACTATTGAGGAAGATCCGCTTCCTTCCGAAAGACCTGCAAGGAGCTTTCGAGGATGTCAGCCTGATCCGCAATGGCCAACTCAAGTGCCCTTGACCATATCGAGACATATGACGCATTTGAGCCCGTCCTGTTCGGCAGTCACTTGCAGCATCTCATCTCAGAATCATTCACATGGAAGATAGCTGCCCCATGCCTCGGCGGGAATGACAAGGCGTGGTCAAATGTGACCCTTCATTGGTGAATGTTCCTCAACCCGCCCCTCTCCAAGCCTACCCTCCCAACGTCGGATGTAACCCCCGCAAAATAAATCATACAATGACATGCAGCACCGACCCCTGACCCCGGCTTTTGCTGCAAAAGGCAGGGGTAAGAGGGAGCAACGAGGAAAATCCGGGGTAAAAACCTGCCATTTTTGGCATCCGCCCTAGTTAAGTCTCGTGCGGAATGCATGGTGCATCCGCGAATCTGAGATGGTGACGGATAAGGCGGATCGACTGGTGGATTCACGGGTAGGGCCGGCCGCCACAGGAGGAATCCTGGCCTGGGAACCTGGTTTGGCATCCCCAGTCTAGCTCACAACATCCTATTCTCCAACGCCGTTCTCGTGGGTGGTCACATTGTTGATGCTTCTACCTTACCATCAACCACACACACGGGGCCAAGCCCAGAGCGGCAAACCGAGAAGAGGGGTTGTACAGAGAGACTAGGTGCGACGGAGATGGTGGGACGCCAACAGGACGGTGGACTAGGAAAGAAAGAAAAAGTATAAGTAGCCTCTCCTCTCACCTCCGTGACACAAACTCTTTCCTCATCAGCACACTCAATCAACTCTCAAGCCTCAGTTCAACCACACACAAGCCACCAACCACCAAACCCCAACCGCAAACATGCAGTTCTCCACCATCGTCATCGCCGCCCTCGCCGCCGTGGCTTCCGCTAGCCCGGCCATCACCAAGCGCGCCGACTGCCCCGAGGTCGACGAGATCCCCCTCTGCGGCGTAAGTTTACTCCCCTCCTCCACCACCTCCTGAAAATCAGCACCTGACAATAAACAATAGTACTCCTGCATCCTCGACGCCGTCGTGGCCATCGGCTGCGGCACCGAGGACTACCCGTGCATGTGCAGCAAGTTTGACCAGCTCCGCCTCGAGGCCGCCGCCTGCGTCTACGCGGGTTGCGGCATCGACGGCACCCCGGCTGTTCTCGCCGCTGCCGAGGCTGTCTGCGCTGCTTGCGCTTAAGTCTTGGTCGAGACTCAGGACTAACGGGTCAGGGGGTTGACCTGATGGACAATATGACAACCTGATGTGAATTGGGCCTTTTGTCATGAGGGATGTACATAGCTTCAAGGGCACATACTGTTTATCTTGTGTTGAGATGTACATACGGACCTCGGGGAGGAGTGAGTGGAAGGAGTGGTGGATTTCGTTTACCAATAACATACCCGACTGCAGTCACATGGCGTTCCTAAACTCGCTCGGTGACAGATGTGTTGTATGATTCACTTGGAAGATTTCATTGCCGGCAACAGCAATTGAAACGGGTATAGCAGGATAACCGCCATTTAAAGCTGGGGTGTGCTGGAGAGACGTTCAGAGGATCAGGGGCTCAACGCCTCAGGAGTAAGGGATCAGGAAGACCCTCACATCACACTTCTTTCCCTCTCCAAACCCCCCTCTCACGCCGTACCTAATCCCAATGGAGGATAAGATGGTGAGCAAAAAGAAAGGGAAAAAAAGGAAAAAGAGAACATACAACACCGAGGATTCCCCAGTCGTCACCGACTTGAGTACTAGTTCAGCGGTCGCTATTTTGTCTATTGGAAAAGGGAAAACGCTGCAAAACGCCTTCAACCTCGCCGTCCATTGTTAAGATGGCCGTCTCGCCGGTCCCCTCGGCGGCGCAGGGTGCCTCCCATGTCTCAAGCCATACGCCGCAACTAAAGAAAGCCGGGCCTCCTCTGGCCGGCGTAGCGCAGCACACTGGCTCACCGTGATGTAAATCCTTAAACCGACTACCCTATTAACTAAAAGAGGAAAGAAGAAAAAAAGCGAAGAAGACCCTTGTAGCGTTGAGCCTAGATGTTTCGGAAACGCCGCGCTATTGTTCTCGATAAACCTATCGCTAGCGGACGCGACTATAGTAAGCGACAACGAAAAGCGGACGAGGACGATAGGCTATTGTTAGAGGGTAAGATTAACGATAGATACATACTACATTCATTAGCGACAAACGAAAAAAAAAAAAAAAAAGACACACAACACTTACAGGTATCCGCCACGCTCGGACCACTACATTTCTTTCCATGCCGAGTACACCATTGACACGAATTCTTGCCCGCCACCATCACGCAACGTCTCCGAGGCTTCGCCTCCCAACAGCGCACATAAGGCATAACTTCTTCGTCTCCGTCGTTCTCGATAGCTGCGGCAGTGACGTAGCGTTCGCGCCTTCGGGAGCGATTCTTCGCTATACGGTCAGCCATCATCGAGGATACGAAGGACGTACGAGAATGAGGGACTTACGATAACAAGCAAGATGGGGATGTTGGCGCTAATTGAAGGACTCGTGGTCGCCTAGGGACGCTGGCGGCCACCGGCGGCTGAGAGCGCTTAGGGACGCTGGCGGCCACAACAAGAAGGTACGAAATGCTTAGATATCTAGCTAGTATATAGTCACTCGTTCTGGAGGACTCTGGGAGTTCTCCAGTAAGCAATGTTACAAGCAGACGTTGGACCTACACTTCTGTTGAGACATTTGCTTGTGCACTTGTTGTGAACCTTTTGGCTTCACCGAATCTTATACTCTTGAGATTACCTTCGTTGGACGAACCCTTGCAGAGCCGAGTATCTGAGAGATTCGTCACAGATGACCGCGACACTTTTTGGGTGATCGACGGGGTATTTCTAGCGGAAGCCCCATTTTAGCTACAGCTTGATGGGCATGCCTACGCCGAGGGTGGCCCAGAACCTGGTCCTCGGGAGTACGGTTCTTGGCCCAAGTCTGTTGACCCATGCAGTGGAGGATGGTCGTGCAATGGTCTTAGGGAGTGTCTAAACTCATAGTTTTCTGTCTGGTTTAGGGCCCCGCCCTTTAGCTCCTTGTAACAAAGTCGACACCTCCATGTCGACAGGCAACAACAGGCGCAGCCACGTTGACCATGCTTTTAGCCCCATCAGCCCGCCAATCAGATGACCTGGGCATCGGCAAAGCACCCGGTGGGAGGTCAATGATTGGAGTATGGCCACAACGGCATAACGTTAAACGTTGATGGCAGCCCCATTCTTAACCCCGCTTTCAGCTCTTCGCTGTCGTGTTGGGCTCCAGTCCTAAATGATGGGATGATAGATGAGTGTAAACGAGTCGTACCGAAACCGCAGATTCCGTCACGCACTCCAAGTTGGCAAAGCAAACCATAAGCGGTTCAAATACTAAAAACCCGAGGTTTATCATAATATCAGTTGGCTTGGTTCGGGTTGTCTCCAATATGTCGGCCATCGCGCCGACAGGGCTGACGGTCCTCTACGAGCCTGAGGGGCAACCCGTCGATGTCGAGTATGATCTGTATGACCCACATCTCCTTCGGTCAACTTGGTTAACCCCCGACTAGCATCCTCTTTGTTCATGGCCTTCAAGGCCACCCGGAACGGACGTGGCTGTATGATGGCGAGCCCCCACACAAAAGCACCTCAACCTCTTCCTCCCTCAAGAGCCTCTTCAGACATCGAAGCCGAAGAAGCCCTTCAACAAGTACCCTACGCAATGAGCGTAACATCTATTGGCCGAAAGACCTTCTTCCGGAGCTGTGCCCTACCTCGAGAATCATGACCTTTGGTTACGATACCGTGGTTACGAAAGGCTACGTGCCTGCGGATAAGGGCAGTATCTTCTCGCATGCAAGGGACTTGCTTTATGAGTTGGAAAGAAACAGGACACAAGGGAGATACCTGATATTTGTGGCACATTCTCTCGGTGGAATCGTTGTGAAAGAGGTACGTACTAACTAGCACACATTGTCTTGGAAGATATTGGAGGAGTGAAATCTAAGGCCCCATCCTCTAGGTACTCCGACGGTCCGAAATCTCAAGCGAAGAATCGATTCGAGACATCCTCGGCTGCACACTGGGCGTCGTTTTCATGGGAACTCCCCACCGAGGTAGTCCCGACTTTGCCTCGCCAGCGGACGTCGTGAGACGCGTTGCGCAGACGGTATTACGAATGGATACCAACCCAGCAGTTCTTCGCTCGTTGGGACTCGATAGTCCCGAGTTGGAACTCTGCCGCGAGTCGTTCATCACTCAATGGCGAACAAGGGATTTCATCGTCAAGACTTTCCAGGAGTCCCATGGCATTGTTGGTGTGAATTTTGGCCCCTTTAACGATAAGGTGTGAGCACTAGACTATTTCAGCTATATCCCTTGGTTGTGGTGATCTCGTGGACTAACTGGAAAAAATAAAAATATGTCAGGTTGTGCCCGACACTTCTTCCTCTTTGGACGACCCGCGCGAACATGCCGAGACAATACCGGCAGATCATATGAACATGTGCCGATTCAGTGGCGCTGAGGATCCGAAATGGAAGAAGGTCGGGCCTGAACTTCAGAGGCTGTCTCGAGTCCGAAGAGGTAATGTTCCATCTGGCTCTTGATGAGATTCGTTGCTTCTCTAACAGTGCCACAACCCAGCGTTTGAGCATGGTGAGCTCCTTGACGGGATGCATTTTCCTGCTCCATTCTTGGCTAAACCACGTTAGGGTGTGAGACGTCTCTGGCTTTCCCCGAACTGTCACACCGACAAGAGGCAATCACGGACCCTCTGCAAAAGACCTGTGACTGGGTTTTCCAGACGGACACGTATCGGAGTTGGGCTAGTAGGACAAATCCCCAAACTGTCGGCGGGTTCCTCTGGCTCAAAGGAAAGCCAGGCTCGGGGAAATCGACTCTGATGAAGGAAGGGCTCAGGAGAATGGCGTACTATGGTGCTGGGACCGGCACCCGAGTTGTCACTGCTCCCTTCTTCTTCAACGCCCGAGGATCGTACCTCGAGCGGAGCCCTCTTGGCATGCTCAGAGCATTGTGTTATCATCTGCTCAAACATGACGATCATTTTAGGATGCACTTGGCGAACCACTACAAAGAAAAGTCGCAACTCAACCAGGGGAAATGGGAACCGCGCGAGGACGAACTGCAGCACCTCATCACGAAGGGGTTTCAGACTCGTCGACGGCTGGCGATGCAACGGGTCGTCTTCTTCATCGATGCCCTCGACGAGTGTGAAGAGCGGAAGGTGAGGCAGATTGTTCACTACCTAGCTCATCTCGTTCAAGACGTCACGAATATGGGCCAACAGCTGGACATCTGTCTCTCGAGTCGGCATTATCCCACCATCACGGCCCCTCGGTGTGTGGATCTCGTCGTCGAGGATGGAAATCAAGTCGACATCGTACACTACATCCGGCAGAAGGTGCCCTACGGAGTCATGCCGGAACCTGCCTCTGTCGATGCGTTGCATCGCTTGCTGGTACAGAAAGCCTCGGGAATCTTTCTATGGGTTGTGCTTGTTGCCGAAATCGTCCTCAGGGACATCGACGAAGGCAAAACGTCCTGGGAAATCGAGAGGACATTGGCCGAGGTCCCTGACGACCTCATTGCCCTCTTCTCGGACCTCATCCGCACCTTGGGCTCGAAAGAGGTGTTCAAGTCCAGAGCCCTTATTTCCTTGGTGCTGCTGGCCAAGCAGCCAATTCCAGCTAGGAGCACCACGACTCTTCAGGTGTTCATGGAGGAGACAATCCACTCACTGGACGATGCTGCCGAGGGACTGCTCCGTCTGCAAGGGCCCTCGTTATCGTGGGATCAAGACTTGGAGCGGATCCGAAGGATGGTCCGAGCCATGTCAAGAGGCTTGATCGAGATAAACAGGTTTCACAACCTACAATTCATCCACGAGACCGCCCGCGAGTTCTTCATCACAGAAGGCGCACGCATATTCAACACACCCAGTTTCACCTCGATCGGCCATTGCATGATCATCAGGACATGTGTGCATGCTCTCTGCATGCTGCAATTAACCAAACCGAGAGCGGGAAACGACGAGGGACTCATGATCTTCGACAACACACTTCACATCGACTGGTTCCAGGATTATGTCCGCTTTCTTCCTCATCACGCCACCCAGGCAAGGAGGGAAGTTGTGTTGCCCAACCAGCTCATCCATTCCGTGGACCGGGTCGTCAGCATCATATCTAGGCGGCGTATTGTCGATAGGCCGTTGTACACGAAGATAGGTATTGCATATGTGATGGAGATCAACGAAAACAGGTTGGGCCCGCATATTCTCAACGACCGGCATCTGGTCTCCTGCTGCATCAGCATCGCCCTCCTTTGCAATCGCATTCTCAATACCCTCGAGATAGGCCAATCGCCCCATGAGCTGCCCATGGCTGGTTCCGCCATGTCTGCCATTCCACCAGAACATCAACACTGGCAACTGAGACCTGAATCAGATGGTTGGACTAGCTTGAGGGACGGCACACTGATCCGAAGTGATGGTCCGAAAGTACTCGATTCTGTGGCCCTACAGACCCGCCAGAACCAGGAACGAGATGCAATGATCAAGTTACACAGACTTCTATCGAGTGGCACACCCTTTCAATCGAGTGACAGCGAAGGGAATACCATCCTCCACATTGCCGCATGGCAGGGTATGCCAGAACTAATCGACATCATCTGCGACCACGGCCACCCCGTTGATATTCCCAACAACTACGACATGACGCCCCTCTGCCTCGCCACGCAATACGGGCACAAGAAGGCCGCGGCGCGCCTCCTTGCCCGCGGTGCCAGCCCCTCCCTCCCCGGGCCCCAAGGATGCACCCCGCTCCACCTATCTATGGAGACGGCGAATCTCGCCATGATCCAGCTCCTCATCGCTTCGGGCGCATCGGTATCGGCCAGGGACGCACAGGGCCGCTCACCGCTGCACGCAGCCGCAAAGTACAACGCGCCCGAGGACGTCGTCACCTCGCTGATCAACGCCGACGCGGACGCCAACGCGCGCGACGACGACCTGGTCACGCCCATCATGGTGGCAGTCTACTATGGCCGAGACGCCATGCACTGGGCCAATCCGCGCGTCAGATGGTCGGGCCACAGGACCAACTATGTCAAGATGATGGAGTCGCGGGTTGGGTACCGGCGACAGGAAAGTCCGGCTGTAAGTGGCGATCCGGGCGCTGATCTGGGGCTGCTGCTGTCACCTTGGTCCCCGCCGCCGCCTGGTGGTTCCGCTGGCATATACGGGCGGCCTGCTAGTTATTAGTATAGCCGGGCTCATGAAGTCTTGTAGCTGGATGTAACTAAATGCGAGACAACTTTGCTCGCCTGCAAAGGTCGTCTGAAAGAGCAGACCCCGAATGGATCTAACTCGGATTGTCTCTATATATTCTTTTCTTCCTTACTCTCCGCCATAGCTAATAACCTAAAATACATGATTAATGATCGAGCCGAGTGGACTGCAAGAAGATGGGTGCTGCACATAATACCGGAGGTACTAATGCTAGATGAATCGAGAAAAGGGGCTAAAAAAGGCAAAAAGATGTCCCCTCGACCGGAATCGAGCCGGTGACCTTTCGGTATCAATAAATGCCTTTACAGCCGAACGTGATAGCCAACTACACCACAAGGGGTTTTTTCTGATTGCATTGTGCCCGGAGTTGCAACATATCATGGTACGGGCGCTGACATCATCATTTCAGGGGTCGTCAGGGTGCCTGCGCCTTGGTCCCCAGGGGTCCCTCATCCGGTTTTCATGCAGCAAGTTAATCGATCTCAAATCAAGATTCCGCGCTGTTGACGTTAGCCGCAAGGACGCAATTCCAATCTCCTCTACATTTCCCAGTGCAGCAAACTTTCTAGCCACAGTCTTTTACAAGTCACAGCGTCACAACACTCTCACCGTCAGTCACAGCTACAACACACAACTCACCACAACGCCAGGTCTCAAAATGCCCCCCTCCCTCACCATCCAACTCGTCAACCACACCTCCTCCCCCTCCATCTACGCCTACATCACCGGCCTCGCCATCCCGACCTCCACCCGCATCTTCATCACCCCGACCAACACAATCCACACCCCCTCCCCTCCCCCGCCAGGCAAAATCCTCCAACCCCTCATCCACCCCTGCGCCATCCCCCTCAGCGCCCCGGGCAACAAAGTCACCCTGACCATCCCCCACCTCGCCGGCGGCCGCATCTGGTTCAGCACCCGCCAACCCCTCACCTTCCTCCTCAACCCGGGCGGCCCAGGCGGCGGCGCCGCCCTCGTCGAGCCCTCTGTCCTCAACCCGAGCGATCCTAATGCGCAAGTCGACTTTGCGTTTTGCGAGTTGACGTTTAATCCCGATCAGGTGTTTGCGAATATCAGTTACGTCGACTTTGTCCCGCGCTTGCCGGTCGCGTTGACGCTGTATACGCAGTCGGGCGCGGTGCAGGAGGTGAAGGGGATGCCTGCGGATGGGGTGGAGAGGGTGGGGAAGGGGTTGGGGGAGCAGACGGGGAGGGATGGGTGGCCGTGGGAGAGGTTGGTTGTCAAGGGGAAGGATGGGGGGGTGTTGCGGGTGTTGAGTCCGATGCATGGGGACGCGGTAGGAGCGGGGTTTGGGGGGTATTTTGAGCCGCTTGTGGAGAGGGCGTGGAAGAGGTATGCTGCGGCGAAGCCTGTGAGAAGTCAGCGGGAGGGGTTGAGGGCTCACTGGAGGTTGAGGATGCCGCTGATGTCGCGGGGTCCGGAGCCGGAGGATGTTGGTGGCGGTGGTGGTGGGAGGGTGTTACGGATCAACACACAGGCGGCGCCGGGGGTGTTGGATGGGAGGATGGAGGAGGGATCGGATGAGCTGGTTATTGGGGGAGAGGCGTTCAAGCGGCCGACAACGGCGGATATCTTGGGGTGCAACAGCGGGCCATTTACCACGGGGCCGTCGCCGAAGCGGAATGCGATTATCCCAAGACTTGCTGCTGCTTTCCAGCGGGGGTGTATTGCGGACGTGGATGAGCACCCGTCCGGGCCCGAGACGTTTTACCGGAGTGAGCCCACGAATCACTACTCGAGGATTGTGCATGAGGTGGATCTGGATGGGAAGGGATATGCGTTTGCGTACGATGATGTGCAGCCGGATGGGGGAGAGGATCAGAGTGGGAAGGTGAATGCGGGGGATCCGAAGATGTTAGTCATTACTGTCGGAGGAGGGGGTGCTTAATGTGGGAATAAGATAGGATACTGGAGGTCTGAAGTATAATGTTGGAATTTCGAAATCGAGTAGCCATCTCCTACTTTTTGTTCCCCCCTTTTTAAGATTAGTGTTTTGACTGTGGTGATAGCTCAAGGTCTTTTGGCCAAGAAGAAAGTTTACCCGGCCCTTGGAGACGGATAGACAGACTGACCGAAGAGGCATGCCATCCCATGAGCATCGGATGATGATAGAGGCCTTTACGGGACAAGAATAGCAACCGTCTCTGTTGAGAAAGAAGTTCAGTTCTGTGCGGGCCAGGAGCTGATGGAAATCGGGTCAATAGGTCGTGTAATCCAAGAGAAGATCTTGCCGATAATCCTCAACATTATCCAGCATCCAGTCAAGCTGCACAATAGATGGTTCCCAGAATAGTAAATGTCGCGGTCGAGAAGTGATCAGAGGGGATTGATGACATGGAACCGTTCTTGGCCATGTCCTGAATCTTTGAACTGTATCTAATTTCGGTCTCGTCCATTGGCGTCTCAACAGTGCACTGTCTTTCTGGGCCGATCGAAGCGGGAACGATTTGCTGCACTTACGCTGATGATGGACAGTCTTTAAGCCGCCGGGTATTAACCCTCACCAGTTGTGTCCACTATGTTGCAGCAAACATGCCACCAATGGTTTGATGGAGGGTTGCATTAGGGCCAAAAATAACACTCGACGTCATGCAAAAAGGGCCAAGAGCTCTGGATTGCCAACCACCCTCAGCTGCCGAGACATGACCTGCACCTCAGTGGCCCAGCTCCCGATCGCTGACTCCCTCCCACAAATCGCCGCCACGATGCAGCTGAGAGGTCCGCCTTACCCCAGCTCCCGCAAAGATGAGCAGAATGAGGCTGCGGCACCCGTCTTGGCGGCTCAGGGGCGGGGGCGAGTTCCACCGATGACCCTAAGCTCAGATCATGGTAAGGCTGAGCTTGCAGATCTAAGTCGAGATTACACCGAAGGCACAATAGATCGTGCATGCATTACCCCGGACTGTGTTCATGCTGCCATTGCAAGACGGGGTCAGACGTGCCGGGAACTGCAACTTGATGCCCGGCTGATGGCTTCACTCTCGAGCCTCATGGGCGAAGATCACCCCGGATGGTTCGTCTCATCGACGCCAGAATCTGTATTTAAAGGGTCCAACATCCCGAGTTGAAGTCAAAACATTCTCATCATCAAACACAACAGCATCCACTCCACAGCAACACAGCAAACACACAACCAACCCAACCAACACACCCAAGCACTCAACACCTTTCCAAAAACACAAACAGTCAGTCCAGCCACCATCCTCCTCACCATCCCCCCCCCTCACTAACCACCACCCAGAACCCCCAACAATCAAAATGAAGGCCAACCTCCTCCTCCTCGCCCTCACCCCCCTCGTCGCCGGCTGGAACCTCCAGCTCACTGGCTCCGACGGGCGCAAGACGACCATGCACGGCACCAAGGACAGCGGGTGCAAGAACATTGCCTTCACCCCGGCGCTCAAGGTCAAGCAGGCCAAGTTCAACCCCAAGACGGACTGGTACCCGGACCCGGACCGCTTCGAGCTCTACGTCAACAAGGGCTGCCAGGGCCTGAGCTACCGCAACGGCAAGGGCACCCACAAGATGACCCCGCGCACCATCCGCAGCTACAAGGTCAAATAAGCGCCGCGCGCTTTGGGCCACACTCTACTACGGGAGGGTGGATATGATGGGTACGACGGGATGAGGATCGGATCGGATCGGATGGGAAGCATGGGATATGACATGGACGCTCGCTTGCTTTATCTTCTGGGATGTATATGTTGGCACTCACATTTTCTCTTCTGTGCTGTACATTTGTCGGGTTCTTTTAGGGGTTCTTTTTCAGATTCTTTCGTTTAGAATTGACTTGGAGATTCACTGAACCATCTTCCCCTATCCCAAGCTGTGCTGTCAAACCAGGGGCAACTCAAGCTACCCCCGATGCTTGCATCAACCAGTTCAAACCCTTTTCCCTCAACCCAATCAATTTCACACTTCTCCGGTAATTCGCCGTTTTCTCTATCTCCCACACAACCAAGTCGCCGGCCAGGCCCTGAACACTAGGTGTTCTGATACTTCGCCAACTCATTCTCGGACCTCTCCTCAGTCGGAGTCGGTAGACCGGAAACTTTTGCACCAGGATACGTCATTAATATTGGTATTTTCCCTCTGCCTCGCCTTGTTTCGTATCTGCATCATATCATCCCCCAAAAGCTCTCCTCATATAATTTCCCAGCTAACAAAGACCTGGCAACAGCAGTTTTTTCCCTTCTACGCATCATCATCGCCATCATCATCATTCTCCTCCTCTTCTTCTTCCTCCTCCTCCTCCTCCTCCTCCTCATCTTGCTCCGAATCGTCCTCTGTAAAACTGTCAGCATTCCAATAACCAACGCTAGTCAACATGCACGTACCATCCATCGGCTCAGGCTCCGGCGCCGGCCACTCAGCGTCCATATGCTCGATCGCTTGCGCAACCGCCTTGGCCAGAGGCACAAGGTTGGTCGAGCACTTCCACTCCTTTAGAGTCTGGCCCTCGCTCTTCCCCTTGAAAGTGACATCCCCTCTGAAATGCATCGTGGTAAGGTGCGACAGCAAGCTCAAGTCGACCGAGCGGACGTTTGCCGCCGCCTTGGGCAACCTCAACAGGACACCAGGCCAGGGGTTGATCTTCTGGCTGACGTCCTTGTCGTCCCGCAGGCACACCCGGCGGAACGAGAGCGTGGTCAGCGTTGCGCCAAACTTGGCGATCAGCTTGTTGAGCGTCTGCACCTCCACACTGACGGACCCCAAATCCAGCCGCTCCAGACGGCGGAACTGGATCGGATCCATGTCCATGGGGTTCGGTGACCTCTCGGTTTCGTGTAGTGCCAGCCAGGGCAGCAGCGCCTCCTGGACGACGCGATTTGACCCCCCGCCGCTAAAGTTCAGGCGCAGCCAGGTGAGATTGGGCGCGAACGACAGAAACTTTTGGTAAATGATAGGGGTCCCACTTATCGACGTTCCGTTGAACATGTGCGTCGAGGTGAGGGTGAGGTGCAGCGACTTCAGGCTCGACAGAAGCGACGCCATTGCCGGTTCCATCCGCGGCGGGATGTAGAAGGCCGCGTCTTGAAGCCCCCATTCGGACCAACCGCCGTGCCTCAGAAGCACCTCGACGCTCCTGGGGCGCGCGTTTGCAGCGGCCAGTGCGCTAGTGGTGGCGCAAAAGATCTGGGTGACATACGGGTCGGCAGTGCCGTACCGCCTGTTATCGACGCTCAGGTTGGTTGCGCGTGCAAGGGTGTTGGCTCCGTAACTCCTCCAGGGAGTTCCGAGCCCGTCACGGTTTCGGGAGTGGGCGCCAAAATCGCGAATGTCGACGGTGTCGAGGTTGGGCAAGTTGCCAAATGCCTCGGCGAGCATGTCTCGGAGACCGCCCGCCGTCAGCAGATTCATGTGGTCCGCCCGAGCAAGAAGCAGCTGGAATTGCTGTTCTTCAGTTCCGGTGCTGTAGGTGACATGCGGATCTAGGCGGTCAGTGCCGATGATGACATGCTTGAGGCACGGGGACAGGGTTGGGTGCTTGGAGATGTCGATCAGGGCCTGGAGGCTAAAGGTTGAGACCATGAACTGCTTTTTGCGGAAGAACTCGTGAGAGAAAAAGTTGAACAAGCTCCCTTCTAGAGCCTTGCATGTCAGTCGCACATTTGCGAGGTCGGCTGTTGTGATGGAGTGTGTGATTCGGAGAAGGACTTCGAGCGGTATCTGCACCAGCGGGGAGGCGGTTTGGGGGTAGACCGTGACCATGGTTGTGTCGGCCATGATGCAATACCGATTCAATTAGAAAAGTTTGATGAAGATGGGGAGAAAAGAAGAGAACGAATTCCGGAGTGTGCTCGGTTTTGGACGAGGTTAGGTTACTAAAGAAATGCTTGTGCTCGTGCTGTGGTTGTTGATGGCAACTGCTGCCTGTCAGATGCCTGCAGTTTAGGCAGGAAGGCCCTAGTCTCAAATGAGAGCGGGGCTTTAACCAACCATTGGCCGATTTCGACTCGGGACGACCCAAGTCAACTCTTTCTCACTGTCTTCTCGCGTCGACGACCGTTTGATAAACTTGAACTCAATTTTTATTGGGCTTCTTGCAGCCGCGTTTGGTGTTTGGACATTCAGTCTGTCCTGCTCACAGCCCAGCCCCCTAACAAGGCACTCAGGCCATTGGAAAATGAAGAGTCGCGGCTCACAGCCAGTCTCGCGCAAAGTCTGTCTTCAAAGGTAACAAACAGGCCATGACTTCATTTATTTAGCCTTCCGCGCAAGAACCTCTCCCGCCACCTTTGCCGTCGCTTCCACGATCAGCTCATGTTCGTGGCTGTGTATTCTCTCCTCGAGCTGGTGCAAGTCCTCGCCCTCGCGGCACTCAATCTCTCGCACCAGAATCGGTTCGCCCCGGTCCACCTTGTCAATCACATAGTGGACCATGATGCCCGTCTTGTTGTTCTCGAGCTTGCCCGCCTTGAAGTCCTCAAATGCCCGCTCGATGGCGGCGGCGCCGTCGTATTTACCTGCGATTGTCAGTCACATTGTCACATTCGATTTATCGATCAGAAAAACGTACCCGGCAGCGCGGGATGCAGGTTGATGATCTTGATGCCCGCCGCATCAAGCGGGTCGAGGAAGTGCTTGCCAAAGACGTACATCCAGCCGGCGAGGACAACAAGGTCGGGCTTAAAGTCACCCTTCACCAGCTTCTCTGCCAACGCCGCGTCATACTTGTCTCGTGCCTCCTGGATCTTGAGTGGGTCCTTCTCGCCCTTGGCCTGGAACCCGTGCGAGATGAGGTTGTAGTACTCCCAGGGAATGCCCGCCCGCTCTGCCCGCGTCGTCGCAAACGCCTTTCCGCGGTTCACAATAAGGCGGATGATTTTGGAGTTGGGGATCTGGCCGGCGCTGACGGCGTCGATGAGGGCCTGGAAGTTTGAGCCGTTGCCGCTGGCAAAAACCACGATGCGACAGGGGTCCGCCATTGTGTGCAGCGCGGGGTGACGAGGGGTTGAAGGAGCTGGCGTTTGGGCGGATTTGGCAGGTTAGCCGGGAACGAGAACCTGGTGCCGCAGATTCTCAGTTCGGGAATTGGATGCTATTCTCAATAGCTGAGGTAAATTGCTTGGAATGGGTAGGTGAAAGCTTGAAACCTGTCGACTCTGGTCCTCTCCGTCATGTTTGCGCCAATTTGCCGATGCAGGAGCAAAAGTTTATCGGCGGCGGGGTCAAGACCAGGGTTAGGGTTGGTCACGCAATCTGCAATCAGGGGTAACAGAGGCGACTCGGGGGGTCTCAGGGGGTGGAAGTAAACAAAGAACAAAACACTGTCAGTATTAACTCCCCAGAACCAAAATACGCCGTGGCAACATTGCCTTGATCGGTGTCATTGTTGAATACTCTCTCTTATGCGCCACAACCCTGCGACACCTCCCAAATGCAAACAACCCACTCAAGTTCCGAAGTTTCTCTCCAAATCCCAAGTCCCAATAAGGAAGGCATAATAAGGAAAGCATGTACATTTCCCAAGAGCCACCTTAGATTTACCCTCCAAGTTTCCTCAGTTGTTCGCAGCTTTCTCACCCTCAGCACCAGAACCCTCATCTCCCTCCTCCTCCGCAGCCTTGTCCACCGAGCCCCGAGTAGCGGCCGGCAGAAAGATATTGTTCTGAACAATGTGAGAGCATCCGACAGCGCCTTTGTGGTTGTCGAGATACGAGTCCGGGAGGATGTTGCCGGCAATGTAGACCCCGTTCCGCGCGACCTCTCCGCCCTCCAAGTCGTTGGTGGACCTGGCGTTCATGTTGTCATCGCGCGGAGGTGGCTGTGAAATTTGCACCACCCCTTTGTAGTTGGGCTTCAAGACCGTCTGGCTCGTCCCGTTGGCTGGGCTCCCGGCGCAGTTGACACTGAAGATGGAGCAGTTCTCGACATTGACCTTGGCCATGGTGTCAAGAACCTGGTCGAGGAGCGGAACGGACGGCATGATCATCTGCTCTGGGCGTTCCGTGTTGAGGTAGTTGACTGAGAAAAAGTCGACATTTCTCCAGGTTGGTCTGGGCGGTCCGCTGGCGTTGGAGCTCATGCGAGGGTTGTCTGAACCGCGGGCATTCTCATGGCTGTTGTCACTGGCAGGCTGTGTGCCACGATGTGCGTCGTACTCGAGACCGGCGGGTGTCTGGCCAAAGTTGACATTGTTGTGCGGTAGACCTCCTGAATTATTCAGTCAGATTAGCGGATTAGTTCTGTCATGGTTCTCAGAAAACAAGCTTGGGAGCACTTACCATGCCCGATGAATCCACCGGCGTTTACTTGCTCACATCCAACAGGAATCAGCGACGGCTGCACTACTTCCAAACCGTCCATGCCCGCTGGGTACATGTTGGTATTCGAGTTGTCGAAAGACGCGTGAGTTGCGTGGGGTGGGTGATCACTGCTGCCCGTGTCCATCATGAAAGTTGGAGAGCGGAAAAGAGAAGGCAGAATGGAGTCCAAGTTTCTGACTGGAGAAGAATTCTTGTGGGACGATGGTCGGATTTGTAGAACTTGGCCGGTGTTGGACAGGGCCCTCGCTTTGTAAACGTGGCTCAAATATGGGGAAAAATGCTAAAAGGGGTATTGCTTGTGATACGGTTGCTCAGTATCGAATATCAAGCAGAGGTGTATCGTAAGTAAAGAGGAGTGGAATTAGAAGAGGTGGGGGCGAAGCCCTGCACGCCCGCCAGCTATTTGAATGGACCGTAGGGCGGTCCAAGCGCTGGTACGTATTGGCACGTGCTACGCCCTACACTCTAAGGTTATCTAATCGTATATATAAACCCTAACCCTATCTATCTAGCTTTTCCTATATTAAATACTATATACGAAAATAACTAAGTAATACCTTTACTACTCCTATAGTAATATCCTATATAATAGTTACTTATATAGTAGGTTAATCGCGTTTAGTAGGATCGTTCGTTATAAGCTAGTTACTATAGTATAGTAGTACTAGAGCTATAACGGGGGTTGCTATTACTAGGAGTAGGTTCTTCCGAAGGTAACTATACTTCCGAGGTGTAGGCTTGGGTATAGGCGTAGACGTAGGTTCGGGAGTAGACTTAGGTACTGGATTAGGCGTAGGCTCTAGTATAGGTTTAGGTATAGGTATAGGAGCTAGTTAATCTGGTTCTAGACTATTAATAACGTTAAATTGAACCTTCTAAGTAGGAACTACGTTTTCTATTAAATCGTTTAAATCTACGTTCTTTTCTTTAGACTACTTAGGAAGTTGCTACTTAGCTAGAGTCTTATTCTTCTATAGCTATCTACAAGGTTACTTTAAAGTAACTTCTAGAGCCTGTTCTATCTACCTAGTAGGTACCTTGTTCTTCCGTAGCTAACTTTAGGGCTATTTGGAAACTGTATCTAACGTTGGATTTACTTGCTCTAAGTTAGCCTTTATCGTCGGTTTTCCTCCTTTATAGGCCTAGTATTCGTCGATAAGCTTCTATATATACTATAGCTAGTTAGTAGTCTTCTATTTATTATACTTATAGCTATACCCTTTCTATTTAGTAAGGTATAAGAAGCTTCTTTAGTTAACTTTATAGTTTATAATAACTTCGACCTTATACTTCCTACTAGGCTTAGAGTTATTACTTAATTTAGATTAGCTTTTATATATAGAGCTAAATAGTAAAGTATAATAGTTAAATAGGTCCTTTTCGTTAAAGAATAGCGATAAATAAGCTATAGATATTACTAAGTAGATACTAATATTACTAGGTAGTTCTAGTTTATATACTAGCTAGCTAATATACCTTTTAATAAGGAAAGGCCTAGTATATTACTATATAAACTTATATAAAGGATTACCTAGTAAGTAGTATCCTTTATAGAGTTCAAGATATACTCTCTATTCTTCCTTAAACTCAATTAGCTAGTACTTATTATTATACTATAATTTCGTATATATAGTAGCGAAATCTATTGCTAATTAAGTATCTTATTAGAGGAACTCTCTTATAATAGGTATATCCTTTACTATTATATATTGTAGGAGCAAAGTGTCGAATAGACTAGATAGCTAGAATCCGAAGAGTTACTTATAAGGCGACGATTATATAGTTGATAAAAAGGTACTATTTAAGTACTATTAGAGCGATAGTAATAGTATAATCTAGTTACTATTAGGATAATCGAAGATCTAGTACCAAATACCAATTTCTATAGACTAATTTTTATACTTAGAAAGTCCATCGCTTTATAAATAGTATACTATTGTTATTAATAACTTCGTTCCTATTATATTCTATATTCCTTTCTAGAAGGTAAAGGTAAACTTATAGTCTTAGTTAAATATAATGCCTAATAGGATTCCCTAGTCTAATAATAATAATTACTATATTATAACTCCTCCCTATTCTTCTACTATATAGGTTAAGTAGCCTAAGATAAGTAAGGTATACTTAGATATCTTATAGAATACTATTATTAAGTAGTTAAATTAGGTATAACCTTTAAGCTACTATATAGATCCTTCTAATAGGACTAGAGGTAATCTAACAATAAAGTCATTAGCGATAATTTATATTAGAAGAGTATTACTAGGGTAGATTAGCTAGTAGTTACTAATTAGTACTTACTACTCTATTACGTTAATACTATACAATAGGTAGTACTTAATATATTCCTTAATACGATATATCTTTCTAGCTATCAAGAAGCTATAAGTATTATATAGTATATAATCCCTACTAAAATGGTACTTTTTGTTATAAACTAGCGTTAAAATATCTATAATTATACTATATAGAATATACAAAGATCTTAATCTATTAGAACGAACGTTGTAAAGTAGTTTATCTATAACTACGAAAGGTAGCCCGTAATAGGAAAAAACTCCGCTACCTTTAGTAGATCCTTTAAGATCAGTAATAATCTTAGAGTACTTAGTATCCTCTAGGTAAGCTTTCTCGAACTAAGCCTTTAGTTCTAGGTCTATCTATACTTCTATAAAGGCAAACTAGATATTGTTAAGTATAGCTTTGCTATTCTCCTAGTACTTACCTAGTATAGAGTCTTATAGGGTATATAGCTAGCTTAGAGCGTTAAGAACGAAGTTTAACTAACCTAGGAGATAGAAGATTCTTAGTCTATATTATACAAGGTAAACTAAGGTGTTAATAAGCTTATAGTTAGTATAATCGGTAGATAATATATCTAAAGAGGTAGCTTCTACAATTCCCTTTATAGAAGCGTAATCTGTAAGGACTACTACTAGTAGTCTTACTAAGTAGATTATTATATAGAGCTTACGAATACTCTAGATAAGGTAAGCAACTTCCTATTCTAAGGGACTATACTATATTTCTACTAATATTAGATAGTAAGAGAGGAATATTACTAGTTCTACTACGTTTGATAAGATAACTATCCCTTCGTTCTATTTGTAGCTATCTTTCGTATAAAATAGTATAACTCTAAATCCTTACTTAAGGTAGCTATTAATCTATAGATATAGCTACTTATTAGCGTTAAAATAGTATAGAATTGTTAGGTTCTTTTTGTAGATAGCTTCCTAGATAGCCTTAAAAGAGAGTAGCTTAGCTTCTATTGGTTTAAAGTAAGTCTATAAGCAATAGTTATTTCTTCTTAAGATATTACTAGGTATAATCTTTCCTAGTTTTCTACCTATTATAAGAAGTACTATCTTATATAACTATAAGAGCTTAGCGAGCTTTATATAGTATAGTATTAGATACTATAGGAAGCTCGATATACCGATGTACTATTCTAGAGCTTTTAGCAAGCTTAGAAAAGCGAGGTTTTAGAAGGCTTCTACATAGTAGAAGGTTATTATAAGGCCAAGGCTGTCTACATAGAATCCTAGTAGCTCTATATTAGGGTAACTAACGAAGGATTTGGAAGGTAAGATAGCAATATTCTTCTTTTAGAAAAGAGCGAAGATCTTATATAGGTAGTCGAGATACTCCTTAGCAGTATTAGAATAGATTACAATATTGTCGATAAAAGCTTAGTAGAACTTAGCGAATAGGTATAGTAGTTAGTCTATAAATCGCTATATATATACTAGCGAGTTTTAGTATCCTATTAGGGCGACGTTTAGCTATTCTAAACTATAAGGGCTAATTAATATAAACCTATTTCGATATACTAGATAGACTCTAAATTAGTAGAAGAACGAAGTTACATTAACTACTATAATATACTTCTTCCTATATAGCGAGTTAATAATCTTAGATTATAATAGTAAAGGATAGTTGTTAGGTACTATAACCTTGTTAAAACCTTTTAAGTCGATTACTACCTTACCCTTTTATTCTCCCTTAATAGTTTACTAAACTACGAACACTAGGTAAGCGAAAGGTATAGGCTCATTTTAGTAGATTATCTTACCTTATTAATAAAGTTTGTTAAAGACTTTATTAAGGACTTTACAGTTATACTAGCTTAGTAGATAAAAGCGAGTCTTTTTAAGTTAGTTCTACTAACCTTCTACTAGTAGGACTTTTATTAGTTGATTAGACAGTACGTCGATAAGGCTATTGTTTATCTAAAGTAGTAGGTATTCCTTCTTATATAAGTTAGTAAACTTACTAGCTAGCTTCGGGTCCTCTATATAAATGTGAATACTATACTTTGTAATGATTTCTAGGAGGTTTAGCGTTATTCTTAAGCTAAGAGTAAAGTGCTTTTCTAGTATATATAGCTTCTTAGGAATAACTAGATACTAATCCTCTATAACTAGTATTTACGTTATAGCGAAGATAATGTTAGATAGTAGGGTAGAACTATCAATGCCTAGAGGTTTAGAGGTAGCTAGCTCTATTAGATTTATAGAGGTTGTTAATTGATATAATCACTATAGTTTCTATAAGTTGTCTTCTATACTAACCTCTATAGTAGGTATAATTTCTTCTATTATAATAGCTTAGGTATAATTATCTAAGGTAAAATCTATTCCTATAGATATAGTTAGTGTATTTATAGCTACTGAAGTTAGATCAATATTAGTAGCTATAGTAGAGGTTACTAAAGTAGTAAGGGCTATTCTAACTATAAGAGCTTTGAATATAGCTAATAGGGAGTAAGCGAAAAAGCTACTTTTCTATACCTTGCTAATTCTACTAATAGGATAACGCTTATCGATAACTATAGTATTTTTAGTAGGATTCTTTATAACTACTACCTTAGGAGTCTTTACGTTAATAATAGTGTTAAAAGCTGCTAGATATATAAAGTTAAACTAAAGATCTTAGTTATTTAGTAAAGGTTTATAGTTAACTAGGATATATACTTCCTACCTAGAAAAGAGAGTGATTTTATACTTCGTCTTGACCTTATAAATATAAGGTACTATATATATACAAACTTCGAAAGCAAGGCTGATTTTAGTCTTCTATAGGTAAAGTAGCTTTTAACTATAGTCGATATCGCTCTTAAGGGGGTCTAGAAAGGCGTTTCTAAGTAGGATAGTAGGTTCTAGTTTCTCTATAACCTATACCCTATAAGTAAACTTCATTAAGGTAGGGATACTGTCTTAGAGACTAGGAAGGTAGATAGAAAAGGTTACTAGTCTAAAGATCCTAACTAGATTGCCGACTCCTTAGACCTTACTTCCCTTCTTCTTATTAATTATATAGTCCAGAGTCTTTAGGAAGCCTTTGTCGATAAGCGAGCGACTAGTACTAGGATCTATACTGATCTTAACGTCTTTTGTATCTAGGCTTATATAGTAGATAATATATAAGTGTATATATCCTAGTAGGGGGTTATTATACTTGTCCTTATCTAATAAAGGAGGTACTTCCTTAATTTAGAATTTAGTTAAGGAGTGTATATAGAACGTTGATTCTAATATATTACTCGGATAAGTAATCTTCTTCTTGTTACTGCCTTCTTTTAATAAGCTATCGAAATTAGTAGGGTAGCAAATTATACTATTTACTATATCCTTGTAGCTATTCTTAATATACTTGAAGAGTATATTTCGCGAGTTAAATGTCTTATTACAATATATATAAGTACAATAAGATAGATCTTAGTTATACTTTTAGTAACACTTATACTTAAGGATTAACTACCCTATATAAATAACAATATACTATCGACGACTCTCTATAGTATCGAATCCTTTGTAATACTTATAGTAGGAAAGGCTTATATCTAATATAACGTAAGCTATATTAGACTCGTTAGTATCATTATAATCTTTAACTTAGGAATCTAAATAGTTACTTAAATAATTATAGCTAGTATCTAAGTTAGATTCGCTATCTACAAAGTTCGTATAGTTATAGTCTTTCTTGTTATATTTATTATACTTATAGTTATCGTACTTACAGTTATAATGTTTATAGTCTTGCTTATTATTCTAGTTACACTTGTTATTATAGTCTCGATAGTATTTATAGTTATAGTAGTCCTTATAGTAGCGGGTATCGTAGTA
Source organism: Trichocladium uniseriatum (assembly GCA_017139535.1). NCBI lineage: Eukaryota > Fungi > Ascomycota > Sordariomycetes > Sordariales > Chaetomiaceae > Trichocladium > Trichocladium uniseriatum. Next base: position 1,136,075 of record WOUO01000004.1, on the reverse strand, counting down.
GCACTCCCTATTATAGTCTTAGTTACAATTATAGTTATAATTATAGTTACAGTACTCTCGATCATATATATAGGACCTATTGTTTTTGTAAGTTAACTTGCTTAACTTATCTCTCGATAACTTATAAGAAGAAGAGTAGTTGTTAGCTTTACTAGTTATAGAGGTCTTACTAAATAGCTTCTTCTAGATAAAGGGGTAGTATTCTTAAATAGCGGCTATTAAAAGGGAACAAGTCTCTTCGATATAGGTTATATACTACTTATAGCTAATAGCGCCTTATAGTAGGTAGAGGAATTACTTAATCTCTAAGTCTAGTATATTCTAGATTTGAAGTATTATACTATCCTAATTTGTATTATCTATACTAACGATTCCTATAATGTAGGTATATCGAAGTATATACTAGATATACTTAGAAAGTGTAGCTTCGTTTTTTACAATATTCTTAAGTTCTAAGTAGTCTTCGTTATACTACTAGATAGCGAGGCTCTTATTAGTATTAAACCGTTTACAAAGTATATAGAGAGTTACTTCTAAGCTTTGTTTATATAAGAGTATTCGCTTTGTTATAGTGAGCTTATTGTTCTACTAAATAACTATAGTTCTACTAAGGAGGGTTTAAAATAGAGATATAAGTTAGTGTTCTACCTTAATGTAGGTAATATTATCCTCTAGAAAGGTATATAAGCGATTATAAAAGTAGTGAATATTAGTAAAGATCAAAGTTTTACCCTCTATAACTATACTAGCTTTATCTTTATTAGTAGTATAAGGACTAAACTATTTAACGTCTTTATACTTAATATATAAGATATTCCCTCCTAGATTCGAGTTGAACGTTACACTAGTCTTATATATATTCTCTTAGTGTTACTAGTCTAGATCTAAGGTAGGATTATAGTAGTAGTTAGTATGATATTGACGATTATACTTGTATAGGTTAGTATATAAGCTAATAGTAACGTCCTTAAGTAGAGTTATCTATATATTTAGAAGGTTATTAAAGCGCTAGCGAGTAGTAGTAATATTATACTTAAGGCTAGTACTAGCGTTCTCTTAGCTAGCTTAAGTATAATCGCCCTATATAGCTTGTACCTAGTGTTCTAAGTTGTTAATACGAAGATCGACCTCCGTTCGATTATTTGTAACGAGGTTTGTTACTTGTTCTATAGTATAGTACTTACTTAGCTGAATCTAAGCTTCTAGAGTAGTGTTAGATTACTTTAATTCGCTATATAAAGTATTATAATTATTATTAACTTTGCTAAGAGATTGGAGGGCAATTACTAAGTTTTATAAGACTTTATTAGCTAACTTACCTATCTAGTTAAAGTATACGTTAATTTCGTTGATTATTGTAGCTTATTCCTTAGTTCTAGTTTTAAAGAAGGCTAATATATAGTTAATCTTGTTATTAAGGAATATAATAGTAGTATAGCTTAACTTGAATTTACCTAGTTACTTAAGATTAATGTCTATACTTTGTAACTATACTAGGGGAGTAGGATACTATAGTATAGAGAAGAGGATAATATCCTCCTTAGTATTATCTATTGCTACTTCTAGTAGATAGATCTTTAAGCTTAGTACTAGTAAGGAGTACTTACCTTCAAGGGTTTTGGACTTATATATAAAGTATAAAGGTACTATACTCTATAATTATATAGCTAGCGAGCTTTATAAACGTATTTAGTAGGTTATTATATTTAGGTATAAGATAGATAGCTTAAAGAGGCTAGTCTTTATAGAGGATTCTACTATCTTAGGTAAGGGATTAGATAGTATACTCTTACAATAGAGGTACTAGGCGACGATTCGTAAGTTAGAAGTAAGATCTATATCGCTATTGCTCGAGGCTTTGCTAAATAGGTTGTTAATAGTATAAATATAGTATATAGTTAGTAGTTAGGCTTTATTATCTAATAGGAATTTACTAGAGGTACTAGGTTCTATAATATATTAGTTTCTAACCTTTAGAATTATAATTACTAAAAGAAAGAAAATAATAAAGGAAACAACAAAGTAATAGAGATATTATAATACTATAGTTACTAGCTAGTAGCGTAGGTAGTAATAGAAGGAAACCCTTTATAGTAAGTCGAACTTAATTAACTATCTAGTAAGTAGTTAATTAAATCCTCTTAGATCTAGGTATATAGAAGTAACTATATTACTAAGGGTAAGTTACAATAGGAGATAGCTCTATCTAGAGGACTCGAACTATACCTAGGGTAAGTGATTAATAGCGCTATTTAGAGGACTTACGCTACTAATTAGGACGTTATTTTGATTAGTAGTCCTATCTAGAGGATTCGAACTACCGATAGAGGTATCCTATCGTCAATTGCTAAGGTATCTAGAGGACTTCCTTAGTACTTAATAGCTAGTAAGGTAGTTAATAGATGGCTACTCTTCTAAGTACTCGATACTTAAAGGTCTCTCGATAATATAGAAGATATAACGATAGTAAAGAGTAAAGAAGCGATAGATTACAACCTTATAGTTGTAGCTATTATTTAATATAGTTACTTAGTATCGAATATTAAGTAGAGGTGTATTGTAAGTAAAGAGGAGTGGAATTAGAAGAGGTGGGGGCGAAGCCCTACACGCCCGCTAGCTATTTGAATGGACCGCAGGGCGGTCTAAGCGCTAGCACGTATTAGCACGTGCTATGCCCCACACTCTGAGGTTATCTAATCGTACATGTAAACCCTAACCCTGTCCGTCCGGCTTTTCCTGTATCAGCTTGCTGGTGTGTGTTGCAAGGAGAGAAATTGGCGGCGGGTGACAATGATCGCGGGTGAAACTCTGGGGCAGAATTGGTGGAATAAGGAGAGACTAAAGGATACGAAATCTAAACGGCATAACGAACTAAGGGAAGAAAGTAATACAAGATATTCGGCAGTTATGTTAGTGTATATATTTGGTGTGTATATTAGGGGGATAACCACACTAGCCCCATAGTAGCTAATCTAGCGGCTGATCTAAAAATGGCCCCGTTTTAACCCACTATAATCAGCGGGTGGCGATATTCCACAATATCCACCCCCTGTAAATCCCCTATAAATATACTGCAATTGTACATCGCTGTAGTTATCGCTGTAGCCATTGCTGTGGTTACCGCCGTGGTTATCGCTGTGGTTATCGCTATAGTCATCGCCGTGGTTACAGCTAAAATAAGCTCAATTGCACTCTATTTGCCTACCTTCTATCTATCTATCTATCTATCTATATTCTAGCCCTCGCCAGCGCCCGTTAGCTAGCTTCCTAGAGCTTGTAGCTCGCCCGGAGCTACTTACAGAAGGTATCTAACGACCGGCTAGACTACCGGTAGTCTACCGCTACAGCCTACATCGCTAAGATCTCGGCGATACACTAGGACTTACTTAGCTACCGGACCTCCCGGATAACTTCGAGGTAAAGAGAGTACTACTATACCTCCGATCGCCGACTAGCTCGCTACTAGCTTCCTTACCGTATATCTAGTACTAAGATAGCCGGCTACCCTAGTAAGCCGGTTATCCACTCCTACTAGAGGGCTTCGATAGTCTTAATAGCCTAGCTTATCCGGTATTTAGGTAAAGTCTTTTTAGTACTAGGGATATAGAAGTTGTTAGGCTCGAGGTCTAGTATTATAACTATAGCTACAATTAGTACTAGTACTAGTACTAGGACTAGCGCTAGTAGCCCTACCTCTAGTAGCTAGATCTATAGTATAGCTTTAGTGAGAGTCTACTAGAGGTAGTTAGTATAACTACTTATAAGCTAGGCTTCTAGCCTAGTAATTTTAGTAATTAAAGTAGCCGTTACCTCTATAAGTTATACTATATACTATACCTTTACTATTAATAGATACTTCGTAAATTATAGGAGCGCCTATATTAGTAGTGTAAGCCGGTCTGGCTCCTTATTACTATTAGCCTAAGCTAGTACCTAGCGTATAAAGGGCCGATATTTAGGATGCTAGAAGACTAGGTAGTTCTATACTAGGCTTCTAGAGTACTGGTCGATTAAGAATACCGAGTCTTAGAGGACTACCTTATAGAGATAGACAAGTAGGCTAACTATACTGGTACTAGCAAGATCTTTCGGCTTCTAGGTACTATTAACCTACTAGTCTAGCTCTAGCTAGATTATCGATAGAAGTACTACTAGTAGTAGTATAGCCTATAGTAAGTTGAAATACTCTATCTATACTAGGTAGCTAGCAATACTTTGTATAAACTTCTAGGGTAATGTATCGAGATAATACCCGACTATCTAGTCTAGATTCTACCGCCTAGTACACCGGATTTGTACCTCGCTTACCCCCTACAACTTAGTAGTCTTTACCCTAGAGCTCTAGCTAGCGTAGGTCTTCTTTATAGAGACTATACTAGTATAGTCGAAGGCCCAGCTAACCTAGCTCCGTTAAGTATTATAGAAGATCCTAGCTAATAGATCGGGGCCGGTAGCTTTGATTAAATAGGTGTTATACTAACGGTAGGGGCTCCCGAAGTCTAGGAACGGCTCTAGCGATAGGTCCTACCGAAAGAGTAGGTAAAAGGTAAGAGTACCGAGAAGGTAGATCTTAGGGTCTTAGCTCTAGAGCACTCTAGCTATCTCGAGCTAGCTATATTAGTTCGTTTTCCTAATGTAGGTAATAAAGATTAGAGGTATATACTAGGTCGGCCCTTCACCGGGGAATTCGAATATAAAGAGGTCCGAGATCTTAGTAGCCCTCTAGTCATTACTCTAGGCTAGTATATAGTAGCTAAGTAAGAGGTTTACTAACGTTCGGAGGTACTACTTAGTATTCGCTAGGCTCTTAGTAGTCTAGCCCTAGAGTTTATTAGTAATCCTCTAGAGCTCTAGCTCTAAATAGCTATCGAGAAGTGTATTTTAGCCCTTATTAGTATAGACAGACTAGCACTAGGCTATATATTACCGTTATAAGGTCCGTATATACTCCCGGGCTATCGTCTCCTAAGGTAACGGGTAGTTATTTATACCGAAGGTCCGTTGTTACTACTATAGATCTATAATCGCTATAATATATACCTAGATAGACCGCTAGTACAAGCGGGCCTTAGGGGCTAGTAGTATACTAGGTACTAGCTTCTAGCTTGGGCCCCGGAGCGGGCGATATATAACCTCCTTTTTAAGGAATAAAAGGAGCTTACTTTCTATAACCGTCTCCCTATCTTAGAAGCCCCGGGCCTAGCAAAAGCTCCGGAACTCCGCCTACTTTAGTATATAGGCCTGCTTTATAGTTATCGGTCGCTCGGTGTAGATAGTAGTATATATATAGTAGAGGTTATCTTCTAACTTAGTATCGTTAGTAATATTCCGGTTCTAGTTCTAGCTAGGTACTACAGTACTACGTTAGCACGCTAGTACGCTAGCTATATCCCTAGAGCTAGGTTCTTCTAGTTCCGAAGGCCCTATCGATACTATAATAGATAGTAGGGCTGCCTGTACTGGCGCTAGGACCGGCGCTAGGGCCGGCGTTAGCTTACGGAGCGTTCGACGGGCTATTTTGTAGGCTATATAGGATATAAGGTTAGAAGATAGGAGCAATATACGTTATTTAGAGGCTATCGAAGATATAGAATACTCTTCTAGTAGCTTAAATTAACGAATCAAAGGGCTAGGAATCCCCCGATTAGCGATGGATATAGATATTACGAAATAACTATATTACTAAGGTTAGCGTAGCTATAGATATTCGCTAATATTGTAGGCGGGAGCGGGGCTAGGTTAGGGTTATAGTTAGTTAGTAGCTGATCGCTAGCTAGCTGGGGTTCGGATATTAGGGGGATAACCACACTAGCCCTATAGTGGCTAATCTAGTAGCTAATCTAAAAATAGCCCCGTTTTAACCTACTATAATCAGCGGGTAGCGATATTCCACAATATCCACCCCCTATAAATCCCCTATAAATATACTATAATTATATATCGCTATGGTTATCGCTGTAGCTATTACTGTAGTCACCGCTGTAGTTATTGCTATAGTTATCGCTATAGTTATCGCTGTAGTTATAGCTAAAATAAGCTTAATTATACTCTATTTACCTACTTTCTATCTATCTATCTATCTATCTATATTCTAGCCCTCGCTAGCGCCTGTTAGCCAGCTTCCCGGAGCTTATAGCTCGCCCGGAGCTGCTTACAGAAGGTATCTAACGACTAGCTAGACTACTAGTAGTCTGCTGCTATAGCCTATATCGCCGAGATCTTGGTAATATACTAGGACTTGCTTAGCTACTAGACCTCCTAGATAACTTTAAAGCGGAGAGAGTACTACTATACTTCCGATTGCCGACTAGCTTGCTACTAGCTTCCCTACTATATATCTAATACCGAGATAGCTAGCTACTCTAGTAAGCTAGTTATTTACTCCTACTAGAGGGCTTCGATAGTCTTAATAGCCCGGCTTATCCGGTATTCGGGTAGGGTCTCTTTAGTACTAGGGATATAGAAGTTATCGGGCTCGAGGTCTAGCATTGTAACTATAGCTATAGTTAGTACTAGTACTAACGCTAGGACTAGTACTAGTAGCCCTACCTCTAGTAGCTAGATCTATAGTATAGCTTCAGTAAGAGTCTACTAAAGGTAGTTAGTATAACTACTTATAAGCTAGGCTTCTAGCCTAGTAATCTTAGTAGTTAAAGCGGCCGTTACCTCCGTAAGTTATACTATATACTGTACCTCTACTGTTAATAGATACTCTGTAAATTACAGGAGTACCTATATTAGTAATATAAGCTAGTCTAGCTCTTTATTACTATTAGCCTAGGCTAGTATCTAGTATATAAAGGGCCGATATTCGGGATGCTAGAAGACTAGGTAGTTCTATACTAGGCTTCTAAAGTACTGGTCGATTAAGAATACTAAGTTTTAAAGGACTACCTTGTGGAGATAGATAAGTAAGCTAACTATACTAGTACTAGCAAGATCTTTCGGCTTCCGGGTACTATTAACCTACTAGTCTAGCTCTAGCTAGATTATCGATAGAAGTACTGCTAGTAGTAGTATAGCCCGTAGTAAGTTAAAACACCCTATCTATACTAGGTAGCTAGCAATACTCTATATAAACTTCTAGGGTAGTATATTAAGATAATACCTAACTATCTAGTCCGGATTCTACTACCCGGTATACTAGATTTGTACCTCGCTTACCCCCTGTAACTTAGTAGTCTTTACTCTAGAGCTCTAGCTAATATAGGTCTTCTTTATAGAGACTACGCTAGTATAGTCGAAAGCTTAGCTAACCTAGCTCTGTTAAGTATTATAGGAGATTCTAGCTAATAGATCGGGGCTAGTAGCTTTAATCAAATAGGTATTATACTAACGGTAGGGGCTCCCGAAGTCTAGGAACAGCTCTAGCGAGAGGTCCTACCGAAAGAGTAGGTAAAAGGTAAGAGTACCGAGAAGGTAGATCTTGGAGTCTCGGCTCTAGAACGCTCTAGCTATCTTGAGCTAGCTATATTAGTTCGTTTTCCTAATATAGGTAGTAAAGATCAGAGGTATACACTAGGTTGGCCCTTTACTAGGGAATTCGAATATAAAGAGGTCCGAGATCTTAGTAGCCCTCTAGTCATTACCCTAGGCTAGTATATAGTAGCTAAGCAAGAGGTCTACTAACGTTCGAAGGTACTACTCGGTATTCGCTAAGCTCTTAGTAGTCTAGCCCTAGAGTTTGTTAGCAATCCTCTAGAGCTCTAGCTCCGAATAGCTATCGAGAAGCGTATCTTGGCCCTTATTAGTATAGACGGACTAGCGCTAGGCTATATATTACCGTTATAAGGTCCGTATATACTCCTAGGCTATTGTCTCCTAGGGCGATAGGTGGTTATTTATACTAAGGGTCTGTTGTTACTACTATAGATCTGTAATCGCTGTAATATATACCCGGATAGACTACTAGTATAAGCGGGCCTTAAGGGCTAGCGGTATACTAGATACTAGCTTCTAGCTCGGGCCCTAGAGCGGGCGATGTACAACCTCCTTTTCGAGGAATAAAAGGAGCTTGCTCTCTGTAACCGTCTCCCTATCTTGGAAGCCCCGGGCTTGGTAGAAGCTCCGGAACTCCGCCTACTTCGGTGTATAGGCCCGCTTTATAGTTATCGGTCGCTCGGTGTAGATAGTAGTATATATACAGTAGAGGTTGTCTTCTAACTTAGCGTTGTTAGTAATATTCCGGTTCCGGTTCCAGCTAGGTGCTACAGTACTGTGTTAGCGCGCTAGCGCGCTAGCTGCGTCCTTAGAGCCGGGTTCTTCCGGTTCCGAAGGCCCCATCGATACCGTGATAGACAGTAGGGCCGCCCGCGCTGGCGCTAGGACCGGCGCCGGGGCCGGCGTTAGCTTGTGGAGCGTTCGGCGGGCTATCTTACAGGCTACGTAGGATATAAGGTTGGAAGATAGGAGCAATGTGCGTTATTCAGAGGCTATCGAAGATATAGAACACCCTCCTAGTGGCTTAAATTGACGAATCAGAGGGCTAGGAATCCCCCGATTAGCGATAGATATAGATATTACGAAATAACCACATTGCTAAGGTCAGCGTAGCTGTAGATATTCGCTAATATCGTAGGCGGGAGCAGGGCCGGGTTAGGGTTGTAGTTAGTCAGCGGCTGATCGCCAGCCAGCCGGGGTTCGGATACCAAAGCATAATGGTAGTTCAATTAGTTCTAGGCATGAGACATTGTTTTGAAAGCCTTACCAAAAGATTATGCGCACGCTAATACCCGGTCTAAGATAAGGACCGCTAGAACAAAGTCTCTTTCAAACTTCTAAAGCTTTGAATTGACCATGTTCAGAAACGGGATGTGTATGCTACTTGCTTTCTCCCAAATCTGTTGTTCCTGGATTCAGCAAGTTGAAGCTTGGTTATCATCACCAACCCAAGAGTCCGGGACCAAACGAGCTGGACTACTTGCACTGCATTCTCAGGCTTAGCGGCGCTTCCTGCGCCCAGAAATTACAATGTTGACCACTGGGAGTGGGAACCTTGACGACAGGACTATGACGGTGACCACCATGCGACAAATCAAATTTTCATCACGAATAGAGCACCCAGTCATTGTGGGGTTCAAACTTCTGTTGATCTTACGTGTGTCATTGCTAAGTGCAATACTAGAGCATCTACGCTCTGACTGAGGCGTCAGATCCCCTCTTTTGATCCCGTGCTGCCTCGTCTCTCTGATCCAGTTCACGGTCAAATGCTTCAACGTCAGCCATTGTACCCCCCTGAATCTTCTTGCCCAGCTCCTGGACTTTCTCATCTGCCTGGACGACCCCCAAACTCCTCTTGATACGGTCCCGGTTATGCCAGAATTCTGCGTACACCAGTCCGCTCCCCATTGGGAACCGGAACTGCACCTGGAACTGGAGCTCATCTAGTGTTGTATAATCGAGTGGTTTGAAGGCATCGTCGTCGTGAGACTCTTTCGTCTGCTCGAATAGCAGCAAGACCGGACCATCCGACTCATCAAAAACCAATCGTATCAGGCTGGCCATGGGCGTGAGCCTTACTCGGGGCCCACCCGATCTATACTGGTCGACAAGGCCAAAGGTGGTGAAGACATCACGCACCGCCTCACCGTCCGTCGAGTCGGGTTTTTTAAACATTGCCTCGTCAAACTCCCACAAGAAGCGCCATGTCGTGAGCTTGCCTTTTTGGTACGAAAAGTGCTGGACTGTGTCGTAAAACGTACCCATGCGGAGGCCATCCCGCATGACGGGAGACGAATCTTGGGCCGCGAAGAATTTGGACCTCTCTTGGAAGGACAGTCCAAACACAAAGGGGTGACGAGGAATTATTCTGCAGGAACAAGGGGGGAGGCCTTGCTCAGAGCCGTCAAACTTGTGGATAGCTCCTTTCGCGCGCGAGCCGTGCAAGACGGTACCGAACCTTCGTGTCGGGGGCTGGGTAACCAACATGCGGCGCCACGACGCTCCATCATACAAGAACCCCCGACGGTTCCTGGAAACCGCGCAGGCGTGGAAGGGTTCCCAGCGGTGACCTTCAACGTTGCCGACGTTGCTGATGTCGGGGATGAGTGTGTCGGCTGGGACAGTGATGGGGGATTCTGGAGGGCTGCCGTCAAACCAAGCAGGAAAAAGCTCGGCGAGGAGGGGGTTTTGGACGAGACGACGGCGTGTGCTGGGAGAGTCGTCGTTCGTGCTAGGCGGGCCTGCTGCGTTTTCGTCGGGGAGGAAAAAGAGGGCACGCTGGATTTCGGGAGTGGTCGTGATGATGCGATGCCATGTGCGGCACACGCGCTGCGCCGCGGTCAGGGCGGTGCGTATGTCCAAGTGGAGGAAGATGATATGCAACAGATCGGGGAGGTTCATGACCGTCTCCCCGACCGCCGAGGCAGGAGATATCAACGGGGGATGCATGGTTACGTCCTATCGGTTGTGTCACTTGAGGCGAGACAAAAACCCCGAAGAGGGAAATTCAGGGTCCAGAGTTGGACGTCAGGTCTCAGATGGGAATGCTTTTTCAGATCCGAGTACCAGTTGCTCGGGAGTTGCCAAGTCGATCATGATGACCATGATTGGCTTGGACCTGTCGCAACGTTTGCCAACTTGAACCAACTCCCACGTGGAGTATCCCCGCAAAAACACAAGGTCCAAACGTCTCCGAGGGTGGAAACGTGGGGGAATTCTTGAACGGTCGCGATGTGTTCTCGGGTTCGGTTCCCACTGCCGATGAACCGACCCAAATGGCAAATGCTCACATTCGCGGTCGTGAGAGGCGGAAATTTCAGGACCAGAGAATTTAGGCAGCCACCCCTGGGCCAGATGCCTGGTGCAACCGTTTTGGTTCCGAAGTTTCTTCAATCGGGGTAGGAATATATCCGCCCCACATTCTAGGGCTGGCTCCAGTGCGTTCACTGGCTCACAGAATGGCGCCAGGCACCAGATTTTGAGCGGATTGGCCGACTCGGAGAACCTCCACTTCTATTTTCAGATTGAGGTTGAGAAGAGCGAGAAGAGGGGCAGCTGCACCTGGCCGAGATTGTGAAAGATCCATGCATGAGAACCGCCAGGATCCAAGAAATGATGAGGTGCCGTTGAGAAACATGGGGTTTTGCGTCCCGCTTCAAGCGCTCCGATTTCCCAATGTTGAGGGTCGCAATGAGGTCCCAATCGACCATTTCGAGTTCGAGTCTGGCCTGATGCGATGAAAGGGTGGCCCAGGTGGCAGTGAGGCTGCAAGTGTGCCAACGACGAGGGTTCGCGACAGGGCGCACCTCATTCGCTCGATGGTCGAGTTCGCGTTTCCTTTTCCGATCCTTGTCGCCCGCATCCTCTGGAGGAGCTCCCCATTATTTTCGGGCTTAGCCACGACGGGAATGGGCTGGGCTGATTCATGCTTTGCGGGTCTTTGGTTGCAACCCCCCCCCCGTGCCATTTCTCTCTCGTCTCGTCAGGCTCATCTTGCGCCGCTGCAAAAAAACACTCTCGCTGCTGCATCTCTTCCGGTCACCTTGACGAAGAGATTCCCCCGACCCCGTCCCATTGCTGACCGCGGTATTTCTGTGGCTTTTGGGACGTTTGATCGCGCAAAGGCTGCGAGAATCCTCGACCGACCGAGCCCGGCTTGGCTTCTCGGACTGAATTCCCAAAGAACGACCGTCAGCGACCGCCATACGCCATGCGGCTTTCGCACTTGCTGCTGGCCGCAACGGCCGGTCATACGACGGCCCAGTTGTTGGGAGAGGCGCCCATGGGACGCGGGGCACCCGTACAGCTTCCGAGGGAAACGAACGCATTAGGTTATGACGGCGCAAATGGATGGACACCAAGGCCGACCGACGGTCCGGAGTTGGGTTATGGGACAAACGCTTTGGAGCGGGCGCGGAGGAGAGCAGAGTGGATGAAGGGGAAGCGACAAACAGAAAACACTTGGATAAACGACGAGACATGCGGATGGACCGCCGGAATATCGTGTAAGTTCCCACGTTACACTTCTCTTACGTTATACCATTGAGCTAACCGTCGTCTCAAATAGCGGCGCCATTCACCTGCGAAGATGGCGAGGTCTGCTCGAGCAGAGAAAATGTCGTGGCTTGTTACAACGCCTCGGCCACCTACGACGCCTTCTTCACCGCATGCTTGGATAGAGATGCGTCCCTGAAGGGTTTCTGCGAAAGCATGGGGACCAAGACAGGCTGCTGCGGCGGCTCTGCGGCAGGGTCCTGCATCACCTATGTCTGGCCCGGATCCTCCAACGCGGCACCGCTGTCCATGTTCCGGTGCTGGAGCCAGCAGCTCTATGTCACCATGTTGACCGAACCCCAGTACATCATCGACGAGAGAACCAAGACCACCTCGACCACCGAGTCCAGCACATCAAGCACCACCACCACCTCCGAGACCACCGCCGCGCAGACAACCACTGACGCCCCGCCCCCGGAGGAAAGCAAAAATAACACGGGCGCCATCGTCGGCGGTGTGGTCGGCGGTGTAGCCGGCATCTCCCTCATCGCAGGCCTGATCGCCTTCCTCGTCATCCGCAAGCGCAACAAGGACAAAGCCGCCGTCAGCCCGCAAGGCTACAGCGCGGTCGCGCCCGCCGACAGCGCCTACGGCGGCGGCGGCGCCTCCACCGGCTACCCGCCGGGCGTCTCCCCGCCCATGTCGCACGCGGGCTACTTCCCGCAGGGCAGCGTCGGGCCGGGGACGCCGTACATGGCCGGCACGCCGCCGCCGGGCGCGCCGGGCATGTACGACCAGCGGCAGTCGTATTACAGCGGTGCTCCCAAGATCGGGGACCAGGTGCCTGGTGGGTACGCGCCGTACCCCGGTGGGCCGCCGGGTCAGTACGGCGCGCCGGGAGGGCAGTTTGTGTCGGAGTTGGATACGACGACGGCGGCGGCGGGACAGCAGTCGAATCCGGTGGAAATGCCGGCGAATTCGCCGACGCAGAAGTGAAGAAGGGAAAGGGGCGATAAAGAATGGATTTGGAGAGGAGTGGAGGATACCCGGAATGCAAGGCGATGAGAAATGTGGTGTGTTTGGCGGTCATAATGTCTGTTCTCTTGGCTTTCCATCTTGGATTTTTCGACGGCGGTTTTCAGCAAGGAGTTTCATGTACATCTACTTCGTACTTATGGTTGGTGGGTGAGGAGCGGAGGTTTCATATCAGTACATCTTGATCCTGGCAATGGCGACACAGTTCGAGGCAACAGTTCGAAACACGAGTGCAAAGCGATACGAGGATGAATAGACTGGGTATTGATACGATGACCGTGGCAGATTCACCATCCAGCTCGAAGTGCTTGTCGACTGATATGAGAAACGACACATCAACATTTGCTCTTATTCAGCAACCCCTGATTCTCACCGGCCAAGCAAATCCATCAAATGTATTTATCCTGCAGCCCACGTTTCACATTGTGTTCTATGCAAATCCTACGCTCCCCAATCCTACCCCCCTTAACCCAGCAAGAGAGGTACCCGAAACCCGAGAACAACACCTCGCAGCCAACCACCCGACCTAACGCCTCAAAAACTCCAAATTCACCGGCGTCACCGCCTGCCCGCCCGTCAACACCGCCAAAATATTCCTCATACTCAACTCCTCAAACCCAACATGCGTCTCCACCGTCCCCCCGGCATTATGACAAGTCAACATGACCCTCCCCGCCCCAGGCCTTTCCCCCTCCCCCACAACCCCCCTCGCCATCTCCACCAACCTCGCATTCACCCTCGGCTCATCCGCATGCACATCCAGCGCGGCCGCCGAGAGCACCCCACTCTCCACCGCATCCGCAAGCGCCTCCTCATCCACCAACGACCCGCGCGCCACATTCACAAACCTCCCGCCCTTCTTAAACTGCGCCAGCGTCTCGGCCGTGACCAACGGCCGCCCGTCCGGAGACGCAGGCGTGCACAGCACGACACAATCGGACGCCTGCAGCAGGCCCTGCAGCGTCGGGTGGAAGGTCGCGCGCAGGACGGTCTCGACGTCGGCGGGCTTGCGGACAATGTCGTGGTAGGCGATGCGCATGCCGAAGGAGGGGTTGCCGAGCTTGAGGGCGAGGTGGCGGCCGATGTTGCCCAGGCCGATGAGGCCGAGGGTGTGGTTGCGCGGGTTGTGGGAGAGGGCGGTGGCGGTGTGGTGGTTGGTTTGGAAGGTTGATGGAGAAGAGGTGGCGGCGTTCATGCACCAGGGGAGGTGGCGGAAGGTGGAGATGACGAGGGCGACGGCGAAGTCGGCGACGGCTTCGGCCGCGGCGAGGCCCGAGTTGCAGTAGATGATTCCTAGAGGGGGAGAGTGTTAAAGGCTGTCCAGGGGTGAGGTTGGGTTTTGGGGATACTCACCCCTTTCTCCCAAGAGCTTAGTGTCGGCCCAGTCAAAGCCCGCGCCGGCGCTGGCAAACACCTTGACCGAGTCCGGCAGCAGGCCGATCAGCTCGGCGTCCCACCGGCCCATTTCGCCGCCGGTGCCCCAAAAGGGGCGGAAGATGGCGCTGAAGTCGCCCCAACGGCGGTCCTTGAGCGCCCGTATGAACTCGCTGCGCTCCCGCTCGGCGGCGCTGGGGCGGATCACTTCGAATGCCTCGCTGAACTCTGCGTACGTGTTGAGATTGTACTTGACCGGGTCGCCGATGTGAAGGACAGTGGGGCGTCTCGGGGTTTGCGGGCCCGTGGACACGGCCGCATTTGGGGTCCGGGTGGGCAGGGACGGCGGCAAGCGCGGGCTTGATGCCGGCACCGGCGTGCTCGGAGGCATCGGGGTATTTGTCGGCTCGGCCATGATGCTGGGGGTTTGACCGATTCGGTGGACGCTGGCGTCTTACAAGGGAGCCAAGGACTTGTCCCTTGCGTCCTGGTAATTCCGGGGGATGCAGTGGTTGCGGAGAGTGGCTTTGCCCTTCCAGTGACGGGGAGAGACCCAGGTAAAATGCAGTCGCTTCTGTTCCGCGAGCACCCCTCTGGCCTTGGCCAAAAAAAGGTCGATGCGACCCCGACACCGGCAAGGGTGAGCGGGCGGTGAAACCCCCTAGCTCTGCCGCGATAAGCTGCGAGGAGTTGCATTGATGAGCCTCGGCAACCGCCGATGGCGCCCAGCTGTATGTCGTCCGCCAGACATTGTGATTCGTGAGACCAACAATCGTCGCGGACGGGTGGAGAGGAATGCCGTCGCCTCCCAAGTTTGTGGCACAAACGCGAGGTCAAGCATGGAACAAATTCGTCGTCGGTCGGGGTGCGGGAGTGCGGGGTGTGGAGGCAAGCAGTGGGGCATGATGGAGCTTTTGCTCCAAATCGCGAAAACTGCGGGGAAGGAAACCTGGGTACCGTCCTCAGCGACGCACTTTGATCCTACCTCGAGTGTGAATCTGTCACCATCTTCCAGTTACACCGTCAGATAAATCCGACATCCTCGCCCCCACCCGAGCCCTTCCCATCCCCTCAAGTACCCGCCCATATATTTCACGATTACTCTCCCCCGAGTCGTGCTCGGAACCGCAGCACACCCTGGCGACTCTCCCACCACTTCGTAAAACGGTCTATAGGATGCCCTTGACAGGGTTTGTTTACCTCCATTCGCCAGCGTGTTGGGTGCCGAGAACAGCATGCTGCCGGTAATTGCCTGGGCTCTAGAGGGCCACGCCACCCATGACTGCCCATGTAGTCTCGCTTGATCACAAGATGGAGCGGGGCGAGGTGACTTGGTTACAATATACCGTCAACGGGATCCATCATCCGGCTGCCTCGAACGTCTCCTCCGTGTCACTCGAGACTGGACTTTGACAATCCCGGGTGTCTTGGCGGCTCTTGACAAGCGCCTCGACCTTTGTCGTCCGGCAGCGGGAGCTCGGGTCTGACTGTTGTCTTGGTTCTGAGCCTCCAACTGTCGGCTTTCGGTGTCCGGCACTGCGGCAGACGCATTGCCCCCGAGATGTACTGACGGAGTTGTGCCATCGACGTCGTCGGAGTCGTCGACGATGGGCGAGATTTGACTTCTCGGGGTCGTGAGCCCTACTCCGTCGAAGCGCCGGACAAGCATCTGGGCTGCGGAAGCGCGCGTGCTCGGGTTAATTCTCGCCATCTCCCGGGCTCTCGAACGCTCTGGAACATTGGCAAGGGACAAGACAAGAGTGTCCCTTCGAGCTTGCGGAACCCGCCCGTGTCTAGCGTCCAGAGTATGGTGACAAACAGCGACCAGACATCTGCTTTGGATGTTTGCTTCCCGCCGAGGTAGACCTCCGGGGCCATGTACAGTGGGCTACCGGCAAGGGTTGCTGCGATAGCTTGGCGATTGTGCTTAGGCCAAAGTCCCCGAGTTGGAAGTGGTATGCCGGGCCGCCTTGACGTGATGTGTATAGGATATTTTCTGGTTTTAGATCCCGATGGATGATGCCGTGTGCTGAGAGGAAATCGAGGGCTTGAAGCATGTGATGGAAGACCGTGCTGGCAAGCTCACCGGGGGAGGAGGTTGAACGCCCGTGGAGCACGAGGGATTGGAGAGTGCCTTCCTTCAGTCCCATGAAGATCTCAGCTTTGCCATCTTCCCAGCCCTGAGAAAAGATGTAGTCTATAGTATGGCTCTGAACAGGAGTCAGTCAAGAGGTGGGCCCCGGCAGCGGAAAGAAAAGGCTTGTGTCCCTTGGTCTCCTTACATGGCTAATCCTGGATAGAATCTCGACTTCACGCTTTAACATGATCCATAAACGATCCGCTTCCACGGCACGGGGTCGTGCCATGACCTTCGCTGCCATCGTCCTGCCCGTATCGAGGTCGACGGCCTTATAGACTGTAGCAAACTGGCCGGCCCCCAGACAGTCACCTATTTGTTGCCACCTTATATTTGGCTGCAGTGAGCCCGGTGTGTGGATCCGGGTTTCCATTCGGGATGGCACAGCTGTCTCTGCCTCGTCAACGGTCCGCGCGAGACGGGTATTGTCCTGAAGGCGGTGGCTCTGTCGCTTCATGACCTTTTCCATCACCTTATCCGGAGTACAATGCCACTCCAGCTCGAACAGCACGAGATTGCAGCCCGCGCCGCCCATCCTAACCATGGTGTTTAGATCCTTCTGCACGACAACCTTCCGCAAGCGCCCATATTCGAATGGCACGGCATCCTGGCCGAAGACCTGGCTTGTCTGACCGTGCGACCTGTCGTAGAACATGACGATGTTGCTTTCTCAATCTACCTCGAACGAGCATTGCAACTTGGAAATGCTGGCACCATCGATGAAAATGTCACCGCATCGGCCGAGCGTCGCCAAGGTGGCATCGTCTCCTGCTGCGGACCGGACCTGGCCGATATCGAGAGCCGGTCCCCCGTCGTTTGAGACTGAAAGAAGGTGACTGTTGTTGCACACATGAGCAACAACTCGTGTGGCGCGCTCGTTGAGCGGTTTCAAGGAGAACAGGGTAAGAGGGTGAGGCATGTAGAAATTATTAAAATGAACGACGAACTATGAGTAGGTAATTACTACAGTACTTGGTCGCCCGGACTCCGGAGCCGGGCTTAGGCCGTCTAAAAATTTTGAAAAGCCTCGAGAATGACAAGGAATGAATTCCTCGCTTCTCGGCTCGGAAGACAGCAGAGCCCAACCTGGGAGAGCTGGCATTCCTTTCTTTGGGCACCCATCAAAGGCCAGCCACCACCTCATGTTACATGCACGGGGTTGTGCTACCTGGGCATTTGGCTACCGCTTGGCGGTGCAGTGTAGAAGTCTGTTAAGAGGTGTAACAGAGCAAAGCTCCCACGAAAAGGCCTGGGGTTGAAGTCTAAAGCTGCCGCAAAACTTCGAGAGCGAATAAATCGTGCCGGCCCAATTTTACACTTGGGTCAGACCTCTTTCTTGCATATAAGGCGGCAAAAGCAATTCAGTTCTTCTGCTGGCAAATGCAACATGAATGTTGCATGAAACATTTTGGAAGAGTGGCTTGACAGGCCTGGCGGGGACCTGGTAAATTACGTTACCTACTGTAGCTACGTAGAAAGCTTTAGTGCCTTGTTTAGTAAGAGGAGGAAGATAATACTTAGTATAGAGTTCATTTTCAAGGAAGTTACAAGTAACTCGCGATAACAAAGGGAAAGAAAAAGAAGTATAGCGCTACCAAAGTCTAAAAGCTTTAGAGAGGTACTAACGCTAGTCTTTAGACCCGAGTCTACAAGCATTATCGTTATAGAGGCAAGCACTGCAATCAAGGACTACACTACTAGACGGACGAACGAGGAAATCCTATAGGCTGGTACCAAGGTACCTAGAAGAAATTGTCTATTATATCAAAGGCAATATGAAGGAAGGAGAGAAAGAGGATAAGATCGACATTGATATAGAGATGCCTCCCAAAATCCTGCAAGATGTACTAGATGATAGCCATAAGCGGAAGGCCGATAGCTCCATCGACTGCTGTCAGTGTAAAGTCCAGGTCTCAGCCTATAGCAGGCATCGCGATGTGGCTAACACAACCCTTGATGGAGACGTGAAGGGTGATAGAAAGGACAAACTTGAGGAGTACTGCAACTGGACTCTACAACAGGTCAAGAGCGATACGTGGAGAGAGGCGTTGCAAGCTGCGAATCAGTCCGCAATGGATCAGTTCCTGGAGCTGAATTCCAAAGTATAGAGGAGTGCCTTTATTGCAATCGTAAGGGCCGGAAGTGCTATATATAGCACTATTCGATGGTTTTAGTCCCGTTTATATGGGTCTATCTAGGATATATTCCTTCTCGTCTTCCGTGGGGATGCCCATCTCTTCGTTATTGCGGGCTTCGCCGGCTCGCCTTCCCATTGAGCTGTTGACGAATAAGACACCCACAACTGGTCCCTTCGACTACCCTACTCACGCTCTTCCCGCCGACTCTTGTCAATCCGCCAAGCTTGCACCCTGCGTGTCGCACTTTGTCAGGGCACAGACACGGCCTTGAACAGCGCAACTGCCGCCATGATATCCCTGATCTGGCTGCTGCTTGTTCAAGATTGTGCGACTGCTCCTCGGCAAGTTGTCAAGTCTTTTAGGAGAAGGTCAAACGCGCGTAGAAGTACCGGATGAAGGGTTTGTGCTGTTCCTCGAAGGAAGATGTGTAGAGGAGTAGATCGGCAGGCTTGTGCGGGTCTGGTCGACCGTTGTGTTGGCACCAACCCGAGCTCAGGTCGCCATCTGCATACACGAGACACGACTTCTGCCTAGGACCAGCCTTGCTTCCGAGAGCCCAGAACCCGGCCCGCGGCATCCCGGCCGATGAGTCCAACATCCCCACCGCTTTTCAGCTCGCGTCACATCAACATGCCCGCCTTGAGTACGAGCAGCGCCGAGATTTAAGTACATAGTCGCGCCCATTTCCCATTCGGGCAAAGAACTCGTTTTTGTGTGTCGGGAGACTGGGGAAGAGGTACAGCGTTCCGTCAAACAATCATTACTGTTCGTAAATGGCTAATACTTGAGTTAGTTCTATCTACTATAGATAAGCCACCACAGCCAGCGCTAAGGAGGTTCAGCAAGATATTGAGAGGCCGGCGGCGAAGCATGTCTCCACAGCGAAGAACGTCAATGTTTTCCGCTTTTAGGAAAGGAAAGGTCTTGATTTGGCATATATTTATATTGATTAGTATTGCTACGGTATCACGCGGGCGACCGTTTGGTAGAGGTTGTTGGGCTGGCGAATTGCATCAATTGTATGAACGGTTACTGATTAATATCCTTGAGCGTATGGGGGGATTAACGAGGATTATACGGAATGCCTGCTCGTGTAGCAGCAGAAAAGTGCGAGCACGGATGGTCCAGCTAGGCTCAAAGGGCAAAATGAGCAAAAGAATTGAACAATAACCTCCTCTTCTGATTGAGTAAGCTTCTTCGAATGAGGTATAGTATCGCGTCGTGCAGGCTTGCCGTCGCGTCGTCGTGAGAGAGTCATACGGTCGACATTGTAGATCTTAACTGCGACTCTTATACTTAGATTTTGTTGTTTTGAAGAGCTTCAAGGGCCAAGATTACCCTGGCCTCTTTTGAAGTAAATGGCATGTTGAGTTGTGGAAAAGATTGAGGTTGAGTGTGGAGGTGGCGGGTCGTGTGGGAAGTGGCTCACTCGCTTATAATGTACGAGAAATAGCATTTCCCATTGAGAAGCTGCTCGCGTAGCAGCCGGATCAGCGCGGGGAAGGATGGACCAGAGGGACAAGCTCAAAGAGAAAGAGGCCAGGGCCGAAAAGAAGAAAAAAAAACAAGGTGGAAGAGGAGACCCGAAGAGTCCTGGCTCCCGCTTTGTCGGCGTCGCCGCCGTTGCTCTGCACTCCCCGCACTATCCTTCGACCGCCCTCTCCATCAATTCAGACAAGAACTTCAGCCCTGTCCGACTCACCCCTCCTCCTCAGAGACCTGCAAAATATTCCTAATGCCCGCGGCTTTGCCCTGCGCATACAATCGGCTGTTGGCGTATGTCGCGGCGCGGACCGTTAACATGACGATTGCTTGACGAAGCTGCGTTCGTCTCCAAAGCTTATTAAGACAAGTCGTCTTCCCCTGTCAAGTAGGCAATATTGCTTGCGATACTTTGAAAGTGCCGGTTGCCGAAGGCGGGCATCTCCACAGATTTGGATACGCCCAACCCGTCACGCGGCTGTGGCCCTCAAAAGCACGAGAGCCCTACCCTCGCTAGCCCCTCCCGTTGCAATGCCGGGCATCACTTTGCGCATGCGAGCTCATCGCACACGGCGTAAGCAATAAGTGTCATGAGGGGTCAGGGTTTCACCGCGATTGGTTTTGATGTGTTTGGAGGCAGCAGAGATGTATGACAGGGACCCAATCACAGCCCGACCTGAAGAGACAGGGCCGGGTCGCCCATCCGG
The DNA here is from genome assembly GCA_017139535.1 of Trichocladium uniseriatum. Taxonomy (NCBI): domain Eukaryota; kingdom Fungi; phylum Ascomycota; class Sordariomycetes; order Sordariales; family Chaetomiaceae; genus Trichocladium; species Trichocladium uniseriatum. Next base: position 1,115,268 of record WOUO01000004.1, on the reverse strand, counting down.
GAAGGTTCTGGAGGTCAACACGTAAAGGTGAGGCCGTAGGTCGATCTCGCCAATGACGCGCGAAAGCTTCACAACTAGTCACCCTTGGCATCGGTTAGTAGGCCCCCATTGTGATCTGCAATGCATTAAGTGAGTCTGATTTTCAAATCGCTCTTCTCTCCTGTTCAGGTTGACGGCCTATGAACAAAGGATAAATCCCCCATCTGCAGATTGGATAGTCCTGCGTTGATGGCGTTGGTGATGGAGGTTGAGCTCGGACAGTTCAACCAGTCCAAGCCGCATGATGGTATGATGACACCGTCGTTACCGCTGAGCACAAAGGGGGTTCTATCATACTTACGGGAGTTCCGCAGCATCTCTGGGCAGAACCCCGCTCTGGTCAGACTTATCTGGGTATTTCGCGACGGCCGGATGCATTAGCATGGTTCCACAACGTCTCGAGGCGTTCGAAACAGTGTTAGTAAGTGCGGGTTTATTAACCACCACATTATTCTCGCAGCCGAGGGAAGCGTGACTTCCCAACGGCTGAGACCAGGACTTGGACGGCGAGAACAGTTCGTATAAATGGATGAGATCCCCCGTCCGGTCCGCCTTTAAGGCTGATTCTAAATTATCGATTCCTCCCCCAAAAAGCGATCGAATGACGATTCGACCGAATACAAGCACAACAGCAAGTTACCGTTTGCCTCTCGACTAGATTAACTTGGCTAACTTCAAGCGGGATTTTAGATGCAGGCCATTTACCTACTAATCAGCCTTGCGACGGTCCATGTGGCCCACTGCCAGCAGAAGATCCTCACATTGGCCGATCTGAAGTTGAAGATTGAGCCGGTCGATATAAGCATACGCAACCGTATTAACACCACTCTCTTGGACCTCTTCCACATCGGCCAGGTTCGTGACCTTCTTAACGGCACTTCGCATCGCCTCCTCCACGCCGAGGTCTTCGGCTCACCGTCTCCCATCTGCAATGGCGCCAAAAAAGGGGACGGCGGCTCGACCGCTTTCCGCGCCGCCGTGGCCGACTACACCAATGGCCGGACCATTTATGTGAGTGGCGACGCCTTCGAACCGGCCTCATACTTCTCCGCCACGGAGACGAATGTGCAGCCCCTCCCCAGCCTCGAGGAGGTAGCCGATGCGGCAAGAATCGCGGGTTTCAGTCACGATGCTATCGCTTACGCAACCATGCCGCCCATCATCGAGCAAATGTTCCCTAACGGCACCTCGCACCGAGTACTGAACATCATGGCCCGTGAGCCGAATGCCGGGGATTTCGTGCCTTACTACGTCAACATGCACAGCCGGACGGCAGAGAAGGCACCAGTGACAAACAAAGCACCGACCTGCGACGCTCCTGGAGATGCCGGGGCTCCCGTCACGCCGCGCGGCACCCCGGGGACCGTCCGAGTCACGATATCGCAGGCGGCTACCACCTTGTGGACTCTGGAGGTTGTGCGGCCCTCCAGCTCCTCAGGGGGGGCGGGATCGGGCGTCGAGCTTCGGTACGTATATTTCAAGGGCAAAAAAGTGCTGCACAGGGCGCACGTGCCCATCCTTAATGTCGAGTACAAGGAGCCCGGGTCATGCGGGCCGACATACAGGGATTGGCAGAACGAGGAGACGGCCTTCACTTGCCATGGGACCGACGTGGCCGGCGCCCCCGGGTTTAGGGTCTGCAGGTCGCCAGCCGAGACGATCGTCGATCCACCCTTCAAAGACGGCGGAAACTTCAACGGTGTTTCCATTTACGTCGACGGGTCCGAAGTGGTGATACGCTCTCAGCTCAGGGCAGGCTGGTACCGTTACACGTCAGAGTGGCGGCTCGCCGCTGATGGCACCATAAAACCGCGGTTCGGCTTTGGCGGGGTGCTGACGCGGTACAACTCGTGCGTGTGCGTCAAGCACCACCATCACGCCTACTGGCGGTTCGACTTCGACATCGAGACGGCGAGCGGCAACCTAGTGCGAGAGTTCAACGATCCGCCCATCATTTCGGGATCGAAATACCACGACAAGGCCTTTGAGATACAGCGGGCCCGAGACGATGGGCGCAAGCGGCACTGGGAGGTGTCAAACCTGATGTCGGGAAGTGGGTACTCCCTCATTCCGGGGGCTGGGGACGGCAAGGCCGATACCTACGGGGTTGGGGACGTGTGGGTTCTGAAATATCATGCCGACGAGATTGATGATGGGGTTGTACCTAGCACGAGGGCGCACTTGGAGAAGTATCTAACCGGGGAAGCACTCAGGGGCATGGATGTGGTTCTTTGGTATGCAGCGCATTTCTTGCACGAAGAAGCACACACACACAATGCGGCTGGAGGGCATGTCGTTGGGCCGACCTTGAAGCCTTTCAGGTGGTAGCTAAGCATCGGCACGAGGGAGCCTCGCCTCAAATAGAACCACCACCAGGGCAGCTCGTAACACTTCCAGCGGGTCTCGCCCCGCTTGGCAGGGTAGACGCGGATGGCGGAGGTTTTCGTGGCGGTTTGCAAAGCAGTCTCGGTCACCACCACGGTCTGGGTGACTGTTGACACGTCGGTGTATGCGGAATCGGTGACGGTCGAGCTGACGGTGTAGAGCAGAGTCTCGGTCGCAGCCGTGGTAGTCACCGTCTCGGTGAAGACAAGAGTATCGATAACGGTGTTGTGCTCAGTCGGCAGGACCGTCGCCGTCTCAGTAATGGTGCTTGCTGTGGGAGTGACAGTGACAACCAGATGAGACAAGCAGTCCTGTATCCCTCCGAGAGCAGAGGCGACAGCTGCGACACGATCCTAGTCAGCTTCATCCCGAACCACTAGCGAACTTGAAGTGTACACATCCTGCAAGCAGTTGTTGGTTTGACAGCATGCGGCAGCCGTGAGCTGAAGCCAGGCAAAACCCGACAAGGCGACCAAAGCCTGCTTCATGGTAAAAAACGACTCGAGTGGGGTGGAAACGAGTGTGATGGGTTGGTCACGATTCAACAACAGCTTACAAGTTTGGGCAGTGACCTTGGGGGGAGGTCGAGCTTTATGATTTATCACGGACACGCTGCCATTGCTGCCGCTCCCAGGGGGACGGGGCTGAGACTTCTTCCTCGGAGGCCTTGCATTTTGCTTGTTTCCTGTTTTTGGCCATAAAAGTTCCAGCCCCAGTCCCGTCGACACCGAGTGCTTGGATGGCAGCGCTCGGGGGCCGCTCTGGTTGGCCTGTTTGCGCCAATACACACAGCGGAGCTCTCCACGGAACGCGCTAATAAAAGTCTATTGATTCCCTCGTGGTCAGATTCTCATTCAAGCCGCCAAGCGGGGAATAATAGTTCAAGGTAATTCTTCTCCTCCATCTCCACAAGCTGAACATCAATAGCGCCTCACCTCGGATCAGAACCGAGCTGCACCGGAGCTGCCCAATCCGGTCTCGTCGCCGTCATTGTCCGAAGCAAACACTCACGGAACCCTGAGCATGTATTCATCTGTCCCCACTCTTGTGTACCCTCCTTGTGGTCATGGACATTGCCGAGTACCATGCCAGCAAGAACTCTATTGTGCATCCCTTCCCAAACAATCTCTATTCCTTCACCGACACTGACACACCCTCAGGCAGCTCAAAGCCCGGAATGCAAGCAACACAGATTGCCACGCCAGCCGCCACCGTGCTGGTGACCCCGAGGACACCACATTTGTCGGCGACGCAGGGGGTGGCAATGTCGAGGAAGGGTTCCACCTGGGCACACGCACGCTCGTAGTCGTCTATGGTGGGCTCACACCCGGCCGCGACGAGGTAGGCTTGATGCAAGGCACCTGCTTGCTCCCTGTTGTTATATCTTATTCTCAGGTAATAAGAAATAGGGAAAGAAGTGAATTTGCCATGAACTTACGCTGCAAGGGAGGGGAGGCCGGCAATGAGCATCGGAGCAAGTATCGCGCTTGGTAATGGGCGAGGTGACAGAGGCCAGGGCGGCGAGAGCGGTGATGATACCGGTGGTGTGCATGGTTGTTTGGGGTCTCGAGGGATGTGGTGATGTGGAGGTAGTTTTCAACTTGAAGTTGAAGCTTCGAGAATTAGCCTTATTTTGGTGTCTTGGAAGTTTAGGCTCGAGGTAGAGAAAAGACAAAAAGCACCTGTACTTCTACCCTTTTGTCTTGTCCAACGCCTTTTTGGGTAAACGCAGATTTACCATCCTCACTCCGAGCCGTCTCCGTACCTACTATAGCATTTTCATCAATGTCTCACACCGCAAATTTCTCCGTCCAGCCGGCGCCATCCACACTCCATCTCGTATTCTCCAGAGTAACAAAAGACAACAAGGGGGCTACAAAAAGCATACCAGACTTCCCCGCTTTATTTAGATAGGATCGCTGTCTGTTTCTCCTTCCCCAGGCTTATGGCGTAGGGGTGTGTCGAGGCGGGGATTGAGACAGAGGAGATTGCTTGATTTGGCCCTTTCCTTGCTCTAATTCTGATGAATATATGGATTGGATGGACTAACACATACCTACCAGCTTACTTGATCTCGGCGGATATGCTGCCACTGATCTGTGCCTTTCACTGCCCGGCACAGCATCAGCTGAAGCGATCGGATGTCTTGCTCTCCCACTCTCTTCGGGAATTCCGAACCAAACTCGCGCAGAAAAGCCTTCCCAAGCGATGAACACTCCTTCCCCTCCCACCACCATTGACAAGATCCCCATCCACGGACAAATCTCATCTCGCATTTCACCCGCAGAATGAAGCTCCCCGTCAAACTACCATTCTCACCCCCAGCATTGCTTCCCTGCCAAATCCCCAGCTTGTAGGCTCCTTGCTAGGCAACGACGCGCCCGAGCCAAACTCCGAGCAACTCAAGGTACGGCAGTACGAGTTACATTACCTCATGTAAATATTTCGCCCCTGGCCCTATAAATACTACCCTGCTGACACTCCATAGTAACCTGTCAAGTCTTGCTTGGACACTGAACTAGCGGACTGTGTAGTTCCGTAGAGTTTGACCGGATCTATTTACGTGACCGGATGCTGGACTAAGTTGTCCCGCTGACGACTCCGCGGGTGGATTAACTGCGCTGGAGTAATTACTAGCACGGGTTCATGGCCAGTCCTACTAGAGGTATGCTCGCAGTGGGCCCGGGTGGGTTGCGCCGGAGGAGATTCACATGGTTTTCAAGTTGTGCAACGCAAATAAGTGTCGTTGACAAGAGTGTGGGGAGGCTTGAGGGGAGGTTAAATGTAACCTTCGATGCGCTCGAGTTGGAGACCTGGAGGTTGATGTTAAAATTGCACCTTTAGAATTTCCGAGAAATCCAGGGGAAAACAAGATCACGTGCGAGCATTTGCAATTTCGCAGACGTGCACAGACCACTCAATCCCGGGTATAAATTGCGAGCCTCCCACACCAACTTCCTTCTCTTTTCTTTTTCTTCTTCATACTTACCTTGGTTGATTGCAGGGAGATCATGAAAACCCTGCCGTATAGCGGAGAGCCTGCATTGCACATCGTGGTGCTATCCGCTATGAATTGTCCTTCGGGGCCGTTCCGGCCGTAATTTTTGATGTCAAACCTCTTTTTCACTATGAACGTTGCTCTCTGTAGCGTCATGGGGAAGAACTGGGACGATTTCTCTGCATCTATATAGCCCTACATCTGTCCCCTTATGCTTTGCCATTCATCTTGTCGATTAGCTGCGACTACAGCAGGCTGTCTCGGGCTTCGCGCTCAAGACGCGCCGATGTCGAGCCGTACCTTTTCCCTTTTCGCGAGGTTCTTGGGCAAAAGATCACTTCAGTTCGTTCTTGCCATGGGCATGACTAGGTAATTTCGTCAACCGGAGACTCCTCCCGCCTCCCTCGCCCATCAACAAACCTGAACCTACTGACTAGCCATCCATCACACCGAGACGCGCACGCTACCAGCCCAATGCCATGGGTTTGTCCATCTTCAAGCCGTCGCCTCTGCTCCTGTGCAGATGAGCAGATACAGTACAATCCGCCTGCTTCTTTGTTTGTTCCTGGGATTCCACTGGCATTCCCCCGAGGTCCTCGACGACGGGCAACCTTGCTCTCCCCGAGTCCCTTGATTTGGCTCAGCCGCATTTGCAGGTTTCAGCCTTCAAATGCCCCTACCAATCAGCCTGGCCGGTAACCCCTCACTGCATAACCGCCCGTTGCAAATCAGCCCTCGATGTCCTTTTTGGTGCTAGGCCAGGCTCTTTTCCCTCTGGTAATGACTGAGTCAGAAGTGCACTGTCTGCTTCTCGACTATTTCCAGCACTTTCAGACTGAAGTTCTGAACTGAACCACGATTCAGATACCACGCAGAACTAACAAATCATTCATCATGGATCCCCTAACTGCTTTAGCCCTCTCGGGAAACGTGCTCCAGTTCATTGACAGCGCGTGTAAGCTCATCTCGGAGGCACGCCAAGTCTGCCATGCTGTAAACGGCATTACGGCAGCCAACCGAGACGCCATCGCCGTGTACGATGACTTCCAGGCCGCCGCCGCCGCGCTTTCTGCTCGCCCTCTGCATCCAAGAACGGCGGACGATGCCGCCGTGGTCGCGCTGGCCGAAAGGTGCCAGGAGGTCTCGGACGACCTTGTAAGAGGCCTTAAGAACCTTCAGGCCACGAATCCAGGGTCGAAACGGGACAGCCTTCGCGTAGCCTGGCGAGCTTTGAGGGATAAGGGCGAGTTGGAGTCTCTGGAAAAGCGGCTAGACCGTTATCGGCAACAATTAGTGACAAGGATTACCTTCATGATGAGGTGAGACTTGATTTGAGATAACATATCTCGTACTTCGTTAACCCAGGAACAAGCCAAGATCAATCATCCACCTATCGTCTTCTCCAAGAATGCAAATGGCAGGATGAGAATTCGGCAACCAAGACAAGAGACCACTTGCAGGCACTCAGCCAGGAGTTACTCGGCCTTTCTCAAAAGGTCGAGCAATCCAGCCACGCCACCACCTCTAGTATCAATGGGTTACAAGACCAAGGAGACGCTACAGTGCAGAAGATGACGGATCTCATCGCCGACATCACCGCAACCAAGGAGAAGGTTGAGAAGGAAAGACAGATACTCAGCAAGCTGAAGTTCCCCGGGATGCGCCGGCGAGAAAACGCCATCGAGCGCGCGCGTGCCGGGACATATCGATGGCTCTTGTACCCGCCCTCGGCCAAAGCAACAGATGAAGCGACAAATGGGATGACAAATGGAGCAACAGATGAAACGATAGGTGAAGTGGCAGATGAAAGTTCAAATTCCAGTCGACGTTCCTCGATCGTGGCCGTGTCGCGGGATGGAAACAAGTCAGACGACTCGTACGACGTCTTCGAAGCCCTAATGCAGTTGAGAAAGCTGGCGTTAAAGAACGCGCACTCTTTCGACGAGGACGAGGGAAGCGAATCAAGTCAGCTCAAGAAAGCAACCCGCGCGAGGTTCCTCAGCTGGCTGGAGTCTGGGTCCGGCATCTTCTATCTCTCTGGCAAGCCAGGGTCCGGGAAGTCAACGATAATGAAGTTTCTTACTCGAGAGGAGCGGACCATTGAGGGCCTGAAAACATGGGCGGCTGGAAAGCAGCTTGTGTCTGCTTCGTTCTTTTTCTGGAGCTCGGGACTGGGACTTCAACGGTCCATTGAGGGCTTATACCGCGGTTTGCTCTGGGAGACTCTCAGGACATGTCCAGATCTCATGCCCATGGTCTTCCCACGCGAGTGGCACAACGACTCTGACGACTCTGAATTCCTCTTGTGCGAGATCGAGGAGGCTTTCGCCAGGCTGATCCGTTTGTCGAGCACCTTAGCAGACCATCGCATCTGCTTCTTCATTGATGGGCTCGATGAGTTTGAGGGCGATCACTTGCGACTCGCAAAGCTACTTAAAGAATGGGCTTCTTCTCCCAACATCAAAATATGCGTCGCTAGCCGACCTTATAGCGATTTTGAGAACACATTCGCCACTCAGCCAGAACAACGCCTCCGCCTCCATGAGCATACGGCCCAAGACATGATACAGGCTGCCCAAGACGAACTGAAATCCGCGGAGAGACACTCCTGGGAATCTGACGGCCAAGATTATACGCTTCTGATCAAATCTGCCGTCAAAAAAGCGAATGGCGTGTTCCTTTGGCTCCGACTCGCCATGCGCCACCTGGTACGGGGCATCGGGAGCGCATACTCTGTTCCCCAGCTCGCCGAGATGCTACATTCCATGCCTGAAGACGTATCCGTCATGTTTCAGACTATGCTGGATAAGCTTCTAGCCCGCCCAGACCGAGTACGAGTCGCCATCACCCTACTTTCTCTTTCGGACCCATCTCTACCTTGGGGATACCATCAATACGTGGCGTTTTTCTCTGCCATGGACGACGTCTTGGATGCGTCTATAAAATTCGACGATCTGCTCGTAACTGGCGGTTCACTTGGAGATGGCTACTCCCAGGACCAGATTCAGAGACGCCTCATCACCACCGAAGCCAGGCTAAGGGGCAGGTGCGAGGACTTCATTGATATACACGACAGCCCCAAGAAGGAAATCCCTTTTCCCCTACGCCGGCGCATTGAGTTTGTGCACCGAGACCTACGGGACTTTTTGGTGCAGGATCAGATCGTCCAAAGGCTTCACGATGTTGCTGGATGGAGCTCGCCCAAAATTGCCGGCCTTCATCGATACCTTGGCATTGTGCTGTTGAGGACGATGCCAGCAATAGCCCGCGCGCAAAATCTCGTGGACCAACTGGCTGACGAGTTTTACAGTTCGGAATCCACCACTGCGCCCGAGCTTGAACTGCTGCTTTTCCACATCATCAAGAACAGCAATAATGACTCTACCGTGGAAGGAAGGTCTCTGCGATACTGCACCATCCTCGCCATCCAGGACAACATCTTGAATCAACAAATCGAGAAAAAGGTCATCTACACCAAGGCCAAGCCCGCACAACCCTTAACCCTCGCCCTACAATTCGTGAGCGCCGCCGCCTTCCACCGACACGACGACTATGTCCTCCGCCTCGTCACCCGCTTCCCCATCCTCCTCGAGCTCGAAGCCAACGTCAACATCCTCCTCTCCGCAACCCTCGGCGGCGCAGCCGCCCACGCCATCGCCTCCCCCCACCCCAACCAACCCCGCCCATTCCTCGACCCGACCCCCCGCAAGGGCTTCCTCAAATCCATCATCGGCTCCGACCACGCCATCAACCCCGGCGGCGTCGGCGCCCTCCTCTACCCACAAACCCCCACCGAACTCTTCCCCTCCCCCTCCTTCGAAACAGCCGACCTCGACAACACCGACCCATCCACCCCAACCCGCCCCCTCCGCACGGGGCCCTCCCCACCCTTCACCCTAACCCGCGCCCTCCTCGAACGAGGCGCCCCGCCAAACTTGCCTCTGCACACCCTCCCCACCTGGCCTGGCGCACACACGGGCTGGACACCCTGGACGGCGACCCTCCTCGCGCTTGCGGGGGTGTTGAGGCGGGGGGAGATGCTGGATGAGACTCTGCTGGAGGTGATGGAGCTGTATCTGAGGCATGGGGCGGACGCGACGGTGTGTTTTGTCGGGAGGTATATTCCGAAGCGGAAGCTGAAGCCGGTGCCGGTGTTTAGGGTTGGGCCGGGGGTGTATGCGAGTCTGAAGCTGGAGGCGCATGTGCCGACGCTTTTTGCGGATGGGGATGGGGCAGATAGGGGTGGGGAAGGTGGGGGAGGGGGTTGGTGGTATCTGACGTTGGGGCAGGTGGTGCAGTTGGCGAGGGACGGGGAGAGGAAGAGGGCGGTGGCGGATTTGGTGTATGCCAAGTCGCCGTGGAAGGTGTCGAGGTGGGTTGGGCAGGCGGCGGCGAGGTGGAAGAGTGCGGGGGTGGATGGGGCAGCGGGGGGGAAGGGAAATGGGATTATGAAATTGGAGTTGGAGCGGCTGGGGGATTGTTACTTTTTTGTGTCGATGATTGTGAGGGAGCAGGAGATTGGGGGGTTGGTGGTTCCGGAGGAGGCGAAGAGCCGGTTGCTGCCGGCGAGTTTGATCCTCATCTAGGCGGGGGAGGATCACATGTTGTTGGTGGCTGTTTCACTCTGTATGCCCGACCATACTCTATCGTGATGAGGAATACAGGTATGTGGTTATTGACGGAGGTGGTTGCGGAAGTGGTTGCGCCACGACTAACCAGTAAGCGCGGCCTAATTGTTCTGCGCCAGGCGGCTATGACAAATGCTGCACTGAAGGGCAGCTGACATATCAGAATGCGTTGCGTGCTCGCGCAGTTTGATTATGAACTCTGCTTTGAGTAACACGGTTTAAAAGTATAAAATGACTGGGACCCTCTGAGGAAGACGATACTTTTCATCATGACGTTGAACCCTTGCAGAGTAGACATCATTCACCAGAAGCAACGTCCCCACCTTGATCTTTCTCTCCAACCCCTTCACCATGCCGTCTGTCCCCTTCTCCATCGTTGATGTCTTCTCGACAACTCCATACAAGGGCAACCCCCTCGCCGTGGTAGACGCCAGAGATCAAGACCTCACCGACACGCAGCTGAAGCTCATCACCCGCCAATTCAACCTCTCCGAAACCACCTTCTTCTTCCGCTCGACCAAAGCAACTTACAAGCTCCGCTCCTTCCTCCCCGACGGTAAAGAAGTCTTTGGCGCCGGCCACAACATCCTCGGCGTCTGGTGGCACCTCGCTCACGCCGGCCTGCTCGACTTCTCCACCCCCCAACACCGCACCGTCTCAGCCGACAGCATCACCGAACAATTCACCTTCCACCACGAGATCGGGGACGAAATTAGCCCCGTAACCATTACCAAAACCACCTCCCCCACCACATCAGACCCCACGCCAACCTTCCACATCACCCTCCGCCAATCCCCCCCAATATCCCACGCCACCCACCCCTCCCCCTCCACCCTCGCCGCCGCTCTCGGCCTCTCCCCAACCGATATTGGTTTCCCTCCTTCCTCTCCCCATCACTCCCTCCCCGCACAAGTCCTCTCCACCTCGACAACCCACCACCTCCTCGTCCCCCTCACCTCCCTCGACGCCCTCCACCGTGCCGAGCTGACCGACCGCGCCAAACTGGTCGCGCAGCTCAAGCTTGTGGATGAGAGGGCGTATGGGATCTACTTATTCACACCTACCGGTGACGGGGAGTATACGAATTACCAAGCACGGTTCTTCAGCCCCGGCATGGCGGGCGAAGATCCGGCGACGGGGAGCGCGGCGGGACCGTTGGGGGCGTATCTGTACTGGCGCGGGGTGGTGAAGGCTGATGGGGAGAGTGGGAAGGCGAGGGTTAGGGTGGTGCAGGGGTTGGAGGTGGGGAGGGAGTGTGTGATTGAGGTTGGGGTGAGCGTGGAGAAGGGGGATGGGGAGGAGGAAAGGGTGGAGGTGGATATTATTGGGGGCGGTGTGAGGGTTGGTTGGGGGGAGATTGAGATGCCGGGGTTGGAGACGGTGTTTTAGGGGACGTAACGTGGGCTTGATTGAATTGACTGTTTTGAGAGTGATTTAAGAGGGTTGAGCAGGACAGAGTAGCTGGTAGAACAGTTGAGGGGTTGGAGCGATTTGAGCTTTGAAGTTTGAGCCAGTTCTATTATCACCCAGGCCCTCATTATTGACGGCACTGCAAGTGTGGATGGTCATTTTACTACCATAATTTCGTCGTGCTGTGAATGTCAAGATTCAAGAACCAAGAATAGCCCAGGATTGTAAGTGTGTCCTTGCCCCTGATGTCGCGGACCGTTGCTGCAGAGTTCAGGTCAATCATGATGCATGCGAACCATCAACCACGAAAGTATCGCAAAAATGCCCCGAACTTGGATTCTTAGAACTTTTATATTTTATATTAATTCCATGTGGTATTGAAAGTGCCGGCCGGGATGCGTTCATTGAGTCGCTGAGCTAGCAAAGGGGCTGTCATCACATGACCGTTTGGTTGGTAAACTGTTTTTCGAACTTTGACACACATCGAACAGGGAGCTTGGCTCAGTTGGAAGAGCGCAGGTCTCATACAATTGTATGATCGGGTTAAACACTCGAGTAATCCTGAGGTCGTGAGTTCGAGCCTCACAGTTCCCATTCCTTTTGCCCTTCTTTTTCTTCATGGTCTCCACTCTCCTCCATCGTTGCCAAGTTTGGAAACAGGGAATGCTGCAGGGTGGTTGTGGCCCACTCCTTTTTTCTGCTATGGGCGAGTAGAGACGACAAAGGTTCACGGCATCTCCTACGACTTGTCGTGAGTTGGGAAAGGTACTGGGGATGCAATGGTTTCAAGACAAAGTAGATCAATTAGGTATAAGTAGTATAAGGCACTATGGCAGAGGTATCATCTTTAGAAGAGCAAATAACAACACAACCAATCACTCAAGCCTGTCCCGGCCATCCCCGGTTCTCGCCTCAACCTGCCCCAACTCAAGCAGTCTTCTCCGGCAAGCCATCCTTGATGCTATGGCTCGGGCTGCTCCGCGCAACCGAAAAGTCGCTGTCGATCTGGCGCCTGATCTCAACATAGTCGTACGCAAACTCGCCGAGCTCACCATCGTCCAGGCCAATCTCTTCCTCCTCGGCACTGACACGCAGGGACAGTCCAGGAACAAGGTTCATCAGGAACAAGATGACGCAGGTGAGGACAAACGAGTACGAGAAGCCGGCCACGCTGTCGGCGAGTTGGTAGCCGAGCTGGATGTAGTTCTTGTTGACCCAGCCGCCGGGAATGTCGCTGAAGCCATCCAAGTGGGCAATGTAGTCCCTGGATCGATGTTAGCTATTTGGACACATATGTGTGTAGCTGGGGACAACTTACGCAGCAAACAGACCCGTCAGGAGGTTGCCAGCAATACCACCGGCACCGTGTTCAGCAAAAATATCGAGCGCATCATCGATACCAAGCACAAACTTGAGCTTGGTCGCAAAGTTGCACACAATACCGCCAACCACACCGAAGACGACGGCCGACCAGGGCGGCACAAAGCCAGCAGCGGGGGTGATGGCGACCAGACCGGCAATGGCACCGCTGCAGAAGCCGACAGTGCTCCACTTCCTCTCCAGCCGGTAATCCAGCAAGCACCAAGTCAACCCGCCTACGCAAGCAGAGATGTGCGTAACAATGCACGCCATAACAGCACGCAGGTTCGCGCCGAGGGCACTGCCACCGTTGAACCCGAACCAACCAACCCACAGAAAGACAGTCCCCAACACGACGTGGGTGACGTTGTGGGGGCGGTAGGGCAGGCCGCTGACGTTGGTGTAACCCGTGCGCTTGCCGAGCATGAGCGAGTAGGCGAGGGCGGCGGCGCCCGAGGCGATGTGCACGGGGGTGCCGCCGGCAAAATCGAGGCCGCCCATGAGGAAGGACCAGCCGTTGGCGTTCCAGGTCCAGTAGGCGATGGGGTTGTAGACGATGGTCAGCCAGATGAAGATGAAGACGATGCAGGGAAGCATGCGGCCGCGGTCGGCGGCGGCGCCGATGGCGAGGGCGGGGCTGTAGAGGGAGGTGTTAGTGGAAGCTTGGGGAAGGGGGTGGTGGAATGGGTGTACGAACGTGATGGCGGCAAACATGCCTTGGAAGAGGCAGAAGAGGAGGTCGGGGAGCTTGGTGCTGCCGACGCTAGGCTGGCCGAGGACCTTCATGAGGCCAAAGTTGCTGAGGTCGCCGATGTAGGCACTCCCCGTGTGAGAGAAGGTGAGCGAGTAGCCCCAAAAGAACCATTGGAAACCAGCCACGGCGACCGAGATTAAGGATAGCCAGATCAGAGACAGGGCTGACTTGCGGCGCGCGAGTCCGCTGTAGAAGAAGCCGACACCGGGGACCATGAGCAGCACGAGGGCGGAGGATGTCATGATCCATGCGAAATCACCGGCCTGTGGAATGGTGTTAGCGGCGAGGCGAAGGGATCGGTCTGCGAGAACGTGGCTTGGGTGTCCGTACCGAGTAGTAGATGTTGAGGTCTTCTGTTAGAGAATCGCCGCCACTGTCGGCGACTCCCGAGATGCCCCCATATTCGACTGGGGTTCCAGTGGACATGATGAAGGTCAAGAGCCAATGCTCCGGGAAAGCCTAAGTTGACACGGGGACCTGCAGATAGATTGGGCTTGAAATTGTAACGATACCACGTTGGTTTGCTCCCGGGACCGGAATGTCGGGTTTATGCATAGGAGGATGTCATTGAGGGAAGATCATGGTCACAGCGGACGGGGGTTCAGCTGGGTCAAATACCTGGGCCCTTCAGCTCAACACACCCTCGCGCCCTCGCACCCTCGAACCCTCGCTCGGGTCGATACCCAGTTTAAGGCGAGCTACCCGCGTCTTGCAAACTGATAAGGCCATCCTCCTTGGCTCTATCAGCTGCAGGTGCGCTGCCATTCCTCTTTGGGTGCTTTGGTATCTTTTTCTCGTAGCCAAGGCGCGGCATCGGTGGGCTGGGTGCTCGCGCTGATAAGACCGCGGAGTTGGAGGATCGGGATCGGTGGATGTGGGGGTACAGCAATAACCTCCAAGCAGCACATGCAATTGTCAGGGGTCTGCAATTTGCCATGGTTGAATCGTGTCAGCTGTGTTCAGCTCCTATCCATGAGTCAATGTTCCCGCTTGTACAAGAAAACAACGTGGATTAATTCAAGAGCCGCCCCATCGAGAGTTGCAACTTGAAATGTTGCTGGATGGAAAGAAAGCGTGGGCCACTCCTAATAGTGGGGCTGATAGCATCTTATCTCCGGCTCCATCCGCTCAGAATCCATTCTCCAGATAACGGCCTCGCAACCCAACATAAAACAAACAGACCCTCAGTGCCATCCTTTTACAATTTCATTTTGCTCTTCTGCCTCGTTGGCCACTCATTGCGATACAAGACGTCAAGTCATCAATCCATCGAGGACTTGGCTGGTGCTTGTCGGTAAACTTGAAGCCGACGTGCAAGGCTCCAACAGCGCCAAACTGGCCATTCGTTGCTGGCTCGCTTCGTTATCTCTTGGCAGGAGAGGCCAGGCTTGGCGTTATCTTTCACCGGCAACCAACTGCCAGCCGACTGCCAATCCATGGCTCAAACACTTGGGAAACAAAATATGCAACGGGTTAATGAGACGAGGACCTCCACTTCCGGTTGATGCCGGATCAACCCCAGGGGCGTCTTTTTCTATCAAATGACTTGAACGCACCACCAAGTCCCAGCTGGTTGTTCCGTTGCCAGGCAGACCAAGCAGACGGCCAGCTGGCCCACCATCCCCAGATTCGGCCCCACTCCCTTCAGCCGATCTGCCTTGACGGCTTGGCAACACATGGCGAATGCTTGTTCCCCGTTTCCTCTCGAGACCCACCCTCCAACGGATTCCACTTCCGCTAGACACTTATTAAGTCGTACGATCAGACATTAAGTATATCAAGGGCCCTTCTCTTTACTTTTTGGGTTGATTGTTCTTGAATGAATTATCAACAATAATTCCCCAGGGCCCCCCGAAAGGTAGGGAGGGAAACATTGTGTGACCACAATCCTCTTCAATCCAGTGATTGTTGTCCCGATATCCAAGACACTCCGGTTGGTTTGCATTGCCGAACCCGGTACCAAATCTCATGCCATTTTGGCTGTCGTGGAAAAGTATCACTTCATATAACATGCTCAAGTTCATAACTATTAGGGTCGAGTTCTATCCATTAAACCCGTTATTCTCAATAGCTTCAAGCTTAGAGACTTTGATTAAATATTCATACTGAGAAATCGGGTTGCCGTAGCAGTAGGTACCTACCTGTAGTCTTGATGTCAATCGGTCTGCCGAACCCTTGATACATGTATCACGTCACCATCACTCATGTTGCAGCCCGATTCGGTCACCAGTCTCAAACGAAAGCTAGAGCTGCAGCTAAGCGGAGCTGGCTCAGCAACTGCAAATGGGGCGTTCTCTTACTATTCACACTAATGGCGCCACAAACTGGGTCGCACGGCCTTGTGACTGAATAACGGTCCCAGGAACAGCCACACGGAACCCCTCCAGTGTCCCTTCCAGTTTTGGCAGAATGTCTAGTCTGCGGACTAGGCTGCAGCCGGGCACCTGCGACCAGCCACACTTTGGGTTTCAACTCGCTGGCAGCTGACATGTTCCCGTAACTGCATGGTCGGGTGCCTCATCTTAGTCGAATCGTGTCGGGAGGTACGTAATGTGAACAAACGAGCCTCATTCACCACACTTCAACCTTAATCGTGATCCAAGTGTCCGGTCGCCGTTCCCCCTGCATTCTTCCCTAACCCACGGTCGCGCAGTTGAATGCCGCGCTTGGTGCTCACTAAGTAGATTTTGGACTTCCACACTTTCTTCACAATACACTTTTCACGATCTTGACGACATCCACTCTGGTGTCATCACCAACCCCCCCTGACATTCCCCCGTTCAGGCATCAGCCGCTGCAGCTCGAGTACCGGTATCAATGCTCTTCTGGCAAGTCTCAGTCCCAACTTAGCTGCAGCCTCCCTCACGACGCATCAGTGAGCCCCGCCAGTCCAGTCTTAACACCCGTCGCTGGGTCCTCGGCCCGGCGACAGTCGTCACCCAAACCCCGAGCCCTACTGTTGTCCTTTCCCGGGGCAAGGCACCTTCCCACAATGACTTCCCTCCGACTCAAACTCCAAAAATCATTACAGAAGCTGCTAAGGCCATCAAAGCGGCGCATCGCAGGCGACGACCAGCAGGACAAGGAACCAGAACAAACCAAGCAGCTGCGAACCGTCGCTTCCGAGCCCGCAGGTATGCAATATTATGTTCGAGACTTACATACGTGCAATGCACGCAACAATGGCTGATCACCGGTTTTCGCTCTAGGCCCTGGCGCGCCGCCCCAAACCTCATCCTCAGGCTCCCTGTCGGCGTCGTCTTCTTCCACCCTTCCCTCGCCTCCAGCCAACCAAACTCTGGGCCTGTCTTCATCACCAACCTTCGCAAGGATGAGCGACTATCCCGTATTTGGACCCAGCGACCTCCTCGGAACTGTGACCAACCCTATCGGTGCGTTACCCGTTCCTCTCGGGCACTTGCCTTGTCCCTGGAACCTGGAGAAATCTTGGGGAGCTGACACTAGCTTGTTTAACCAAGACCTGACAGAGGATGGCGCTGCCCCTGGTCCCGCATATCCGGCCGCTCCGGCGTCGTGGAATGGTCCCGTACTTTCGCCGCCATCTGACGAAATCGGTTTCGACAACGCAGGCAGACGCGCCCGGATGGAGATGGGCCAAATCGTCAACGATAAGGTCTTGGCCCAACGTATGGGAGAGCAGCTTGCCCAAGTGTACCCGTCCATTCCGCCCGCATCCTTGGCCGACCCCGATAAAATCGAGCGCGGCAAAGAGCTTGCGGCATACGGCAAACGCCTACAATCTGCGCGGTGCGTCAAATGCGAGGCCAGTGTCAAGATCGATGCGGCGTCGCTCATTCAAAACACCATCAAGATGTTGAAAAAGACCGGTAGGATGCGTCTGCCCGCCTTTTGAACCAAGGAACCTGACAATTCCAGGCTATCTGCACCCATGCGTCCGCTGCCACAAGTGCAAGGGATGGTTCTGCGTTGGAGGAGACACGTACCACAAGGACAACGTACCTGTCCTGGGCTACGTAGCATCGGGGAAGGACTTCAAAGTCACCTGGTGCTGTGACGAAGGACGCTTGGCCCTCATATTTTACCTCCTTTGTGGGTTCGAGCCGATGCCCTCCATGACCTCACCGCCCAGAAACAAGCCGAAACTTCGGTCCGTATCGGAACCATCCTTGGGCACCACATCGTCAGCGCACGCCACGCCCGGCAGTAGCAGGACTCCAGGGCAGTCACTGCTTTCTAAGGGTACTGGATACGGCCCTGCCATTCCCCCGCTACCGCCCAAGCTTACGATACCCCTCGGGAAGGACAACGGAAGCGACATGGAGACGTATTTCCAAGCACTCTCGTTGGTCTTGCCGTGCATGGGCAAGAAGACTGCAACGATATTTGACTATACCCAGCAGCGGACGGTGGCAGCCATGCTCCCGAGGAGTCCAATGTTGCAGCACGCCTGCGAGGTGCTTCGTTACGCTGCCATCGAGGAAATCGGCGCTCGCCATGGCCCCATCACTGCTGCCCTGGACTTCTTGGAGGCCGTTACCGGTCATTTTGACACAACCACAGTTGTTCTCCGCGAGAGAATACTCTTTCCTCGCGCAGAGCAGCTACTTCAGGCCGTACTTGTCTCCCGCAAAGAGGATGCGGCCGAGATGCCTAAGTATGAGACGGCACAGTCTGTGTGTGTCATTCTTGAGCAGCTGGCGGTACCATGCCGCAAATTCGTGGAGGCATCCAAACGGGTTCAAAATATGGATGCAGATGATGAGCAGGGTTCGCTGGCGGTGATGAAACGGATCTGCGCCATAGCCGACTCGCTGGTCTCTTGTGGGGGCGCAACGGAAACCACGGTGACAGCATCCCAGGCAGTGTCTGCTCCATCCCGCGGTCTAGCCGCCAACTCCGCGGCAGGTCCATCCACCGTGCCAAACCCAGCCCTCGTGAAGGAGTTGTCCTCAGCATGGCACCGCGCAAACTGCATCAAGGAGCTGCCGGACCAGGCCATTTTGGAGAGCTTTTCCTATACCAAAGAGGCAATTGCGGCGGAAAAGGCGAAACCGGCTCCAGGCCGGATGAGAAAGCTGCTCGCCCAAGTCGCGTCCCTGAGTACCGCTTTACCTGATGGTATCTACGTTCGACACGGCGAATCCCGCCCGGACCTGTTGAAGGTCTTGATCGTCGGCCCAGCCGGTACCCCTTACGAGAATGGCCTCTTCGAGTTCGACATGTTTTGTGGCCGAAACTTTCCAAAGTCACCGCCTAAGATGCAGTTCAAGACGACAGGAGGTGGGGTTGTCAGTTTCAACCCGAACCTGTACGTCACCGGAAAAAGTATGTATCTCACCCGAAGAAAACATCCCTGAGAAGAAGAAAGTTGCTCACCTCGAAAAAGTCTGCCTCTCATTGCTGGGGACATGGGACGGCCACCCGTGGGAACCGGACCGCTCAACCATCCTGCAAGTGCTGGTCTCCATACAATGTAAGACATCTCCATCCAACCCTACGGTGCGCTCAGGGTCAACTAACTTGCATGCCAAGCAATGATCCTCAACGACAAGCCCTTCTTCAACGAGCCCGGCTACGAAACCCGCACCGACAACGGTCGCGCCCAGAGCTACAACCGCTTCCTCGAGCCACTGACAGTCCAGCACGCCATGCTCTACTGGCTCAACGACCGGCTAGCAAACCCCAAGAAGAAACAGATCGTGACACCACCCGCACCTAGCACCGACCCCCCTCCTCCAAACCTAAACGCCCTCTTCCAGAATGCATCAATCCCCCCGCCGGACTTCTCGACAGGTCCCTGGGCTCTTGCGGCGGCGGCGGCACCCCCGCACTTGCTCCACCCTCTGCCTCCCATGCCCGTGCCCACCGTTGTCAGCGGCGGGAACAGGGACACGGACGACCCTGTCTGGGGCGAGGTGATCCGCAAGCACTTTGAGCTGAGGTCGGGCACGATCATGGCGACGGTGCGGGAGTGGGAGCAAAAGGCGCGCAGGCTGCCTACGGAACCGGTGATGGCTTCTCTAGTGCCGGTGCTGGAGGAGAGGCTGAAGGAGTTGGGGTTTCGGAAGTAGCTGGCTGGGTAAGAGTGAACATGGTGATGTTGGGGGTTGGTGGGGATGGATTAGGTGAGGTGTCTCCTGCCGGGACTTGGACCGGTTTTACTGGATCTAGACGATTCATGGGTCCTTCGTATCCGTAGATGGGCTTTTGCTTTTTCAGGCGCTGCTGGCTTTTTTCTTTGTCGGTGGGTTACGGACGAGGGGCCTCTTGTGGAGTTTGGGCTTTTTCCCTCCTTTGCTTTTGATCTTCAGACTTCTTGTGGGCTGTGGACTGGGCCCTACTACTCTTAGTAGACAGCGACATGTCGTACTGTCAGGTTTTATATCTTTTACTTAGCATTTTTAATGTCTTTGTATCGTGCCTTTAGGTGCTCGGCGTCCTCCAGGCGAGGCTGAGATGCAAGTGACTCTGCAAATACAAGTCACAGCTTAAGAGGTGAGCGAAACCGAGGGGAACACGTCGGAAGTGGCCTGATGATGGGTTGCCAAGTGTATCCAAATTAGAGTAGTTCTAGTAGCGACAGCCGTTAAGCTGAACTGCCCGAGAGTAGCAGAATCTGAATTCATCGCTTTGCACCAAACCATGTGTGCCGATCCAGTGATATATTACCCACTTTGCCCATCCGCCCCTTTTCCCCTTGGCCTCTCCAACGCCGTCAAATGCTCTCCCAAATGCTCTCCTAAAGCGCCATAAACACATTGCCTAACCGCAACTCTAACAAAAACACACCTCTCAGACAGTAGACTCCTCACAAAGCCGGTCCAAACGGATCATCCAGCACCTTGCGCCTCTTGGTAGGCAACCCACCAGCGCCACCGCCGCCACCACCACCAAATACATCCCCATCCCCTCTATCATCCGGCTCCCCGTCGTCTGACTCGGCCTTCTTGACGGCCTGTGCGCGCCGCGCGCGTTGCAGCTCCACTAGGTTCCAGCGGTCGGGGTCGCGGCATTTCATGAGCTTCTTGCGGATTGGTTGGAGTTGGGCTTTCCAGACTTTGGGCTGTTGGTTGAGTCAGTATGTGTTGTGTTGTTTATGGGGTGGGGGAGGGGTTTGTGCTTACATCTGTCCAGTGCTCTCTCCGCTCGGGGAGTTCCTTGGAGAGCATGTCCCTGCATGTTTCGACCGTCGCGAGGACCTTGTCGCGGATTTGGGGGCCGCTGATGGCTGCTTTGTTGTTGGTGGTGGTGTCGTCAGAGGAAGGGGTGTCGGTGCCGTTGCCGCCGTTGGGGGGTTGTGGCGCGGCGTGGTGGAAGGTCTCGTGGATGAGGCGCTCGGCGAGGCCGCGGTCGGCGAGGGAGAGGGCCGCGAGCATGATCTGGCTGGGTGTGTAGTGGAAGTAGGCGTCAGTGATGAGCGGGCTGTAGCGGAGGACTTCACGGGCGCGGCGTTCCGCGGCGCCGATGCGTGCGGCCTGTTGGGGGTTAGGTTAGCGGGCGATTTTAGGATGGGAAGGGAGTAGCTTACCTCGAGGTCGGGGAGGGAGCCGAGTTGCATTATGGCGGCACGGAGTGCCCGGAAGGGATGCTTCACGTCTAGGGCAAACCGGAGGCCCTGGCAGAGCAGGAACTCGCCGGCGAGAATCTCCTCCGGGTCCTTGCCGAAGGCCTTGCCAAACCTAGCGGATACAAGTACGTCAGCGGTGTTGTTTTCGCTAGCTCGATCAAGCAAAGGACTGACTCTGTGATATTCCGAAACACGCCCTCGGCCTTACACCCAAAAAACAAGGCGACAACAATCATCTCTAGCGGCGGATATGTCATGATGCTATTGGTAACGTAAAACCTCCGGTAGAAGGTTGCGGCTGTGGCCTTGATCTCGTCCGACAGCTCGGCATGGTCGCCTGCTTGCAGTAGCTGCGACGTATAGAAGGTGAGCAGCTGGGCTTCCTCGCCGGGTGTCAGGAATTCGGGTAGCGCGGGGGTAGAAGCGCCCTCTGGATCGGGGGTGTTTGCGCTCGATGTTGGGGCCGAGAGGGTGGAGGGCGCGGAGGAGAGGCGTTCGGCAATTCTGGTGCGGGCAGCCAAGTTCGTCTTTTCTCGCATTGAGGAGAGTTGCGAAGGCGAGAAGGACCACAGTTGGTACTGTGACGACTGTCGGTACCGCGCGTCTTCGGTGGCCATGGTGGGCGCGTCCAATAATCGAAGATGGAGAAGCTCTCGAAGTGACGGTGTCGGGGCTCGATCGGCGCTTGCACAGGCGAGCCGTGACAGCAATGTGCCAGAAGGGTGGCTATTCTCGAGGCAGCGTTCGCGAAATGGCAAGAAAGGGGAAGCTACACTCGCCGATAAGCTTTGTCGTTGCGTTGTTGGTGCTTTGGAGCTCAGGGTTGTCGCATGGGAAAGTTGTCTTTCAAGTTGTCTGGGCGCTGGAGGAATTGGGGTTTGCCCCACCAACAGGGGTCAGCGCGCGGTGTGGGGTCCTTGGCAGCAGGGGGATGCGAGATTCCCCAACCAACCTCCACCGCGAGCTTTTCCATGAACATTATTGACGCGAAACCAAACAGTTGACACGACTCGGTAGATCAAGCGGAACTGAAGAATCATACACATGTCAATAACTGTCCTATCGTCGTCTTTCGCAGGAATCCGACATGTCTACCCGTAACCCGTTTGGAAACACCATGAACGCTCTGCCGAACCACGCGGATCCAGCCCACGAAAAGCAAACCACGACAAGAGACCGATCGCCCAAAACGCCTATCCAATATCCGTATCCGTGACCCAACGATTTGTCATAACCCGCTGCCATGGTCGAATCATTATTCCAATCAACCGTTCGCAGCAACAAATCACCTTAACTCTACCCAACACCGCCACCGCCATCCCTCAGTATCCAAGATCCCTCCTCGCCGGCACGGGCGGCGGCAACAACGGCTTCTTGGATCTGCTCGGTGGCGGCGGTGGCGGGGCCTTGCGCGAACCCAACCCAAACCCGCCACCGCAGTTGACAGCCGTGTTGCTCGGCGTACGGCTCAGGCTGCCGACACTAGTCGCGGCGGAGCTCGAGCTACGATTGCACCAGTCCGGACTGCCCGTGTCGCTGGCCGTGTCCTCGCCGTCGCGGTCCGCAAAGATGTCCTCACGCGTGGTGACGATCCGGCTGACAGGGCGCAGCTGGCCGCGCAGGGAGCCAACGTTGACGTTCGAGGTGGGAGCGGAAGTCTGTGTGCTATTGCCAGAGGGCCGGCTGCGATCAAGGCCGGCGCCGCCTTGGAAGCTGGGCTTTTTGCCGATAACTGGGCGGACGGGACCGTCGGCTTGGTGGGATTCCGGCGGCGACATGGAGAGGCCGGCGCGGGATGTGCTGCGGCGCATGGGCATGGGCATGCGGACGGGCGGCGCGGTGGATTCACGTTCGGATTCGGGAATGCTGTAGGTGTTTGTGCGCGACATCCGCTCGGGGTAGCTGTGCACCGTGTTGGACCGGCGCGGGCCGGCTGGCCGGCGATCCATCCCGCCGTATGCGCCGGTTGTCGAAGCGCCAGGCCAGTTGTTGCGGACCCGTCGGAGCTCCTCGGCGCACCGCTCATGGTAGTCGAGCTCGGCGTCGAGGAAACGAGTCAGGTCCTGAACGCTGTCGGCCTCGGCATCCTGGATGTCCTGCATCCGGCGAAGGACGTCCTCGGACGACTCTTCATATTTGGCCTTGGCGGAGCGAAGCTCCTCCTCGAGCCGGAAATCGTCTCGCTTGGACTTGTGCACCTTGCTGATGCTTGCATCATAGGCCAACCGGCGGTTCTCGAGCTTCTTGCGGGACGTCTGCGGGGATCCTTGTCAGCGAGTAGCCCCGGAAAGGTGCTTCGAAAGCAGGTCGACTAACCTGGTACTCCTTCATCATTGCCAGGGACCGCTCGAGCGACTCGAGCCATGAAGTGGTCGCATCGCTGACGAAAGCCTCTTGGATGGCCGATACCCTCTCATTCGCACGGCCCATTGTTATGAGGCAGTTGCCAAAATCAGAGTCGGGCTGAAACTCCTCTCCGTGGCTAACCATGGTGCGCCCCAGGTATCCAACCGGGAGAGCTTTCTCCTTGTCTTCAGAGGGCTCGAGGTGCCGGCCCATCCACTTGACGTACTGGTTCATCGACCTCTGGAGACGCTCCATGCCTGGGCTTTTGTCAGCAGGGCCATGTGACAACTCGGAGACGGGAAACTTACCATCAAACCTCAGCGCCATTTCGGTTTCGAGCATCTTGAAATCCTCCGACATGCTCGTCTTGGCCTCGCCGCCCATTTTCTCCCCCGCCCATTGGAAGGCGCGGTCAAACTTTTTGGTGATATTCATGGTGGATGGCTGTTTGGCGATGTGTGATCAATGAGACCCGAGTATCGATGGCGTAGAAAAGAAGAGAGCGTTCGAGGTTCCGTCACAGTGGCAATTATATCCGGTTCGTGTTCGGGTGGGATTCTGCCAACGCATACGTAGGTTCACCAGCCTCTCAGATTTGTGATGGTGGTTGGTTGCGCTCCAATGCCAACCGATAACGGGTGAAGTTGGTCAATGCGATAATAAGAGCGTGCAGGCGACTTATGAGGCGGTCAGATGGGAGGATCCAGTGTGGCAGGGCGATGCAGGAGCAAAACGAGAGGCAAGGAGAGATCAGCAGATGGGAGAATAGGACATGAATAAGTAAGAAAGTGATGGGTTGACCAGGTGGCAATAAGAGCTCGACTTGGAAGTTGGACATGGCAGTGTCTTGTCTTGTCTTGATTGGAAACTCGTCAAACGGTTGAATTTGGGGACCCTGGTTCATGTTCGCTGGTGTGGGACAGGGGTCCGGACCGAAGCTCCAGAACCACTGATCGTCCAGGGATCGCCGTGGAACCTGCAAGAGCGCTTCCAGCAACGGCAGGCTGGTCAATGCTCGGCTAACAAAAGAACAGCCCACTGCAGGTACCAGATGATAGGCGGGACGGGCCAAGCAGGAAACCGGATTGATCGATGTTAGATATGCCTTCCCGCAACCAAGGAAACAATTGAAGAACAATACCTTACCGTTATCGCGAGGTTCTCCGTGGGCAGGTACCGATGTACCAACGTATCCCTCGTATTCTTACAGACGTGTATGCGTAATTGCGTATCCGTACTCCAGCCCAAGTGGCATTGCTCAAAGAATCCACTTTCGGCCCAGAAACGCGCGTCTGTTGGGGTCGGCTCCTTGCCTTGGTTCGCCTGACCGGAGCGCTTGATGGGACGGTTCTATGGCCAACAGCGACCCATTTTCTGACCTACAGTGGACTGGTTGAAACCTTGCCGGGTCGACTGACTGGTAACGAAGTGTCGATTGTTCAACGCACCTCTTTGGGGGTTCTGCAAGGGTCTCCGTATTCTCGGGACTCCCTTAGCGAACCATTTGCGAGGCGCAGCAATTCCACTGGTGTTACGAATCCATCCCTTCCATGGTCTGGTCCTTTGGCGGCGAGACGCGGATCGCTCTCGGCACAATGGCGCGCTCAGGGGCGGCTCGAAGGCGGGCATCTTGTCTTTCTTCGGTACGAATCTCCGTCGCAACCCCCCATGCATGCAGGCTTATCTGGGGTGCAGCATCTCCAAAAGGTCCTTGGTCGGGCCGGACAGGCTGAAATGGTTAGTGCCACCGTTCTAGCGTCTAGAATACCATACCACCTCAGATTAATGAGCAGTCCACCGCGTGTTGTTCAAGTTGGCAATTGTCAAATCTCGCTCTCTCCACCGCACGCCATCCTTTGCTGCGGGGAAGCGGGAAGGACGAGATGGACCGGGCATGTCACCGAAAGCTTAACACCGGAGAGCTCCGGGGCAGCCCAGTCAGGGGCTGACCACCAATCGAGGCCAGGATCCTCTTCCGAAACGCAAGCCCCAGTCTTCACTGCGTTTCAACCCCGGCTCGACGGGTCCAGACACTGCTGTTCTTGGCAGCCGCAGGACGGCGAACCACAGGCCAATTGATCACTTCTCGGCAGGAACAATTGACGCCGAACATCTCGATCCGCACATTTTGGTGTTGCCGGTTTGCGCCCTCTCAGCGGCTACCCATAGCTCAAAATAGACCTCAAGTTGCACATTCGATCCAGATCCCACGCACATCGAAAAGCGTTCCATAAGTCTTGGCATCGAAGCTTCCTCCCATCTCGCTTGGGACGGTCTGATGCAGTCGATCAACCGCAGAGAGCCCCACGCGAGTCGTTTCAAGCTTCACAGCTCGTGGCTGTGAACGATGATCAGGACGTCGAGAACCATCCGTTGAGGATGTCTCACCCCGATCTCGGATGAGGTTTCTCGAAACCGGGAACTCGCTTGAACACAGCCTGAGTTTATGACGAATTTATGTATCTCTCACCGGACCACAACTTCAGAATGACGTCCATCTTCAACCGACCGCCATCGAATCCCCATCCCCTTTCCGAGATGTTCGATGGTGACTGCATCCGATGGCCACAAAGTCCTCGATCCACCAATCTGTGAGCGCCCAATTGCTCCATTGACAAGGGCGTCTCGAAAACTTGCAGGATCAATCTGAGCCATCCGATTCGAGCGTCGTTGGTCGACATCGCGGTGCAAAGAGGGCAACAACGCAGGCCAAGGAGACCAGCTCCTCGCGAACGACCTCACGATGGCTGTCCCTGCTAAAAGGCCTCCAAAATTACATGGAGGGCATCGCCGTTTACAACAATAATTGCGGGGAACGATGCTGGCATGTGGATCCTCTCTAATACCATCACGAGCACCGCACCGGGGAGAATTCCACGGTCTTACTACACAGTGTCGTCAACATCGAGAAAATAGACGTACATAAAATAAACCCCTTTCACTTACAGCCCCAACGACGACCGAACCACTCGCACACCAATACCCCACCGCCGTGAAACTTACCACCCTCCACACAACCTCCCGTCACCCTCTCCCCCTCGGCGCCGCCAACCCCATCGCCAACCCCATCACCCTCCCCGATGGCCATGATGACAACGGCCCCCCCCCCCCCCCCCCCCCCCCCCCCCCCCCCCCCCCCCCCCCCCCCCCGCCCACGCAAACCCCACCCCCCCCCCCCCCCCCCCTCCCCAAGAGCGGCGGCGCAGCCTGCCGGACCGTCGACGCCGACACAACCACCTGCTGATATGGATAATAAGACAGTAAAGATAACAATCAAGACATCACGGCAGAGGGACGATGAAAGACGCCGCGCCTCAAGGCCAATCGTATTGAAACGTGTCTCATGGGACACATGGATGGGCGTTTCTTGGAACAGACGCCGTTGTACACCCAAACAACCTGTATAAGTAACCAATGCCGAACCTGATACGCCGTAAAATTGATCCGGGTAGCCCTCATCAAGCCAACCCATCTGCCGCAATCGCAGTATAAAAACTTCCTCGCATCTCCCCACCCCAGCAAAGATCAGACCGTCCCACTGATGCTCAGTTCCCTTATCTCCTGCAGCACCTGCTCGACCCTGCTGTCAAGCTGGCCTTGAGCGTACTGCTCGCGCGTGTCGGCATCGAGGTACTGCTGGACCTGGGCCATGCGGCTGTAGGCCTCGGCGCAGAAGCGCAGCTGGATCTTGACGAGGGCCTCAAACGACGGGTCGAGGTAGGGCACGCGCAGGTCGATGAGCTGCGGCAGCTCCGAGCACAGCTGCTCGTTGAGCTGCTCGTACGCCGCCTTGGACATGTCCATCTCCTTTTCGGCCCGCGGCAGCTTGGTCACGTCCTTGTCGGGCTTCTCGACCAGCTTCTTGACCTTGGCGCGCAGCGCGTCGTAATCGAGGAGCTTGTGGCCGCGCTTCTTGATGCCTAGGGGACGGGGCTTTCGGTTAGACAGGGGGGGTTTGACGGGAGAGCGGTGTGGGGCAACGTACATTCGTTTACGTCGGGAAAGTAGGCGCAAAACCGCGAGATGGGTTCTAGCACGGTTGTCCGGTATGGTCCGTCCAGCGCCTTGATTGTCTCGGCATCGAGGTCCTCCACGGCTTGCTTGTAGCTTCTGCTCACGCCGTCCTTAGCGCCGGATTCGCCGTAGAATGCATCGATCGTCTCGGCGATTCGCATTTGTGAGGCCGTCATTGCTGTAGTCATTCGTCAGCAACCCGTCTCCTTGCCCCGCCGAGCACCCTACCTCGTAGAGAATCGAGGTATCCCTTGGCCTCTTTCTGTAACCGCAACGACGCCGCCTCCATCGTCCTAAATCGCCTGCCCGGATGTCAGCACGTGTCTGTCGAGAGACTCCCCTAGTATTGTTGTACCTCTCCTCTACTTCATAGTCCCGGTCGTTTGTCTTTTCGACATGACCTGCCCCATGCGCATCAGCAACAGCCACCCTCTGCAAGTCCGGGTCGGGGTCGGGTCGGGTTCGGGGTTGGGGATCGAGACGAACCGGTTTTCATCATGACCTGCGTCGTCGCGCGGTTGACATTCTTCTTGAACCCTGCGGAGATGCGAGTTAGCAGCGTGCATGACCGGGGAGAGCGGCCATCGCGGGGTCACGTACCCGCCCAAGACATGGTGGACTGATTGCTGTTTCTTTTGGCGAGATGGCCGATGTACAAGTATTCGTCCCTCGGGCGCTAATGCGATGTAGGAAGGCGGAAAATCGACAAGGATGCTCGTTAAAGGGGTATCGTTTGGTGCTGAATGTTCCAGGAGGGTGCGCGCCAGGCTCGTTGAACAAAAGGCCGGATCCTTGCTGTGCCTGGGAGGATCAGAAGCGGGTGACGAAGTTGACTGTGGCGGTGCTTCGCTGCTTGGGCCCAATGCCCCGCGCCAGATCTGCCGGCCGCACCAACGACGTCAGAGCACAAGCCACTCAGCCCAGAGAGTGGGTCGCCAATGCAGACCCTGGGCCGCTTACAGAACCTTTTTCTTCGCGTTTCCGGGGACGCGATTTGAGCCTCGTTCGGACGAACCCATTGAGTCACACGCCGACGCCGACACCTCGAAGCAAAAGATAAAAGGCGCAGGTCTTGGTTTACCGTGGGACTTTCGCTCATTCCCAGCACAAAACACCCTCCCACTCAACCGCGACTTGCGTCTCCGAGGCCCCGACGGCAGCCGAACAACCATTCCCGAGTCTACAACCATCTCCGAGTCCCAGCGCACCGAGCGCCCTCCGGCCAAAACGGACACCCCAACTCCCCCCGATCCTAGCGATCACACACCCGACAAAATGTCCCTCCGTCGCATCCTCATCATCAGCCTCGGCAACCCCGGCGACCTCCGCAACACCTACCACTCCGCTGGGCACATCGTCCTCACGGCCCTCCAACAACAGCTCGGCGCCCGCACCCAACCGCCGTTCAGCCCCAACCGCATCGCCAAGAAACCCACCCTCGCCTCCATCGGCGACCGCTACTCCCTGCTCCAAAGCCCCACCTACATGAACGAGTCCGGGCCCTGGGTGGCACAGGCGTACCGCGAGCACCTCTCGGAGCGCGGCGTGTCCCCGCGCGAGATGGGCCTGGTCGTGGTGCACGACGACCTCGAGGAGGCGCTGGGCGTGGTCAAGGTGCGTGACTGGGACCGCAGCCACCGCGGGCACAATGGCGTCAAGAGCATCAAGCGCGTGCTGCAGCGGCCGCCGCCGGGCGGCGAGGGTCGGCTGGCGTATGTGTCGGTGGGGATTGGCCGGCCCGAGGCGAGGGACAAGGCGGCCGTGTCGGACTTTGTGCTGAGCAAGGTGTCGGGCCATGCGAGGGGGGTTTTGCAGGGGAGTGCTGTGAGGGGGGTGTTTCAGGCGCTGAGTGAGCTGGAGGCGCGGTGGGCGGATGAGGACTGAGGTGGGAGGAGGACGGAGGTGTGAGGCGCTGTGTTGATATGCTTCTGTGATACCCCTGCATCATCGGAGTCTTGATTTTGGATTATCTTGCCATATTCTTTTTCTGCGAGGACAATTGAGAGGTACTCTGTGCCTGCACCAACGGATTCTCGGTGTGAAATCTTGGATCGTGATGACCGGCGCCGGGACTGGAGGGCCAGCCTATATCCGGACCCTTTCACTCACTTCACCTCGCCACCTTGGTGGTCCATCAAGCAATTCTCTCTTCAGTCCGCTCTTCTCAGGCTGCCCAGCAATAACATGCCGGGACTACCTTAGCCGTCTCTCGCGGATCAACCCAATACCCCAGTCCCCACTCGGGCTCAACACCTTAACTCCACTCACACGAAAAATTCACGCTTTCGAAACAAAAGGCTCAGCAATTCCGTCGTCTCCAACAAGCAACCCCAGTCGGAAGCCACACTCTATCGGGTATGGTGTAGCGGTAACATCGTTGACTCTCACTTCTCAGAAGTGACTGTTCTCTCAACAGCCCCGGGTTCGACTCCCGGTATCCGAGATTAACATGTCCAAGGGGTTGCATTTTCTTTTTGACTTTTTTTCGTCTGTCTCTCTAGTGCAGAGGGAAGGGAACCTCTAGATGACTGGCCCTTCCCTACTACTCTACTCGCCCTCCTGCGGAGCTTCATCCCACTTCCCTCACCCTCCACCTTCGTCACCACCTCACACAACCACTCCCTCAGCCACCCCAAGCAGAACATATCATCCTTCTTCTTCGACGTAAAAACCAGCTCCTCATACCGTCCCTCCGTGCCCAGCGACTGCAACCGCTTGCCGAACGTCTAACACAACCCAAAGTCGATCAGCACCGGCATGGCGTCCGACTCCCTGACTATGATTGTCGGGTTGATGTCGTTGTGGCCCAGCCACAGCTAATGGAGACAGTCAACGGCTGATTCAAGCGCTACGAGGAATCGAGGCTTGTCGAGCTGCGCAAAGGCGGGCGTCGCGGCCTACTGTGTGAGGGTCTGGTTGAGACGTTCCCGGACGGTGGCCGTGATGCGGCAGCCGTGGTGGCGGGTGATGTTGGGGTGTTGGGGTGTTGGGATTTGGAGATTTGCTCCATGACGAGGGCCTCCTCGAGGAGGACGTTGGGGATGCGGTCAGTTCCTTTCAAGGAATTAATCATATAACCTTGAGATATCGAAACGATATATCCACTACCCCTTTAAACCATTATATCTCACAAGCTAGATTCATACATGACGCTGTTACCTCACCATCGTCCTCCGAGACCCAGGAAGAAGACGCATCAAATAATCCCACAACCATCTCTACCACCCCCTTAATTCAACGACCCCCTTCCATTTTTCCCCCAAGTTAAAGCTTCGACTTCCTCCCAGTAACAACCCCCCCAACAGGCCCCGCCCCGTCCCCAATCCCCACCACCGTCACCTTCTCCAAGTCACCCCCCTGCCCACCGACATTACTACTACTTCCTTCCTCATCCACCACCGACCGCGACACCTCCAGCCGCGTCTCGTGTCCCGAGATGATTGGCATGGCGGTCTCGACGGGATCGGGCCCGTCGCTGGTCTCGGCCTTGAGGTCGATGGGGTCGCCGAGCTGGGACGGGTTGGCGGGCTTGTTGCCGCGGGCTTTTTCGGCTGCGATTTGGCGGAGGGGTTTGTGTGGCATTGTATTGATTGTTGAGGGAATTGATTAGATGAGGTTATCGGTTGGATGTATTGGATTGTGGGTTTAAGGGGTTGTGGTTGAGTGAGTTGAGGTAGGGGGGTTGATATTGCGTTGTGGATCAAGTTTGGGGATGACGTCGGGCTACGCAATGGTTGCGTTGTGGGTTAACTGGATCCGTATAAGTTTCCCAAGTGCTTTCGTCTTGCGGTCTTGATCAATGAGGGATAGGCCAGGTACGGGATGGATCATATTCGCTTTCAAGTCCAGGCCCAGCATGGGTAACTCGAGTCCAGCCACCTGCAGTCCCAAAGACAACCACGGTGGCTGTTGTAATGAACATATATACTAATAATTATGTCGTGAAGTAAAGTCTATCAACACCGTCATATGCTTGTACCGCTCTTTACAGCCTCTAACCAAGCCCTTTTCAAGCCCGTAATCATCCAATGGCCGTCCCATTATCATGCGTCATTCACTCCTGCCTTCATCCAAGTCATCCATTAACATGTACTCATAAGAAACTTGAAACGATCCAACCTAGCAACTCACGCAATAGCAGACAACTCGACGGGCTGGATCCTGAACTCGGCCGGCGCGCACTTGATCTCGCGGCTGGAGTAGATCTCGCCAATGGTCCAGTTGGGGTTCTGGTAGTTGGTCTCGGTGCAGTCGAGTGTTAGGTTGGCCTCACCGCGGCCAGTGAAGATGATGCTTTTGTCGTTGTCAGCCACAATGCACCCGCAAACATATTAAGACGAGACAAAACTCACGGGGACTTCTGATCATCGCAAGTCCAAGTCTGGTTCACCCTCAAATAGTTTGCCGGCCGGTTGAAATCAAAGCTGGTCTTCCCCACACGCTCGGTGTCGTTGCAGCGGTACTGGACGTTCCCGTAAAAGAAGTCGTTGAGCTGGTTGCTGGCGGCCTCGCAGTGCGTCGTGCTCTCGTCGGCCGGGTTGACCAGGTCGAACGAGACGTAGCCCCACGAGTTTTGGTGGGCGGGCGTCGTGAAGATGTACGAGGCGTGGAAGTCAAAGTCCTTGGCAACCCAGCCGAAGCTGTGGAACGACGTGGCGCTGCAGCCGGCGGTCGGGTCGGCGGCGTCCATCGCGGCGAGGCTGGCCGGTTTGATGTTGATCTTGCGGGATGCGGCCGCGGCGGAGGCGACGGGGACGAGGAGGAGCGGGAGGAGGCTGGATGGAAGATGCATTTTGGCGGTTTGGGGTGGATTGGACGAGGAGGGGGTGCGTTGCGTTGGAGATGAGAGATGCAGAGCAATGGGAAGATGAAGATGGGACCGAGTCGAGATATAGGGAGTCGTCAGATGAGGATCTTCGCGGCTTTGGGATTCGACTGCTCAATTGGTCTTGTTGGTCCCTGACTTGCTCGAATGGTGTGGATAGACTCGGGAGTGCCGGGACGGCGCATCTTTATGTATGTCGTCACCTCGTGAAGGTCTCCAGGGGCGATCCGGCTGCTACCCTGCGCCTCAACGGCGGCTGTTGTGCCGCGTTGAGTTCATCACGTTCCCGAAGCGGCGTGAGGGCCGCCGATCATCTCGTGATGGGTGCGGCGTGGGCGGGACAGCAAGCGGATCTGGCGAGTCGGGCTCGAGGAATGTCGAGTTTGACTGCCGGTGGTTGGGAGCGCGTAGAAAACATTCCATTTTCCGCGGCTAAGCAGACAGAGTACCTGCAGCTTGATCTCTAGATATCACCAACCAACTGATTCAGTTCCACTTCTGTTTTTCGGCCTACATTCACTGTGTCAAGGAAAGTGGTCGTTGCAATTGTGGATGGAAAACGGTTCGGACGGCAGGGAATGCACGCTGGAAACCGCCATGTTGTGGGGCAAAATGAGATCTGCCGGTGGCTGACGGTTGCGGGCTGGCGCCTTGGCGTGGAGCAGAGGGCTTGACTTTCCCCCATCTCTGATTGCGAACCAGAAAGAATGCGGATTGGCCCAATTGCGCGTTAAATTTCGCGCCTTGTTCAACGTTCTTCATGTCTTGGTTGCGGGGAACGTCAGGCGCCACTTTCAAGGCTCAAGAGCCGCAGTTCCGAGGCCGCCTTCGAGTTTTCGGGCCCTCCGAAGCAGACCGCTGTCGAGAAACACCGGAATTGGATCCAGATTGGGGCAAACACCACGAGCCGACGGGTACACAACATGAAGGGCCGGTGTCGCAACGTACACATGGTCGGACAGTGTAACACAGCCTGAATTCGAGAAGGCGGTCAGATACAATGTCCAAAAATAAGGTACCTTAATTATCCGCATTAATTCCTGCGGGTCAACCATGCTGGTTGGTCTTCCATTTGTCATCTTTTCCCAAGGTCTTCGAGATCCCACAGTGTTCAAGCTGTTTGCCTCGGTTCCTCCTGCGTGTTTGAGGGACATCGGTACTTCGTTGCCAGTAGACAGCGGTCCGAAGGAGGATTCTCTGTAGGCGCTAATGATTACATCCAGGTGTCATCAAGACTTTGAGCGTGGCACTCGTCATTTCGAGTTCAGTGTGCGAATGGCAACCCTACAAGTATTCGTACCATGTTTAATTTATTTTTAGGGATCTATTTCTTCTTATACTAGGCCATCGAGACCATCTTTTTGGGCTGCCGTACCATAAGGAAACAAAGAACTCCGTCATCATTCATCGCTTTTCATGATTCATACAAATACAACCGTTACTCGGCATCCAGGGGCGCCTTGGGCGGCGTGTCATTCACCTGAATGCCTCCGCGCTTCTTCTCGTTGCTGTCCGGCATGGGCAGGGCCCAGCCACCCTCGCTCTCAGGAGTACCAAGCCATAGCCTGAGCAGATGGCGGCGCGGGGCAGGGGGTGCATAGTCTGCGATAGAAGTCAGTAACCCCATGGCATACACACCATCAACCAGAGAGATGATCACTCACCCTTATACGCCGTCCGCGCATGCAACAGATGCGCATTGCTCACAAATTGCACATCCCCCACCTCCAACACCATATGCAACGCTTCCCGCTGGCACGTCTCCTCCAGGATCTCCAACGCCCTCACCTGCTCCGCACTCAGCGGCGGCACAATCCCTTTATCCGAAAACCTCGTCAACGACCGCACATAGTACGGATCCCACTTGCAATATACCCTCCCCTGGCCCCCAGTCTCAAGATACACCACCGGCTGGCGGAGCCACTCCTCCTGCCCCTCCGACACCTCCCCCTTGCGATCAAAATACCACACCGGCTTGGTCAACAGCTCCGCCACGTCGGGGTGCTCCCGCTGCAGCACATTCCACACCCGATGCACGCTCACCACATCACTCTCGCCGCCCTCCTGCGCGCGGTGCAGGCACAGCAGCCCCACCACATCCCCATCATCGGCATGGAAGAACTGCCGCGCCGTCGTGCGGTAGATGCGCACCGAGTCGATCTGCGTCGGGTCGTCGCCCACGTCCTTGACGTGGCCGAGCACGTGGCCGCGGCCGTTTTGGGAGAGCGGGTAGCCGAGGTGGGTGCCGAGGCCCATGTAGGCGACGGCGGTCTTGTGGGCGGTCCATTGGGGGGGGGTGGGGAAGTTCTTGAGGAGGATGAAGCCCTTGCCGTTGAGGATGTCGTTGCGGAGGGTGGTGAGGGTGGGGGAGAGGTTGGGGAGGGGGAAGGTGGACTTGGAGATGGCGGTTAGGGGGAGGTTGGTGGCGATGAAGGCGTCTGCGGCGGCGCTGAGGTCGGAGACTTCAGAGGGGGTGAGGGGGTCTGAAGGGGAGGGGGGGGGGTGGGTGTTAGTGTGTTGTTACTTGGTTGAGGGTTGTTCCCAGAGGGTGAGAAAGGGGAGAGGAGTGGGTGCGACTTACGGACCCATCGTTCCGGGTGGCCGACAAAGTCATCACGCTGCCATACGGTCGGGCCGGTGATTTCTTTGGGGAAGTCTGAGTATGGCCTCAGGAGGTGGTAGAGGGGTGGGTGTTGGCCGGATGTGCGGATGCCGTCAGGGAAGATGTGACGGGGCGCATCGTCGTTGCGCTTGGAGGCCTGGGGGAGCTGGTGCTGCCACTGGGCCTCGTCGATGAGCAGTCCAGGCGCCATGGTTGTGTTGCGGCTTGGGAGAAGTGGATGGTTTGTGTAAAGCGACAGTGGTGAATCGCTTTCTGTCTACGGACTGATTTGTTTTCTTTCCACTCCAGCGATGGACCCGGGACTAAATAGTCAGCCAGGCAGGACGGCCTTCGGGTAAAAGTACCCGAGCATCCTAATTAGTAACCTCCGATCGGTGATGGCGTGATTTCTTGAAGCGGTAGCTATCATCTGTCGGTGTGCAAGCCGTGCCCGGTACCATCCGGCCTTCCTTGTCTTGCTGTTGTGAACATCTCTCGGCAGCATGACACGGACATTACGAAATCGATCCGACGATGGCGTGCTCACACTCCCATGACGTGAGACCGGGCCCCGCAATGCCGATGTCGCTACCCCTATCCGACGATAAAGAAAACGATCACTACATTAGTGCAAGAGGCCGAGGTTAGACAGGTGCACCACGGAAGGGCCATTCCCTAGCCGTTTGGGGGAGGTGAATTGGTCGAGGGCCGGGTCTTGGCTGCCGATGAAGATGGGGCACTCATCGTGAACAAAGGCGACTTCGGAAATAAGCGGGTAGTTTTGCAAATTGTGAGTTCCTGCTAGGCTAAAACACTGAAGTTGTGAGATGATTTATATATTTGATATTGCTGAGGTCTGACTAGCTGGCCGCTCTATTATTGGACACACACCTAGGTCTGCCGGCGTGGCTGGGTTCTGCTCTGTTGGAACGAATCGAAGACGCTCTCCAAAATTTCACGGATCTTGTCCTCAATCTCTTCATTCGGCAATGAAATATGGAGCTCGTCCTCGAGTTCGTCGGTCATTAGCCCTGGGAGCCGGTCTTGCAAGAACTTTTGCAACTCAAAATGTTCAATGGGTGATTCAAAATCTGAAATGGTCAGCCAGAGTTCTACTAGTAAGCCAAGATGAAGGCAAGCGGGACACACCAGATGACGGAACATCATCGTCCTGCGGAAAAACCAAATGCCATAATTCATCCCAACTCTTGATCTTGTCGCTTGATTTCCTTTCGTTCAACGCTTCTTCGACCTCTGGTGTAATTCCATCTTCAGGATCTCTTGGCGGCACCGAAAGCTCTGGCTTGCAGATCTGGTCGACGGGCAACAGCATGTGGGCGCGCAGTTCATCAGCAGTATCAAACATTTTCCTACACCTAGGGCACTCAACTCGGGAAGGGTTCGGCCGGTGGAAGTTCTTGATGTGACGTCTGGGCATGTTAGTCGCGAGGCTCTGTTCTGCTTCTAGAGGACCCACTTCAGTTGAAGGATATCCGTGAACACGTGTGTGGCGCAAGTTTGATAGTTGCGGATGTTGAACCTGGTAGGGTTGCGTTTCCGAAAGGGACAGCTGAAGTTGCCAGGCGCTTCAGGTTCGGGTTCCTCTCGAGGCCGTTTCGCTGTTGGACTGTCGGCTGGATTGTCCAAACTCTGCAGAGGAACGGCACTTCGTTTCCCGGGACCCGGGCGCGCTGGAAGAGGTTCCATAGCGACCATGGCAGACGAAGGTGCGAATCTGGGTCCGCCAGGGCTGAAAAAGGGGAAGTCAGTCCCTACATGAATGGCAGAGAATCGGCGAGACTTACGCCTGGTGGTAGAATGCCTGCTGGTGGTAGGATGTACCGGAGGTGTGGTCCATTGGCTGAAGTGTCAGTTGCCTCGTCGGCTCCGGTTCGATACTACCTTGACTCTGGGCCTGAGCCTGTTGAGACTGAGCAGAGCCGCCGATGTTCTTCTTGTATTTTGTTATGCCCCAACGGAGGAGTCGATGAACAAACTGGCGACTCCTAGTATTGTTTAGAATGAAGACACGGTCAAAGCAGAAGCTGCGGCAACGCACGTAGCATGAAAGTTATGAATTTCAGCCATGTATTCCTTGACCTCCAGGAGTGTCTTCGTCGAGTAGGCCTGGATGATGATGGGCCGCAGCCGTTCCCATTCCTCATCTCCGATTTTGCGGGCGCTATCACGCGCCCCCGGGACAGGTTGGAAGACAGGCCCCTCCATGTTGGTAGTGACTTTGTTGAGGAGATGATGAGCTTGTTTGATGATGGACGTGGTGG
The DNA here is from genome assembly GCA_017139535.1 of Trichocladium uniseriatum. Classification (NCBI taxonomy): domain Eukaryota; kingdom Fungi; phylum Ascomycota; class Sordariomycetes; order Sordariales; family Chaetomiaceae; genus Trichocladium; species Trichocladium uniseriatum. The sequence goes on along the minus strand of WOUO01000004.1, from coordinate 1,078,077 downwards.
TCGCGTCGATGGTGGCGGGTTCCGGGTTCGCGAAATTGCGCGCGCCAACGGAAATTGCATTTGCGGGCATGAAAATTTCCACGCATTTCCACCAAGATGACCCCTGGCGGCAGCTGGCAACTGCGAGCGCCAGCTAAGAGAGGTGAGAACCTGAAATTCCATTCGATTGCTTCGGCATTAGCCAACGCACCACACAATTTCACGTCATCGGCCAAATACGCGTTTCTTTCCCAGGCAAGCGGAGGAAAGAGTGAAATTTGCATCCTTTGGCAATCGTTAAAATTTACAAGTCGGTAAAATTCCACTTGGCATGTAATTACGCTTTGCGCAGATGCTGTTCGCCAAATGCCAACTTCCCAACTCAACATATCTAACAATGCCACTAAGAATGCAGAAAGGGGTTCATAGTGTTTCATGGCTGACAGCTGAAGCGAGTCTGGCCTTAGAGCGTCATTGACGAGAGCCAATATTAATACATGCGTATTCTTTGCTTCTCGTCACACTTCTCTTCTCTTCATCACCATGCCACAACCACCGGTGGAACTTACACCCCGTTTCCATTCGACTAAACAGTTCTCGCCCAGTCATAATGGCGTTTCGAGTAAATGCGACTCGGGGTTCTGAGACGGCAACAATGGTAAATAGTTCAAGTTGCAATCTTAAATCGTCCCCAACTATCCAAGTTTGTTTTCAGCATCCACAGCTGCACCATGATAGCCTACGTGGGTACATCTTCTTTCCGCTCCGGGCCTGTGATATTACTTGGTGCAACCGGATCCCCAACGACTCGAGCAGCGGGAATGTGAGTGAAGCAGGGAGCGGTATGACTGCGGACTCCGGATACGTCTTTGTGGGGATGAGATAGCGGGTCCGGTTTGACGCGACTGCTCATGTAGCCATCTATAGAGAACCTCTTACCCAAGATATATGCTTCCCCGTCTATATGCTCTAATATCTCGCCCACAACCCACGCACAGCTTGCTTCCCGGCGAACATTATCTGGATATCCTAATCGAACCCCTTACGGACGCAACCTCTTCAAAGGATGTGCCTCTGTATTAAAGACATACTCATCCAGACTGATCAACTCGGGCTCACAGAAGATCAAATAAAAGTATTTCAGCGTCTCGCCCAGCCAAAAGCTCTCCATTGAGTCGAGCATGGTCGGTTTCCCGTCCGTGACGGTAATGTCCTCAAGCGCCGAGTTGGCGAGGGGCGTCTTGGTGTGCTTCTCGATTGCCTCAAACATCTGCCAGGCCGACTCGAGCAGGTCCTTGCGGCCCGTGATGCGATACAAGATAAACACGCTCTCGATAGCCTCAGGCCGCAAGATATAACGTGTATCACCAATGGCAGTAAACCCCTTGGGCAGCCTTTTGCTGGTGATAATCTCGTCGGCTCGGTCTGCGTCCATCTCAGCGTGCAGACCAGCTTTGGTCACCACCGCCTGACGCCACTTGTCCTCGTCCCAGGTGCAATGGCCCGCCGACCCGCACGGCACCATGTGGAATGTCTCGGGCATGATGCCTAGCGGCATCGCGCGGTAGGTCCACACGCAGCCGTCTGTCAACTTCTCGCCCTTTTCCACGTGCGTGTCGTTGCGCACGAGCTTGCCGCCCAGCGCGAGCATTCCCCCGGCGAAGCACACCAGGTGCTGGCCCTCCGACCGAAGCTGGGCAGTCTGCTCCCCGTTCTCGGTCCGCAAGGTTACCAGCCCCGAGACGAGCACATCCTTCTCATCGGGCAGCATCGGCCGGTAGAGGTTATGGCGGATGGCCGTGTCCATTGAAGCCTCGTACATGTCGCGGTACATGGGCAGCAGGCCGCCGACAAGGGCGTAGGTTTTGGGCAGGTACTCGTACAGCGAATCAGCCATCGCACCGAGCGTGTAGTCGATGTTCTGGCTGAAGTCCTGGGACCGGGCGTTGACCACAACCGGCCACATGCCCGGAAGGAGCGTTGTCTGTTGTTGGTCGCGGAGGGCCTCGATGATGCGCTGCACGGCGTCAAACCACTTGGGATCGCCCGTCAGCATTGACAAGCGGATGAACTCGAGCGAAAATGTACCAATCTCGGCGAGGAAGACATGCTCATCGGCTAGCTGAGCCTTTCTCCAGCCTGCTGACCACGCATTCCACCGAGTGAGGGGCATCCGGTTGGGGGTGTCGAACGCGACGTAAAGCATCTCGCCAACCTCCCTTGCCTTGTCAAGCAGCCTCTGGTCGCCACTGAGGTCGTAGGCCGCGAGAAAACCGCCGAGGTAGCGAATGTTGGTTTCGAAGACGTTGAGCTCGCGCATCTCGACCTTTTCGAAATCGATGGTCGAAGCGGCGGCAACCGCCTCGTCAAACTCGTCCTTCAGCCCCATGATCCACAGCGTGTCGAGGCTGTCGACAAGGGTGGCGCCCCACCCACCGAAGGCGTCATGCCGACCGGCGCTGATGGGGGTAAGTTCATCGCTCATCCAAGCATGCTTTCGATACGATGTCCAACATCGCTGGAGAGCGGCCTTGACGGTGTTTTGTCTCTTCAGGCGCACTTCACGTTCGGATGCGGACTCGGGGCCGAAATTGTGCTGCACTTTTGGTAGCGCGGACGGTTGCCCCGTTGGGAGCGCCCGCATGTCTGTGACAGGGAAGCGGGGCTGCAGCCGGCTCCATCGGGTCTGGGGTTGCCGGGGACGGTCGGTGTCGCCAAGCGGCCGGTGTGCCAACCTCGAGCCATCCGCGTCGCGTCGCGCAAAAGAATAGAGGAGAATAAGAACGAAAGCGACGAAGAGTAATCCCCAGGGTTTTCGTCTCGGAAACGCGGCCATTTTCGGACGGAACGAAGAGTCTGGCTCGCTGTTGGCCTTTCTGTCTTGTTACTGTGTTTTGAGATGCAGCGGAAAGATCTGGGCTGTGGGCCCTCTGGGGTGCTTCATTTTAGCGCTGAAACTAGACCCCGCACCCCGCTTTCCGAGCCGTCGATCCCTGCTAGCACTGACCCATCGATTCCCATGATCCACTTTCCAGTTGACGTCGTCCCAAGAACATCAAACTGTCCCAAAGTTGGGGAAAAGAGTCGAGGAGAGTTGAAGGTTGCTAGAAACCGCGAGGAACCCGTATTTAAGAAATAAATTCTCGTCCTTCTCAAATGCGCGCGATGTTACACCGAAAGGAGAAGGCCATGCAGGGGATCTGCAAGGGATGGCGACCCCGACTGCCACACACCAAAAGGCAGCGCAACGCTTTGACCGGTTCGTCGCGACTGCATGCGTCAATCCGACATGTCAATTTCAGGCTTGGACACGTCCGTCATCTGATTAAGTACCTTTTAGCAATATATTCTCGAGGTGAGAATACGCCGTCGGGTTTGTTTGACGGTGCCCAGGTTCCCGGTCTCCCAAATATCGAGTCAATTGGCCCTTTCCTGCGTTTCGCGTTCGGGTCGATTGTGCTATTGTTTCCCCGCACTACGAGGCTGGGTAAGACATTAAGCAGCATCGCAATCAGCAACACGACAAGCAACCACCTGATACTCGAGAGCTCTGGAAAGCAAGACTCTCCGGGTTCTCCCTGAAAAAATGTGGGGTAGGGTGTCATATTCTGTTGGATTTGGCATCGCATACAGACTGTCCTCGTGTGTGATTGGTATGTGATGTATGTATTTGGGGTATGCATGTTGGGGGTGGCATGGATGGCACCCTCTTGAATGAGATTCCCGCGGCCAGATTACGTCCCCTTCCCGCTCTTCCCGTGAAGGGGTGCTCGCGCAGCACGATGAATTTTTGGAAGCTGGGAGGGTTCGTGTCGAATGTATTCAAATTTACGTGTTTTTGGTGATTTGAGATGGTGCTAATCATCCACATCGCTCGCAGCATTTCCTTTCGGAAGTCGCCATCCCCTCAACATCCCAACATCCCCTCGCACGCCCAAGCAGGGCAAGTGCCAGCCGGAACAAAACAGGTAGGTACGCCCATGATGTGCCCGGGGTAATCTCGCGATTGGCTGGCGATGCGCCCCTTCCTTCCTGCCACCCGTCCATGTTGTGCCACCTTGCTGCCTCAGGAACCAGTAACCGACGACCATACCTGGCATACCCCGCGCGCCATTCCGTCTCTCTCCTCCCATTCCATCCGCTCTCAGTTTCCTTCCCTCCTTCATTTGATTTTCTCCCGCCCACACAACATCCGTCCTTCAATCGCACCGTCACACGGTTCTTTTCCATCCATCCCATCCACTCATTTCTCCCAAAATGCTCGCCTCAAGCAGGTTGCCCGGCGTTGCCGCCCGCATGGCCGTGAAGCAGCCTGCGCGATTGATGTCGACGACCCAGTTTCAAGGTATGTCGTGGTCGGGACAGCTGTCAATTCCTCTGCCTCAGGACGCGTTATTTATTTGCATCGATTCCAGCTCGCGTACCAAGCTCCATCATTTCATCGGCACGCCAGCCAGCTGCCCGCCACGGTCTCGTCCTCAATGGCGCCCGCAAGCCATTTGCGTCGACCGTGATCCGCGGTACCATGCAGTCTCGCGGCATCGTCGCCGAGTCCGCGGCCGCCGCAATCGTAACGGCCGCCAAGGTGCACGGTGCTGGTGCGGCCACCATCGGTCTCGCTGGTGCTGGTGTCGGCATTGGCACCGTCTTTGGCGCCCTCATCAACGGTACCGCTCGCAACCCGGCCATGAGAAGTAAGAATATCCCATTCCACCATCTATCCGATGAATTGGCACGCTGACGTCCTGTGCAGGCCAACTTTTCTCCTACGCCGTCCTGGGCTTTGCCTTCGCGGAAGCCACCGGCCTGTTCGCCCTCATGGTTGCTTTCCTCCTCCTCTACGCCTACTAGAGACTGGAAGTTCGCGAATGGCAGCTTGCGTCGGTGGTCTTGGGATTGCAATGAAGTTCTGCAAGTCTTCCCGCACCCGCACGTGCATTCGGCTGGGAGCAGTGGCTATTTTCTCGTCATTATTGCGATGGGTAGGACTGGGATCGAACCGTGCTAGAAGGCAGAGAATCTGCGGATGTTGTACCTTATAAACGTGTATAGCAGCTGAGACAATTGCAATTTGCCGGGGTTTACTACAGCTTGTCGTTGTCTTTGCTCTTGTGACATATCGTGTGACGGCCTCCGCCGGCTCAACCGAACCATTGATTACTTGTAACCCAAAGGCAATGCTTGGATGAACTTGACAGAGTCTGGCTACCCAATCTCCACTCAAGCCGACACAACGGCATACCTGACCAACCCCAATGCCGCCCCGAGCACAATGGCCACGGGCGCATTGACACCAAAATATCGGCCCCCAACATAGCTCGTGGCCGTAATCACCACCCACCACGGATCATCCCCCAGGTTTCTTCCCGACTCAAACCCTTCGTCAATATACCCCACCATGAAAATCCGATACACGGCCGTATAAATCAACCCAACCGCACCAGCATTCACCCCCCTCAACACAGCCTTCACCCACCTCCTCCCTCTCAACGCACTCCATATCCCCATCGTCCCGTGCACCAACACTATCCCAGGAGTAAAAATCCCCAACCACGCCACCAGCGCCCCCGCAAGCGAGTTATACCCTCCTCCAATCGCCGTCAAACTGCCAAGAAACACGGCAAAGTTGAAGTTGGGCCCCGGAAAGGCTTGTATGATCGCGAGACCGATGAGGAAATCGCGGGGCGAGACCCACCCCTCTGCGACGACGTATTCGCGGAGGAGAGGGATCACGACGGGACCGCCGCCAAAGATGATTGTGCCGGCGAGGTACATGTTTGTGAAGAGTTGGTATAAGAGGGGGGTGTTGGGGAGGGTGTGCCGGAGGGTGAGGGCCAGGGTGAAGGTTAGGAGGAAGAGGGCTATGATGAGGGTGCCGGTTTTCCAGGTTAGCGAGGGGGGCAGGTGGAGGTGGTGGGATGGGGGGATGATGCGGGGTTCGGATTCTGCTGTTGATGTGGAGGGGTCTGAGGGGGTGGTGGTGGTGGTGGGATCGAGTTCGGTGGAGGTGGATTCGGGGTTGGGGGGTTGGGGTGGGTGGCGGAGGCGCTTTGCAGCGTCGATGGGACGGGCGAGCAGGTGGTGGGCCCAGCGGAAGTCGAAGATGAGGGTTGCGAGACCAGAGGCGAGCATGAGGACGGGGAAGTACCAGAGGGCGTTGTACATCATGCCGGCGGCGCCGGTGAGGAAGACGAGGGTCCGGGTGAGCTTGTCGGTGATGGCCTTTTGGGAGAGCTCGATTGCAGCGAGGGCAATTACGCCGACGGTGGCGGCGTTGAGGCCGGAGAGTAGGGCGTAGACTGGGCCTGGCAGCTTCTCGTCGATGTTGGAGACGCCGATGGAGAGGGCGTACATGCCGATGGCGCCGGGCAGACTCCAGAGCATGAAGCTTGCCAGTGCTGCAACGAGGCCGCCGCGGATCAGGTTGATGCAGTAGAGCATCTTGGTGCTGGCGGGCCCGCACAGCGACTGCGAGATGCTAAACAGCTCTTGGAAGACCTGCTCGTCGATCCATTCCGTTCTTTCGACGAATCTTTGGTGGAACTAGATTTATGCTGATGAGCACGCGACCTATGACTTGGCTTAGCAGAGAGACAAAACTCACGATCTTGAAATGGACTGGCGGCCCTCCAAAGGCAGTGACGCCTAGGTGCCAATTGGCTCGGAGGACCTTCCATGCTCGGCGACACAACGCCCGGGCGCGCGGGCCCAGGTCCTTCAGTTCGGCGCTGGGGAGGCTCATTGATGCTGTTTAAAATTCAAGACATCCGGAAGCAGAGATGGAAGGTTGAGTCGTCAAGCCTTTTGAGGACTGAATAACAGTCGATTTCTTGGCAACAATGACGAAACAAGCTCTAACCTTTTCGGGGTCGCCGACTTGCACCCAGCAACACATGTTTTCGACCAGGCTCGGGATTGGACGATCGATTGCGATGGAGTCATGCCGAGCATCTGGGAGAAATTGGACTGTGGAGGAGAGGAACAAGGATCGTGGAAAACAAGATTAATACTAAGCAAGCGGTCGGATTAGAGGGCCCTTGCTTGGTTTGTGGGTACCGAATCTGCACAGAGCTGTCACTGGGAGTTCCCGATTGGAAGCCGGTTTCTATGGTGGCCTGATACCACTTTTCTGTCTCGGTAGACCCACCATGACCCTTTCCCCGTTTGTTTAACCCACTCCGGATTTACCTATTCATACTCTATACTTCTCGACAGAACTAGTATCCGTCAATATTGCCCTCTCGACACCACTCCAGATTATCTCTACATATCCCTCCAGATCACCCTTCACTAACCCCTCCAGATTCCCCTCGACATACCCCCCCAAATCCCCTACTTCCTCAAAACAAACATGCCCCCCGCCCACCCATACGCCCTCCACAACCTCCGCCCATGCCTCCTCGCAACCCAAAACGAAATCTTGCCCTTCGGGTGCGGCTCATGGAACTGAATCGCCCTGTCCACATCCAGCCGCGTCGGCTGGAACTGCCACACCGATCCATACAGCTTCTCAGCGGCGAATCCTGTCGACGCCATGGCGTGTAGGAAATCGGCCCATGATATCTCCCCTGGCGTGGAGGTGACGTCGGGGTTGAAGAAGAGGACGCGGAAGACCTTGAGGGCGCGGGCGTCGACGGGGATGGTTGGCTGTGGTTGCGGGTTGATGGGGTTAGGGATGGGGGTGGGTTGTGCGGTGTGTGCACCTGGTGGTGGGTTGGCGGCGCCTCTGGTTTTGATCTTGGTGCGGGGAGTGGAGTGTCTTTTGGTGTCTGAGGCGGTGGTGTCCCCGAAGGAAAGGGCCGATAGTGGCTTGTACAAGTCGCTGTCCTGGGTACTAGCGGCTGGGGTTATGGCTTCGGCGCGTGGAGGCGGCTCAACCCATTCTGCAGTGCGGTGGAGGGCGCGGGTCTGAGAAAGCAGACGGTTCGCAGCCGCGGTGCTCAGATCCCCACCGATCTGGCGCAGGTTCTGATCAAAGTTCGCCCAGAAGCGGTCGAGGTTCTGTTCCGCTTGTCTCAGAGCCGCCACGTTTTCCTTTGTTCGGCGCTTGTCGATTGGATAGGGAAATCTCCGCTTGAAAGGCTTGAGTAGCTTCACGGCCTTGGTAAGATTCTGCGTATCGGTGCACGCCTCAATGCGCGGCCACGCCTGCCAGTGCCCCTCCAATTCGTCTTCAATCTCGTCTCTGAACTTTTCCGTGCTGTATGCGAAGGTTCTCGCCCACGGGTGGTACAAGTCGATTTGGCGCCGGCATTGGGTGACGATGGAGAGATCACCGATAACTGCGGCAACCTTGGCTGAGATAAGCTTGCTCGCCTCAGGCTCGGCTTGCAACAGCCGCTCGAGCTCATCGACGGTATTCACAAGACCTATCCGATAGGTATCGTATCGGTCCTGCGACAAGAGGATCGTTAACCAGAGTAGCTTTAGCTCTGCTTTGGTTACCCGGGCTGTGGGGTTTATGTGCGCGTGAATGGCGGTCGATTTCGGATCCGTACCCTCATCTCGGACAACAAAGTGGCGGAGTTGGGGCGAGGAAGGCAGGCTGGTTTCGAGTGCACATAGAATAGCCTCGATTACCTTATCAAGGAAGAATCGAAACCTGAGAAGTGCTTTGAAGTATTCTTCCGGCAAGTCCTTCTGGGGGGATATGACAGCCGCGTAACGAGCCTGTAGGGCCCTTACCTCCTGCGCCAACTTCCGGAGTTCAGAAAACGCCTCTAGCAAAAGCAGTGGCTCCTTCAGGAACGGGCGGAGGATATTCGCCCATAAGGTATCGTCTCGAAGAGGTGCTGTATCCGGGTGCAGGCGTCCCTTTGCGTCCTTGAGCATTTCAAAGCAGTGCTCTCTGCTCTCCTAGAGCTCTTCAAAGAAGTAGAGCGGATCCTCGCGTAGGGCCCATAGCCGGTCCTCGGCGGCGGACTCTGCCGCAGCAAGCAGGGACTCGATCTTGCCAAGGTCCAGTTCGGTTGGGATACGGTATGGTGCTTCTGCTGCCATGACGGCGAGAGACGCGAACCCAGTAGATTCGCTCTCGGATTTCATCTGCGGCTCCGGCTGGATGGGGAAGGCGCCGCTGATCCAGGACTCGGCCGGAATATCGTGTAGTATCACCTGAGAACACTCGAGTAGGAATGTGAGCAGTTTTTCCTGAGACTCGAGAACGAGAAGGCCCTCTCCGGGCTCAAACTGTTTTCTTGTACAACAAGCCTCCATCGTGTCCTTATCGTCATCCCAAGCGACGAGCTTCCCGTACTCGTGAAAGTTGGATTCGGTGATGCCGTTTAGGTTCATGGTGTGGCGTGGGAGAGAGATTGGGACGACGGCATTGGTCTCAAAGGTGAAACGGGCGACATCTGCGTCGGCAGCGGCAAAGTCGGAAGGCGGGTGGCGGCCGCGGGCGTTGAGTAGCAGCAGCAGGGTCCTCGGCTTGACCAGGTCTTCCTGGTTAATATAGGGCCACATATAGTCTTGCCTAAATTTACTGCCATCGTCTAACTGCTGCCTACACTGCTTGTAGAAGGCTTCAAAGTCCGGACGATGGGTGAGGGGCATGTTGGGCCAGGCTTTTGTGAGGATCTGTAGCCTCTGCGTCTTGGACTTCTTTAGCCAACGGCGCTGAATGGTGGCCTCATGACGCCGGAGGACCTCGCGCAGTGTCTTCCATGACTCGGAAATCGTGGCCGTTCGCTGCTTGGCCTCTCGGCGGACCTCGTTGGGGTCCATGACGACGCAGCGAGAGTGGTAAAAGGGTAAAAGGGAGGAAGTGATGTCGACTCAATAGTGAATGGGAGGTAGGGAAGCAGGTATCGATATAAATAAATAAACAAAATCGCAGCCTGAGTCTGGAGTCAGCGGGTTCCTTCAGTTAGCATCCGGCAGCTCTAATTTGTTGATTCGGTTGAAAATCAAGTTTGTTAAGATGACTGTTGCGTTTTCTATTTGGTACCGACGTTTATAGAAACTTGTAGAACTTGTGGAGGGTCGACATCTGCTTTTACCTTCGCCGCTTGTTCGATGCTGACTGGAACAAACAACCCTTGGAGACTTTATTCATGATGATAAAGTGAGATAGTAACACCGCGACTAGGAGACACAACCATCAACGTCGGGTGGTTATAAAACACTCTATGATATGTACGACCTGCAAGACGAACGACGAGAGACTACATCTAAGGATTTGACAATAGGACTGATCTGCTTCTATATCAGTAATTTGCACTTTGACCGACCAACCCAAATCTTCCTTGTTTTCCAACTAAACAAATAACCACTCCCTCCCAAAAAGATTTCCCTTCCTTAAGGAACATTAAATCCTCAATATTGACGGCAAGGAAAGAGGTCCACCTAGTTTGTCGACCATGAGCAACTATACCCGCCCGCGGGGCACCACCCCGATGGGCTGGAACAATAGACCTCTGGAACCGGTTTTATTTCCCTACGCATTCCCCGATGGCATTTTCGTCCACGTCGGAGATTATCAAGCTTCGCTATGTGGCGAGCACCTCACCCGCATCGACCTCCTCACCGGGACGCGCATCAATGGCAATCAAGGACCGGCCCTTGCAATTTCAAACAACACTGAGCCGACTGAAGGTTTGTAAATCTGGCTACAGCCGACCCGACTTGTATCTTGCTTCATGCTGACGCAAACCAGTTGACACAGGCAACATGAAAACGACCACTAGTATCCCGACCATCTCAAGCGCCATCGGATATCGTCCCATGAAACATGGTCTTGGCATGACCGGCGATTCCAACCTCAATATCGGCCCCAAAATCTCAACAGCAACCTGGGCAGCCGACAAGCCACTCGCGTTACCTAACCCGTGGCTCGATGTGGCCAACTTCGTTCCCACGTCCCTAGCGCCGAACCAGCAGGGTCAAGAATTTCGCCTCACACATTTTCCCGTCGATATCATCTATCACCTCATCAAGTTCCTCCCCAAGGAGGCAACCATTGCGCTGGCCCTTACCAACAAGGCCATATACCAGATCGTCGGCCCCTGGAAGTTCTCCAATAACCTGACAGTTCTCGAGCGCTGGAATCTGATGCTGCTTCTAGAGCGGGATTTGGACCTCTTCGTTGCCTGCCAGCAGTGTAAGAACTTGCATGGCCCCTTCCCTGCTGGCTTGCTTGCCCTCGGAAAAGCCCACAACAGTTTCGACTCTAAGATTCCATGCGTCCAGGTCCAATACGTGCTGCTCCCGCCGGGCCTGAGCCCTGCTCTGTGCCGCCTAATCGCCAAGCGCTACATCCGCCACCAGCCATACTCGGAGCTTCTCTCCATGGGGGAGCAGGCCAAGATGTTCACAACCGACGGCTTCAAATTCTTCATTAGCACGACACTGCGCATGGTTGACGGTAGTCTCTATGTCCGTCAGGAAAGTCATGTGGCTCCTTTGAACGCTCAAGGCAACTTGACCAGCCGTAGCGCGTACTTGTGCGACGCGACGATGGTCAATGGTGCTGGGTCGCCTGTGGTATGCTCCCATGTTAAATGGAAGCAGCTCGGCCTTGATCTCAATCACAAGAATAACTCGGACTTGACGCCAGACAATCGCCCAAGACCTCTCGCCGAACATCTTAGAAGCAATAACCCGTTCGATCCAGACGGCCGGTACGCTCTGGGCCACAAACAGGCGCAAGACGGCTTCGGCACCTGCAGATACCACCCACTATCGGGTAGGAGCCACCTCCCGTGCTGCTACGACTCAACCGTCGTCCCACCCGCGGTTCTCAACAAGTCGCTAGCCCCCAGCACCCAATGTGTCCTATTCCACCCCCAGCCGTGCAAAGCGGCCGACTGCGCCAAGCTTGCGCCGCAGCACCAAGTGAACCTCGTGCGGGCCTGTCCGCTGTGCCCCACGGACATGTGCGTCAGCGCACAGGATGTTCAAGGCATTGGTCGAGTCATATCACTGACGTCTTGGAGGAAACTGGGTGGTGTGTATGAGGGGCAGCCAGGCGCATGGTACGCCCAGTACGACTATCCCCCTGGACTTGCCCAGCACCTTACCACCATCAATGAGCGCCAGGATGTGGTTCGGGATTTGGGTAAGGGAGCGACGGTGTACGCAGAATTCGAGAAGCCTGATGGCAGGGCCTCTGGTTCTTCTTACACCTACACGGCTTCTATTAGTTGTCATGTTCGGAGGCTCTTCACGGGGAAGCCCCAGATTCCTACCAGCGAATGGGATCTACACATCCCGGGCTGGGAAGCTTTCTGGGAGGGAAATCAGGGCGCTCGGTTGTTGCGGTTACTTTAGCGCAGGACCCAGGAGGGATATATTGGGACTGAGATGAGGAGGTCGATGTGGACTATTCTTAGGATTTGCTTCCGCGAACTCCCTTGTATAAATAGTATTAACCTGTATTTTTTGAGATTATCACAATTCACTTGCCGAATGTCACTCCGACACTGCCTCCCAAATACTACTGAAGCTGAATGATACGCAACTCGCGGTAACCACCACCCCTCTCCCCAAAGTAAACAACCATCATCACAAACCCACTAGCACCGCCGCGCCACCAAACAAGGCCGCCATGCCAACAGCAGCCGTCCTCATTGGCGGCGCCATTGCAACCGGAACTGGGCTCACATTAATAGTCGGCGTGGCAGTCGACAGGGTAACACCCGAGGTAAACGGCACCCCGTCAGCCGTGCTCGTCGCGCCATTAAAAGCCGGCGCCTGCGTCGCAGCCGAAGGGTCGGGTGTAGCAGTCGAGTTATCCGGATTCAGCACTCTACCCCCCCCCCAAACCCAAACCTGTCAGCACCCACGCTGGGAGACCAGAGACCAAGAAGACTCACCCATCAACCACATGCACAACCCCATTCCCCACCAACAAATCCGCCTGCACCACCCTCGCACTATTCACAAACACCCCTCCCCCCACCACCCGCACACTCACATTCCCCCCCTGCGCCGTGACCACCTGACTCCCGGCCTCCAACATCTGGCTATACATCACCCTGCCCTGCACCACATGGTAATTCAGCACCGTCGACAGCTGCTGCGCCGTCATGCCCTCGACCAGGCTGCCGATGGCGTTGAAGGCGGCGTTGGTGGGCGCAAAGATGGTCAGGTCGGCGGCGCTGTTGAGGGCCGTCTCGACGCTGGCGCGGCGGAGGGCGCCGACGGCGGCGGTCAGGCCCGCGGTGATGAGGGTGTTGGTGAGGGTTGCCGGGATGGTCAGGACGGCGTCGATTATGTGGAGGATGCCGCCTATGTAGTTGAAGTCCTGGGGGTTGAAGGGGGAGTGGTTAGTTTGGTTGGGGAGGGAGAGGGGGTGGTGGGGTGGTACGTAGGTTTGGACGTTGGACTGGGCGCCGTTGCCCGAGACAAAGGTCAGGCCCCCGTTTTGGGGGATCACGTCGACGCGCTGGCCGCCGGTGACGTTGGAGTAGGCGGAAATGTCGAGGAATGTCGGGACGGATGAGGATGGGAGAACGCTGGTCAGGTCGGCAATGGTGTAGGTGCCGTTGAGGACGTGATAGCTCAAGAAAGCGGTTAGGAGGTTGGCGTCCTGGCCCAGCTGGTTGGCGAGGGACGTGCTGTACAGTTGGGTCAGGGCATTGTTGCTCGGGGCGAGCAATGTCACGCCCTGGGCGTTGCTCAACATGGAATACACGAGCTGCTCTGATGTGAGCCAGGTGTTGAGGGTGGACAGAGTGGCGCTCTGAGCGGTTAGTACATCCGAGAGCGACTGGCTCGCAACCGTCTGGCCCGAGGCTGCGCTGGCAGTGAGAAATAGGAACAAGCGTTTTATCCGCATGGCGGCGAGACACGCTGGTCTGGACGAGATCAGGCAACCGAAGCTCAGTCGTAAACGATGGAAGCAGAAGCAGAGGAAATCAACAGATGCACGAAGGGACAGGGCGAGGATGAAGCTTTAAGGGTTGGAAGAGGGCCATCAACCTGCTTGCCAACTTTCTATGACGGGAGCCAGCAGAATCCCAGCAGCACTGCTGCATCGCATATGTTCCCTGGAGGTTGATGCGGCAGGGCCTCGGGGACGGGGCCCAGCAAAGTCCGGAGTGGAAGATGGGACGGCCTGGAAGAGAGAGCCTATCGAGATCACAATAAACTCAGTTGGAGTCTTTTGCAGAGAGATACGGTGGATCTCTTGCTTTTTGGAATTGTCATTCGGATGCTCGAGTCGCGTCCCTGATAGCATGGTGCATCCGCGGCGAAGTCGCGACTCGCGATTGCGATGGTTACTTGTAGGCCAAGAGCAGAAGATGAACCCTTCAAATACGACGGCCCGGGAACTCGGTCGCCGTTTGTCTGCCGACCCCGAGCATGCTGATGCAGAGCATGGAAGCCAAGCATGGGGAGGCATGCAGGCCGCCGCATCTCGGGAACCTTGGCATGACCGCCCCGAGGCGCCGAGACTTGGAAAGCGTTGAATTGCAGCCGGAGCAGATCGGTCGGAAAACCCGATACGCGGCCAAAGGAGACAATAAAAAATTGGCGATTTGGCGGAGCAAAAATTTAGATACAATACTTCGCACCGCCTCTCTTGAGATCACGTCGCGGAAGAAATGACAGCAGTCGAATGCCAGCCCGGGTGTGGTTGTCGTCGGAATTGGCTTTGAACTGCAAGACAATGTTTCAGCCCAGGCTGCCCCACAGGCCCGCCCCCACGGGGATCGACTTGCCCGGCTCGCCCGGGAACGGACGGTGCCCCGCCTTTCCAAAATTGCAGAGGACGGCCTGATTTCGGTGAACCGACTGGCCAATTCCCAATCTTTCAAAGAGCGAAGTGTCTTTGCTTCTATCCCAATGGGACAGACCCGGGCCCCGAATCTGACTTTTGAATCACTTCCGTCACGAAGTTGCTCTCTCAATTGGATGTCACCTCGAAGCGAAGCCAAGCGACGGGACGGCACGCGAAACCCCCAACTTCCCCGCCCTCTCGAGTCCTGCCACGAGGCTTCCGGGTTGCCAGACTCCCCGGCTGATAGCAGTCGTCCGCACAGCCCGAGAACCGGACAGCAAGCCGGGCCTGAATTCCCAAGCGCCGGCGGCTATCTGCAGCCACCACCTCAATTAGGTCTTCTCAACCGAGTCAACCCCCTAAATCATGCGGCGCAGCCTCGACCAATATTGCGGAACAGCCCCTCCATCATGCATCGTGATCTTGGCAGCTGAGAAGTCGCCCACAAAAAGTCGCCATGGCTCTTCAGCCTCTCGTTGATGGCTTCTCGTGCGCTTCCATTTTTCGCAAACCCGAACAACGATCCCGAACATGGCTCAAACCTATTGGAATCCCGGAAGTCTTTTTGACATCACCGAGTTGCGCAATGCCTCTGAGGTCCAGTGCGTCGGCAAAGCCAAGCACGGCGGGCGATGCGGATGGAGGATGAGGGACGGTGCTGCTTCACCGATTGTGTCTGCGCTTGCCCGCCTGGCTGCGAAACCTCCAACCCAGGTGACTGAAGAAGAAATCCAAGGTCTTGCGAGGCTGTGTCTCTGCGGCGACTGGCATTATTCCCAGTGGAAGGTCGTTTCTGAGAGATGGAAGCCCGCCCTCGCACTTGCGGCGAGACGCTACCAACCACCACAAACCCAAATCGGCGTTCCAAACAGCCCGCCGACAACGGCGCCACTCTTTGGCGTGGCGACGAAACAATACGACCAGCAGAGCACCAATGACGACGAGATGAGGAGGTTGCGCCTTGATCGCAAACGATGCCTTGAACTTCTCGGTGTGACGACTGGAATCGAGACCGCCGACCTCGTTGGGAACCTCGCCGCATATCATCTCAGCAACGGGATCGCCAAAAGAGAGAGCGAGTCGGCTCTGCTCCGGCTGCAGTCCAGCCTATCGGCAACACAGCTGTCTTGTTCATCGTTGCAGCAGCAACTGGGGGCCTCGGAAGAGAAGCTTGCGCGTGCGAAACTCGAACAATCCAAGGCCGCCGAGGCCCACCGCGCTGAGGTGTTGCGACTCCATGAGAGCCGAAAGTCTGAGACTGGTCGCCTTATCCAGGTGCAGAAGCAGTTTGAGGCGGCCAAAGCCGAAAGAGAGACTCTTGAGACCCGTCTTACCGAGCTGCAGGGGCTGTTTGAAGCAGCCAAAACCGAACGCCAAAGCCTTGAGGCCCGCATTTCCGCTCTCAAGGAAGATCTTGAGAGAACAGACAGGGTGCTGGATGAAGAGACAGCCCTCAGGAGTTCAATCGCAGATTTAAACGAGGATCTTACGTCCCAGCTTTCAGACGCAGAGGAGCGCATCTCTGCTCTGCAGGAAGACCTTGGGAAGGCCAATTTGTCGCTAGACGAAGAGACGGCCAAGGTAAAAACGCTCGAGGAATCAAACACAAATCTTGCCTCCCAGCTCTCAGCCACAGAGGCCCGCATCTCCACTCTTCAGGAGGACCTTCAGAAAGCCAATTTCTTCCTGGACGAAGAGACCACCAAGACGAAAACGCTCGAAGAATCAAACACAGACCTCGCCTCCCAGCTCTCAGCCGCGCTCTCCCAGGCGAAGCACAGCGCCGCCCACGCGGACGAGGCCGACCGAAACAACAAAGCCCTGCTCAAGGAGCACGCCGCCGCCCAAGACGAGATCAGCCGTCTCCAGGCTGACCTCTCGGCTGCCAAGGACGAGACCTCCCGGCTCGGAAACGACCGCTCTGTCATGGCCCGGGCGCTGCAGCAATTCCAAGCAGAAATACAGACCATCCAGCAAACCAACGAGCATCTCACGCAGGAGAATTCGGTTCTCCAAGAGCGTGTGGCAGCGCAGGAAATGGCTGGATCCAAGGGCTGGCGGTACCGGTTGCGCGCTTGGATGAGCAGGAAGCCATTGCCGATGTTTTGAAGCGCTCTGCTGCTCGGTGTCTTTTCTACCATTACCATCAATGGTGCGTTTAGGAGGTGGTGGTCAAGGTTTTGGTGTCGACTAACGCGGTGGTTATGATGAGCGCTTGATGAGACTGTGGGATTTGGTGAAGCACGAATGTCTGTATGAAATGGTATGACTGGTTTGGATTGCTACGGGGTTTTCTTTCTTTTTTTTTTCTCTTTTTTTCCTCTCCTTTCTTCCGCTCTCGATTGTTCTTTTTCTTTGGTTAAACTGACGGGAAAGAAAAGGGTTTAGGATAAACAAGCAATACCCGGTTCTATTTTCATCCCGTCCTTGATGCCTTTCGGTAAGCTGTCACCGCAGTCTTAGGATCTGTGCCAGACCACACGTGCTAAGCCAGCGCGGGGGCGGCTGTGAGCTGGTGTAACGCCGATCTTAGGATGGGACGGGACGGCTCACTCAGCGTGCGACAAATCACTTACGGATGCAGAAATATGTACCCAGTTCCGATAATTTCGCGGTAACAGTAGCTGATTGGGCAATTATACCCTGTCTTTACAACTTGAAGTTCACCTGACATTGCACAAGAACAGGCAGGAACAAGAGACCAGGAGAAAGCCTTCTATTTTCCGTGTTGACTACCCCTGAACAGATCTACCCCTAACTTTCTCCTTCCCCTGGCCCAGCCAAGGAATCCAAAACGACGCCGCCTCCCCAGTCTGGGTTCGCTTCCTAGCAGCGTCACCAGCATCGGCAGTGGCCCCCCAATCTCAATAAATCAGTACATCCCCAACTGACTTAACCTAGCGTCTGCCAGTCGGCGCGGGGGCACCCTTCTTGGTGCCGGCAGTGCCGGCAGTGCTGGCGGTGTTGACAGGGGGAGCCTGCCTCGAGGTAGTGGCGGGAGGAGGGGGAGCCCGCGCATTGCCGGCTTGAGGAGGAGGAGGAGCCCGCGCATTGCCCGCTTGGGGGGGAGGCGGAGCCCGCGCATTGCCGGCTTGAGGAGGAGGAGGAGCCCGCGCATTGCCGGCTTGGGGAGGAGGAGGAGCCCGCGCAGTGCCGGTGGGGGCAGGCTTCGAAGCGGTGGAAGGAGCAGGCTTCGAAGCGGTGGCGGGAGCAGGCTTCGAGGCGTTGCCAACGGACCGTGACGGGAGCGTGGTGGTGGTGGTCTCCTGGGGGTTGAGGACCATGTCAACGTAGCGCTGCCCCTCTCCGACGGGCACAGCTCCGGGCTTGCCGTGTCGCTCTGGGGTTTTGGGTCAACTCATGTGTACAGGTTGGGGGGTGGGCCTGGCCGAGGGGGTTGCACTTACTGACGAACGCGGGATCTGTGGGCTGGGCTCGGATGCTTTTGGCGAGAGCCATGATCTCGGCGAGGCTCTTGGGCTTGGCAACTGTGGTAGCCATGGTTGAAAGTTGTGGTGTTGGGGAGTTGAGGTGAGTGGTTGAGAATGGAGTGAGTTGGAGCGCGGGGAGTTGTAAAGAAGCGGTTTGGTCCTGGATAATCTACTGCTTTAATGTGACTGATACCATCATGGACTGGACTTGCCGCGAGGAAGCTGCGGTCTTTATAACCCAACTTCGACGAGGAAACCCTTGTTGCGAGTATCGTCAGTGACAGTTATAAAAAGCAGCTGGGTCGGAAGGCGAAACACTTGGCCGGTGAACCATGTGCCGCGCCCATCCTACCTCTGTCCGAAGAGACCGTTCTATCGAGGCCCGCGTCAGGATCGGTAAGACACTCGGTGGCACGGGGCCACGGCCTGCCCCTTAGCGTTGTTGAGAATAAGCTTCTGAAGTTGTGATACGCTAATGTGAACCGAGTTTGGGGTCCGCAGACGAAGGGGCGGGTTGTGGAATTGTGCCAGACAGGCAAGGCTGGTGGCCCTTCAGGGGTAAAAGACTCTGTGTCAAGGATTACGGCGTTGCATGGTCGAGACTGGAATCAACTGTTTGGTCCCACCTGCGCTGCGACCTTTCATCCCCACCTGAATGAGGCGGGATCTCAAATGGTAGTCTGACACTGCGATTACTGGATGCCAGCAGTTACCCAAATTGTGTGCTGTGCCTCACGTTCAGAGATATGGGTACCCTGTGCGGGCGGCGGGTTCGGTACATGGATGCATACAGTGGATCCGTCCATCAATGAATCGACTATTGAAACGTCAACTGAGTAATGTGGTGGATCGTGATTCGTATCTGACGGATACAATGCACCCATTTCGGGGTTGAGTTTCTGTCCACGCCGGTTTCACCAGAGCAGCATATTCAACAATTCCACATCTTATCGAAACTCGGTGACCCGATCATGGGTGAGATACCCAGAACCGTCTCGCCGGCGGCCCGGTCTCGTTGGGCCGGTTGCTATTCTGGTAAATCTCTTTTGGCTGTGTGGAACCCGTTTGCAACTTGGCGACATAGGAGCATCCATCACAGGTGAGACGGAGTTGTGCCGCCGACGACTGTTTCGCAGGGAACCATTTGAAGGTGAGGCCTTGTCGAGTCCATGGCCACCGAAGGGAGTGGCCTCAACTCACGATACCGGCACGGGGCTGACTTGGACCTTGGCACGGATCGACGATGTGGCCGGCACCATGCTTTCATGAGTATATAGCTCAGGGCATCTTCTCCGTATCTGCCCATCCTGTCACACACTCCAACCATCATCTGCATCTTGCATTACTTCTCACTTTGACAACCGCATCCGCACTACCTTACCGACACCGTCCAACACTTCTTTCAAGTTAACCTTTTATCCCTCTCATCCACCATGTCTTCCCCTCCCCCTCCTGCCAAACCCGCCGCCGTCGTTGAGGCCGAGAGGGCATGGCAGGCGTCGTTCACGGGCGGCCCCTACACGGCTCTCGTCATGGTTAATTATCTCCTTGTCGCGGGCGGCAAGACGCACGCCGACCTCTGCAAAGACGCCAAGGCCGCGTTGAAGAACGTCACGAAGGGTCCAGTCGCCACCAAGACCATCGATGATGCCCAACTGAAGGTTACCTGGGCCGGCCATACGGGCCGGTGCACCTCGTTTGCCGTCAAGGTGGTCAACGAGTTGAAGAAGTCGACGCTCAAGGACGCCACGGGCACCGCGCCGCTCTTCGACTTTGAGATTTTCGACATTGGCCGGCATCGCGTCGCCAGATGCCGCAACTCGGGCGTTCTAATCGACTCGAGCTCCGAGCACACCGGCGGTGCGTTTGTGTTGCGCGAGGGCGAGTGGTTCACGTTCCCCGAGACCAAGGCCAGCTGGAAGTACGTCAAGGACACCACGGCGGGCACGACAACTTCCAAGTTTTCGAGGAACGGCAAGCTCGAAGCCAAGGACGTGGTGAGTAGTAGTCCAACTTAAACCATCCCATCCCCCCATCCCCATATCCCCACAAATTCTAACGCAATATCACCTGAACAGAAAACGAGCAAGAGCTCCATCAGCGCCATCGAAGCCATGAAAATCTGCCTGGGTGAGATGGAAGCCATCGCCTTCAAGTCCATCCCCACTCTGTTCCGGTCCATCGATAGCGCGGGCAAGGGTGTGTACCACGGCTTTATCCTCTGGAACCTCAAGGA
Source organism: Trichocladium uniseriatum (assembly GCA_017139535.1). NCBI lineage: Eukaryota > Fungi > Ascomycota > Sordariomycetes > Sordariales > Chaetomiaceae > Trichocladium > Trichocladium uniseriatum. The sequence goes on along the minus strand of WOUO01000004.1, from coordinate 1,057,706 downwards.
CAAGGTACTCGAGCTCAAGGAAACCACGAGGGCGACCGTCTCGTGGCGCATTCAGTGGAATCCCGACAGCCCCGGCACAGACGACGACTTTGTCAAGTGCCTCAGTGAGGTGGAAAACTTTGTCAAGGTGTTTGGGGGTCCCCATGGCTCGCGGCAGTGGGCGGCTGACGGCCTCAGCGACATCAACGTGCAGTTGATGCACAGCGCGAGCACAATCTGGGGCAACCCCAAGCTGATTGAGCCGGCAAAGTGATCGGTGTGTGCGCGGCTGTGTACACAGTACACAACTCCGTGGCGGCCAATTGCGGGCAATGGGCTTGAGAAGACGCTTGGTAGAGGCTAGTATTGTTGAACAATATTAGGGACTGAGTAGTAGTCAGATAGACAGGGCAATGGAACGTTGAACGGCGCCAATGGTCACTGGCTCGGGAATAAGTGATGCTGTGATGGTGTGTAAATTGTAATTATTCCGTCTTTCCGAGAATCCAGAATCCAGACATGAGAAAGCTAGCCTGATCTCCGAGCCTCATCCTCAATCTCCCTCAACGCCCGCATCGCCTCACCCGCGGGAACGCCCTTATGTGTCGTGGGTTCTATCACTGGTTAGATTTCAAACGAGACGTCAGAACAAGGTGTGCTCACTCGGATTATTCACCACTCTCGCCCTGGCTGCTGCCATCACAGCCCGGAGTTCCTCCAATGACATGACACCGGATGGCCCGCCACTGCTCTCCTTGGTGTCGCTGCGGCTCTTGCTGCTCTCGGCCATCTTACAGATGCTCGGAAGCTGATGGAAGCTGGGCGTTCCGAGGGGGCAAGAGTGAAACTAAATGACACAAATCCTTTCCACGGGCGCAGCAGTGCGGCAAATGAATTCTGATTCGGGATCGTGTCTTCCTGTTTTGAAGGTGGTTCAAATCAAGTTGGTGGTGTTCTGCGACAGAACATCTCCACTCCCATGGAGAAGCGACCAGGCACCAGCAGACATGCTTATTAACGCCACCTTCCCTAGTCTTGTGGTGGACCCAGTGACCCCACTCCCGCCCAGGGAGCAGAGTTCGGATCACTCCCGTCCCTTGCGGTACCCCACCCCCCGCTTTCCAACCCGACTCGACCATCTGACGACATCGCCTCCTGGGCTCGGACACCAAACAACCTCTCCATCCGCGTCGTTCGCGTCGTGCTGGCAGCATCGTTTCTTTGTGTTTTTAATACATTTCTGTCCACATGCTCGCTCTTATATAAATGTTTTCTCGGCCATCTTTCAATTCCTAGCCGCACTCCGCTTTTCCACGCCCATTTTGGTGTCGCTGCTTCCAATGACCCCGCTGCGCCGCTGAGTTTCTTCGAAAACTCGTGTCCATCCACGCCGCATCGGCCGCGCCGTCCGCCTCCTGAGCGCGGATTTCCCCGACGACCGACCAACATGGGGACCCACGAAGCGCCACTCGCTGACGCCAACACCGACGCGGCCGATCCTGTCTCGACAAACCCCTACTCTCTTCACCGGGCACTCCATAACCGTCGTTCAGAATACCTCCGTCGCCATCGCATTCGCATAAAGGTCGGCACCTGGAACGTTGCCGCGTGCCCAGGGACAGATAAAGACCTTGCCAGGTGGTTTGTTGAAGGAGAGGGGATAGATCCCGCCCTGGGGCCGTCAAAGCCGTCGAATAACGCTGCAACGCAAACCCAAACGAGACCGGGCAGCTCGGCCGATGGTGACGAACCCATACAGTTGGCAGAAGGTGGCAAAATTGGGCTCTATGTCCTCGGGCTCCAGGAGGTCAACCTCCTGTCTGCGCCGGGGCAGTACATGACCTGGATTTATGCGGCCGACACCACAGCCACGGATAGGTGGAAGGCAGCACTGGAGGCGGCCCTACCTGGGGATTACAAGCTCGTCGCTGTGGAGCAGTTGGCGGGTATGCTGCTCCTGGCCTACGCTTCTCCCGAGGTCGCTCCCACGATCAGCAATGTCAGCACGACAAGCGTCGGCACCGGTGCGCTTGGATACCTTGGGAACAAGGGAGCTGTGTGTACACGGATTGTCTTGGGTGAGGCCACACAGCTGGTGTTTGTGAACTGCCACTTGGCAAGTGGAGTTGGGGACTCATTTGTCGAGCGGCGAGTATACCAGGCCCAGCAGATCGTGAACCAAGCTCGTTTCGAGCCCGTTACTATTGGAGGTGTTTCCGAGGATGAGAAGAGCAAGATTGGTGATGAGGACTTTGCCTTTTGGTTTGGTGACCTCAATTCCCGCCTCGACAGCCTGCCCGGTGATGACATTCGGCGACTTTTGATGCTCCACACGAGGGGCGAGTATGACTTGTCCAAGCGGGACCTGCCTCGCGAGGATTCTCTCCACGGGGAGCCTATTGTCATTCAGAGGCTGTCGGACAGCAGCGACGACGCGACAGACAGCGACCGTCCCCAGGAATCCCCAGCCGATTCCAAGGACAAGAAAGGCGACCCCCCAGTAGCAGACGATGACTCGCTGGATCTGCCAGACCCAGATGAGTTTCCAGCCGATCCAAAAGAGGACCCTGCTTCGCTTCAGGCTACACTTGACTCTTTGCTTCCGCATGACCAGCTTAGACGGATGATCAAGGGGCGCAAGGCCTTCCACGAGGGCTGGCAGGAGGGCGAGATTGCTTTCCTCCCGACTTACAAGTATGATGTCGGTACGGTGGCGCTATTTGACTCAAGTGAAAAGCGCCGGCCACCTAGTTGGTGTGACCGAATTCTCTACCGCACCCACAAAGACCTGGAAAAATACCAACAAAAGGCAAAAGAAGAAGAGGAGGCGCGCAAGAAAGACGAGGAGATGAAGGCCCGCGGTATGGAGGAGGTTGATGATGACCATGTCTTGTTCTCGTACGATCCCGATAATGACGGCGACGACCAGCCAAGCGGGGCTGGCGTCGAGTACGATGAATATGACGAGGGTGAGGATGGGGGTGACGACCAGGATGTCTCCCAAGGCGCCGGTAGGATACACCTTGACCTCTATACCTCTCATCAGCGGATCACGTCGTCAGACCACAAGCCCGTCACCTCCATCTTCACGCTCGATTACGATGGCGTGCTGTCGGACCTAAAAGCAAAGGTTCACGCAGAAGTTGCTCGAGAGTTGGATCGGGCAGAGAACGAGGGGCGACCCGGGATCACCGTCGTGGTTGACCACCACGGTTCTCAACACAGCACGAAATCCAGCGACTCAGAGTCGTCGGGACATGTTGACTTTGGAGAGCTCCTGTTTCTGAAGAAGGAGACGGCTTTCCTGACGCTAGCCAACACTGGCCGGGTCCCTGCAACCTTTTCCTTTGTTGAGAAACCAGCGGCGCAGGGTGTCAAGGACGATGCTGCCTCTCGATGGCTAACAACGTCTTTTGGGCACTCTGAACCTGCCGATAGCAATCCAGACGCGGCCGACCTCGGCAAGGAGGTGACGCTTGAGCCGGGCGAGACCGTGAATGCCCTTCTTGAAGCTCTGGTCGATGACAATACATTCGCTCGGATGCTCAACGAGGGACAAGAAAAACTGGAAGAGGTCCTTGTGCTCCGGGTCACCGACGGCCGAGACCACTTCATCCCCGTGCGGGCATCTTGGGCACCGACATGCATCGGACGCTCCGTCGAGGAGCTCATCCGGCTTCCCGACGGTGGGATCAGGGCATTTGCCAAATCCCTATCAGAAAAGAAGGGTGGCGCACTGGGGCCTATCCCCCAAGACCTCCCCGTTCACCGCCCCGCGCCCAAAGAGCTATTCCAGCTCACCGAAGCCCTCGAAACTCTCACCCAGCGCGCTCAAGCCGACGCACAAATGCTCGAAGACTTCACCATCCCCTCCAACCCTGGCTGGCCCTTTGACGCCGCCGCCTGTACGACCGATTCCACCACCCGAACCACGCACATCACCTCCATCCTCGACGCCCTCGACCAAGATAAACCCTTACACTCCGCCTTCCCCCCCGAAACACCCTCGCTCGCCCGCCTCGAAGCAACCGCTCAATCCCTCCTCCTCTTCCTGCGCGCCCTAATCGACGGCGTCGTCCCAACCCCCTTATGGCAGCGCATCGAGCAGCAGCTCCCCGCCTCCCTCCTCACCAACAACCCCTCCAACACCAAGGTCGTCGACACCACGGAGCGCGACGACGACGCCCGCACCGCGATCCTCGACATCCTCCAGTCCTCGCCGCACCACAACATCTGCTTTGTGTTTGTTACCACAGCGCTTGCGCGTGTGGTGGCGGAGCTGGCGCCGTTGAGTAAGGCCCAGTGGGAGTTGTTGAGGAAGGAGCAGAGTGCTGTGTCGTCGCCGCCGGCGTCGCCGGTTAGAGGCCTGGGTGGTGTGTTGGGCGGGATTGGGGGGAGTATAGGGATGGGGTTTGGTGGTGGGGTGGGTGGTAAAGCGCAGCAGCAGCAGGGGCCGGGGGTTGCGGAGGCGATGGGGTTGTTGGAGGCGAGGAGGGCGAGGGAGAGGAGGGTGGCGGAGGTTTTTGGGGCGGTTATTTGTAGGGGTTTGGGGGACGGTGGTGGTGCTGTTGGTGGGAAGGAGTGGAAAGCGGGAGAGGAGAGGAGGAGGGGAGTGATAGGGGTGTTTTTGAGGGCGAGGGGAGACTAGACGTGGGTTTAGGGGTTCAAGGGGGTGACTGTTTTTGGCGTTTGACGGATGAAGTATACCAGTGGTGATATTAGTCCGGGAGCGAATGCATTGTTGTTTGGCCGGGTTCATAAGGGGTGCCGAGGCTCGGTGGGATTTGGGGATCGAGTCTTGCATTCGGAAGATATCCTTTCTATTATCATTCAAGGAGAGTAAATACAGCCCGAGGTGGCGCCACTGTGTGCACGCCCTCCAGTTTCTCTAAGCACCTGCCCAGCCAAATTCGTCACCTATCCGTTTTTCCTTCAGAATCCAATTAGTTTCCCTCGAATGTTCCCAGAAACCGAGGCATGTCACCTTTCATCCAGAGGTTCCTCCTTGCGGACGCTGCACTGTGCAAACACGCCAACCAACCTCCTCTCTTTCCCACCCCTGTCGCGAGTGCCGTCGGTTGGCACGGTGATGACCGGGCGCAGGGATCTTTTGGTGGCTCATGCTTTCAATTAAACATGCATTCCTCGAACCACCGATCCCGATTCCCATTCCATCGTCTTCAACTCAACTGAATCAACCACATTCGTTCGTTTTTCAAAAGAAAACCAGTCACTCTTTACCCACACTCTTTACACACACACTCATTTTCCACCAAGATGGATTTCACCATGCAAATCGACAACCCCCGCAAGCGATGCCGCGACGAACCCGAGCTGGATTTCGAGCGCGTCGCGAAAAAGGCACGCGGCCAATTGGACGAACACGCGACCACACATGCGGCCCCCACACGCGATTCCTCCATGTCGCCATCGAGCGCTGGCGAGTCTGCGCCGTCGACGCCCGCTTCTATGGACATGGATATGGATATGGACATAAACATCGACGAACCGTGCCAGGCACCGGCGCCGGCGCCGGCGCCGGAGCCGGAGGTCAAGCCGCAGCCGCAACCGCAACCCCGGTCCGGGGGTATGATCATCTCGGGGTGGAACCAGGCGCAGCGGAGTCGGTATTTGATGCAGGGCTATCCGTTGGGGTGGATGCAGTCGCGGGTGAGTTCTGATTTTCTAGTATGTTTGCTGTTATTGGTAGTATGACCACGCTGACATTGACAATCGCAGAACTAAGGTCTGATCACGAAGACACCTAACCCTGAACGGATACAGAAAATCGCCGCCGATGGAGGGTTCGGATGAATATGAAAACGCCCACGGATGAGGGCCCTGTAACAAACATGTACTATTAAACCAAGGGATGGGATTGATTGGCACCTCGGCAGAGATCCGAGGCGATCAGAAGCGGAGCTCCTGTCGCCAACTGGCTCGTTGGTTGAGCTGCTGCCTGCAGGCGTTCGAGCGCCTTGCCATGCAGGTCGGGTACCAACGCCCACCTATACTTCACTGCTTTTAAGAAACATCGATTAAGTTTTATTTGATTCTCACTTCCACCACCTGTATTGTAATTGCCATCTCCCTCCTCCACCTCTCCGGTCCCTTCGCACCACCCCATCCCGCCAATGCCCATCTCCTAGTCTCCTCCGAGTCATGTCGGAGGGTGTCATTTCTCCCCTTTGCTCTTGGCCTTGCTGCTTGCTGTAACCGGGTTAAAACTTCAACGGGATAGCTTAGGCAGTGATCGTGGAAACCAGAAGGCAACTCCTTGTTAGGATTGCGTTTAAAGTACCTGCTTTTCTGCTAAGCCCCAAAATTCTATACTGTCTCCCTTCCGTCGGCCACGTCTGCTCCGGGATTTGCTTCCTCGTAATTGGCGTACTTGGCAAGCCGATAGAATCCAGTAGCAAGTAGTGAACCTAGCACCGGCCCGAGCCAATAAATCCAGTGATATCCCGGGAAGGCTCTCGCAGCAACAGCACAGCCAAGACTCCGTGCCGGGTTAAGTGATCCGCCAGTGTACGCAGTTCCTTGGAGCAACCATGGTTAGAGTGTGCCAACATCAGCCAAATTTTAGGCGGGACGCTTACCCGCAATCATGGCTACAAACAGAGCCAACCCGATGCCGATAGGCGCAAGGAAGGTGTCTTGAGATTTCTCGGCCGCCAGCATCAGCACCACAAAGACTAGCAGGGACGTAAAGAACATCTCCATAAATAGTCCCTGCGCGATGGATGCGCCGCCGCCCAATACCGAGTTAGCGGCGGCGATGTCAATGGGAAACATGGCCGAGACGACACCACCGGCGCAGAGAGAGGCCAGCAGTTGTGCTGGGAAGAAGAGGGCCGCTCGGAACCAAGGTAGCTGACCGGAGAGCCACAACCCCAGCGTGACCTATCCCATCCGCGCAGAAAGATATTAGCATTCAGGAGGCGGTTTGCAGATTTCGGGCATAATGGGAAGCCAAGAGGTTAATGACGAACCGCTGGGTTGAACAAGCCGCCGCTAATGCGGTAGAAGGCCCATACGGTGACCAACAACGAAAAGCTGTAAGCCAGGGATATATAGATGGCCGTCTCGCTGCTTATGCCGCCATCAGGAGCGATGGTCGGCGCGCGGCTGGCGGCCATCAGATTGCCGGCGTAGCCGAAGTAGAGAAAGAGGAATGTCCCGACAAATTCGCCGCCTGCCGCGACAAAATGAGCCTGGGTGGGGCTAAGCCGGTGACGTTTTGCTCCTCGCCTCGAGTGAGTCTGATTTGTGCTTTTGTTCGGCGGCGCCATAGTGACTCAAGGAATCGCTGCTGTCAGTCCTGCGTTGTAGGCGGCATAGAGAGAGTAAAGCTCTCTACACGGACGGCGCATACCGCCTTGCTATATAAGGTAACCATGAGTGACGAAGGCAACCATGAGTGACGGAGGCAACCATGAGTGACGGAGGTAACCATGAGTGACGGAGGCAAACCATGAGTGACGGAGGTAACCATGAGTGACGGAGGTTACCATGAGTGACGTAAATTCTTTTCGCCACCTCTTTGCTAGGAGCATTCTCTCCGCTGTTACGTCAAGATTCGAATCCAAGTAATATTCCCACCGTCGAATGCTCAGCACAGTCTGGCACAGTGCTTTACCCGTCTTGCTGACCTAAGCCATGAGCAAGAGGGGCAGCAAAATGGCTCTTTGCTCGCGACAGCGATGTATGCGATCAGTCGCTTAGCCATCACTTTGGGGCAGTAGCAGCTGAGGAGATAGAATCGATGGTCGTGTTTTTTTCCTTCTAAACAGAAGCGAAATCGGTATCCTTTTGCGCTTTTTCAGAAACTTTAAGCATGAACTAGCAACTATTTAAAAATGCTTCAAAGTACAAGCGGCATCCATGTGTGGCTGGAAATTTGACCGATGCAGACGTGGTCAGCCGTATCAGCAGGTAGCGTCAAGTGGATATAAAACAATCTAGCCAAGAACTAGAGGTCCAAAGTAACCACGATTCAGATTCCGCTAGATCAGTTCAACCAAAGGCATGGCCCCTCAAAACCTTGCGCATGACAGCTTTTAACTGCGCTGCCGGCACCCTCGAATTGTTCCGCACCTGCTCTGCCGTATGTCTCCTTGTTGGGTTTTCCATTTTCTCCACGCGGCACCAATCGCCAAGTCGCGCGCGAGGCGGGGTGAATGGCATCAGCCAGCATTCGTGCGATCTTGCAACTGCGGGCCAACGGTCGACTCCATACCGTCACCGCCGCCTCATCTACGTCGTCTGGATTGAGGCTCTCCGTCCTAAAGCTATGCCTCGAGGACTGCGTTCGTGGTTCGGGAAGGGTTTCCGCCGACACGGCAATGCGAAAGATGGGGAAAGGCTCTAAGGGGCAAGAGGTCCCACACCCGTGAAGGTTCAGCGTCGACGGTCAGTTCGTCGCACTTTGTTACATGTATCCTTCAAGTTGAGTTTGTACTACATAGTTTATGCATAGGTTGAGGGGTCACCGCGATAATCGACTTGCCGAGCCTTTAGCCGGCAGGTCGCAGAGGTACAGTACCTGACGAGCCGGCAGTAGCTCGATCCATCCCCCACGCTGATTGGAGCGCATGGTTGTCGGCAGCGACTTTCCCGGGTGTAACCGAATTCCGGTGGTTGTTTACGGTCTCACCATCACAGGTTACCATCACAGGTTACCATCACAGGTTTCTTCAGGGAACCGGGTGGGCTATGCGGCCAAATCAACCTTCCTCTTCCCTCGAGTCCAACTGCAGCTACCAAAATGGACCAGGATCGCCAAGTACTCCTCAAAGTAATGATGATATGCAGTGAGACCTCGGGCCTGGCCGGGATCGTCGTGCAGAGGCGGCCTCGCCGATTATAAAAGGAGCATGCTCACCGCGGCAGCATCATTGACTGAAGCGTGGTTACTTGTTCCGTTGCCCGGAGAATCCAGAACCACGAAGCTTGTCAAGTCAAGATGGTGCCCCTTTCATTCCACACCTGTTTGCTGCTGGGGCTCGCAAGAGCCGCAGCGGCCGTAACCCTCTCGGTTGGCAATTCTGGCGGCAATGCCACGTCCCCGTACATGTACGGCATCATGTTTGAAGATATCAACCAAAGCGGCGACGGCGGCTTGTAAGTTTCGGCATGATCCGTGTGACAGGCTGCTCAATGCTCAAGCTAAAGCCCTCCAGGTACGCCGAGTTGATCCGAAACCGGGCCTTCCAACAGGGCACCCTCGAGGCCTGGAGTGCGGTAGGCGACGCTACTCTCACACTTGACACCTCGGCACCGCTGTCGTCGGCTCTACCTCACTCGGTCAAGGTCACGGCCGGGGCGGGCAGGAACGCAGGGCTGAAGAACCCCGGCTACTGGGGCATCGACGTCAAGAAGACCAAGAAATACAGCGGCAGCTTTTACTCGTACGGCGAGTACGACGGGAGCTTCACCCTCTCCCTGGTGTCAGACATCACGAACCAGACGCTGGCGACCACCAAGATCAGGTCCAAGTCGACTGCGCACGCCTGGACGAAGCACACGTACCGGCTTATGCCGACCCGGAGCGCGGCAAACAGTAACAACAGCTTTGTGTTGGAGTTCCAGCCGCGCAAGCATACGGAGCTGCAGTTCAACTTGCTCAGCCTTTTTCCCCCTACGTACAAGAACAGGTAATTGAGGTCCATGCAATCGAGCATAACTGGGTGGTCGGATGAAGCTGAGCTGAGCTGACTTATGTGACCCATGCACCTAGACCCAACGGTATGCGTCCGGAACTCATGGAGAAGCTCAAGGAGCTGAACCCCAGTTTCCTCCGGATCCCTGGCGGCAACAACATGTAAGTTACGCACACCGCAGCAACGGCGGCGCCAAATCCACTTACAATGGGGGGAAAACAGCGAGGGCAACTACGCCGGCAATTACCAGAATTGGACCACCACCGTCGGCCCGCTGACGGAGCGGCCCGGCCGTATGGGCACGTGGTCGTACTACAACACGGACGGACTCGGGCTGGTCGAATACATGCACTGGGCCGAGGACCTCGGTGTGGAGCCGGTGCTGGCCTTCCCCGCGGGCCTGGCCCTGAATGGCGATGTCGTGGCCAAGGAAGATCTGGGGCCCTTCGTGCAGCTTGCGCTCGATGAGCTCGAGTTCCTGATGGGCGATGTCTCGACCCCTTACGGTGCGCTGCGCGCCAAGCTCGGCTACCCCAAGCCGTGGAAGATCAAGTTCATCGAGGTTGGCAACGAGGACAACCTGTGGGGCGGGTTGGACTCGTACAAAACATACCGGCTGCAGATGTTTTATGATGCGATCAAGGCCCGGTATCCGGACATCTTCATCTTCTCCTCCACTAACGAGTACGTATACAAGGAGTCGGGCCAGGACTACCATCAGTACACGCGTCCGGACCTCTCTGTCTCCCGATTTGGCATGTTTGACAACTGGGCGGCCGGGCATCCCATTATCATTGGAGAGTGAGTGAAACGCATCGTCTGCTCCACCGTACCACCACTAACTTCACTGCGTAGATATGCTACCGTCCAGAACAACACGGGCAAGATCGAGGACACAGACTGGAGCGCACCCAAGAACGAGTGGTCCAACTGGATCGGCTCGGTCGCCGAGGCCGTCTTCCTGCTTGGTGCCGAGCGCAACGGGGACCGGATTTGGGGAGCTACCTTTGCACCGCTGTTCCAGAACCTGAATAGCTACCAGTGGGCTGTAAGTTGTATCGAACAAAAATCGCTATTACACACCTTTCTAACAAACCCTCCTTCTCCAGCCCGACCTAATCTCCTTCACCGCGGACCCGGCCGACACCACCCCCAGCGTCTCCCACCCAATCCTCAAGCTCCTCTCAAACACTCGCATCAAACAAACCCTCCCAGCCAAAGCAGTCGGCGACGGCACCATCGGCCCAGCATACTGGGTAGCCGGCCGCGGGGGGGACGCGGACTCATCGTCGTACATTCTCAAGGCGGCCGTGTACAACAGCACCGGCGGCGCCGACGTGCCTTTTCGTGTGACCTTTGAGGGGCTGCGGGGCAGCCGGGGGCACGCCAAGGCGAAGCTGACGGTTCTCTCGGCTGATGGCCCGTGGGCGCATAACACGCCTGCGCGCAAGGATGCGGTTGTGACGACTGTTAGGCATTTGAAGGCGGACCGGGAGGGCGTGTTTGGGTTTAGTTTGCCAGATTTGTCTGTGGCGGTGCTGGTGGCCGAGGGGGGGGGTCAGTGAATTGCGTAGGTCATCTCTAGAACTGAGAGTTGTCTCTCCTTAGGTACCACTACAAGTAGTAACCATCTCGGCGAGCTCTTGGCGTAGGACGCTCTGCTCCTTAGTAGGCTTGCTAAAGTCTCTATAGGCATTCTTGGTCTCGAGGGTAGCTAGCTACATTGGCGTCCTTATTGTTTATGTATGCTATAAGGATTATATATACGAAGAGTGTCCTCTTAGCTATATCCTTCATCTCACTAGCTATAAGGGTTCTAGGCAGCTCAGTGCCCCTGGAAATACACCTTAGGATGAGCATGCCCTTTACCATTAAAGTCGGTAAGCAATGCATTACCCTCGTCTCCGCTACTAAAAAGCTTAGCGGTAAATTAGGTATCTGCTCTCTCCTTCGCGCCTCGTTCAAGATACACGCCTATAGTCCAGGATAGTTCAAGGTATAGTGTTGGTCTCGAGCATTGTTCCGAACTGACCATTGCAATCCGGCATCGTCCTGAACCAACCGCAACTGGGGATAGAGGAGGCTGGCGGGGATTGCCTGCGCGGCAAGCCCAGTGTTGACGACGGCGGAGAGGAACGTATATATCTCGACGGGTTGTTATAGAAGTCCGGAATGCTTTGGGAGCCTCCATCTGAGTGGCTACGGACCGGTCGGGCGGTTCTGAGGCAGTTTCGCTTGGACTCCGGATAGGGGTTTAGGGTGGGATAAGTTTCGTAGCTATTATGATCTGCCCAAATTGACAATGGGAATACGTCGAGATCTAGTCCGGAGCCAGTTCTCTATCCTCGTGAGCCACCGTCCTAATCCAATACCCAGCATCGTGCGCCTTGTCGCCCGGAGGCACACTAAACGGTCTTCAGGACTGCAACTACATACCTTCGCAGGACTCAACTTTCTCAGCATCAGCCCTCTCCTCCTCCATCAAGCGATCAAACGCCGCAGGTCCCATCGCCAGGATACTCTCGACCAGCGGTCTCCTAAATCCACCAGCAACTGCATCCATAGACGACAGCAAACATCCCTTCATAGCGTCCTGAGCCGGCGCATGAAGCTCACCGCTACCCCCAACCCGCCCCCTCGCAAGCGAACCCTGAAAAACAACCAGCAGCCTCGTCAGCGAGGGACACGCCCTCGAGAGATGCGCCGCGTGTTGAATGCGGGGTTGAGGTCGCGGCGGCGGTGTAGCGCATGTCGAGGTGGATTTCGCGGTTTAAGAGGACAAGGCGGTAGATTAGCTGTCGGAGTTCGGGAGGGAGCTTGAAGAAGGGGGATGAGAGCTGCTGGGTTGGGGTTATGTGCGTTATGGGACGGCGAGATGGAGTCAGGGTTGGAAGAGTGTCGAAGGGCGTGGCTGGGGACAGTGGGCTGCGATGCTTGCTCGGATCCATCTTGTCGACGACTGGAAGACAGTCTACCGCTAAGGATCTGGCGGATCCTGAAGCCCATTATGGCCTAGTTTGCTATCTTCAATGTTGGGATATAGGTATTGATGTCTAAGCACACCTGACTGCTGGTCCAGCCGAGCCTGACTTTGCGTCGTCGGTGGGGCAGCCCGTGCTGTCAACTAATCCGAATCCAAGATGCCTCCTTTATTCGTGGTTGGTCTTCTTACACTGCGCTCTTAAACACATCTCTTATCCCCCCCAGGCCTTCACAACAATATTTTCGACCTTACATACAAAACCTTCCGGGTCATGCCCTCTAACCGCCTTCGAGCCCCAAGTTTGAACGCACTCTACACGCACAGCCCCGTCAATCCCTTAGGTAGCCTCGTAGCTCATTAGTGTATCTATATCACTAATACCGCCTCCGCCTCCTCTAACCCCCTCCCATCCCCTACAACGCTATGCCCCTCAACTCATCCAGGATTAAGAAAAACAAATAGACCTTGATATGATCCCATGCCCACTGCTTCAAACTCACCGGCGTAGCCGACCACCCAACCAGCCACACCACCAAAATCACCGCCGTCACCAGCAGTTTCCTCATCGTCTCACTCCCCGCAAACTCGGCGACCAACAACACCCCAGCCTCAGCGAGCGCAAAATGCCAATACTCGTCCGTGCGTCACACCCAAAACGGCACGCTCGCACTCCCGGACCTGCTCCATCCATCCATTGCGTGCTGTGGTTGTGGACCCGCCCGTGGGGAGAGAGATGACGACGGCCGAGCGCAGGGACGCGATGGCCCGTTGGAAGTAGAAGGCGCAGAAGAGGATGATGCCCCGCGAGGATCCGGTCGAGGGAGCCAACTACAGCAGTCGTCAGTTCTTCCAAAGGTTGGTTAGCAATCTACCTTAATGTCCCCCCATATTACCTTGCATGTACTCTAACGTCGACGGTCATTTTGATTTGTTGATCTGCTTTTGGCTCGCGGAACCTTCGACCATTTCCTGGGGAAGTTCAACTGGGTTGGCTGCCTGTACTCTTGACAACAGGAAACACTGGCAAGAAACTGGCACGGGGGCGATTATGCCAAAAAGGAAGTAGGCCAAGGTGGCTGGGGAGCAGTTGGAAGCCGGGCAAGCCAGGTGACCAGTCAGAAGCTTGACGAGCCGTACAAGGGATTTGGACCCAGGGGTCAGTAATTTGTACCTAGGTAACCGCGGCGCATATGCCGAACCAGGGTGCAAAGTCTTCCACGTCCCCAAGAGAGACAGTTCTCCACGCATCGAGGTTGAAATACCCGCAGGAAGACACAGCACAGGACTTGATAGAGCAAGTTCTCGTCTTCCAATATCGCGGCAAATTTCATGCAATCGACCATGTAAGTAAACCCCTTACTGCAGTGTATACGCCGAAACAGAACAAGGTTATCGATGACAATGCTCCAGCAATGCCCCCATTCCTCATATCCCCTTTGGCAGGAAACCCGTTCGACATAGAGGACTTTGGCGTCGTCCTCAGCGCGGGACTGGCGTGTCCAAAGCACAACTGGTCGTTTGACCTCTTTTCAGGCAGTTCAGATCCTGGGAACTACAAGTTCAAAGTATGGGAGGTTCAATTGCGCGAGATTGAAAGGATACATATTGACGACAAGGAGGTGTGGGTGAGGAGAAAGCCGAGGATGGGTTGAGACGTTACATGCGGTTTAAGAAGTCGCATGGGGTAGTACTCTGGCGGCCAATGTGTTAGAACGTCGGACATTCCAGAGCGATATGTACTATCTATGGTATAATCGATGGCTCCGTCTTGTTGTTGGGTTGCAAAGAGCATATTAGGCATCAGTAGAGGGGTATGTTCCAAATTTGGCGAATCGTGACCCTAGAAGTGTGCACCGGAAGGACAGGTACCGGTAGGATCGAAGAACGGGAACATCATTGGGATTTCGTGTCGGCTAACATATTAGCTCAAAGAATGGGAACATCATTGGGATTCGTGACGGCTATATTAACTCCCACCCTCTTGGGGCGCAAACAACATATTAATTACATATGCAGTCATCAGCAGCGTGATTTCAAGGATCCGGGACGGTCTCTGATGCTAGTAACGTGTGATCTGGCCGCGAGGGTCTGAGGTTACTTAAAATATGTGCAAGCCCAGTGAAAAGGGGCTTGGGTAGACAACGTTTGGTTCACACCGTCCTAGCCCTCCATTACTTGCACCACGTCCACGTATACCATCATGGTGAAGCCGTACCTAGCAGCTGTCGTAAGCGGCATCCTTGTTCCTGAAGCATTGGGTCATCGTAAGCTAGGTATCCAAGTATTGTTCCGTCAGAATCATAGCTAACCCGAGGCCGTTCTTCAAGAGGTGCACGGAATTCTCCTCGTAAATGCGACAGAATCACCAGAATGGAAATACGTTCGGTATTGTCAACTTAATCAAGCCCTTCGCTACATACTCTAACAAACACAGCGACGTAAGTCCCCAATACGAAATTGAACCAGGGACCTACCCCGAGGGAAATGAGTTCCCCAAGACGCCTCCGCAAATGGACATCAATCACCCGGACATCACCTGCGGCAGGAAGGCGTTCGAGTCCGCCGCCAAGACCGAGACGGCCGATGTCCTGGCCGGCTCCGAAGTTGGATTCCGCGTCTCGTGGGATGGCAACGGGCGGTATGGCGTGTTTTGGCATCCGGGACCGGCACATATCTACCTATCGCGAGCTCCCAACGACGACCTCGAACACTACAGGGGCGACGGGGACTGGTTCAAGATTGCGTACGGTGGCCCGGTGGGGAACAACAAGTGGTTGCTTTGGGGGGAGCATGACGTGAGTTTCTGCGTTTCCAGCCCGAGTGCCTCCGTGTCCATGACTTGCTCAGCGCGCTGGGAAATTAAGGGCTAATTACAAGGCGACCTAGTTCAACTTCACCATCCCACAGACGACACCACCGGGCAGGTACCTGATGCGCATCGAGCAATTCATGCCCACTCACCTGTTTAACTACAGCCAGTGGTACGTCAACTGCGCCCAGCTGAATATCATCGGACCTGGTGGAGGAACACCGACAGGATTTGCAAGGTTCCCAGGTACATATGACATCAACGATCCAGGTAAGTAAGCACTTGTTACAGGGAGAACAGTTTGAGCGTGTCAACCAAGTCGTGTTCTTTGCTTACTTTTAAGGCCTTTGCATACCAAAGAACCAGTTCGTCGGCGGTGGATATGTGCCGGATGAGGAGATGAAGTTGCTCGAGTATAAGGCCCCCGGGCCGGCGGTGTGGAGTGGCTGAAGTAACTATCGGGAGTAGGCTCCATGTGTCTCTTTGAAACGTCAAGAGGACTTGCAGAAACAGAAGGTAAAGAAGGGTCCCATAAAGAATGGTGTAGGCACACGGTATACAGGACACCGTCCATGTGGCATGTGCATTATACCTGAGCTGAGGTACACAGATCAATGGGAGCCTGCATTCTTCACTGCATCGCTTTAGATCTCTGGTATGCTCACACATTCAAGTCGCGGTGTTGCATAGGCTCTGCATCATAGCAACCAGTCATTGAAGCCCTTACTGTAGAACAAGTACCGGGATTTAATTCCGACTGTTAACATAGTTACATGTAATGTTTCTTCTAGCCTTTCCACCAGGGAGGACCTTTCGTCTCAGTTAGACACTTCGGGACGAGCGCTAGGACCATCACAGGAAAAGTCACGGCCTGCGGTCTGGATGGATTAGACGAGTATTACACGTGTTGGACCGGTTGATTCGAGTGGGGAGATCCGAGCCTTCTTTCAGAAACAAGCCGCATCTATCGTACACAATGGCTCACCGCCGCTTCTACCAGCAGCTTCGCATACTGCCGATGTAACAACCCCGGGAACCCACCGTAGGGGTCCTCCCTGGCTGTTGGATCGGTGCCGTCAAAGGTGATACATTTCAGCCTGAACTCGACCCGCTGGCTTTTCTCGTCCATGATAGCGGACAGTTCAAAGAGGTTATCTAGCTCCTGGGGTGTTGGAGGTGATTGCTTGGGCCCGAGGCAGCCCCTGAATGTGACACTCGATGGTGTCTTGTCGAGAACGAGAAAATGGTTTGTGATGACGGTTCCTGTGGTACTATGTGTCAGCCGTTCCAACCCTCCGTAGCACACTTTGCGGTTGTACCTGGCTTATAACTATCGCGCAGGAGCTCCTGCTTAGTCCACAAATCATTGCTGTTGGACTCGTCTTTGGTCATGCGCATGATATTTCGCTGGATGCCGTACCCTGGGGGGCCGCCCATCAGTTCAAGATCTGGCTTCAGACAGAATGGCGACGCTGGCTAACCGTATCCTCCCCACATGCCTGCACAGAAGGCTTCAATCATGCGAGTGCCTTTCTGTCGTGCGTCATCCAGCAGCTCCGGTCTGACCTGGGCAAACGGGACAGCCCGGACGCAGCAATCGTTTGAGGACGGGTTGCTTCTTGGGTTGATGATCTTAAGCATCGGGTGCTGAAAAAGCGGCGAGTTCTCTGGGCCGAAGGGCTCAAAGCGACACCTAATCGTCCAAAGGTACAGAGCGGTGAATCCCACGACAGGGGCACCAAAGACAAATCGAGAGAGCCGGGCGAGCCTCTGGCGGAGAGGCATTGAAAGCCACGAGGCACGAGCCGCCATTGTGAGAATTAGACCTGATAGACAGTGTCGGCGTGTTGAGTTCAATAAGAGAACTTCCTTCAGGACTTGAAGACCAATAAAGGTTTTGTTTAGCCGCCCCCTGGATGGAGGGCCAAGAGCCGAGGTTTTGCTGGTGGAGCTCTGTGTCATGCTTGGTAATTGTCTAGGTCCGCTTTGTAATATGGTTCCACTCGTTCTGGGATCCCGTTTTATTTTTGGAATGAGAAGTTGGACACAAAAGCTGGACAGGCTAACTATACAAACTTACAACTAATTACAAGTAGGTGGTCCCGTGGTAGAAACATATGGCGAGTATGCGATAAGAGCTGAGACATCGGAGCACCTCGCTGGAAAGATCGAAGACAAGACCAAGCCTCTTCAACTGAAGCCGCCTGCCGGGGCTCGCATCTCCTTTTCTCCGGCATTTCTAATCGCATATGTCGGTCCATGGGCGTGAATCAACCTCTTGATATCAACCTATTAAATGCTAACTCGATTTAGTCTCGGCCAAGTGAATGCCGCCCTTGGAACAAAGCTTACACGAGGGGAATAAGATGTCAGAATTCGGATTCTGCAGCGAACAGGGGCTTTTGTTCAGGAGTTCTGTGTGAGACATGAGTGTCCTGCGAATAACTAGCTGTCCTGGTACAGCGTCAGTCGTCCCTAGGACCCTGCTCGTCTTAGGACAACAAGCTAGCCCTAGGACGGTGCAGAAACGTAGCGACGCAGCTAAGCTACTGCTACCAAACCTGCTGTTGCTAAGTCGTAGTGTCTGTAATCTAGGTAGGTTCAATAAGCCAATCTTGCCACACCCATGAAGGTTCAAAGTCGACAAGCTCCCCTTGTAGGCCTCGACCGCATCTACAACCCCGTTAGCGTGGTGCTCTAGGCTGAATACCCATCATCCATCGCTATATGGGCAAACGTCGAGCGTCTTCAATTTCAAAAACACTAAGCCAGAGGAACCCAGTACGCTCAGGTTACGTAACACCGCAAATGCCGTAGCGGGGACGCCCCCGTGTCTTTGACTTGGAGGCTTAACCGCTCTAGATTTGGTACTAACGCCAGGAGCACGCCGACAAGCTTCCAGTCAGAGAGACTTACCCCTCTGAGATCGATTCCTTTTTGGAACTGGTCAAAAGGGTCAAGGTATTCGGAAAGCTGTACACTGGCTCCTAGGGCTGCAATAGGAGGTATAACCTTCTCTAGCATAGCTTGAGCCTCCTCCTCGGAGACAGCCCGTGGTAGATGAAGGTGTATGGAGATGCGATTCACTAGCGCGGCTAGATCGGGGCGGGCGGCGATGGTACGTAGGAAGGAAGCCAGCCTGCCTGCCCATGAAAAGTGACTTGAGCGCCATGCGTCGCCGTAGCCGGGGATAAACTCGTGGTAGAGAATCGGCTGGGTGATGAGAGTTAAGCGCCGTGATACGAGGCACATTGAGTGAAGCGTCTGTCGGCAGTCGTGTGAGTACCGCGACGGTTGGTTTGGCTGCTGTTTATGCGCTGTATGTCGGAAATTGCCATCGGGTGAGTCGTAATTATGTTCCTTGCTACAGTGCAGGCAGAATTGGCTCAGAATGAGCGAAAGAGTCTCGACCGGCAAGGAGGTTGAGGTTGGGTGCCATGACTGAGGTGGATAACGACCAAAAGAGTTTGGAGGTTGGGTTGGAAAACCAGGCAGGGCACTAGATGGTACAGCGGGGTTTTTGCGGCGTCGGATGGTTGTTCACGCTTACCCCTGGTGCTTCCCACTATCAGGGGTACATCTGTAGTAATCCTAGACGAACCCTAAAATGCAACCCCTCTAAAGTTGAAGTTGGCTAAAGTCTTAAGACCCCTTACTAGTTGACAATCTAGAATTATATCCTTGCCTATGTACCATTCCCCGTCTACGGAGCGAGGCCCATGATTACGTGCAACATGCTTATTAACGTAGAGAAAGGAACGTCAAGGACGCTGCTAACAGACCCTCTACGATATATGCCGTGCAAGCTTCTTTGCTTGATGTACCTACGGTTTAGAGGTGAGAAAAGGGGAGGCGGGCCGTTTCTGAGCCGACGCTAGGCCTTGGGTTTGTTTCTTTTGTTCCCTTCGCTCCTAGGAAGATGCTGTCAGTCTTCGTGGACTCAGATAACTCCGTCTTCTGCTACTTAGCATGCAAAGTGGGTACCTAGGTATTAAAAGGAACTCGGATCTAGCCCGATGAAAGAAATAGGAATCCTTCAGATCTTTTGTCAGATACCGTAATGCGTCTGAGAGGTAGTACCAGGGTCGATGTCGGGAGTCCGGGGTCAGAAACAACTGTCGAGCTTCGAGTAAACCTGGGAGTCGAGGTCTCGAGTGGATCATCCCTCGGCTGGCTGAAATCCCTTTGTCCCAAAAACCCGAGCCTCCTGGCCACCAGGCCGTTTGTTGGCTGCAACTTCTGCAAGAATACTTGCCATCAGTAATATCGGCTCTACGGCTTGGGGCGGGATCGATGAGGTTCAGCCGTTCAGGCCGTGACCTGCCATCGACACTACGGAATTTCTGCATATTCAAGCTATCATGTGGCGCCGGTGTGGAAGCTTACCTTCAATACCACGAATATCATCATCACTTTCCAGCCATTGGTTCTGCCCTGTGTGTGCCATATGTAATCATGCTTTGCGCACCTTCCAAGTGCGTAAGTAACGACGGCCACCGAGCCCGGTGACACGTTGACCTCACTTCTATCCTCGTCTCGGAGACCAAATTGGTGTCAAGTTCCTACGGTCCGTGTCCTCCACTTCCAGGTAAGGTCCATACCGCTTCCGCCGCCCCGCCATTTCAACATTCTCCGTGCCGGCGAGGGCGTTCCCTGGATCAGATAGGAAGCGGCCCGGGTGGACAGCGTTTAGCAGAATGAGTGCCACCGTCATTGGTATGGCGTCCAGACCGATAGCGTACATCTCCTTCGTGATAAGCTCTGCATCATGGCTCTCTGAACCAAGTTCGACGAGGCGGAAGGTAACGCGGAGCTGGATCTCTGTCAGCTGAAAGGAGAACAGGTTGCCTCACCAGGCCAATACGTACAATGATCAGAACCAAAACCAACACGATTGCCGCAACGAGCCATCGCGCGTTTCTGTTTGGTCTCGAGGACGGACACCCTCTAATCTTAAAAGACGGACCATGATGCCGAAGAAGATGGCGATGCAGATCAACTGGATGATACACCCTGTGACGTAAATCACTCGTCCCATGTGAATATCGCCTTGGCCTGATAACATTGATCCGCCAGCTCCTTGAATCAAGAAGCATACCACGTCAGCGCCGACAAAAAATTTGGTCATCCGGGCAGCTGGTATTGTGAGGATTCGTTGATCCGGGAGGGTGGAGCGGGCAACACGGGCACCGACTATATAGACGTAAGCGTTGATCCCTGGACGGAAAACAGTCAGTCTAATGCCAGTAACTAGCGGGAAATCCCAAGATTTGCAGCGGAGCTGAGAGACACACATAGAGGTGCCAACACGAACATGACGGAGGACATGATATAATACAGCAGCACTCTACCGTCTCTTGCTCCCAGGGTCCTCAGCGTGAAGGCAGCAGTTTCCCACAGGCCAGCCATGATGATGACCCAGCAGTACCGCTACGTCTACTGTCAGTCTTTGTGTCAAGAAGTTGGCGTTTGGTTTCGTACCTGCTTGTACACGCATGCCTGCATAATGTGAATAAGGATAAGCGCTGCAAATGTGACTGCGAGTGCAAGGTTCCCTTCAAAGCTCGGAACAAAAGGCCAACGTGCATGGCATGCTCCGTAAGGAACGTGGCCGTTTGCGTCAGGGGCGACATTGATGCATCCCGAGGCCGTGGTTGTATTGGCAGCCATGTCGGTGTTGTTGCCAGAGAAGCAGGTGGAAGCTGGACGTGTTTGGCTGGTAGTTGTGGCTATGGTAACTCTTAGGAGATGGCTGCTGACCCGACAAAAGTTCGAGGACGACTTGCGGATGTATATCTGCAACCACCTCCCATTGAAGATGCCAGTGCCATGCCCAGAGGGGTAGGTGGATTCTTTCTCCACCTGCAAGATGCAGGCCATGCAAGTATTTAGTCTTTAGTACTCCGCATCGTGAGTTGCCAGCGTTTACTTATCAAGGAATCAAGTTCTCTTCTTTCCCTCCACAGCTGCTGAGCTCCTGCAAGGTGTTGCGTCTCGCTCTGACTAGAGGGAGACTTCTGTGCTTGAAGTCGCACAGACCTGCCGAGGTCGTCGCCATTGCCCTGCCTGGTAAGTGTTGACCCGACGCCTCCCTTCTTTGACGGCCACGTATGAGTGAGTGTGATGTGGTGTTTGGAGTTGGCCTACAGCAAGTCAACAGCCAAGTTAACCATTCGAGGCTAAAACGCCACGGCCACGAAAAGGGTTCAATACACGATATACGAGAGATATATGAAAGATTCTCAGAAATAATAGTGCCGACGAGAGGAAGACCCTGTTGGGAGGTGGATTTACTAAGTGGGTGACATGGTTGCGAGCCAAGGAGTGGCGTGGGTCTTCCCGAACGATTAACGATTTGGAATGTCGAATAGTTACACTAGCGCAAGGCTTCTTTTCTCACTCTGGATTAACCTCATCTTTTCCTGTTCTCGATTAGCCTGATTAGGTAGCCCATATCGCGCAACTGCAACGCTGCGAGGAGGCTGCGCTTGTCATCACATTGCACATCATAGATTACAGACTATCGCTTTTACTTTTACTCCTGCTGGGGTGAGCGGGTGAGTCAAAAGCGGCGAGTGCTCACCTCGGCTCATCCCATTGGCGGGTGACCCGGGAGCCATGCGCGGGAGAGTTCAATCTTCCCAAAGAGCAGCGTTTCCCGCCCTTTCCAATCGGGGATTTCGTACTGCTCTAGACCACAGATTGCCGGACGCTGGTTGTATGATGAGCACGATATGGCCGACAAAGCTAACCAGCGCCCCATTGTTGATGCCGTGGCGCCCGGCAGCATCACCGTTGCCACTCAGGATACCGCTCATGTTAACCGATTTCTACCATCTGCCTATATCTTTGGTAGTCTCTACGACGGCCGAGTCCGAAGCCAATATCTGAACTTAGTCAGGATGTGTGTGCTGGGATGAGAATTTGGCTTGAGCATAACGACATTGACTAGGTGTTCAGGAGGTGTTGGATGCCGTCCCTGGAATATCTCCAACAATTAGCCCTCTCAATGCTCCTACAGCTCGCAAGCAAAAGGGTGGGAGGCAAGAGAGGTGGGTGGGAAAGGCAAGATGGGGCGGCCGAGGCGTACTGGGAGGGTTGGTATCTTGACTTCCTGGGGTGCATTTTTCCGATTCAGTTTAGTAGTGGCGAAGTCACTCGCTCAGATTTCCTCCAGGATTCTGAATTCTAGCGCGGCTTTCCTGGCGACTGTGTAGTGTAGAAAATTGACCAGGACCCTAGTGCTACCTAGGCTAGATAGTAGTATGATTATATAGAACTAAGGATTGTCTAATCTACGCGGAAGATAAACTTACTGGAAGGTTGGGGCAAAAGAGTAACTAGCAATGTGGAGTAACCTAGTTTGGAAGTCACCACAAAGGCGAACTCATAAAGAGGTACAGGCGAGGAATCATGGAAAAGGAGGAGATTTTCCTCCTCAAGGATCAGTTCAGATCATTAGGCACCCTCGGTTTGAGACGCCAGCGTGGTTGTGCCGTTGTTGTCTAATGCATGTCTTGTTCTCTGCAAAGAGCTGCTCAATCGGATTCATGTCCGGTGATTGGAGTACGAGCCTCACCCACCGCGCTCCACAACCAATGACAAAACTTGTACATGGCGCAATTGGTGTTTCAAACGACGTGTGAGGCGGAGGGCGGCTTGGCAAACCTTCCCGTACTCCAACCCCGATTTCCTTTCCTTTTGCAACTGACAAGAGAAAGAGAGAAGAACCATAGCGGAACGCCTGGGAAGGAAAGCAATTGGATTTAGATACCGAGCTGAGACAGCGCAATCCTCTGTCTTTTGTCGCACCAGAGCTACGGTTCCTCCCGAGTCGTTGCCACAGCAACAGCACCAATCCGCAACGGCCAAGAGTCGCGGCATCAAGATGACCAGCAAGTCAACAATCTACCTCCTCCGCCATGCGGAATCGGCTCACAACGTCTCGAAAGACTTCAACCACCGCGATCCGGGTCTCACCGAGACGGGGCTTACCCAGGCGGCTGCACTCACCAAGACTTTCCCGGCTTTGTCATCTATTGGTGTCATTCTCAGCTCGCCCCTAACCCGCACGATCGAAACCACCCTCGCGGGATTCAGCACCATTCTCTCTAACAAAGGAGCCGAAGGAGCCGCAAAGTTGCTTCTAGATCCCGACCTGCAAGAACGGAGCGACCTTCCCTGCGATACCGGCTCTGACGTCCCTGTCCTGGAGGCCAAGTTCCCGGGACTGGACTACAGTCGTCTTGGAGAGGGATGGCACGCCAAGACAGGTGCTTATGCTGCCGACGATGAGGCGGTTGCTGCAAGGGCGGAAGGGGTTAGGAAGAAGTTGCTTCGCCTTGCCAAGGAGCTGGAGGCGAGCGGTTCTGAAAGGAATGCCGTGGTGGTCGTTACGCATGGGGTCTTCATGAAGTTTCTTGCTCAGGATGAGAGTATTGATTTGTCCAAGGCGGGGTGGAAGGCGTATTCAGTGGAGGAGAGGAGTGACGGGGCTGTACTCAGTCCTCTATGAGCGACACAAACAAATGAGGTCGCTGTCAGTGCTGTCACATGCACACGTGTTCAATCCCACGAGCCAGGGCAAGGAGGGACAGAAGGGTTGCCAGGGTTGGTGCCTGATTATAGTGGGAAGGGTTGGCTTGTTTGATGATGGTCGTGATGGTCGGGAGGCGTGTGGGTTTTGTGCTTCATCTGGTCTGTCAAATTCGGAGAGGCTTCTAGGGATGGACAGCGGATATGTTTGGCATAAGCGCTGGTAGGATACGGCAATTCCATATCAGGTCCTTCACACCAGCTGTGTTATTCTCCGAAGCTCATCTTTAAACGCGCCGGGCCAATACCCCAGGAATCACTCAGGCACGGGAAAGGGCGCCGGTCGAGTGTCATGGTGGTTTCGATCGCATATACGGCTACTTCTCCCCATCCCCGCCTTCCTGATTGCGTCGCTCATGCATAAGAGACCACACTATATTATCTGGGCCCAGCCTGACGGTTTCCTCAACGGGGGCGTGGCTGGCGGCGAGGTTGTCGCCGTACAACCCCCATTTTGGATAGTCCAATCTCGACCGCACCGACCTCCTATACCGCAGTTGCGCCTTTGTGGGCGGCTTTCGCTCCCAGATATCCCGGTACAGGCGCTGCAGGATTGCGTGTTCCTCGTTCACCCTCACAACATTCCTGTCATCGGCGACGATGGGCAGAGGAGAGGGAGACGCGTCGGTGTCCTCAGCCAAGAGGAAGCCTAGTATGGCTTGCTGTTGATCGTCACGGAGCTGGCAGCATCGGGTGGTGGTACGGCAGCGGCAGGAGTGGAAATAGACATTGGGCGGAAAGGCGAGAGTCGCCTCTTCCGACGGCTGGTCAAACACGGTGACGCCACCGAGGATACGGTTCTCGGCCCAATATCCGACTACATCGGCGACGCAATTAGGGTATACATCGTTGTCCACATATGCGTGATGGTTGAAGAGTGATGGCCGAACAGACGCACACCCGGCCGGCCCTGCCGTGGCAGGGTCCCCGGTCCACTGGTCGACGCTCTCGATGTCGCCCTTGTGCATTCGTAATTCGAACTGGGAGAGTAGTGTTTCAATCTCGTGCATGGCTACGGCAACGAGCTCAATCAGTCGTACGTTGAACAAACGTGAGCCAGGCGAAGCCCTTCGAAAGCAACGGAGCACCTGTCTGGTGGTTAGCATTTCGCCCCGAGAAAGAAATACGTTAGGGGGTTACCGTTGAATCAAACGACAGGACGGGTACATCAAATTCCTCCCGAAAGCCACGAGCCCTGTCAAGGACGCCCGAGCAAATCGTCTCATGCTCTTCGATAGGATGAGCCACGACGAGATCGGGGGCCCGACAGTCCCACGCGACATCGGCTATGGGCAGGCCATCAATGATCTGCGCAAAGGTAAAAAGCGCGAGCTCGGTCGAAAGTAGATTGACAACGGAGCGGTACCCTGTAATGCCCCGAGCCGTCGTTGGGGTATCGGACACGGGAGGCGTGCGCTTCGCGGGCTAAAAGCTGCAGTCTCTCGGTGACCACTGCGTCATCTAATTCCGGGGACGAGGACTGTGAGCCTGAGGGGTGTTGTGGAGACGTCGGACGGCTGTCATTTTGGCCATGCGAAGACATGGTGACTGTCAGTGAGGTTGCCGGGGATGGCCCGGGCCCGGGGGCTCTTCGATGAATTGGGGATTTCCCCCAGCCCCCTGTTCCCGGTTTCTCGGACGGCCCGATGATTGGTGATCTCCGGCTGCTCATGCAAAATTAGCCGGACTCCATTGTCTCAACCCCAATCGACGCCCAATCCCTCACGTTCCAGGTCGTCGGGCATTCCATCTGGCTGGGCTCGACATTCTGAAGTTGGCTCTTGGCCACGAAGCTCTAGGCGGCGGACCAGGCAGTCCTGGCCAATGTCCGCTTCTTTGCCAGGAAAAGGGGGCCTCTCAGACCGAAGGGTACCGCGGTTCTTCCACCCAATACCGTTGAGGGTTTTCTAGCCACTATACGGGCCGACTTTCCAACCCGGGTGGTTTTCGACCCCCAGGATAGGGGCTCTGCATTCTCTCGGAATATCCAACGCCTCTCCCCACTATGGGTGTTGCTCCGCACCATACCTACCTAGGCAGCTGTAATACTTGTGCTAGAGTGGACTGGGAATAACACCAAGACACGGGGCGGTGTAGGATTCCGTCGCGGCAGATACCACAAGAATGCTGGTATCCATCTCGCGTTGTTGCCACAGCAGGCTTTGGTATTATGTTTCGGTGTTGAGAGGGTCTAATGGTGTATAAAGTATAGCGGACACATGCATGGTCATGTTGACGCAGGACACCGGTGCAGCATTGACGAACTTGCCTTTTTTGGTTGCTTTCCATATTTTGCGTTTTCTGCTATTTCCGGGGTTGTCATTCGAGTGGAAAGCAAGAGCTCATCATAACCGACCTGAATGTCGTCCTCAACAATCTTACAAATACACTAGGTACTTGGTACTCCTTTCTCAGGTTACTCATACGAATTTAGCCTATATCCCCCCATCCCGGAACAGGGCACAGCCTCGTCCATTCACACCCACAACAACGAGCTACACCCGTTGCATCTTTCGGGCTTCTACCCAACAACACGGTATGTATCACTGCCTGCTTAGAAGAACAAATTCGCGGATTATTATAGCCCGGATCGTAATCACTGTAATGTCTGTCATGTCACCGACAAGGTCTATTTCCTTTCACCCGGTTGCGCGGATGCCACATTTCACGCGATTTTGGTGGTTGGGCCCCCGTGACAATGAAGGCCGCTTCGAGACAGCCGCATGATGACATTTCCCGTCTTACTACTACCGTGTGGGGTGGCGATGGACTCGAAAACCCGGAATACGGCGTCACGCGGGGGTTGAAATTGCAGGGGGAACGGTTGATCAAGGCCCGGAGGCTTGGCTCGCCCGCGTCTAGGAATTATCGGTAAGGCTGCCGGCCGCTGTATATTATAGCGACCGGAACGCCACGTTCCGTCGATCCCCCGGAGGGCATCTCGGATCGCCCACGCCTCTCCCGACTCGGCATAGTTGCCGAGATGTCACATTCAAACCGGGGCCACACCCGGAGAGGCGCCGGCTTGACACGGCCCGTCCATTTTCCTCCACAAAATCCCACTCCTGTACTCCAGGTTTAGGCTTGCCATGCCGGCACTCGGGAGCTGGACCCGGGGGGGTAACGACGTGGTCGAGGCTGGGCATGGAAAGTTCGAAACACGCCGAGGGCTGGGCGGACGGTTTATATATAGCAGACTCTCTCTATAGACAGGTCGTTTTGTCCCTATATAAACGAATCACCCGACCTCAGGAGGACCCGAGACTGGTATCGACAGTTCCCTCATCCGCTATCTCCCACAAACCACAACCATGAAGGTCCTCGCCCCCCTGATGATGGCCGGCGCGGCCAGCGCCCACACCATCTTCTCGTCCCTCGAGGTCGGTGGCGTCAACCACGGCGTCGGTGGCGGTGTTCGCATCCCCTCGTACAACGGCCCCATCGAGGACGTCACGTCCAACTCGATGGCCTGCAACGGTCCTCCCAACCCAACCACCCCGACCTCCAAGGTCATCACGGTGCAGGCGGGCCAGAGCGTGACGGCCGTGTGGCGGTACATGCTCAGCTCAACGGGCTCCGCGCCCAACGACGTCATGGACAGCACGCACAAGGGCCCCACCATGGCGTACCTCAAGAAGGTCAGCGACGCCACGAGCGACTCGGGCGTCGGCGGCGGTTGGTTCAAGATTCAGGAGGACGGCCTGGGCTCCGACGGCGTCTGGGGCACTGAGCGCGTCATCAACGGCCAGGGCAGGCACACCATCACCATCCCCAGCTGCATCGCCCCCGGCCAGTACCTCCTCCGCGCTGAGATGCTCGCCCTGCACGGTGCCGGCAACTACCCGGGTGCCCAGTTCTACATGGAGTGCGCCCAGCTCAACATTGTCGGCGGAACCGGCAGCAAGACGCCCTCGACCGTCAGCTTCCCCGGTGCTTACTCGGTAAGTTTATTTTGGACACCCCTTTCACTTATTTGAGTACCAGTCTAACCACTCTCTTCTCTTACCACAGGGCACCGACCCCGGAGTCAAGCTCAGCATCTACTGGCCGCCCGTCACCAACTACCAGATCCCCGGCCCCAGCGTCTTCAAGTGCTAAGTGCTCCAGGGCACGCATAATGAGGAATGGTAATGAATGGTACGATTTGCATCCATGAAGGTCAATCGGCATGGAACACACGCAGCAGCGCAACACGCTCGTGGCAGTTTCGCAGCTTCTTGTAAATAGTTAGCTTCAGTTGAGCATCAGTTCGACAGGCACACAGCCCTGGGTCCTTTCCCTCCGGATATACATTCAATTCCATCCTTGGGATCTTGTGAAATTGTGATTATTTCTTGATATAATTCAGCCGGGGATGCAAAAGTCCCTGCGGTGTTCACTATCGAACCGTGAATTAGGATATCATCTCGCACATCACCAAGGCTAGAGCAGATGCACCTCGGATATTTTTCAGCAGGCATCACTTCCATTGCCTCTTTGTGCTGATGAGTGTCTTGGAGCTAAACATAGCCGAGTTAATGGCCGAACTGAAACAATGATATTGTTTTTATTGTGCACCAAATCAAAGAATACACGTTATCAAAGAAGGTCTAATGATGGCAACCTCTTGTATATGATCGAATTCTAGAATAAAACGCGACCAAGGTCCGCTCAGCTCTGATCCTCCTCATACTAGAACAGCAAACCCCACGCCTCACTCTACTCTACCACCACTCAACAACACTACAACAAACTTTGCCTCACACTAGCCATAATGTGTGTCGAATACCAAGCTCTGACCTACTGCAACGTGGTTGGCCACCCTTCAGTCGGGTACCAGAAGTTGGGCAGCATGAAAGAGAATTGCAACTGCGGCATTGTGACAGTGTTATACATGGACCCGTGCCGTGATGCCTCTTTTGCTACTCAGTGCCAAGAATGTATCAAGAGTCAGGCGCTAACAGCTCCTATTTTCTACCAGGACCATATGGACGCCGCATGCCTTGCGGATGACGAGCTCTCAGATGTCACGGACCCGGAGGACCTTGCTCTCACTCCTCGTGCAGAGAACTGGAGTTCCGAATTTGAAGCTCTCGCCCTCACTCCCCGCTCAGAGGATTGGACCGCAAACTTGGAGAATCTCACCCTCGCCGATGTAGGTTTCCCCTACATGTCCCCACCCAACCAAAACCATGTCCACAGCAATGGCGAGGAGATCTCTCACTTGAACGCCAGCATGAACGAGTATCATGAATCACAGCTGTTCCCTGCCTCTTTGGAGGTCCAAAACACCCACTCGCCCGTGTACCAGTCTCAGGAGACGGTACCGAACACGTTCTTCGATAACCAGCAACAGACTGGGGACATGCAGCCTGATCAAGTCATCTTTCCGAGCAACTACAGTGACGATCAAAAAGTAAGTTCACCTTTCACCCCACCTAGTCAAACAGCTTTCGAGCTTGAATCACCGCCAAATGTCCGGCTTACCCATCGCTACAGGGATCAGCTTACCCCGGCTGAGAGGGCTTCTATTGTTACGGCTCGAATGGCCGGCATCTCCCGACAGACCCTGGCTGACAACTTCCAGTGTAGTATAAGCACCATCACCAAGACTTGCATGCGCTTCAAGGCGCGCGGAACCTTTGAAACGAAGCCCCGCAGTGGCCGGCCCCGAGGAAGCTAGATACATAGTCTAGATAGTAAAACGGAACCCCCGGATGAGCTGGGTGGCCCTGCTAGGGGGATACCCTAAGAAGGTTATTTAAAACACCCTCCGTATGGTTCTCGGAGTACTACTACTGCAAGTTCTGTTTGAATCGTGAAGCGAATTACCTTCAATGCACAACAGGAATCTAATCGGCTATATTACTTTCAACATGTCGTATAGCGGCGACTACCCCGTCAACTACACCAACACAATTAGCGGATAGGTCGTCGGTGGTATGGCCAGGTGTTTGATGCGAGCATTTGCCTGGTACTTGTAGATTTCAGTGTAAGTTTGATTGATTTCTATACGTTGATTAATAGACATTGATTCAAATTCAATAATCCCCAATCTTTACTGCACTTGTTCACATTGGTGCCGTGCTTATCTCGCTGCCCAGTACCCCCACGAAATCCCACTCTATGTAATACTTCCTTCCCCTCTTGCCCTCGCGCAGAGGGAGGCATCGACCGACAACCGCAAAACGTGTATCAGCCGGAGGGGTCATATCGCTGGAGCTTCCTGGTTCGGAAAGGGCCCCGTTAGGGGGAGACCAGTTCCCCGCCGCTGTGACCCGTGATTCGACGGTTGTGTGCCACCCCATCGTCGATCTGCAACACTGCGACAATGCAACGCTACAGGATGGCTGACGCTCTTGCCCAATCAGTTGTGGAGAAAATCCCCGTGTTGACCGTTTTGCGAATGACAGTGTCGAGACTGCCGGTAGATGTGTACTACCTGTGCCCCTGAAGCTATCCCATAACAAGACTCTCTCGGTAAACGACTTGGGCGAGTAATTACAGGGGTACCATGATGTCCAATGCGGCTCGTCAAGAGCCGCAACGTGATGGGAAATCTTGAAGCGGCTGAGCGCGTGCTGGCAATCGCGGTGCCATTGCTGATGGGGCAGCCGGGAGATCGACACGGACAACTTGGAGGCTTCACAAACCTTCCAATCTAGGTTACTCTCCCGTAGCAGCTTGACTCCCTCTAGTTTCACGCGGGTATAACTGTCCGCCCTCGCCCGCAAGTTGAGCTTGGTGAATACTCTCTCATCCGTCATTCCTCAACATCCCATCTGCACTAGCAGTCCGCCATTCTCACCAAGTTTGAACCCTCCGTCAAAATGATCAGAGTAAGCAGCCACCCCTTGTCAACCTCCCAAGTCTCGCATCCCAGACTAACAACCCCTCTCCCAGCTCCTCCCCGCCCTCGTCGCCCTCGTCTCGGCTGTCGCCGTGTCGGCCGCGCCCGCGGCTGTCCAGGCCGAGGCGTGCGCCTTCACATGCGGCACAGTGTGCTACAGCGACGCGCACATCGAGGCGGCCCGCGCCAAGGGCTACGCGCTGCACAAAGCCGGCGACGCCATCAGTATGTTCCTCCCCCGGGCCCTTTACACCGCCCCCCCTTACCTACCCCACCCCCTATCAGGTAGGCTAATAGCTGCGCAGATAACTACCCTCACCAGTACAACAACTACGAGGGCTTCGACTTCCCCACGGCCGCGCCGTGGTACGAGTACCCCATCATGTCGTCGCACAGCGTCTATACCGGCGGCTCGCCGGGCGCGGACCGCGTCATCTTTGATGGGAAGGGCGCGTTTGACCTGCTCATTACCCACACCGGGGCGAGCGGCAACAACTTTGTTGCTTGCAAGGCGGGTTAGGTGAGGTGATTGGAGTGTTAGGGAGCGGTTCGGGCGGAGGTTTGGTTTGAGACTGGCAGTGCTGGTCCGTACTCTGGAGAGGGCTGCATTGCTTGGTCTGGTTTCGTTCAATGTCCATATTTATGTTTCTCTCCCGCCGTGGTTTGTGGGCGAGGACAAGTTCAAATTGAGTTCCATTACATCAAGTACCAACCTCTTTCCAGCTGATCAGTTGGTCTTGGGAATTCGGAAACACAGTCGTCCTAGTGACACCCACATGCTCCTCTTCAACGGCTCTAGTAGCACTCTTCCGCCTGGGGGTCGACGAATAGGAATCCGTGGTGCGTCGATGCTGTTGAGTCGTCGATTCAAAAGGGAAAAAGTAAAGAAGAGAAGGAAAAAGAAGGGAAGGAAGAGACAAAAAAACCAATGTGTTTGAGGCGCAGAGGGTGTTTCCCTTGCAGCCATAACGGCCAGGTGCATTTTGGGGATACGGCGAGGATCATCGAGGTTTAGGTTAGAGCGTTGATGAATCGCATCAAAAGTGTTTTGGAATTCAACATCGACAGGACTCTGCTGAAATAACAGCTGGAATCCCACACTGTATTACTTCAAACGTGCACTGTACGGAGAATTTCCCACCACTTGAGGTGGGGCTCCCTCCAGGCCGTTTGCGCCAGCTTCAACCCAAGCTCCCAAGCTCCCCAAAACATCCAAAGAGCAGAATAAGCAGTACCGATACGTGTCACGAACACACACAACTACAACCCAACAGTCCGGTTACTTCACATTTATGACCAATACCTCCAACTCCAAAATGAGCCGAGCCACGCCCCGTAAGTCGCGGCACCGCCAACAGCCCAGCAACAGCGGGCCCCGCCAAATCGCCGCCTCCGACTACGAGTCCGACGCCGCGCAGTACATGGAGATCCGCGAGGCCGCGCCGGCCAACCCCCAACCCCCGCGCGATAACACCGAGCTGAGCCTGCGCGTCCTGAGCCGCTACCAGCCCAGCGTCCGATCCATCCTCGCCATCGCCGCCAACGCCGTCGCCTACACCTTCCAGGAAGCCACACAGGGCTGGGAGAAGCATGGCGCCGAGGGCACCATGTTTGTCTGCGAGCTCGAGCCGATCGCGACACCCACGGGCCATTCGCTGCCGCGGTCCTGCGTCTTTGTGCTCAACCGCCGGAGCATGGACAACCTCGAGGTGGACCTGCTGCGGGTGACGGACTGCGAGGTGGTCGGCGAGCTGATTGTGTTTCGGCTGGACCAGGACAATGGCGATGAGGGCGGTGGTGTGGAGAAGAAGGTCATTGGGTTGTGGATACACGCCGACGAGACCAACACGCGCGAGGTCCACGCGGGCTTGATTCTGGGCGCATGGCAACAAGGTCGGTTGGCCTTGGACGCGTATGTCCAGGCGGTTGCGGCGCAGGCGAGTGGAGTGGGTTCTGTTGAGCCACAGGTTCAGGCGGCCGAGAGGAGCGATTCGGCGGCGGGGAGGCAGTTGAACGTGGCTGATCTGTTTGGGCAGAAGAATCGCGGGGCGTGAGCAGCGAGAGGCATCCTTTGCAGCGTCCGAATATCAGCGAAGGCTTGCCGGCTGCGACGGCGGGAGGATTCTCTGGTCCTCTAGCGTCCGCTCACATCCACGGATAGAGCTGGGTGCTATGAGCTCAGCGGTCAATGCTATGCTCTTCAAGGCGCTCCCGTCTCACAGTGTATGCTCTCCGACATTCTTACTGTGCTCGCACCGATCCTGAACGCCATTTCGCACCTCCCCGAGCCACCACCCCTCCTTCTCACACAACCCTTCCTTCAAAATGTCGACATCCCCCGACGGCACTCGAGACAACACGAATGTCATAATAAACGATGACGTGGTCGCGACTGCCGTACAAACGCAGCTCAACCACATCTCGTCATTCGATCGCTGGCTGCTGCAGAAAATCGAAGCAGGGGAGGATCACAAGCGGGTCGTCACTAGCGTCAGAAAAAGGCTCGATCGTTATCGGCAATGGATTCTCAGGGACGAGGACGCACCGGACCGTCTGAGTGATGCCATGGAACATTGGGATTTGGAGGCTCACGTCCGCCCTGGCAGGTGCACGAGGATCGAGGTTATAGGTCCGGTGTTGAGTGAGGAGATCCAAGTCGAAATAGTCGCAAAGGATGAGAAAGAAGTCGAGTATCTCATGGGGGTATGCACCTTCCAAAGTCCACTCTAGGTGTGCTCACGAGCTGATTCTGTCCCTGTGTCTCAACAGGACGAATACCTCAGTTACATGATCAAAGTCGTACGTACTTGACAAGACACAGTATCCCACGCAGCAATTAACCTTGACCCAGTGCAAGGCCTTTGCCCAAGCCCAAATCACCATGTCCTATCTCCTCCAAAACGCGAAAGCCTTGAAGCAAGAGTCATCCGAGCTCAGGTACGACTCCACACTCAGTTCTAAGACCTCAGTGTCTCAGGTAGTCAGGTTGCTGACAGCATTCTCACAGCCAACCAGCCGACACTACCGTGCAGACACACATTCGCCAGCTAAAGGAGTACAACGACATCAAAGACGTTGGCCAGCAGCTGATCGGTTTGGTTGCGGAGAACCGCGGGGTCCCGGTTGGGACGCTGTACCGGGATGGGGAGTTTGGTGTAGGCGTTGATGACTGAGTGACTGGCGTGGAGCAAGCATGGAGTTGAGGAGGATTAAGAGCTTCTTTTCTCGGTTTTAAAGTGGATACCTTAGGGTTGTTGGCCACTAGGGTACGGTGCCTGAATGCTTTCGATTGTTTGGTACCTCGATCGTTACCTTTACCGGCTTCTATTGTGCTTAGGCACCGGCAACCCCAAGAAATGGGTTCCCAGGCGCATGCTTCAGTATTTTTCCTCTTCAAATCCACGTATATTTAGTATCAGCATATGCGAACCTGTTGATGTTGTTGCGCCAATGTCAGGGGTAACAAAGATATTATCTGGCCCGGCCGGCTATTCACAACCCCTATTCAAACCCCGATTGAGCAGGTGTTGACCGGGCTCGATTCCGTCGGGTTGGCCGGGGAGCGGTTGGAGCGACCCCTGGCTAAGTTTGATGCCTTTCCTGCGCTTTCTGTCAGGCAAGTCCTTTCATGTACTCGAGCCAGCCGTGTGGTGCTTTGAAAACCGATGGAAAACACATGCCATACCTAATCTTTCCAGTCTTTATGATGAATTCCGAGGAGAGAAGCCCGGCAAACTCTGCGTCTAGCTGTCTTTCTACATAAACTCAGACTACGTTAATTGAGTCAACGTAATAGACCATCGGAGCCAGCATCTCACCATTCAGCCCCTGGCTGTCCACGGTCCACTGCATTTGGTGACCTCTCAACATGGCTCTGCGTACCCTTCTCGCAACCGTCCTTACCGGCTGCGCATTCGTTCTGGTGAGTCACTACTACCGACCCTCCGCCAATGCCTCGTACACCAACTCTCTAACGTCGTGTTAGAAAGCGCATGCCGCGACGGTCGATCCTGTCACAGGGCCCAGGTGGACTGCTCCTCCGCAGATTACGGACGGGCCCGTCAAATTCGTGACCAAGTCCTTCATTAGCCCAAAGAATCTCGAGCTCTTCCCGACCGACGTCCATGACGCCCTCCGCATCCTCACCACCTTCTCGCAAAACAAGTACGTCCTAACCAAGCCGGAGCCCGGTGAAGACCGCGGCGACTACGGGCCCAAGTCGTGTAGCCCCAACGTCGAGCTGGCCACGGGCGACTACGACGAGGCCAAGGACCTGCTCAAGACGATCCGCGGCGTTGATGGGGTGTGGACTATCAAGGGTAACCGCTGCCACCGGATGGCGTGTAGCGGCTCAACGGGTGTGTATTGGTGCAACGTGAGTATCCTCGAATTTCTAGAGGAAGAGGTGTATGCGTGCTAAACTCGTCGGTCATCAAGTCAAACAAACATGCCGTCATGACCAACAGCAAGAACCTCTACGTCCGGGGCATGCATGTTCTCGAGGGCTGCTGCCGGCGCGCGGTCGGCGTCCGCAAGCCTCATGACCCGGTTGCGGGCATAGTAAGTCTCCAGCTTGGAGCCGAAGGAAAGGAAGGAATCGAATTTGACACGGTTGGTAGGAGTCGTTCCCGGCAAACCACAAGGAGGCAGCCCACACCAGCATCGTTATCGGATATGGCACCTGCGGCGATCCCACCGACGTTAACCCGCTCAAGTACAAGGCCCCAGGCAAGAAGGGGCGATGTTTCACGTAACTTGTGGGGGAAATCCGCGTTTTCCATTTCTTTCTTTCTCTTTTTTCGATCTTCTTTCCGTTCTCATTGGTCCCGAGAGGTGGCCCCTATCTAGACACGTCAAGGGGTGGCCGGTGCTTTGAATCTTTGACCGTTCTTCTTCAATCAGTGTAGTTCAGTATAAACATCCACTTCTGTGAGCAGTGAGGTAGCCTTGTCAATGTCACTGCTTCCGTGTCTGTCCGCTCTAACCTACAAAGCACGCAAGACTGTGATCATGATCTTACATATATATAATGAGTCTTGTATGTATATTTACCCCCCTCGATCTTCTATGCATTAGAGACCTTCTCACACTCCCGAGACTCTTCCCATGTCATCGCCACTTCAGCTTTCCTCTATGTTGGTGCTTGTTGCGAGATGGTCTTCACTTTGTACCGAATCGGCAATAGTAGTAGTCCTCCTCGGCTGGTATCAGAACTCGGGAAGTCCGAAGTCCGAATTGTTTCTCTGTGTACTTTTGGACATGCACCATGCCAAATTACAAGTTGGCAACGCATCTCCGTGGAACCCGATCTCTACGTGTAATAGCTCCTATAGCGACTAATGGTAATTATGTAATTTTAAACAACCCATAGTAACCACATTCGCAGCCATCCTCCTCCAATTTTCCGTAGGTCGACCATTCCATGCAACCCAGCCGCAAGATATATACCAGTCTCTGAAGCAGCATTAGCCGAGATCGGTGAGTACCTACACCCCAGATATAGAGACTTACGTTTCAAGAACTAGTAGCAGGCATACTCTTCTGAACCCACCAGCACTTGGCACTCTAGACCGCAACACTCGATACTGGAGGTGCAGGCTTCACCAAAGCCTTTGCAAACTTGAACATCATCCTGTCGCGTCGCTAGCTTTCCGTCGGCGGTGTGTTCACCAGGGTCAGGTGCGGCCAGGATGGTGTTGGCCAAGACGAGAAGGAGGGCGGATGAGAAGAGGCACATGGTTGTTGAAAGAAGGGTGAACGTAGGTATTGTTTGGTACCCAGTGGGGAGGGATAACGGTATTGTTGGTGCTGGAGATGTTGAGTTGATGGGAACGGCCCAAGGGTGAAGGGAATCAGGGTGTTCTTATATCCCTGGTAATACGCGCCGTGGGCCTTATGTCTAACTACTAAACCCTCGGCTTTTGGCTTTTCCCGACGGTCTACATCGGGGGCCCTCTCTTGCAACGTGATTCCCCTAATGAGGATTAGATTTCACCCTTTGCCCGAAGTTGCAGAAATCGTTTTGTGATCCAGCTGCATTCACTTCAGCTCGGCATGGGCTGGTGATCGTGGCCTCCGTGCTCTCTCTAACCGTGCGCCTAATCGGTAATTTGCGATCCAAGTATCTCTCAGGAATTAGCTGGTATTAGAACTCGACAAGTCCGAAGAGATACTCCGTACATTTTTAAACATGGGCATGGAACCTGCCGAACTGCGAGTCACATCTTGGCGATGCATCTCCTCGGCCCTCCAGTTCTCACGAGAATTCAGCAGTGATTTCAAACCAAACAGTTGCCGGATAACGAAACTCCAGGTAGATGTTTACTATACTATATCTGGGGGTATATTTGAGTGAGGTAGCAGTGTTGTCCGTTCAAGGCTTTTGGTAGCAAAGTCTTTGGCAAATATGTAGCACCGTAGACGTAGAACATCACACTTGAAACAAGCTCATTTCCACGACGCTATCTTGCTGCCCATTACCTCCAACAACCCCCCACCTACGCACTTGCTGAGGTCACCTCCACCCCCTTCAACCCGCCATCAGCCCGGTACTCCTCCAGCACCTTCATAAAAGTCGGCATCCCGCCACTCAAATTACTGCTCCTCGCCGCCTTCATCAACGCCGCCGGATCCTCCGACAGCCGCAGCGACTCGCCCTCCAGGGTAATATACCCCGGCGTGCACCCCCTGACCGACGCAAACCACGCCGCATGCCGCATCACCTCCATCGACCACGCTTCCTCGGCCTCCCGCGTCACCTCCACCACCGCCTCCGCGCCCGCATCCCCACCACCCACCTTCTCCTCCGCCGTCGCCAGGAAATGCGCAATATGCTCGGCCGCCACCTCCAACGTAAACACGTTATTCGCCGCCTGCGACGACTGGAACAGCGGGGCGAAAAACAGGTTCGGGTACCCGCTCGCCAACATGCCGTGCAGCGTGGCCGCGCCATAGGTAGACCACTTGTCGTTGAAGGACTGCCCGCCGCGGCCGTAGATCTCGATGCCTGTGCGGATGGCCGGGCTGCCGTTGCCGACGCTGGGGGTGACGTACCCCGTGCTGAGGATGAGGATGTCGAGGGGTGTTTCCTGGCCGGCGACGATGAGGCCCGTGGGGGTGGCAGAGTCGACGCCCTTGCCGTTGGTGTCGACCAGGTGGACGTGCGGAAGGTTGAAGGCTTGGAGGTATTCGTCGCTGAAGGTGGGGCGTTTGCACCTAGTTGGGGGTTAGGTTTTGGTTCAGTCAAGGGTAAGCGAGGGGATGTACTGACCAGGTTGGGTACCATGCCATCAGGGCCTTGGCCGTCTCTGGGTTCTTGACGATGCTCGCGGTGCGCTCCCGGACGGCATCGGTATGCGGCATGTCGAGCTTGTGCATGCTTGCGACGTGGGCGGCAATTTTCTCGGGGATTGGCTCGAGGATGCCCGCACCGGGAGTGCCGAGAACTGCAGAGTAGGCCGGCAGTTCGGTCCAACCGTCTGCGACCATGTTGACCTGCCCCTCCTTGACGCTGTTGGTCATGTATGAGTCGAGGTTCAGCATGCGCTCGCGCTGCCAGCCGGGCTTGTAGGCAATCTTTGTCTTCCTGTTGCTCAAGTCAGAATCTCTCTATGAATGTGGGTACCATGTATAACAAAGGGAAAATCGTAAGAGATCAGGGGCAAGGAAGGACAAACTCACCACTCCTCCGGGTCCGTTTGCTTGTGCCCGCGCCACCCCACGTGCGACGGCGTCCGCTGAAACACATAGACCTCCTTTGCCCACTTGGCCAGCTCGGGCACCACCTGGATAGCAGTCGCGCCGGTGCCGAGGATGCCCACGCGCTTGTCCTTGAGCCCGGCCAGCGTCGGGTCAGTCGGGTTACCGCCCGTGAGCGCATAGTCCCAGCGGGCCGTGTGGAATACCGGGCCGGAGAAAGTATCGAGGCCCGGGATTTTCTGCGGCAGTGTCAGTCTTGCTCCTCACACCTCCCAAAAAGGGCTCACATACCGGGATATGCGGCGTGGTAATAATCCCCGACGCAATCAACAAATACCTCCCCCTCAACTCCAACTCCCTAACCCCCTCCCCAGGCCCTCTCTCCTCCTTCACCTCCACTACCCACTCCTTCTTCTCCTCATCCCACCTCGCCGCCTTCACCCCGGCCCGAAACAACGCCCTCCCTTGCAAACCCCACTTCTCCGCAATCCTCTCGGCATGCTCCCGCAGCTCATTCCCACTCACATACTTCTGCGTCGGCACATACCCCGTCTCCTCCAGCAACGGCATATAACTATAACTCTCAATATCACACCGCAACCCGGGATACCGGTTCCACCACCACGTCCCGCCAAACCCGCCCGCCGCATCCACAAACAACAGATCCTCGGGCGAGCGCGCGATGCCAGCTTTCAGAAGGCGCACTGCAAAGAGCAAACCACCGTAGCCAGCTCCAAGGATGAGGATCTTGTGCTTGGTGCCTGAGGGGATGGCGGGGAGCGCGTTGAGCGCGGCGTGGTCGACCCAGGGGTCGGAGGCCAGGGCGCGGAAGCGGGCGGCGCCGGACTCGGAGAGGCGCTCGAACTGGGCGAGGCCGTCGGCGCGGAGGCGCTTGGCGGCTTCGGTGCTGTATTTTTGGGAGAGGGTGAAGAGTTTGATGTCTTCGGGGCTGGGGGCGGCGGCGGTGCCGTTGGCGCCGTTGGGGGTTTCGGTGGATGCCATGTTGGGGTTGTGTAAAAGGAGGTTTGACGGGAGGTGACACCAGAGATTCTGCACGTTCAGTAATGTCTGGGGTTCGAGTTTCTTTTGTAGAACGGTTCTGTGACGTTGATGTTCTCGGTCCAGACGTTTATGCTCGCTTAGACGTCGTGGAGGGATCGGCAAGAGAGAATCCGGAAGCGAAAACGATCCGTGTCGTCGTATTCGGTTTCAAAATGGCACGAGTTGCACATCAGAAAACCGAATCTCGGGGTTGTAGAACCGGCCGCGAGCCCGTTGATATTGAACGCCCCGCGGCCTTTTCAAGACACTGCAACCCCGTTTGCTTGGCCATTGCCACGGGCCCGAGGAAGGCGTCAGGGCGGGACGATGTAACGCGGGTGACAGGGGCGAACGAGGTGGGGTTTCACCGCCGCAGAGCTTCCCCGCTCCTGACAGCGAAACGAAACCGAGCACGGGATGCTATGTACCGGCCGAGCTCTGGCATGTTGAGGCAATACCTTGGTGGTTGAGGTACGGGAATTTCTACCCCTGATTCCTGAATTTAGCCACTGGCCCGAATACGAATAAGCTTAACCTCCAACTGGCGCCGGGAGCATCCGAGTGCTAAGTCGCTTAGATCAGAGATGTCTCCGAGGCGGCTTAGGGGCCGCGGGGTATCGTCAAAATCCCCGTGAGCCCCGCTCGTTCGATTGAGGAAGTTCCTTGCAGGCGGCCCCACTGAGACACAATGACACCTCATGCGGTGTTGGTCAGCTCGAGGTCGGATGGGAGGAGACTCCGCAGTGCCCACATATCTGCGTCTTTGATGCTTGACCCCACGGAATAGGCAGCCGGCGAAGAGCATCGGCCCCAAATCAATCCATTGACCCCGCTGTCAGGCCAAGTATGCTGGTGGAGCCGGGGTTGTTTGCTCTCGAGTGCATTGCCAAGACAAGCCGAAGGGGATGGAGCGGAGAGGGGGTACGAGGGACACGGTACTATATCAGGGGACGATGCCAAGGCAGTTGTCTCACTGAGAGAAACAACACGACAACGCAGCTTCTATCATACAGACCTATTCGCCCATAAAGAACCACTATTTTTGCCCGCCATGGATCCCAGCTCCGTCCCAGACTTTGACGACCTGCCCAAGGTTGAGGGGCAGCCGCAGGGGTGTGCTTGGGGAATCTTTGACAAGGATGGCAAGAAAGACGTCTATGGGACGCTCAACTTTCTCACGCCCAAGATTGTAGCCGCCGCAGCGGCTGAGGTCAAGGATGGCATCTCCATCTCCCTCAAGTCAGTAACCCTATATC
This sequence comes from Trichocladium uniseriatum, assembly GCA_017139535.1. Lineage (NCBI taxonomy): Eukaryota > Fungi > Ascomycota > Sordariomycetes > Sordariales > Chaetomiaceae > Trichocladium > Trichocladium uniseriatum. Next base: position 1,016,854 of record WOUO01000004.1, on the reverse strand, counting down.
CCCTGTATTCAAAGACCACCACCAACTAACACCAACCAGCTGGCCCCTGAACGGCATCAAGTTCCCGCTTCCCGGCCGCAAGCCCCCTGTGCACAGTCCCAAACCTCTACGCGAGATGGGCATGGACACAGAAGGCTGGGACGACGAGCTCGACTTCAACACGCAATTCAGCAGCCAGTGGGACAGCCTCTGCCACGTCACCACCAACAACATCACCTACAACGGCGGCCAACCCACCGCCGCCACCCTCTCCTGCCAATCCACCACCGACAACCCCCTCCCGACCCTCGACCACTGGCACTCGCGCGGCGCCCTGGTCGGCCGCGGCGTGCTCATCGACTTCAAGCGCTACCACGAAGAGGTCCTGCAGAAGCCCTACCACCCGCTCGACGGGCACCGCATCACCGTCGACGAGGTCGAGGCCGTGGCGCGCCACCAGGGCGTCGAGTTCCGCCACGGCGACGTGCTGCTCATTCGCACGGGCTACACCGAGATGCTGGAGACGCCGACGCCCGAGGACTTTGCCAAGTTGCAGGCTGCGAGGCTTTCGGGTCTGCACGGGGCCCCCGAGACGGTGCGGTGGGTGTGGAATAAGAGGTTTGCGGCCGTGGCCGGGGATTCGCATGCGTTTGAGGCGTTTCCGACGGTCAAGGAGGATGGGACGGAGGGGGGGATGTCGGATTTGGGTGAGTTGTTTTCTAAGAGAGACAGGGAAGTTAGGGGGTGATTGATTACTGACAGAGTGTTGTAGTTTTGCATCCGTGGTTCCTCAACCAGTTTGGTATGCCCATCGGCGAGCTCTGGGATCTCAAGGCCCTCGGTGAGCACGCCAAGAAGACGGGCAGGTACAGCTTCTTTTTGACGTCGGTCCCGCTGAACCATCCGGGACTGGTTGCCTCGCCGCCAAATGCCGTTGCCATCTTTTAAGGGCCCGTCTTGGATAGGTATTGGTGTTGGATCGTGTCTCAGAGGTCTGTTTGGAGAGGTGCCTAATTCTTATGGCTCGCCGGACGGGGATTCATGTCTAGCTAGATGCGAGCAGTGCCGATGGGTGGGAACTCGATTAGGGCCAGGCTTATGATAGAGCTGCTGGGAGTGTTTTGAGGAAACGTAAGATGGACATGATATCCCCTCCCTTTTATGATATGCAGCATGACTTGGAGTAAATTCCCATGCGGCGTGGAAAGATAGACGCCGGTCCAGTCGCCACACCCTACGGCACAGGCTTAGGCATCTCCCAAAGATCTCGGTTTGAGAGTGGACTTGCTGGGCCGCATCGTCGCCGACTCCGACGGAGACTCCACTCCCCCGAGACGCCGGGCCGCAGTTTGATTCTTGGTTTTGAATCTTGGGAATCAAACGACTTCTTTGTGACTCTTGGTACTGTTTATACCACAGGTCTCGGAATTATGAGCAAATACTTGCTCGACAAAGTAACAACCCAATGACCGGTAAAGATCTGGGTTATGTTACTATTCTCTGCTTTAATTAGCCTGGGATCTTCAAACGCTGACAAGAACCATAGTTCTTAGCCCTTCTAGCTTAAGGGCTTTGAAAAAGAGGGAGTCCGGTCCCGAGGAAAACAAGCCCTCTGATTCAATTCAGATTCCGGCCAAATACTGAGTTTCATTTCAGGTCCCGATCGGTCGATCTAGGGCCTGGGGCGTGATCTATGCAGGCTAGTTGCGGCGCCGCCCAGGGGGGCGGTCTCAGGTCTAAATGCCGTCGGGATTGCGAGCTGGTGCCGTGGCCTTGGGGTCAGAGCTGGATTATTTTGAGAACATGGAAAGTCCGGCCCGCTGGGACAGCCAGAGATTGTTTCAGCTACTTGCACCGTGGTGTTGTATTGTGCTCAAGATTTCTATAAAGAGCCTATCTCTTGTCCTGGAATGTAGATGGTTTGTATTCCGCAAACACTTCCATACCTTCATCTTCCCAACCCACCTTCCACTCGACTTGGCTGGTTCAAGTCGCTCCTCCAGCTCTTTTAATACATCAATCAAGCCTTTCCATCCACCTACCACCCATCCACCACCGCCAAAATGTCCCGGCACGTCCCCACGGAAAGCACCCAACCCCTCACCAAGGAAGGCGCCTACGTGCCCATGACCCTCCGAGGCCACCACGACCCCGTCGAAGCCATCGGCGGGCACGCTTACACCGAAAACCTCACCTCCTGCATCGCCATCGCCACCTTTTGCTACCACGGCCACCAGCCAACCCTCACCCACGCCCAGGTCCCGGACGAGTCCCTCGGCCGACTCCTCGCCGACCGCGGCCACGTCCACAACGGCGATGTCATCGTCATCGGCCTCGGCAGCGACGCCTACATCTCCTCAGACGGCACCTGCCCGGACTTTGCGCGCACCCAGGGCGACCTGAGCCAGGGGCTCGCTTCCAGCCGCCGCGTCGACCCGCGCTCCATCGACTGGCGGTACAATGCCGTCGGGCCGCGCAGCGACCGGGACCTGGACCCTTACACGTTTGTGGTTAGTGGCTGGTTGTATGGCCGCGCTGGTAAGAAACCTACGCTTGAGCACGACAAGTACTATAAGTCCCGGTATGGCGCTGTGTATGAGGGTCAGGAATGGCAAAATGGCGGTGGCGGCGCGTATGCGAAGCCCCCTGCCGGCGGCGGCAAGCAGGTTTCGGGCGGGGGTGGGCGCGGTGGTGGAGCCGCCGGTGGTGGTGCAGTGATGGGGACCGCTCGTGGTGCGAGTGCGGGTACTGGTGCCGGACGCAGTGGTGGCGCCGCAGCTCCTCGTGGTGCGAGCGCTGGGGCTGCGAGGACTGCGGCCCCGGGCTTGGCAAAGGCTGGTGCTCCGAGCACCGGAGGCGCGAGGACGGCGGCGCCGGCCCCAAAGCCTGGTGCTGGTCGCGTGGGCCGGCACTGAAGACCTGCCCTAGGTGTCTAGGCCTAGCAGAGAGCGCTTGACGTGTTCCAGGACGGGGGAGAGTAAGCGAGTCCTCACTCGGTTTGGTTGGGCAACATTTGGATGGTGGTGAATCGAGGGGTAAGGAAGGAAGAAATCATAGTTGGAGAATGTATTACTAGGGATAGGTCCTCGTGTCCTGTTTGATACTGGACAGAGTGGTGGCGCTAGCTCGGGACCGAAAGGGGGTTAATTAGTCCCCAGGCACTGGCACTGGTTGCTAGAGAAATTTGAGCTGGCTTCTCTTGCGTGGTCTAAAACTCCCTTACTCGTAGATTGTCTGATGTGTCTCCTTGCCATGAGTACTAGTGGTTTCTGCCCACTAACTAGACCCAGAAGTGGTACAGTCAGTCCCGGTCATTCAGGGGTAAGTGGATACTTCGCACCTTAACTTTCATGAAGGGTTGAACTCGCTACCTAGCTCCCCAGAGAGACAACAGCCACACCCGTGAAGAATAACTCGGATTCTTCTCCATAACCTCACTTGCACTGTGGCGTACATATTCCGGCTAATTTCTCGCTTCTCAGGACTGCGAAGACATGTAGAAGGCCCAAAACTCTTCTTCAATTCCGTGTAAGAATCGAAGGTCAGCTCAAATATCTTGAATCAATCAAATTGGTGAAGGTAATTACCACATATGCCATTCAGCATTAGATTATCAGAAACCGAAAATTCCTCGCCAATGTAGGTATATTACAACACATTTCAAATATTCTCCGCATTAAAACATCCATCATTAAACAACAACCCCTCTTCACCCGGCAAGTGGCTTGCTGCCCTTGGGCAGCGTGACCTTGAAGACCAAGGCCTGGCTGTCCAGATAGGGGACCGTGGCCGAGTCGTCTGTGAAGCGGACCTTTCCAAAGTTGGCGTACCCTTTAAAGTGTCAGTCTGTAACTCTCTAAAATTCCGGGAGTGATCTAGCCGCAACAGAGCCAAGCCTGTACTCCCGCAACTTTCTCCATAATCGACGCAAACGAATAAACTAAGACATACCATTGTTGGTGATAAAATCATTATCAGACAGAGTAATCAGGTAGTACTCGTCTTTCCCACCGCAACCCTTGCCCTTCTGGCCCTTATCAGGGTTAACAGGCACCAGAGCAAGGGCCTCCCACTTCTCGTTCAGGAGGCCGAGGTCGACGGGCGCGCCGTTGTGCACAACATGGCCGTCGGCAGTCTTGAACTTGTTCAGCTCCGAGTTGATGTTGTAGTCGATGAAGGGGCACAGTTCCGCGGGGGTGATGCCATCGACTAGTTTGTCGGCTGGGGAGTCATGTCAGTTCATGCAGCGCATTTAGCATGAAAAAGGCGCAGACTCACAAGGACTCTCGATTCCCCCGGCAGTGATATTCCCATTCTGGATATCGTCAAACTTGGATCCCTTGATGTTGGTTGCGCCCGAGACATCCACAATATCAACATGCCGATACACCGACTCCGGATCCTCCTGTCCCCGACCAACGCTTGAGTCGCGGGCCAAAACAAGAAGCTGCGTGTCAGAGATGAAAAGAATCTCCGACTGGGCCGCGACGCGTGTCTTTCCCTCGGCATTAGTAAAAGTCGGCAGCGGCACGACATACTCGGCCTCAAAAGTGATCTGGTTGCCGCCCTTCTTCTTCTGCGCAAGCGCGTACTTGAGGAGGCGGGTGTTGCGGCGCTTGGAGGACGAGGCACCGCCGTCCTGCTGGGCGGCGGACTGCAGCATGACCCAGAGGGACTTGCCGTCGGGGCTGATGGTGAGGCCCTCGAAACCCTGGTTGTTTTGGCGGCCGTGGTCGGGGTCCTCGGGGTCGGGGACGGCTTCGCTGTCGTAGATGGGCGGGGTGTTGGAGTTGTAGCTGGAGTACTGTCAGCAACCGTGACATGAAAGTCGTCGTGAGTTCAACTCGCCTAATCTCGCCCTTGCGAATGGGCAGAAGGGCGTCAGGGGGCTGAATGGCCGCCTCCATCTTGCCGTGCTTGTCAAATTTATACACGGCCGGCCCATACTCGTCGCTCACAATGAAGGATCCATCCTCCAGCACCACCAACCCCTCGGCATCAAGCGAAATACGCTTGTCCCCCGAGCCGGGACCGCCGAAGCCATCTCCGGGGTACGTTGCCGCAGGCAATGTAGGGAACCCGGGGTAGGTCAAACCGCCAGTAAAATCCGGGTCCAGGCCGGTCATGGGCTTGCCATCGGGCCCATATAGGAGGATGGTGCGTTTGTAGTCGAACTGGAGATTCGGGCCCGACGGCTTGGAAGTAGTGGCCTCCGGAGCGGGAGTGAAGGTGATGTCAAAGATGTGCACACGCGGGATCGTGTTCTGGGTGCCGTTGGTGTTCCACCCGCGATCCGGGAGGCCGTACATGGTGGCCTTGTATCGCTTGCCCGCCTTCTTCCAGTTCTTGATGGCCATGGAGGAGCCAATGCTGATGGTGTCGCCATATTGGTCCCGCGCATCCGACTTCAGGGAACCAAAACCCGCAAGGCCGTCGTATGTGTAGGCCTGACCATTGCACGAGACGGAAGCCGCCGGCTTCGACTCACGCTTGGCGGACGCAGTGACGGCGAGGCCCGTGGCGACGAGATACTTGAAAGACACCATATTGGAGTTGGCGAGGAGAGTCTCGGGGTATCATCCTGTATCATGAACATTGGCCCGGGGTCGTCCCCTTATCTATCTCTAGTAACCTACTATTTTGGCCGACCGAGCACTTTTCGACTTTGTTGATCGCTCCCCCAGACACTTTCAGCTGCACGTGGCTAATTGCCTTTCCCCGGGTTCACCCATCTGCATCCCAGGCACATGTGTCGAAGGCTCGTCATGATTGGACGGCTGGCGGTGATGTCTTCGTAGGATCCTACCCTAGCCGTTGTCAGTCCCCTGCGCCCCCACGTGCTCATGCATTTGCAGCATTTCACAGCATCGGCACTTTTGAACTTTTGAGCCCAATGCTCCTTTCTGCCACGAGCAAATGATTACTATTGGCCTCAGAAGCTCAGCGTCTCAAATTACCTGCGGGGAGAGCTGAACTGAAAAGCGAACCCGAGAGCGGTGACCAGACTCGGCGACCGAAGACTCAAAAGGCCTTGTTCCTCCTTCCTAGAAGATAGGCCGTAGAACATATACGGCCTAGTTCGGAGCTTACCTTCAACAACCTACAAAGGCCGCTGGCTGCATCCACCTCTTTTAACCGTACTGCCTTGCTGAGGTTTGTCCCGGGTAGGAGTCTGGCGGAAATACGGGGCAGTGACATCCATTAACAGCAGCAGGTTCTTTTATTTGTCGCATACAGTGTTTGAGGCGCGCAAGGGTAAGTTTTGAGGTAACTAGGGGCCAAAAAGAAAAGAATACAAAAGTATGAGTGACAAGGGCGAGATTCGAACTCGCGCCCCTTTCGAGACCAGGAAATTGAACTGTGTTCAAGTGAATTCAGGTGGGCCTGAACCTGGCGCCTTAGACCGCTCGGCCACCTTGCCGTCAGTTGTGTGGAGTGCAGCGAGTGGAACGGAGATTTTGACGATGGGGTCATTGGTGTGGAGGTGTTCGGGTGGAAGTCTCAACCTCGATGGCTGATGGTTACGGTGAAAGTGAGAACCGCACTGAATTGAATGCCAAAAAAGTGAAAGCGGGATCTGAGAATTTAAAACGCATTGGTTGAATTCCAAACAGTCATGTGAATTCCACGTGAGCATGCAAGATCACAAAATGTGACAAACCTCCCATTGGCCGAGCCCAACAAGCCTCGTCTCTTTTGCAGACTGCAGCCCCGCCGATCCAAACAAACCCGCGCCACCACACGATTCAACATCCTCCTCACCGTCTCGGAACGGCTCATTCTGCAAGCTGTCGCGGTGCAGCCTTAATTCCCGTCCCAAACCCCCACCCAAATCAATTCACCTCATCACCCCACCACCGACGGCGCCCCATCCCAAACCCATCATCGGATCACATTTGCTCCCTCGCCCGTCACCAAAACTCACCGCTCACCGCTCACCCCAGGCCGGCCGAACGCCAGTGCCCTCATCACCACAATGCCCCCAACCACCACCACCACCCGAACAACCCTCCCCCACCCCGCCCTCCGCAAAGCCGCCCTCCTCTCCTTCCTCCCCGCCCTCCCGCTCTGCATCACCCACGGCGCGCTCTCACAGGACCTGGTCCCTGCCCTCGGCCTCATCCCACTCTTTTTCTCTGCCGCGGTATCGACTTATCTGCTGGTGCAGGCGCGTCGGTTGGAGAGGAGGAAGGGTAAGGGGGTTCGCGCGGGGGTTCACAGGGTTGGGAGGCCGGAGGAGGGAGGGGATTCTGGGGAAGGGGAGGGGTTGTTGGATCCTGAGGTTGTTGATGATGATGAGGATGAGGGTGATGGTGGTGATGACGGAGAAGCGGGTGGGCCGTCGGTGCTGACGCATCGGATTGTCGTGTTTGTGGTCGATGTGGGGCTGGCGGCCGCGTTGATGGTGGTGCTGGTGTTTACGTGGCTTGGGACGGGGCCGCGGCGGGGGGAGGGGGAAAGGCCGGAGCTGGCGATGCTGGCGGCGTATGCGACGGTTCCGTTGTTGGGGAATTTGTGAGTTTCTCTCCCGGCTCGGCGCTAGCTGTGCGTTTCTCTGGGATTTTTTTTTTTTGCTGACGGGGATAGCTTGATCCACCTGTACCTTGCTGCACGCGAGCTCGTCGCCGGTTTGGCTGTGCCCCAGCTGGTCGAGTTCACGGCCTGGCGGGCGGTGCCCCCTGACTGCCCAAACTGCGGCAGCAGGCTGCGCCCGGATGCGTTGCCGCCTATCCCGTGGTATGAGTCGGTCTCGGCGCCCAGGGTTTCGCTTCCTAGCATCAGCGCGCCGCCGATTCCCAGGCCGTCGGTGCCGGCTTTCAAGGCTCCTACATTCTCCGCGTGGAAGGTTCCCAACTGGATGAGAGGCCGGAACAACGAGGATGCACGTTTGTTCGTCGACGAGCAGGATGAGCATGACCGCTATCGGGACGATCCGGAAGGGCACTTTGCGCACCCATCTGGCACTACGGCGGTTGCCACCGGGTCCACGGTGCCCCCTCCTGTGGTGGAGGAGGTTGTTGTGGGGAAGAAGGATAAACGTGCGAAGAGTGCGGGTCCGGAGCTATTTGGGGATGATGCTTCGTGGCCGTGAGCGGCAAGGGGTTGCAATTTTGTTTCTCAGTAATGTTCTAATGCTCTGTGGTCAACTTGGCCCCTTAGAATGTGGTGGTTGGGCTTCCTACTTGCTCTTTTCGTTAAAGCTGAAGGCTTGAGGTGCGACAGGTGCGACAGGTGCGACAGGTGCGACAGGTGCGACAGGTGCGACAGGTGCGACAGGTGCGACAGGTTTGAGCACGTGAGCAACATTGCTCTGAGATTTGACAGGGTCTTTAGGCCTCGACCAAACCAACTTCGCTCTCCGCAGGCTACCGATCCCCAAACAATCTAGCACACAACACCGTACAAGATGAGCGCCATTAACGGCTCGAGCGATAGCGAATCTGAATGTATGGAGTATTTCGCCAAATTTTCTCCGCATCTTTCTAACGATTGGTAGACGACCCAACATTCAAACCAGTTCAGCTCGCCTGGCAGTTCGGATGCACCGTCACTCTGATTCAACCCGGCATCGTCCGTAAACAAGGCGCCAAGGTCCGGCCCAACGAGGAACAAGCAATGCGCCTCGCCAAGAAGCACCTCCCGAATGTGTCAGTCCCCGGTGTCCGCGGAACGCGATACAGGTTCAACAATGGCGTCCCTCGTTATGGCGAACTTGACACGGATCTTATGCCTGGGAGGACGCTTGAATCGGCATGGGCCGAGCTTGACCCAGTTGCTAGGCGCCGTGTCTGCGACGAGATCTGGGACCTTGCCGCGACGATTCGAACCAGCATCCCCCGCCCCGATGATCTAAAACCAGGCCTGTACCGCACCACTCTCGACGGCTCTCCCTGCCGTGATCCTCTCCTCGGAAGTAATACCGACATTTGCCCCCGCCACTTGGACGACGAGGCATTCCGAAGTCGTATCTACACCCGGTACGTTGCCCACAACGGACTGTCATACCGCGATGGAGAGGAGGTCCACGCCTTGCTTCCGCGCTCGAGCGTGTCGGTCTTTGCGCACGGCGACATTGCTCCACGCAATATCATTGTCGACGAAAACTGCCGGATCACTGCCCTGCTCGATTGGGAGTCGTCTGGTTGGTTCCCGGACTACTGGGAGTATGCGCAGATGATGAAGTGGTGCAGCCCGTTGCAACGCGACTGGCAGAAGTGGATGGAAATGACCAAGCCCGAACCTTGGGACATATCTGGGATCCAGAAAGCGAGAAGGGTTTTATTCTGAACGTGGGAAATTTTGGTCAAAGGGAAAGGGAGTTCGGTCAGGAATCATCATGTCAACAAGGCGCCAGGACCCAGGTCTCGGAGGAACAGAGTGCCAGCTAATTAATGCGAGTGACGGCCATGGCCTTGCAAAGGTAACTAGTGTGCACTTATTTCAGGAAATTTATTCTTATGGTATTCGGTATTGCATTGTTTGAGTCTTCTTGAATATGTGCTTGTACAATCACTTCAAAAAAAGAAAAGTCATAGATGAGTCTGAAGATCCAAGTGGGAACGCTTACCGTCTTCAAAATACATACACGGGCTGTCCCCGCCTAGAGTCATGCTTGTACAAAATATTCGGCGAGTTTATACCCTGCGGGCTGCCAAGACTTGCTTCGCTGGTGGCCATATCTGCGCATGCAATATGACGGGACGGGGCGTGGTGGACACTGAAGACGACCCATTAGGCCGTAATTACCGGCAGCTGGACAGCAAGCGGTGACGGTGGGAAACAGGAACCACCGGGAGGTTTGGTACGGGCTTCGCCGCCACTCTGCTCTGGGCCGGGAAGAGGGCGAGGACGAAGGCGAGGACGAGGATCTGGAGTTGACATGGACTCTAGAAGAATAGTTTCAAGCGCAAGGGAGAGTGATTGTCGAATCCTATTACCCCATTTAAAAAATGCAGAAAGACAAAAAAAAGCCGCCTAGGCGGAAGTGCATTGCAACCAACCTCTCAACAGCAAAGCACTCGCCCCCAAGGCACCTCCAGCCCTGCTGCGGACAAACAAGTCTAGCCCCTGGATTCTTAACAGCCTGGATCAACATTTGGAAGGTGGTAGAACTAGCTTGGGATGTATGTAACGGGCAACAGTAAGCTATGCTCCTCGACGAGTCAAGAATCCGAGCCGGGTATCAACCAGATCCCTGAGAAGCTAGTAGAGAAGCTAACAGAGCACTGTTTGTCCTTGAGTGGGAGCCAACTTAGGCGGGCCGAGAGCTGTGAATACACGACCGGCCAATCAAGAGCGGCATAAGGCATGCATGTGGCTTGTTCGGCGGCGCGCCTCAAGTACCCATGCAAACACAATAAAATAGGGGTTCTGGCTGGGCTGGGGGACTTTTCTAATGAGGCAACTTTGCCCTGTTTGTGCATTTGGATTTGTGACAGAAGAGGGGAATGGAAGCGGCTATACCCCCCTATGTGTATCTAGAATAGAGAATAGGTAATGAGAAACTTGCCCTGATCAAGAGCGGAAACAACATGCCGATGTGCGCCACACAGTGGGGTAGGTAGCTAGGTAACCTCGGTGCTACCTAGATAGGTTGGGGTTTGTCTTATTGTATCAACGCGAGAGACTATGCCAGGCTTTGGAATCCAGCGTCCAGGCATCAAAGTGATAATTGTAGTGATCCATGCCGTTTCATGTTCGGTCCGCTGCTAGACTCCTCGGGGAGCGGAGAGAGGTTGAGTTCATGTTTCGTGGTTTGGTGTCTTTGCCTGCCATAGGTAGGTTAAGACCTTGTATATTTCGTACGCCGAGACGGTCGATAGGGCGGCTCGGGGGCGAGCCCGGGCCTGAAGGCAATGGAGCCTGGGGCTTGGGGCCTGGTGGGATATGCTTGACCGCAGGGCTCAAGGAGCGACTCGAGATGCCATGGCCGGGAACAAGATCGCAAGATTACCGCCTGCCACCCGCACTCAGCTCAGCTCAACATGATGCTCCAGGAACGAGAACTCGAGATGTAAGGCAAGTCACTGCCTGTCGATTCGGTCGTGGAGTGTTGTCTGGCATGCATTTCTCGTTATGATGGTGTAGTAACGGAGTTCGTCTCTGCATGAAGAGGTAAAGGTCAGCAATGCTCTCAGAAAGGATGGGCGATTTGGAGTCTCAGTACTTCACTGCCATGTTCCTTCAAGTCCTAGAACAGTCCATGAGTCGAAAGATAGGTGCTTAGAAGGTCGGCAAGCACCGTCGGGCGGTCGAGGGCCACCGTCGAAGCGAGATGGTTCTGATGTTCGGAAGAGTAAGAAAGTAATGGGGAGATAGATTGGGAGCGAGAAAGTTGAGAGAGTGGGAGGAAGAGAAATCCAGTCGAGACCAACAGGAAGGACCATGGGGACTGACAAGCCGCGGTGAACCAGGGTCATCACACCGCTGCGAATACGTATTACACTCACCCCTGGCCACCACCATGCAAGCCAGCCTGGATTCAGGACACTAGGTGCCCTGTGGCGTACGCCTGTCTGTCACAAAAAATGACAGCTCCAAAACTGGCAATCCCAAAACTGGCAATCCTTGGACCCGGATTCCCGCCGTCACCGGCAAACCCCTGCCATCACGTCACCACGACCCCTATCCTTATATCCGTACCTATCTCAAGGCAATTGCTTATCAAACTACACAAGAGAGGCTAACTGATGGTTGAATAGGTATTACCTACCTGAATGGACGGATACAGTGGTCCTAACCCAGTCCTCTGGGACATCCCGTGATCCCCTGACACCCCTGTAGCTGTGCTTGCGGGCCTGTGGTCTCTGCCAAGGGACTCCAGCAAGAGTCATTTAGCCATGCCCTCTTGTCTGTTGAGCCGCTCAACCTGCAGGGTGTAATTTGTAAAAAGAGAAGGAAAAAGAAAGCACGAAACTGCCAGCGCATCCGATAGTCTCGAGAAACCTCAACAAAAATGGCCCGAGTACGTCAGAACCCGACTTGACGGAGACAACCTCCGGCCCGAGATGCATCTCGACTTACACGGCAGCGCGGATCCTTCTTTAACGTGCCGGGATTCAGGGACCACGATGTCCTTCCGCGGCCGGATCCTTCCCCGGAACCGGGCCGGTGGTTGGGTCATGACCTCCAGTTTGCCACTGCGGCTGGCTGCGCGGTAAGCTGGGCATTGTATGCCGACGAGATGAGCATCAGAAGCAATATTGTTTTGTCTTGTTGTGAGTTGTCATGGCTAGATAGTCGTTGAAAGAGCGATTGTGGATGTATAAAAAGAGAGGAAGGGCCATGGCTAGTCGAGTTCCAGTGTCTGTTGCTTCTTCAGATCTCTCTTTCCATCACAAACACCCATCGGCGACCACGCAGCAGAGTGACTGAATATGTGCCCTGCCAGAGTGTGTAAGTTCCCTTCCAGTGACCTGGAATTGACGGTATCCTGCACTGATGAGGCTGACGGAGAGTTCTGCATGTCACCAGGGACCGAAGACGAGCAGGTGCCGGTTGATGACCTGCTCCGGGGCATCGGGGCCTGGCTCGATACGACCACAGATCATGCCTTGCTGTCAGCCCACTGGCAGTGCAACTCCAGAATCCCACTCGCAGGTAAACCACCGCCCCCAACTGGCCCGAGCTTGCTCTCAGTTGCCCTTCTCCCTTCTTCTCCCTTGGCCATCTCATCTGCAAGGCCGTCCACTGACTTCCGCTTCAGACTTGGATTCGACAGCCTTGGGCAATGAACGCTTTTCGGCCTACTCCCCACCGTGGACACCGTTACGGCTCCGAGGCCAACTCCCTTCCAGCGCTTGGATGGTCCTCTTGGCCGACGTGGCGGAGTTCCGCTGTCAAAACGGAGGGCGAGGAAACGGAGGAGAAACGGGCTGGATCTGGAGCTGCGGGTACTTGGATCCCACTGAAGGGTAGAAAACAGACGGAAATATTCCGTTTGCAGATTTCAGACGACCACGTGAGGACCAAAAGGTTGTCGGCGAGAGAAAAATTAGCTGTTTGAGTCGAGTCACGAGGGTTGTATGCGGGTGAAAGGCAAAGCGAGGTTCGTGAAGTCGACCCCGAAAGCTACCTGCGGGGTACACAAAGTACGTATGGTTAGGAGCACATTTCCAAGTACACGAATGTACCCAACAGAGTTTTCGAACAAAACATAGTTCCTGCAGCATGCATGAAGCAGCCGATTGATGATTTGCTCACTACTCAACTGCGAATCTCCCCTGTCCCTGAAATCTTTCCCAGAGTCGCAATGGAGTCATTATTGTCATGCATGAACGAGGCAACGCCGTAACCAGCGTCGACGTGTCCGACTCTTGACAGCCAAGTTGGGCCAAAGCAGATTGGGATCGGATCGAGACGAGGGATGAGATGAACCGGTCGGCCGATCACCAGTGCATTGGGAACTTTGGAAGGCAATGGCGTTTTGTTCCATGAATGATGAGATGATGGAACTCCGCAGTCTAGACCACGACGGCCACCACGCGCGGGGCCGCTCCACCGGCCGCTTGTGACGCCGGCTGCCTTGGCAAACCCGAACGTGGCGGGAGAGCGGGGACGGAATATGAAACGCGGCGACGAAACGGGTAGGGAAAGACCGGCTAGCACGGCAAAAGCAGCGACAAAACGACACAAAAACCGGGGTGACGACGCAGACAGGGGCTCTCATGATATTCTGGTTCCAGAGTCTATCAGGAAAAAGGGAACCACGTCGACGTTCACTCTGCTCCAAGTGAGGCCCGCTGTCAAGCAGTCCCGCCGCGCGCTGACGGGCTTGACGATCCCGAGGCCATCTCCGAGGTGAGGCGAACCCTCGTCACGGCCGCCCGGCAGGCAATAATCCCTTCACTTCTTTCTGCAGGGTGCACCCATATTACTTGTTGTCCAACTTCATGATCTGTCCGATTATGATGCTTCTCGACCGCCGTCATCTTCCGACTTCCCCTTGACGACGTGTCGGGTAGCCATTGCTCAGGGGAGACAAGAAGACAGGGCATATTATCGACTCTCCCCCCAGGAGAGACAACTCCCTTGGGCGAGTGCTGTGTATTTGGACAGGAGTCACTCCTGCATCAACTAAAGAAACAAAAGAATCCTGTAAAAAAACTAGCAGTAGGTTCACCAAGTCGGCGGGGAAACAGAACGCCAATGGGAACGAGGGTCTGGCTGTTGAAAACACCCAGGCTGCCCGCGCGCGCTCTGTCGCCGACACAGATGATAGGCCCTCGCACCCGCACCGGCAACTTGAAACAAGACAAACGGGGCGGGCAGGCAGGCAGCGCAGGCAGCGCACTTCGTAATTATTCCTTGGGCAGCCTTGCGCCTCCAGCCCTGCCCACCAGAAGCGGCCGCACCATAATTACACCACGGCCCCCAAAAACGTCACCTCGGGCAGACCGAATGCAAATCGGGAATCCCAATTTCAGAAACCGGCCAGTCGACAAACATGAAACCCCCACGTAACATGGAGCGGTGAGCTGGGTTGGGCGAGAGGACCGACGGTGTTGCGCGACTGTTGCGTCCACTACGGGCTTGGCATCTTGAGACCGGTGACCGGTCGCAACTCCGTGCCTAAAGAGGGCCCGAGTCACGCATGACAGATGGGTGGGTGGTAGGCCTAATGGGTGGGTAGGTGGTTGAATGGGCTCGCGGCAGGCAATCCATCACTTGACTGCCGGGGGATCCATCCTTTGTTGGCGAAGGCCAAGTCTTGTTGGACTTTCGCGACTCGAAATACTCTCGCTCTCGCTGTTACTGTCACTGTCGCCCGGTGCCCAGGCTTCTCATCTCTCTCCGAGCTCCGAGCCGACACTGGCCTTCCCTTAGTTTGCCGCCACCTCGGTCAATCGCTCCTCGCTTCTCCTGTCGCATCGCCCGCCGCGTCCAGCTTCAAAAACGGAAGTTCAGGCTCATTGGCCCGGTCTCGATGATCCATTCTCGGTAGTTTAGTCTCAAAACTCAATCTCGATTGCTCATTCTCAGTGGCTCGTTCTCGATGACGATTCTCGATGGCAAAGTCCCGACGGCCTCGTCTCGATCGTCCAGTCTCGATGGTTTAGTCCCGATGTCTTAGTCCCGATGTCTTAGTCCCGATGGCTCAGTCTCGAGAGCCTCATCTCGAACCAATTCGCGATGGCCCGGTCTCGATGGCCAAGTCCCGATAGCCCAGTCTCGATGGTCCAGCATCGAGAGCCCGAAGAAACAAAAGAAAAGAAAAAGAGAAGAGAAAAAAAAAACAAACAGAAAATAAAAGAAAACAGAAAAGGAAAAAAAAAGACAAATCTGGGATTGACGGCAGACTCCTTCCCGCATCGGCGCCATCGTCGTTGCCCAGAGGAGCTGGAGAGGCATGACCCAATGCTCCCTCGCCGAACCAACGTTGTCAGCATTGAGTCCCAGAGACGGGCATAAACGGCCCTCTTGCCGAGAGACACGGCCAGCCGCCCGAGGCACGCCGTTGTGGAACAGACGGTCGCCGGGCCGGGCTGCGTGTGGAGCGACACGGAATCGTCGTCGGAACTGCTTCCGGCACGGCCGGGGGCCGGGTGCCGGGCGAGACAAAAGTAGCACTAGGGATGGGAGCACCTAGCAGACAGTCAGCATGGCAGGCAACCAATTCAAATCTTTTTTCTTTTCATCTATCCGCCCATAACCCATCCATGTACTATGCGACATCACCGCTAACGCCTCCCAAATCATGCAGACATCCTCGAAAACCATCCAAAACCCGCCAAACGCCGATATGCAGACTACATACTCGATACCGTTTCCCTACCACACCTCCCCACCTACCTACTCCTCCGGCCCCGGCCGTCCATCCAACCACTTGCTCATGTACGGCCCATCCAGCCAATACCCCAGCTTCGCATAATAACTCCTCACCCCGACACCCGAAATAACACTAATCTTCTCGCTCCCATGCTCGTCCCTCGCAATCCGCTCCGCCTCCTCCATCAACAGCGTGCCAAAACCCTGATGCTGAAATTTGCGGGGGTCGCGCGCATGCACTGGCACCGCCATACCATACACATGCAGCTCGCGCACCAGACTGGTCGGCTGGCCGACCAGCTCCTCGCGGAACGTGTACTTGGCGGTACACTTGCGCAGGCGCAGCAGCGCGACCAGGATATCCTGCTTGGGGTCCTCGTAGGCCAGGAACGTCTCCCACCCGCCGTTGGCGGCATAGTCGCGCCGGACTAGCTCGATCTGGCTGGGGCGGATCTTGTGCTTGACCTCGTTGACGCCCACCTCGCGCGTGCGCACGTCGCGGCAGGAGGTTCCGAAATCCTTCATGCGCGCCAGCGCCAGTTCGCGCAGGTTGCCGTTCTCGACGCCTGATGTGACGAGTGGCATGGGGATGTCGCGCTGCACGCGGTAGATGCGGGTCCATGGCGGGACGAGGGCGAGGATACGCGCGACTAGGTCGATCAGGCCGTTGGGCGTGTAGTTTTGGTATCGCCCCGTGCGCCAGAGCTCGTAGAGGCCCGTGCCGCGGATCACGAGGGTTGGGTAGATCTTGAGGCCGTCGGTGCGGAAGGCCGGATTCTCGAAATACTCGCGGAACTGGTCCAGGTCGCGCTCCATGCCCACGTTGGGCAGGTCCGGCATCATGTGGCTGACCACCTTGAAGCCCGTGTCCTTGGCCAGGCAAAAGGTCTCGGCGACGGCGGCGACCGTGTGGCCGCGGTTGGTGTCGCGCGCGACGTCTTCGTAGAGGGACTGGACGCCAATCTCGAGGCGTGTGCAACCGTACCGCAGCATGCTGGACAGGTGCGGCTGCAGGCAGTAGTCGGGTCGCGTCTCGATTGTGATGCCCACGCACTTGATGCTACTCTGCTCGCCTGCCCTGACGGCCTCGTCCACGTTCAGCGTCCCGTACCCGCTCAGCGCGTTGTGTAGTTGCGAGATGAACTCGTCTCGGTACGATTCCGGTAGTGACATGAAGGTACCGCCCATTATGATGTATTCAACCTTGTCCACTGAGTGGCCCAGCGCCTTGAGTTGATCCACGCGCCCGCGGGCCTGCTCAAAGGGATCGTACCGCGCACGGATAGCGCGCATCGACGTCGGCTCATATCCGGTGTAGGACTGCGTGCTGTATTCGAAGTCCGAGTCTGGGCCGCCGGGGCAGTAGACGCAGATGTTTCCTGTGTAAGCGATGTGCGGGCAGCGGTGCGGCTTGCACATGACAGCCACTACGGCAATACCAGAAGAAGTACCTAAGGGCGTGTTAGCGGTATGTACCCAAGTGCTGCCGTCAGGGGCGACTCACGGATGGGCTTGGCGATCAGCCTCGGCAGGATGTACTTCTTGTAGTGTTCCGGCACAGCGGCGATGATGGCCGTTAATGGAGGTACATTGTTGATCTTGTGCTTCTTGGCGAATTTGGAGCGTAGCGTGTTGAGGTTGATATCCTTCTGGGGACGCTTGGGATCCTTGACGGCCTCATGGTCCTCGATTAGGGCGCTGGCGATGTCTGCGCAGCATCGGAGGAAGCGCTCGTTTTCTGGCGGGAGATTCGACTCCTTTTTGCGAATTGTCGTGGTTACCGTTGCCGTGGCCATGGTGAATGGATAGACGGGCTGAGATGCCCCATGCGACACTTGCGCGTTGGTATTTTTGTCTTTTCGACTTGCGATTCTGTCGCCCCGCCTCTCCCTCTGCTCTGCGTCAGGGTTCAAGATCTGAAATCTTGGCGGGGTAAAATCGCTGTTAGCCGCCCACGGTTGCCGTGTGCGCATCATTGGGGATGACCCACTTTAATATGTGCTTGAAATAAGTGGACCTCCGGAAGAACACTACCGCCGCGATTGCCGAGAGTTGCCGCTTTCCTTGGCCTGTGACAGCTAGCTGACCCCTGCTAGCGCATTGTTGGTATCAGCTAGAGACAATTTCGGACAGGGTCGCTTGGTTTGAGAAATGACGAAGCACGCTGCATCCCATTGAACGCCGAGACGACAACATCCCATCTGCATCTCGTCGGTCAACCCTCACTCGGTCGTTTCCTTGCGCACTTTACACACAACAAATATGCAGGCTTTCACAAGACAATCGCGGCCTGCTGGCGCTCTTCTGCGCCAGCTTGCCCGGCGCAACTACAGCTCCTCGTCTTCCCCCTATGCCGCGACTATCCCCAACCTCCGCATCAATGGCGACACCAAGGTCCTTTTCCAGGGCTTCACTGGCAAGCAGGGAACGTAAGTCGCATCTACTGGCCTGCTTATCTCGAGCACTCTATGACTCGCGACGCGTTGAACCTCCAAGACTGACATCAATTGGCTCATAGATTCCATGCCCAGCAAGCGATTGCCTACGGTAAACCTCTTCCCACATATGGCAACGGTCCAGGAAAGTTGGGTGGATTCTGATCTGCGCGCTCCAGGCACCAAGGTTGTTGGCGGTACCAACCCCAAGAAGGCCGGCCAAACACATCTCGATCTTCCCGTCTTTGCCAACGTCGCCGAGGCCGTGAAGGAGACGGGCGCGAACGCGACAGCCATCTTTGTGCCGTGAGGAACACCCGAACTCCAATTCCGAAACGCGCTAATGAGCCGCGACAAACAGCCCCCCCCTCGCTGCCGCCGGTATCGAGGAAGCTATCGCTGCCGAAGTCCCCCTCGTTGTTTGCATCACCGAAGGCATCCCCCAACATGGTGAGTGCACGCGCCGGTCCAAAGCAATATAAACACGAACACATTTTCTGACATGCCGTGGCAGACATGGTGCGCATCACGTCGATGCTCAAGTCGCAGAACAAGACCCGCCTGGTGGGCCCCAACTGCCCGGGTATCATTGCCCCCGGCCAGTGCAAGATCGGCATCATGCCCGGCTTCATCCACAAGCGCGGCCGCATCGGCATCGTTAGCAGGTCCGGCACCCTCACCTACGAGGCCGTGAACCAGACCACCCAGGCCGGCCTCGGCCAGTCCCTTGTCGTCGGCATTGGCGGCGACCCCTTCAGCGGCACCAACTTCATCGACTGCCTCAAGGTCTTCCTCGAAGACCCCGAGACCGACGGCATCATCATGATTGGTGAGATTGGTGGCTCCGCCGAGGAGGACGCGGCCGACTTCATCCGCGAGCACAACACGGTCAACGGCGGCAAGCCCGTCGTGTCCTTCATCGCCGGTATCTCTGCGCCCCCCGGCCGCCGCATGGGCCACGCCGGTGCTATTGTCTCTGGCGGCAAGGGCGGTGCCGACTCCAAGATCAAGGCGCTCGAGGCCGCCGGCGTCATTGTCGAACGGTCGCCCGCCAGCCTTGGCAAGGTCCTCCGTGACGAGTTCGTCAGGCGCGACCTTCTCTAAGGGGCTGTGATAGGTAGTACTATCTGAGCCGGTGTACTTGTACATGTTGGAAACTTTTTATTTGTTGCGGCGAGTGAATGGTGATTTCCGCGCAAGCTTGGTGTAGCGAGTAGTTGGGAAACAGGAGACGCGAGGTGGTACTGCATTTACCATATTGCGAAACCTTATAGAACTGGCGGGGCTTGGTGGTCTGGCATAACCTGTTGTGCATTATGAGCCTCGGTGTTATTTTGTAATTGGTAACGTTGTCGAGATCCTATTGATCTGGTGTCAGTAGAGGCTGTCGTTCCGTCTGACCATGAGCACGGGTACACGGCATGTTGCTGTTCGTGTAAGGGGCACTCAGGTGTTGTTGGATTCTGATGTCGAGTGTTTGGCATGCCCCTTTGCCTTACTCGGCTAGAATCTTGTGGTCGCGGAGGAGGGGACGCAACTAAGTCTCTTGCCATCTTGATGGACTGTCCCTGATCGTCCTGAGTGGACATCGACATATGATGAGGCATGTCCTCAACGAGCAGGGAAAGAAAGATATGCGCTAAAAATGCACTGTCTTGCATTCTTGGTCTAGAAAGTTCAAAACGAATAAACCGCAAATCCCATAAAATTATCGCCTGACCCCTTTAACTCCTTTCCGGATGCTTATAGGACATGATGACCCATGCAGGATTTCGCTGTCCTCGCTACAGCTCCTCTGATGCTGCCCCTCCCCCCTTCGTCCATGACTGACCGGCTTCTCACTGTTGGGTGTCGGTGGGGATTATGTGCTGTTCCCCCGGTTTATCAAGACGACCGGGTTGTCCTGCCGCAGCTGGAGCGCATCACTGCTCGCCGAGAAGCCGGGCAGTGATGTCGCCCATGTATGCCTCTTCCAGCTCGTAGTCCTCACCGCCGTTGCGGTCGATACCCACAAAGATGAACGCTTCGACCACCGCGTCGACATCGAAGCCCATGTTGACGAACCGGTCCACCAGGTCCTTGTTGTACCCTCTGTACCTGCAAATCCAGGAGCAAAGAAGCCCACTGTTAGCCCACGTTGTTCCGATTCACCCATGGGCCTGCATTGTTGCCCATTCCCTCCAGCCCAAAACTTACCTTGACGGGTCGTTCTTCACCACCGGCGTCGCCGCCTTCTGATAGTTGTGCGAGAGCATCTCCCTCCTCGGCGCGCCGGCGTACTTGACCGCCCAGTCGTGGGCCTTTTGCGCGAACTCGTTGGGCTGCTCCATCATCATCTTGGCGACCTCGGCGTCTTGCGGGTCCTTTGGGTTCGGCGACTCGAGGAGCATGCGGAGCGAGATGAGCGCCATCTTGATGGTGCCGACGGGCGACCACCCTGTGCCGAGCGTGTCGAGGCAGATTGCTCCCTGGCAGGTTTGCAAAGTTAGCTTGATGGCCTAATTTAAGCTCTCCCCGTCCTGCCTCTAGCCGCACGCAGTGTTTCCCGAGCCTGCTAGGGGACGAGGCTACGGCCGGTCTGCCCCGCGCCATCCGGACAACCTACCGTCACACTGCTGACGTTCGGGTGCCAGATCTTGGTGTCGAACTTCATAATCGGCGATTTGAACGGGTACATGTCTGGAATAATAATATCGATCTGGAAAGTGCCCCCGGCGTAGGGCGTGTCGGGCGGCCCTGGAAAGGTGCCCTTGAGGTGCGTCAAGTTGGCGGGGTCGATCGGGTGGGCGAGCACGCCCGAATTGTCCTTGTCATTGTGGATGTCGGCTAGCTCCTTCGCGATCCGGCGCTCACGGGTGGAAGCCATGATAGGATAAAGATGTCCGAAGCCGGGCCGGGCCGTAGGTGTTTGTCGGGTCGGCGACACGAAGTTGAGGTTGCGGTTCCGAAGCACGGCAGTGGGTGGAGGGACAAACGGCCACCAAAACTTTGGAGGGGTAATGGGAAGGAGGCGGAGGGCCCAGAACGCTGTTTAGCGCAGAGAAACGTGGCAATGAGCGGGGACGATTAAAGCTGTGCGAGGGTGATGGAGATAGAAGAGGGCTCGACTACTAGGAACATGTGAATCGCTTAAAAGTAGGATAGGGAAGAAAGAATGGAAGATTCAGGGAGCAGTGTTGGATAGCTGTCTCTAGGACCTTCTCCGGCTTCTGCAGCTGGTGCCGGAATGAATTCACCAAGTGAGCCTTGCGGGCCGGATCAGGCTCCTGTTCCGCGGAAGGCGTTCGGGTCTCAACTACCTAGGTTCAGGTTTCTGCTAGAAACACCTGACTCTGCTCTGCAGCATGCAGTCAACTGCACCGTCGCCGCTGATAAGTGGAGTTTAGTTGCATGTTCTTGCCATTCGATTGCGCAGATGGATGGAGAGCCGCCTTCTCTGCACAGTGTCGGTTTAGGCAGAGACAGTTTGACGCACGGATTGATTCGGTCCAAAAATGGACCAAGACAGCTGATGCCATTGGACGGCGCTCCACAGCCTGGTCCGTGCATGGTTGGCGCGTCGCTCTGCCGCCTGGTGGATGGCTCCCAACGACTGGAAGCAGCTCGCAGCATCCTGGAAGCTTGCACTGCATCATACCTGAGCCAACTACTCCCAAACCGCCTCGAAATCAGGCATCTCGCACCGCCATCCCCTTTCCGCTCAAGAAGCGCCTCGCAACATCATTTGATTCATATCTCAACACAGTCGCGAAGCGATCGTTAATTGTACCACTCCAACCGGGGTCGTACTGCACCGACACCATGGCAAGTTGCGCCGCTGGAGCTGGGTCGTTGGGCGCAAGCTGACAACCTTTGCAGGGCCAGAATCAATCGGGCATGGGCGGTGGCCAGGATGGCCGGGATGAGAAGGGCAAGAAGGTTTGACTTTCCGACGGACGATTGCCGAAGCCGGTCGACACTGGACCTGGCTAACCATCTTCCCCGCCGCAGAAGGACAAGCCCAAGTATGAGCCGCCGCCGAGACCTACCACGCGCATCGGGCGCAAGAAGAAAAAGGCTGGCGGCACCAGCGCTGCCGCGAAGATGCCTCCTGTCTATCCGACGAGTAGATGCAAACTGCGCTTACTGCGCATGCAGCGCATCCACGACCACCTGCTACTCGAAGAGGAATACGTCGAAAACCAGGAGCGCCTCCGGAAAGCAAAGGCGGTTAAGGATAATGCGGCTCCCACTTCGGAACAGGAGTCGTCGGACAGGATGGCCGACGAGCGCGGCCGTGTTGATGACATGCGAGGCAGTCCCATGGGCGTCGGCACTCTTGAGGAAATGATTGACGACGACCACGCGATTGTCTCCAGTACTACCGGCCCAGAGTACTACGTCAGCATCATGAGCTTCGTTGACAAGGATCTGCTGGAACCCGGTGCTAGCGTTCTGCTGCACCACAAAACAGTCAGCATCGTTGGTGTTCTCACAGACGATGCGGATCCGCTTGTCAGCGTCATGAAGCTGGACAAGGCGCCCACTGAGTCATATGCGGATATTGGTGGTCTGGAGCAGCAGATTCAAGAGGTGCGAGAGTCGGTTGAGTTGCCGCTGCTGCATCCAGAACTTTACGAGGAGATGGGCATCAAACCGCCCAAGGGTGTCATTCTTTACGGTGCTCCGGGTACCGGAAAGACGCTGCTCGCCAAGGCCGTGGCGAACCAAACATCTGCAACCTTCTTGCGCATTGTCGGCAGTGAGCTGATTCAGAAATACCTCGGCGATGGTCCCCGGTTGGTCCGCCAGTTGTTCCAGGTAAGCATTACGGGAAAACTTTCGAGAAACCACTGCTGACAATCTCCAGGTCGCCGCCGAGAATGCGCCCTCCATTGTGTTTATCGACGAAATCGATGCCATCGGCACGAAGCGATACGACTCCACATCAGGTGGCGAGCGTGAAGTGCAGCGGACAATGTTGGAACTGCTCAACCAGCTGGACGGTTTCGACGACCGCGGAGATGTCAAGGTGATCATGGCAACCAACAAGATCGAGACGCTTGACCCTGCCCTCATTCGGCCGGGTCGTATCGACCGCAAGATCCTGTTCGAGAACCCCGACCAGAACACAAAGCGCAAGATCTTTACGCTACACACCAGCAAAATGTCTCTGAACGAGGATGTCGACCTGGAGGAGTTCATTGCGCAGAAGGACGACCTGTCGGGTGCTGACATCAAGGCCATCTGCTCTGAGGCCGGTCTCATGGCTCTGCGAGAGCGCCGCATGCGCGTGCAGATGGCCGACTTCCGCTCCGCGCGGGAGCGGGTGCTGCGCACGAAGCAGGAGGGCGAGCCGGAGGGGTTGTACTTGTAGTGTCGCTGTATCATCGGCGGAAGCGGCAGGCAGATGAAGCGTGAGAATGACAAATAGACAATCATTTTGTGATTCCAGGCGGAAGTCCCAGCTTGGTTACCTGTGTGCAAGCACTAGGTGTTGTGAAGCGTTGTCGTAGTCGTCTAAGGCGAGGGAGAGCGGTGTAAATCCCCCTCCTTGTAAACTGCCCCTTTCACTTCGTTCCAGTCGTAATTTTACTCAAGTGGCCTGAGAGATTTCCATCGGGGATGACGTAAATGAGGCCAAGGCCCCAGCAGCGACAAAAAGTATGGTGGGGATCGGAGATCCGAGAGCAAAAGGAATGGGAACTGTGAGGCTCGAACTCACGACCTCAGGATTACTCGAGTGTTTAACCCGATCATACTATTGTATGAGACCTGCGCTCTTCCAACTGAGCCAAGCTCCCGTAATTGGATGAGAGTCATGACATGAGTCAGAGCTTATGTGACTGCTGCTTAGGGTAGAGCGCATTCCACCAAATACGCTTGGCACTTAATCGAGCAGCATTTCTTGATGGTGGTCGGTTTAGCTAGCGTATCGTGGATTTGGTCATTTTCTTCCAGAGAGTTGAGACGTTGAGCTTTTTAATTTAGGTAATGTTCAATGGAAAGACACTTACACAATTTACCCCTGACTCAAACACACACCTAAACTGGACGAAGTACCGATGCAGTGTCAACGAAACTTTTAAGGCAAGAACTAGGGTAGTTGTCCATGGCAGAACAAGCAGAGTTCATAATTTCCCATACTCCTTCAATTGGTACTCTCTTGTATTTTGACATTCCACCACCCAGACGTTGGAAAAACTCAGTGTTGGTGGGAAAAAAACGTTGAGTGCGTCAAAGCTGTAGTTGTCCGCCACGTTTCCAGTTGAGTCCTCGGGCAATCTTCTTCTTAGTCTACCTATTAGAGCATTTGCAAATAGGTATCTTGAATGTAAAATTGACGGTGCAACCGACCCCTGTATCCCACGATATTGACATCCTTGTCATATTTGCAGCACTGAGGGCAGGCTAATCCGCGACACAGACACCTAGGTTCTGACAGTCTATAGGACTCGAGCTTGTATTCAAATTCCAGATGGCATGAGCTTGGAGTAATTGCCGGCGGACAAGACGGAACAATCGTTCTCTCGTACTCGCGACCAATCTTGAATTCTTTAAGCACAAACGTTGGACCATCATCCGACCTGAGCCGGAGAAGGGGGGGTGGCATAATTATTAACTGACATGTGAATGTCATTTTTACCAATCTTCCTGCAAATGGCCCGCTTGACTTTAACTTAACTGGATTAAGCTTTTAGGTGAAGTGGTGTGGAACGGGTTCTTCGCCGTCCGTTGATCTCAGGTCAGATACTAAATAAGAGCGATCTTCGGAGCCTTAACTCAACTTATGTTTTTTTTTTAAAAAAAAAGGAACATAGGATGGCAGAGAAGCGTTATTCCTACGTTCTTGCAGTACGGAATGAAATGTTTACATTATGAACAGGGAACGGCGAAGAAGCTGGACGATACAAACATTTGATACATTTGACCATTTGACTACTTAAAGCCAAACCCCATGGATGACTCTAGAAGCAACATCTCAAGTCTGAGAAGCCCGGAACTGGTCCCATCAAAAAGGCAAGACATGGATAAGGCATGATAAGAAACTTGGACATTGTGAAAAAGGCTCCATTAGTAAGGCAATCATCGTAATGGATTTAGGAAGAATGTTCTTCGTCCCATGGGCCACTACATCTCACATGTGGATTGGTTGAGTATTGAAGATGACATTTCTATAACGGTTGTCAATCCTCGGGCCACGGGCAGAATTTATGCCACATAACAGCGATATATTCTCGAAATTCCGATATGACACAGAGAGTTTAGGTTTTGTATCACAATTGCACTTTCTCAGCGGCAGAGATGAGCTTTGGCATGTCACTCGGGATCGTCACGTCAAAGGCAAAACCGGCCAAGAGCTCAACAACATATGACATCGTGGCCAACCAACACTGTCCAAGAGTCATGTATGGCTAGAGCCGTTGAAGAAGGTAACTGCTGTGCCTCATGAATGCTGTGTCGTATCAGGGCCTAAACTTATACCAGAGCTTCCCCAAAGCAGAGCATGTAAACATCCCCTCTCCCTTGGCATCAACCAACTGCAAGACATCGACGGCTTCAGGTTCCATCATGGGTTCCATGACAAAATAGGAAGCGCACACACAATCTTCCTCGTTGAAAACATGGCAGATGAATATGGCTTGTGCTGGCTAAATGAATGTCATTCCTCTCATCTGCCTACCCGTCAAGGTACCCAAACTCCAAAAACGGTGACCTCGGAAGATTTTCACATGAACTGCCGAGGAATAAACGACCATACGTCATGTATCCACCCGTCCCCTGATCTCCTGTTCAGATTCCCATACATTCCCATGTTGAGCAAGCCCCTGCTGCAATATAGCTGAGGATAACGAGTGTTGAACAGCTGGTTCATGGGTGAAGTGGAAGATTGACATCCCCGGTAAAAGGGCAGACCCGAACAAAACACCATGATGAGATCCAACGAGACATCACCAACGAGACATGGCCAACGTCCTCATGAACATCCCCGCAACCCCCTCCATTGCATTCACTGCTAGACTCGCAAGTACAGATTATGTGTCGTTCAATTCAGCGTAAGCGGGGCAATGGCCGAGGCATTCAGCGGTCATGAAGCGAGGCCTGACTTAACAGCACCTCTAGCAACATCATCACGAAGCCTTTCCGCCAGAGCCGGGTATTTGTGTGTGCTTTCCTCACCCCATGCAACCAAGTCTCCATTTGTTGATCTCATTTATTTTATGAGTTCCCAAGCCTGGGACGCACAGTGAGTCAGATAGCCGTTGCCCATCCCCACCATCCACGCAAATGAAGTCGATGCCCTGAACCACGGCGCCAATCTAGAGTGAAATCGCATAAAGGACACAGAGGGTTGCGAGTGGCTACCATGTCTAGTAGCCGAAGGCCGTGAGGGCCTCCGCCGTCTTCGTATCGACCTTCGCCGTCTTCTTCGCCTCGGTGAGCTGTCTCGCGGCCAGCTTCTTGCGCTCGTAGTAGGCAGCGCCCTTGGCCTTGCGCCTCTCCTCGAGCCTGTCACACGGTTAGCATTCCGCTGCGTTCCCAGCCGCAGCTGCGCGGCCCGAGTTCCACCACCAGCTACGCACCTCGAGACAACATCCTGGTACTTCCAGCCAACCTCGTGGCTGAGGCGGCCGACGGTGCAGTACTTGCGGCCGGGCTGCAGGCGCAGGACGCGGAGAGCCTGGGGAACGACCATCTTCTTCTTCTTGTCGTACGGGGGAGGGACGCCCTCGAAGACCTTGAGGCGCTCAAGGGCGGCAGCACCGCGGGCGGTCTTGTGGGGGATCATGCCGCGGACGGCCTTGTAGAAGATGCGAGAGGGGGCGCGGAAGTGGAAGGGACCTGCGGGCAATCAGAATCGCGCAACTCGAGCTGGGCGTTCATGGGGGGTTTCGACTCACCACCGCGGGTCGGGTTGTACCGGGTCATCTTGCGGAGGTAGGCGTGGTACTTGACTGTGTCCGATTGTTAGCCTGCCGGTTCCTCAAGGCCCCCATTCCACCGATGCGATATGCGAAGATCCCGACACCCCAAAGCCGTCTTTCCCAAACTCGGAGTCCCCCGTCGTCCATGAATCGCAGAATCTTATTCGAAATCGAGTAGTGAAAGGCTGGTACGTACGCTTCGCGCGGAAGAACTCGCCCGAGATGTTGAGGTCCTCGCAGCGGACAACGACGATCTTCTGGCCGTTGAGGAGCTGCTTGGCGACGATGCTGGCCAGGCGGCCCAGCAGGTGGCCCTTGCCATCGATCACGACCTGTGTCGGAGCCGAGTCAGCGGTCTGTAACTCGCACTATCACCACTTCCCGACCATGCCATCGCCGGCCGAATTCGGTGCGTCGGTCGGTCCAATATTGCGTCGCGAATTCGGGGCGGCAATGGCGTCGCAGAGCTTGGTGATGCAGTTAACTTGGGGGCGGGCAAACATACCACAGACTCGAACGAAGACATTTTGTGATCGAGTAGCAGCTGGCTGCTTCCTTACCCTTGTGATGTTGATGGTCGGTCTTCGACTTTTTTGTGTGTGTTGAAAATTGGCCTTGTGCAGTGAGTCCAGCGAAAATGCGCTAGTCCGGATCTGGCCGGGGTGGAGGTGCGTTGATTGCTGCCTGAGGTTGAAGAGGGTAGGGTTAGACCTACAGCGCCCGGACGAGGTGGGGCGAGGTTCCCCGGATCCACCAGGTGTCAGGCAAGACCGAGACGAACAACTTGCAACTGTCATCGACGGTGGACGACAACATCAATCAGCAATCATTCACGCCCAGGACTGTAATGTTTTTATTCATGTTTTAGTTTTTAGCCGTGGTCTCTCGTATCAACAGGACGACCACCCACTTTCAATTAAGCTTTATAATGAGAAGAGATGATGACGAATCCTGCATTCGAGCCCATGAAAACGCCTCTCAGCGGAAGACCGAAACTCAACAGCTCCTATTGCGCTTCCGCCATGCTCAATGCTAAAATGCCTGCATGAATATTTACGGGCATGTAGAAACAACCCCTGCGAAAGCCGTCATCGGCCCGCGGTCATGAGGAGAATCGAATGTACGACCAAGATTAGTGAAATTAAGCGGAAACGAAATACCCATCAAACAGACAGATGGCGTGCTCCTGGAAACAGAACAGCTAGTAATATCGCGACTAGAGGTCGGAGAAGAGGGCGTGCCCGCTCTCATCACTTGGCGTCATCGATATCTTTCAAGACCGCCTGGACCAGTCGCACCAGCTCTTTCCTCCTGCCGCGCGCGCCCTCCTCCTCGGACGTGTCGATGGCGTCGAGTTTCAGGAGCACATGCTGCATGACCGTTTCGGAAAGCTTTCGGTGCTCATCGACGCGCTTCTTCGGGTCGGCGGGGGGGTTGGCGGCAAATTCGACGCACAATGGCCGGAGTTTGGTGTTGAAGTAGGCGGCGATGTTGTTGAGCTTCTCGATGGGGCCTCCAGGGATACCGGCAGGGGCGCTGGCGACGGAAGCAGCCGAGCCAGAGGGAGACTGGGTCCGGACTCTCGAGGCTGCTCTCCTCCTGCTGTCGTCCATCATATCCGGGCGGAGTGAGCCGCTGTCTCGCGGGCTCCGGTTACCCCACCGGCCGGGTCTAATGGGCCTTCCGGAGTCCTCTTGCGGGTCATAGGTCTGACGCCCGTCGCGGCCAACGACGACAACCTCCTCGCCGCTCTCGCTGCCGTTCCCGGGACTCGATTCACCGAAAGTCATCAGGATCTCGCTATTGTTTTTGACGCCATAACCGCGCACGGGGGCGTCAGAATCCTTTAGACGACGGCCCTTGTAGAACAGCTTGACCCGTTTCGCCTGGCGGTCCGAAAGGTCCATGATCATGCTGACTCGCTCCCGTACGTCGCTGACCAAGAGTTTCCCATCGCCGATAGAGAAGGCGGGAAAATGTTCCGGATACGTGACGCCGTTGTGCTTGATCAGGATGACATCGTCCTCGGGTCGGACGTAAGCCTGATTCGGGGCAGAACTCGAGTAGTCGTCGACGATGTGCGAACGGGGCATGTACGGCCGAGGCATATCGAGGCCGTGGTCTTCCAGGTCAGCCGAAGTGATGTAGCTGAAATCCTCGTCCGTCACATGGGGCACATCGCCGTAGCCCAGAGTAGAGCCGAAGGGGGAGAGGGTCCCGCGGCGTGAGAAGCCATAGCGACGCATGATTCCTGACTGTTTCTTACCGGCTCGTGCTGCGATAGCTGGGATGGCGCCGAGTAGAAGGATGACACCGATGGTGGTGTAGAGCACCGTCGGGGAGAGGCCGGTCGTCGACTCGAGGTAATCGGTCGCACCTGACAGACGGTCGGCAGTCGTATCCAGGTACGTCTGCAGTGATACCAGAAGGTTCAGAAAGGCCGATGTGAGGTTGTTGGCGAAGTTGGTGAACGAGGCACTGGGTGATGCCCAAACTCCTGAACCGGAAGCCACTTTGACGACTGGAGGTTGGTCTTACGACAGATGCCGTCGACCCGATATTTGTAGGAAGGAGAGGAGGACGGGAACCGTCTCGTGTTAGCCGGTTCGTCGCCTAGTGCGGTGGATGCGGAGGGCAGAGGGATCGTAGTGTCCGTTGGGCGGATGCATCAGAGAGCGTTCGAGACTGGCAGGGCCAATGACCACGTTTGAGGCTCGAGTTGACGCCCTTGGTAGGAAGCACAAGACGTGTTGTCCTCGCACCAGAATTCCGGAAGAGGAAAGAAAACAACGCTATTCGGACGATCTCTGCCTTGGGAAATCAGGGTTCTTTGGTGGTAGGTGTGTCGTCTTGTTCTCGGCAGGCCGATTTGCGGATGGGTTGGGTGGCGGCTGTCTGTCTTGAAGAACAGGAAGTCGCTTCGAGGTTGCAAGGGTGCCAAATTTCTCAACGGATGATCCCGTGGCCTGAGGACCCCGCCTTTAGTGTGGATCCAGGCCCCGCTGCCAGCATTTCGATCATCCCAATTCGTCATGCCCAGATCTCGATTTCCTCCTGCCCAATCTTCAAACCTCCGAGCTGCAACAATTGTCCATTGTTATCAAGGCTCAACAGTTATTCAATGCGAGTATCCGAGAAGTATTTCCAGTGGCTCATCCGGAATCCACCGGTAAACATGCCCCTTTGGTGGCATTGGTCGCCTCGCCAGCAGCCCAGCCGGCTTCTTGCAGTCTTGCCTCAACTTTGGACTCCGTACCACATGGATCAACGGATGTTAACGTGTTGGACCGAACGGGTGTTCAGATCGTCCGTTCCTTGAACCACTCGCCGCTTTGCCCACCCGACTGGCTAGGATTCCACCACGAGGCTCGATATGATAATCATTTTCAAGTCGAAGTTTGCCTCCCGGCATTGGGCCTCGGGAACCTGACAAATCACCTATTCAAACCAGAGACAGTGAGGTCATGCCTCAAGTCTAATCGCCCTTGCTTGCCGGCTTAGGGAACAATATGCACTGCGAATAGCCTCGTTATTCCTTGATGACTACTTACGGCAGCTCTGTTACGGCATCTCTGTCTCCGGTGCTGTCAAAGTGCAATCGCCTGATCCTTCTCCATCTCCTGTCAGGAGATGTCTTTCAATTGCAGGGGTCACCGGCTTTCGCATTACAGCACGGGCCACTTGCGTCATGGGCGTTTCGGGGTTTTGCAATCGAGATCCAGAATTGGAAAAGCGGATCTAGTCCCTCGGCTTGGCCCGGTGTCAAATCTCAAATCTTTGAAGCCGGCACTTGTCTTGGGCTTCAAAAAAGTTCCGAATCAACGCTCCTGGCTCAGTCAGCAGTACTTGCATTGTCGTATCATCAAGTTCAGCGCGCACATTCTTTCCTCGCTTACGCGATCGCTAGAGTTGACAAATCCACTGCATTTCGCCATCGATTCAGGCCCGTGTAGCCGCTTGAAACTTGCCGTTCGTTTCCGCTGCAAGCACTGCCGATAAAAGGAGTCCACCCCCACTGTCTTTTTCTCAAACGTCACCACCCCGCAACGACGTCCATGTCCTTCATCTTCCGCAGACTATTCTCTTCGACTCCATCCGCAACCATGGAAGCCGCCCAGAAGAAAGCCCAGCAGCTGATCGATGACAATGCTGTCAGTACGTACTTGTTGCCTCTTCCTACCCTGCCATTGTGGCGCCCATGCAACTGCGGGAGCTAATGCGCGTCTTTCTTCAGTGGTCTTCAGCAAGTCGTACTGCCCATACTGCAACAATACCAAGCGCATCCTCGACGGGCTAGACGCCAAGTACAAGGCGTACGAGCTCAACCAGGAGAGCGACGGTGATGACATCCAGTCAGCCCTGCACGAGATGACGGGCCAGCGCACCGTGCCCAACATTTTCATCAACCGCGTCCACATCGGCGGCAACTCGGATCTCGAGGCGGTTGTCAAGAATGGCAAGGACGGCAAGAAGATTGAGGTTCTGCTGAAGGAGGCTGGAGCTATCGAAGATTAGAGAGTGCGTTGGAGTGCAGTTTGGTCTGATTTCTCGTCGGTTCAAGTTGGGATACCCAAAGTTCAAATAGACGGGCCATAGGACCCATTATCAAACGTAGCCTTATCGCTTGATAGAACCGGCTGGGAAGAATGATTTGAGCGACACAACTCAGATGTAATACGCGCCAAGTTCGCTAGGATCTATGTGATACATATCGTACAAGCATGAGATACACGGCCTGGATGGTCCCAGGCTACACCCTTGTGTTAACCACAGGTACGACCTGCGTAGCCACGGTGCCCACGGGCCTCTCCACAAACTCCATGATGCCCTCAACAATACTCTTCCGCGCCGGTTCACTTGCAACCTTCTTTCCACCCAAATAATTCAGCCACAGCGCCCTCGACACCCGCTCGTCCTCCACAACACCAATCAGCTGCCTCCCGGCCGGCCGCTTCTCCTTCTTGTTCGCGCCGCCATCATACGCAATGCTCAACCGGCCCGTCTCATCCCGCACCAGCAGCAGCTCCTTCTGCTTCGGCACGGTCCCGCGGTTGAAAACCCCCCTAAACTGACGCATCGCCTCGCCAAACGCGTCGTCATCCGCCCCCTTGCCCGACAGCGTCGGTGCGCGGGCCTGGATGGCGCGCACGAAGCCGTCGCGCAGGTGGTGGAAGTCGGTGTCGCGCACGGGAATCACGCGGAACGCCGAGCGCGCGGGCACGCCCGAGGCCAGCAGCTCGTCCCACGCGCGCTCGCTCTCGGCCGGGTCAAGCAGGGCGGCGCGCAGCTGGTCGCGCTCGCCGGGGACGAGCGTCGTCGCGATCGGGTTGATCTTTTTGG
The DNA here is from genome assembly GCA_017139535.1 of Trichocladium uniseriatum. Lineage (NCBI taxonomy): Eukaryota > Fungi > Ascomycota > Sordariomycetes > Sordariales > Chaetomiaceae > Trichocladium > Trichocladium uniseriatum. Next base: position 984,426 of record WOUO01000004.1, on the reverse strand, counting down.
TCAGGGCGTTTTGTAAGGCCGCGATGTCGGATGTGGCGACGTAGTAGCCGACGAGGTAGACTTGCAGGTTGATAAAGGTCACGGTGCGCACGCCCAGGCCGACGAGGGTGTACTCGGTTGTGGCGCCGTGGGAGGTCGTCGTCAGGGTTGCGGGTGTGAGGGGGTCGGTCTGCGCGGAGTTGGTGGAGAGTGGGGTGGTGTAAGACGGCAGGTCGAGGGTGCGCGGGAAGGTCGGGACGGTGCTGTTTCCTGTCGGGACGATCTCGTGGCCGTCCTCATCGTGTACTACCACTTTGCGGTCTGCCGCATTGGTTCCAGAGAGGGGGTCCGACGACGGGAGGTTGGCATCCTGTTTTATGGGCTTGGATAGTTCGACTTTGAGTTTGTAGGCTGTGTAGATGAAGGAGACGACGCCGGCGATAGCGCCGCTCCAGAGAAAAGTGCGCCGGTTTCGGTGGTAATTCTCAGACTGCTCCGCAAGCTGCCGGATGTTGAGGTTCTCGACTGCGCGGCCCGATCGCCTGCCGCGGCGGGTGAGGAATGTCCGGCGCGGGACATGGACCTGGACCGCGGCTGTCGTTGGAGGCCGGCAGAGCGGGCGAAACGCGGATTGTCGCAACATGGTGGTTTGTGGCGCTGCAAGCAAGCAAAAACAAATTTATTTCCGATCTCCTCCTCAGCTTTGACTGTCCTTCATGACCTTGAATCGTCGTGTTTGGTCCGAGTGCCCCGCTCTTGCAGCAGAAAAGCCAATTCCGAGCTCCGTGCTTCGAGCAGCTTTTTGATTTGACATCATGCTCTCTACCCCCTGCGCGCGGTTCGTCATTCCTTCGCTTCCAGGCCTGTTCCGCCCAACTGCCGAGAATCAGCCGATGCATCCCGCAATGCACAATTCTTCAGGTCCATGCCGCTAAACCTAAACCGAGTTTATTAAAAGAAACAACTACCAAAGTCTCGCCATTCTTGCATCTTGACATTGTCAACAAAGTGATGTTACGACGTTGCTGCCTTTCTGTCAAGTGTAGGGGGTAGCGTTATGCCTGCCCAGGGAAATGAGGCCAGCGTATGCATCTTCGGAGGTTCGAGCGCCTCGGCATCCCGTCCATTCCACAACATTGAGCGTTCCGTTGCGTGGGGCAGAAATCAAGACAGACCAAGACAGCGACCACAACTGCTAAGACAACAACTGTTTACCTTGCATGCATGATACATATTCAGTCATTGCTTCTAATCTAGAATCCAGAGTCGCATACGTCAGTTACACAGCTAACAATTTTCAATGACCGAGGTGTTTCGAGGTTCGCCTTACAGCACCAACAATGGCACCTCGAGGTCAGGAGGCGGGGTGTAAAGAAGCATCCGGGATCCCTCCGGGGTCCCTTCAAGACAGCTGCCCTCTCATCTTAAATCGAGAAGCGCCATTCACCTTCGGAATTATATCCGGCAAACAGCCTGATCTTGAAATTCCAAAAACAGACGCGCCATCTGAATCATGGCGCGGCTACTGCCATGCACCTAACGGCAGGACGCGCGGTCTGTCATTATGTCGAAGTGATTATCGGCGATTAAGACCTCCGACTGTCCGACGATTTCTTTCCACGCCTGTCGGCAGTGACCCTTTTGATGTCAGATACTGACGAAATAATTTGTCGCTGGTAGTAAATTGTTCGTGTGATGCTTGGACTACCTGAGCGCCGTTGGCTGCCCAGGAATGCCCAAGCGGGCTGCAGGCCGTTGCAAGCCTCCTTGCACCGCATTCCTTGAGCACAATAGCTTTCTGTATTGATTCATTGGGGGAGAAACAAACACAACAGTGCCACCGCCTGACTTTTGCGCAACCCTCCGACTGAAAGTGACTTCACTTTTCTGCAAAACAAAGCAGTGGCCGAAGTTCCGAGCGTGACCAATTCCCAAAGGTGGCGCCCCGCTTCCAGGGTTGCCCTCTCCCGCCCTGCAGCGCTCACTCGCCAGGTTTTGTCCACCTGCAACCACCGCCGGCAGGAACAACGAACCACAGCTGGCGCAGCATTCAACTCCACAGCAGTCGGGCGCATTTCATCAACCCATCAAAGTTCGACTCTGCGATATCTACTTATTACTCCCACCGACCGCTTATTTCGAATCCCATTTCCTCAATCAAACCGGGACCATCCATCTTCGCCGCCCGATTCATGCAGCGGATCGTAACCCCGGCTCTTTTGATCTTGTGCCTTCCTTGTCCTGACCCAGCTCGCTTAAGGCTATTTTGGGCTGGGTCACCCACCCACCCACCTGTTCCCAGCCTGCCCCCCCTGCTGACAACTGACGGGGTCAGCGCCAACAGCCCACTCCACATCACATCGACGGTCGGTCGCCTCCACCGTCATCGCATTCTACCTCGCACAACACAACAAACAGCGTCTGCGCTGCGCGACAGACATAGCAGCAACCATGAGAGAGCGCGCTTCCCTCGACATGATCGCCGATCCGGGCGCGTCCGGCGTGCTGGCCGAGGCCGCGCCCGCCCCCGAACCCCAGCCTGGGACCAATATCGACATCGAGACGACCCGGCAGGCACGGGAGGTCGAGGACTCACGGTCAACCTCATCCACCAGCTCCCCCGCCCCCGCCGATAACGAAGAGTCCGACTTCTTCCTGGGTGCCAACGATTCCCAGTCGTCCCTCGGCGTTCCCAATCTGCAAGACATGCAGGTCAACGACGTCGAGTGTCTGTCACCCGTCCACCGCTTGCCGAACGAGATCCTGATCGCCATATTCGCCAAGCTTAGCAGCACGGCGGATATCCTACATGTCATGATGACCTGCCAGCGGTGGGCCCGCAACGCCGTCGACATTCTCTGGCATCGCCCGTCGTGCTCCAACTGGGACAAGCATATCATGGTCTGCCGGACCCTCGGCGTCGAGCATCCGTACTTCTTCTACCGCGACTTTGTGAGGCGCCTCAACTTGGCCCTTCTCGCCGACTTGATCAACGATGGCAGCGTTATGCCGTTCGCTAGCTGCACCCGGATCGAACGCCTGACCCTCACCGGCTGCGTGAATTTAACGGATTCCGGTTTGATCGCCCTCGTCAACGACAACAGCCATCTCTATTCGCTCGATATCTCGCGAGACGCGCAAATCACAGAGGCTTCAATCTATGCCATCGCTGCCAACTGCCCACGGCTCCAAGGCCTGAATGTATCCGAGTGCACGAGGATCTCGAACGAGAGCATGATTCAGCTCGCACAGCGTTGCAGGTTTATCAAGAGGGTAGGTCGCTTCTTGCTCTCTCGAGTTGACATGTGCTAATACATCTGTTACAGCTCAAGTTGAACAAATGCGCTCAGTTAACCGACGACGCCGTCCTTGCTTTTGCTGAACATTGCCCCAACATCCTCGAGATCGACCTGGAGGAATGCCGACTCATTGGCAACGAGTCCGTGACGGCCATCTTCACCAAGGCACGGGCCCTCCGCGAGCTCCGACTCGTTAGCTGCGAGCTAGTCGACGACTCGGCCTTCCTCGCGCTCCCTTCCAACAGGACCTATGACCATCTGCGCATTCTGGACCTCAGCTCTTGCCAGAGACTCACCGACCGCGCGGTAGAAAAGATCATCGCCGTTGCGCCACGGCTTCGGAACATCGTGTTGCAAAAGTGCCGCAACCTGACGGATGCTGCCGTCTATGCTCTATCCAGTCTCGGCAAGAACCTGCATTACCTTCACCTCGGCCACTGTGGAAACATCACCGATGATGCCGTCAAACGCCTCGTGACGTCGTGCAACCGTCTCCGCTATATTGATCTCGGCTGCTGCACCAACCTGACCGACGACTCGGTGGCCAAGTTGGCGACCCTTCCCAAACTCAAGAGAATCGGTCTTGTGAAGTGTGCCAGCATAACCGATAATAGTATCATCGCCCTGGCGAACGCGAACCGCCGAGCTCGCATGCGCAAAGATGCCTACGGGAACCTGGTTCACGGCGAATACAGCAGCAGCCATAGCAGCCTCGAGAGGGTTCACCTGAGCTACTGCATCAACCTGACCCTGAAGGTAAGAACTGGCCTACCCTCTCGTCTAGCGCTTTGTTGACTCTAACTGGTGCCGCAGAGCATTATGAGGCTCCTCAACTGCTGCCCCCGACTCACCCATCTCAGTTTGACTGGTGTGCAGGCCTTCCTTAGACAGGACCTTGAGCAGTTCTCCCGCGATGCCCCCGAGGGTAAGTTCTCTCCAGCGTCTGAACAACTCATCATGTACTAACACCGGTTTCCTAGGATTCACGGACCACCAACGGTCGGTTTTCTGCGTCTTCTCCGGTGAAGGTGTCCTCGGCCTACGCAAGCACTTAAACGGCATTGAGAGGGAGAGCCAGGGCATGAATCTTTCCATGCGCGGCGGCCCCCCGGCAGGTGCTCCCATCTTCCCCGCAGTTGTGAACCCGCCTCCACCGCATATGCAGAGTGCCGATGACGGTTTCGATGAAGTGGACGCAGTCGATGATGACGACGGCCTCGACGATGGTTCCGAGATGGTCATTGACACGCAGCCATTGCTCCACAATCACAACACTGGCCTCGGCGTCCCGCCAACAGCATTGGGAACCATCCCCGTCCCTCCTCCCATACCGCCGACTGCCTCGCACGCCCATCCCGTCAACCCAAATCCTTTTGGCTACGTGGCCGGCCATCCCCCCTACATCCCGCAGCAGCTTCCATGGAACAACGGTCCTGTAGGGTTCGTCCAGCCTACATCCCCGCCTCCTGGCGTCCCCGGCGGGCAAGACGGAGCTGGCGATGGCGTAGGTTCAAGTTTGGCGACACTGGCTAGTACGGTCGGTGCGGCCGGTTCGGATCCTGCATTCCACGAACCCGCAGCGCCCTTGACCACGGAGGCCGGGCCAAGTACCGCATCTCTCCACAATACAGGGCCGATCGAAACCATGGCCAATGTACCGACCGAGCAGGGCCAGAGTGGTTCTCCAGGACCGGTGGATGCAGATCAACCGCCCGGTAGCGCAAGTCCTGGGGGTGCTTAGACCCTAGGGTAGCGCTTCCTGGATCTGAGAACACCCCTAGACGTGGTTTCGACCTCGGATGGTTTATGGGACAACATCGCAGGCGTTAGGCAATGGACCGCGGGAGTGGTTTATCAGGTTGTTTTGAGGTTGTTTTGCGTGTGTTATGGTACTGTAGTTGGCACGGGCAACTGCGTGGCAGGGATTTTTATTAGAGCTTCTGAATCATGAAGGCGAGGAGGGATCATCGATACCCCAGGACACCCTCACCATTTTTAGCACTACAGGGAAGGAAGGGCCTAGTGGGATTTTCTTTTCTTACACGACTTGTTTACATCACTCATGAGTTGGACGCGGTATATTCTCATGCCGCTTGGTCGGTGGCTTTAGGGTTGGGGTTGGGTTTTTTTTTTTTTTGGTCGGCATGCTTTACTCTGCTTTGGTATTCTGAGAACGATTGGTATGATGATGCATGTTACCCACAGTGTAATGAGAGTTTTGTCATGCCCTTGGTCGTTTTCGTGATTTATGATGCGTGAGCTTTTGCGTTTCGTCTCTTGGTGAGGGAACAGAGAAACACAACTAATATGACGGGTCGTGGTTTCATTTGGCAACGAACGGGGAGTTTATTGATTCATGCTTGAGTTAATGCTTGGGACGGTTCTGCTTGTGGCGCCATAATACAAGGCTATTGGTTTGTTAGAGGGGAAGGGGAAAGATCATGCATCGATTCGTGAGCTCGAGAAGGAGCGGAAAGATGGTGTAGTATTTTCACAGGAGTAACCAAGGAATTATTATAGGATAGATAGATACAAGCCGGGTTGCCATTTGTGTCACCGAAGTCTGTGAGTTACAAAGAACCGAAGTCTTACAGCCCGCAATGGGTGTCATGGGAGAGCTTGGAAATTGTTTCGGCAGTCAGGAGGCAAGCCTCGCTTGTGACTGCCCAGCGCCCCGGCTCATCAAAGCAGAACTAATCTCTACCCCCATCCCTACCCCTGGCACTGGGCATCTGCCTGTGTCCACGAGACAAGGACAGCTGACGATGTATCTTACAGGTATTTACCTTGACTCTGACCTTGTGTGAGGTAAAATTAACCCCTAACTTCATACGCAAAAGGTTAAAACCAGTCGTCATGAAAGTACAGAACCGGACAGAATGAGAGACATCCACGCTCGGGATGCGAAGGGTAGGTAGATTGGACTGCTTCCTGCACAAAATGTTCGCCGTCACGGTTTCGATGGTTCTTTATGTGGCTGCCAACCGTCTGGCCGAGGTCCGTCCTTAATAACCACGTTTCTGCTCTTGGTTTCGAGGGGTGTCGTACTGGGGTTTTCGGGGGGGGGGGGGGGGGGGGGGGGGGGGGGGGGGGGGGGGGATTTTGGAAGTAATCGAAGCCAGGTAGTGACCGTCTGCGAAAGTCCGCCATCGGAGCAGTCCATCCCTTCCTCTTGGGAGTAAGGGGTAGTAAGGGTCCACACATCAAACTTCTTCCCCCCTCCACCTGTGCTTGTTTTGGACTCACTCTCAATCGAGGATAAGATGGTGAGCAACAAAGAGGGAAAAAAGAGGAAAAAGAAAACATACAACACCGAGGATTCCCCAGTCGTCACCGACCTGAGTACTAGTTCAGCGGTCGCAGGTTTGTCTAGGGGAGAGCGGACGGGATCCCGAATTTTCCTGCGCCTATGGTCGTATGTGGCAGAATACTCTCGAGGTTGGCCTTATTAAGGAAGAAGGGGGACTCCAAGCCCCAATGGCTTGCGCGACAGGGAGCGGGTCACCATGTTGCTGGGTCTCGTCAATCTCGGTGTGACCAAGATTTGGTTGCCAAGTGGAGGGTGCCATCATGCTGGTGGCAGTGGTTGATGCTGCCGTCGATGGCCATTGGTACGTCGTGGGTGGATGTTTAGATTCAACCGTTTTCACAGTGAGCGATTTTTGTTTTGCTTGTATTCTGGTGTTGCAAATCGAATTCGAGGTGGAGAGGAGAGTGAGGCCTCCTGCGACTAATAAGCGGAGGATATTCTCCTCCCTGTCGATATGGGCTTTGCAGCAAGTTAGGGAAACCTGATTTGAGATGGGAATTGGGTCATGGCTCATGGCAAATGTGAGGCAGGACTCTGGAGAAAATGTCCAAGTTAGGAAAGCCGAAGGATTGCGCTAAGTGTTGACGGCAGGGCAAAGGCCAGATTGGCGACTCGGATGTGACGATGACTGCAGCAGGGGAAGCCGGGATGGACTCATGGAGGTGTGCCAGGTCTGGGTCAACAGGCCAGGCTCGAGCCAGAATAGCGTGCCTAGATCTGGAGTACATGCGGGTACGTGGCAGTGCATTGAGTGGCCATCGTTCAGCGTGGTTTGGTTTCTTGTTTCGTTTTGTTGCGGACACGGGAGCTTAGAGAGGCATAACCCATTGGGGATTCGCGAAGCCGGGCGGCGCCCAGACTGTCCGGGTTCAACATGTTTCTGACACGGCAAAACCCTGGGGGAAAGGCCATCGAGGCCAGGGAGGATGGATTGCAGGGCAGCTTTGATGTGCCTTCAATGAGCTTGGCAGAAACCTCAGACGGAAGGGCAACGAGAGCGGTTGAAGGAGGGCTTGGAGGCCGCCGTTGGTGCCCCACTGTGCCCTCCTGTTAAAGATACAAAGTACGAAGGAGAGTATACATTCAGCAACCTGTTTGTGCAACATGGGCAAGACCCTTGGACCCAGCCTTGATTGGTTGGACAGCACCATGTGCTGCGGAAGAAATGAAGAATGGATAAATAAAAAGGGTGGGAAATCGGCCAGCGTATTCCAAGCCGCTTGAGGTCTGCAGGTGTGGGTGGCTCCGGGGGTCATTCCGGGAAAAGCTTAATCGAACATGTTCCTGATAGCAGATGGCCAAAGCTCTGCTCTCAGGCCAATTATGAGCGATTTTCCACTGCTTGTTATTGCTCTACCGAGTGCCTCATCGTGTCCGCTGCCCAAACCGGCAAGTCCTTCCTGCTTACATAAATTTTCTCCCTGGGCAGACAATTTACGTAAGCCAGTTAGCTCAATTCGCGACGTCTTTCTCGCTCCATTGTGCAAGTTGAGCTTCCGGTTTCAATCTGTGGAGCTCTTTGGAGCATCACAGTTTGCTACTCAGGCTCCATACGGGAAGCATTGAGCCATTTTCACTTTTTCCTCCTCTGAGACTAAATTCGTTTCTTTACGTACTCGTTCTCATTTCAATTTCTGGCGTCTTCTTGCGCAGAGCTGCTCAAGTATCAAGCAATGGTGGCGTGGTTGGTGCCTGGGGGTTGGAGTCGGGATTCGCGGCTCGTTTGCCCAGCCGAATTGGTGCCTTCGTTTTCCCCGGGCTGGAACATGTAAGCGCCATTGCGACCGAGTATGAACACGTACCTTCGCGGCGGAGTCTTGCTGCCGCTAGACTCCCAAAGACACCAATCATGTCCACTCCCTGACCGCTTGACGTGGGATATTGACGGGATACTGAATCCGTCGATGATGACTGGGCCTGGCTTGTGATCCAACCCGTCGCCGCAAAATGTCCAGTTGGTTGGCCTTTTGGCAAGTTGCTCTTTCACCGTGGCTCGCCCCCGCGCGGCCATTCCAGAATCAGTGCTACTAGACAGGATGCAGCAAGCATCTTGGAATGCTGTTGCTTTGCATGCTGCGTCCGCACGAGATGGATGGGAGCACTGCCCCCTGAATCCTCTGCAGATCGCGCTCATAAGCTCTCACGTCCCCTTTGTTCTTGCTGCATGTCTTTCCCGACCTGGGTTGCAATTTGATCCCTCCTCTGCTTGTGTCTCAGCTTCTCTACACCGCAACACTCTTCAGCAATGGGCGAAGAAGACAGAAAACCACCCGCCGCATCGTCCCGGGGCGTCAAATGGCGGTTGGAGGACCTCGAGGGCCAGCAGGCCCAGCCGACCACCGTGACGCGCCCCGGCCTTCAACGTGCGCGATCCCACGGCTCCTTGTCTATCCACAGCATCCGTTCCAACTCTGGTGTTGATCCTGCTGCCGCCCTGCCGATTCAGTATCGGACTGTGTAAGTCTCGCCCTCCTGCTGTTCGACCACGGGGAACATAGAGGAACTTGGACAAGCTTCAGTTTCTGACCAAAAGCCTCAACCTAGATCTATTGATATCGATGACTACAACCGCAAGGCGGAGCTCGCCAAAAAGGTCCAGAAGGACACCACGACTGGTTCGTCCGTCCCCAAATATCGTCCACGCCTCCTCGAAATCCCTTGGCTCTGAGCACAACTGACACGGAAACACAGATCTCGCCGATCTCGAATGGCACACCATCTCCACCGACGAGACCATCCGGCGCCTGTCGACGTCTGCCACCCAGGGCTTGTCGCAGGACCAGATCAAGCGCAGGACGGAGCAATACGGCAAGAATATTCCCGCGCCGCCCGAGACCCACCGCTTCAAGCAGTGGTTTGGCTACTTCTTCAAGGGCTTCGGATCCATCCTCTTTGTCGGCGCCATCCTCGTCTTCATCGCGTGGCGCCCGCTCGGCGACCCTCCGGTCTTGGCCAACTTGGCTCTCGCCATTGTTTTGGTTGCCGTCTTTGTTCTGCAGGCTGGATTCAATGTGTGGCAAGACTGGAGTACCCAAAAGGTCATGGCATCCATTAAGAACATGATTCCGGAAGAGTGCCTCGCCATTCGGGATGGCGCACAAGTCTCCCTCATGGCGGCTGATATTGTCCCTGGAGATATTCTGCTTATCAAGGCTGGAAACAAGCTCCCAGCCGATGTTCGCTTCGTTCAGGTGTCGTCGGACGCTAAGTTTGACCGCTCGATTCTGACTGGTAAGTGAACATCCGTATCGACTTGACCTTCAGGGCGACAACTCCAGCTAACCTCGGTGTGTAATCCAACAGGTGAATCTGTCCCACTGGGCGCCACAGTTGACTACACAGACAAGAACTACCTCGAGACTAAAAATATCGGCCTACAGGGCACCCACTGCGCTTCGGGAATCTGCACTGGCATTGTAGTTGCTACGGCGGGCCGCACCGTCTTCGGACGCATCGCCAAGCTGACAAATGAGCCCAAGAAAGGACTGACCCCTATCGAGCGCGAAGTGCTCAACTTCGTCTGGATCATCGTTTCCATCATGGTCACTGTCATCGTAGCTGTTGTCTCCATCTGGTGAGAAGCCCCAACCCTTTATGATGGTCGAGATATGCTGACAACGAGAAATAGGGCGGGATGGCTGAGAAAGGCGCATCCAGGCTGGATCAGCGTGCCAAACTTGATTATCTCCTGCGTCTCGGTTGCTATCGCCTTCATCCCCGAGGGTCTTCCCATCGCTACCACGGCCAGTCTTACCATTGCTGCCAACATGATGAAGAAGAACAAGATTCTCTGCAAGTCGCTAAAGACAGTCGAGACTCTAGGAACCGTGTCCGTCATCTGCTCGGACAAGACGGGCACTCTGACCGAGGTATGTTAGGGACACTCATAGGAACCCCGTCGTACATGGCTGACTCGCGGGCTAGAACAAAATGATTGTCACCGATTGTGCTGTTGGCCTCAAGACCATGGAGGCAGACGCCGCTCGTGATGTCGTTGCCGCGGCCCGAACAAAAGAGGGCCACCACGCAAGCAGCGCCATAGACCAACTGCGGAGCGTTGCGGGTCTTTGTAACGCTGGCGAGTTTGACGCTATCACCAACCATCTGCCCCTTGCGAACAGAAAGATCCACGGCGATGCCACTGACCAGGCCATCCTCCGGTTTGCTGAGAGCATGGGCCCGGTTGCAGAGCTGAAGCGTTTCTGGGCTACCAACTTCAATCTTGCCTTCAACAGCAAGAACAAGTGTATGATTCGGGTTTTGGGTTCTACTCACCCCGACGGCTTGGGTGTTGCCCTTCCCACCGGCACAGCGGCTATCTTTGAGCCCGGCGATCTTCTTCTCACCATCAAAGGAGCCCCTGAGATTCTCCTTGGCAGGTGTTCCAACTATACCTCCACTTCTGGTGTACCAATGCCCCTGGACGCAGCAGCCCGGGCTAGCATCGACAAGATCAAGAACGAATGGTCTGCTCAGGGGCGCCGGGTCTTGCTTCTCGCCCACAAGGCCATCTCCAGATCCGCGCTCAAATCAACGCCTTCATCGACCGCCTTTGAGACTGAGATGCTGCAGCAGGCCAAGACCGGACTGACGGTTGTCGGGTTGGTCGCCATCATCGACCCTCCTCGTCCCGAGATTCCCGAAGTCAGCAAGATCCTGCGCGGCGCCGGTATCCGCATCTTTATGGTAAGTAAACCCACCCCGACCTGCCTAACAACTGCTGACATCCCGAGATAGGTAACCGGCGACTTTGCCCTCACCGCCCAAGCCATCGCCCGCCACTGCGGCATCATCACCAACCCCCCGCACCTCATCGACAACGTCTCCGCCCTGTCCCGCGAACCGCTCGAAAAAGCATACAAAGAAGAAGGAGCCGACACCCCCTCAGACGAAGACGACGACACCACCATCACCCCCACAAACCCCCGCTCCATCATCATCACCGGCCCCGACCTCCTCACCCTCAACACCACCCAATGGGACCAACTCGCCACCTACCACGAAATCGTCTTTGCCCGCACCACCCCCGAACAAAAACTCCGCATCGTCCGCGAACTCCAATCCCGCGCCCAGGTCGTCGGCATGACGGGCGACGGCGCCAACGACGCCCCGGCCCTGCGGGCCGCCGACATTGGGATTGCAATTGGCGGGGGGAGTGATATCGCCATTGAGGCGGCGGATATGGTGCTGCTGGAGTCGTTTTCGAGTGTGGTGGAGGCGGTGAGGTTTGGGAGGGTGCTGTTTGATAATTTGAAGAAGACGATTGCGTATCTGTTGCCGGCGGGGAGCTTTAGTGAGTTTTGGCCGGTCATGACGAACGTGGCGTTTGGGTTGCCGCAGGTGTTGAGTAGTTTTTTGATGATTGTTATTTGGTGAGTCTTTTTTCCCTTTCTTCTTGTTGACGGTCTTGGAGATGGTGGCTGATATGGGTGTGGTGGGATAGCTGTCTGACCGACTGCATGGCGGCCACAGCGCTGGCGTACGAGGCGCCCGAGGCGGATGTGCTGTTGCGCCCGCCCCGCCGGATCGGTGTTGACCGGCTGGTGGACTGGAAGTTTATCCTGCAGACGTACGGCTTCATTGGCATGCTCGAGACGTTTGCGTCATTTGCCATGTCGTACTGGTATCTGCAGCGCAACGGCATCCCGTTTGACAAGATCTGGTTCTCGTTCGGCACCCCCGAGGGCATCGACCCGGAGTATTATGCCCAAAAGCTCAATGAGGCGAGCTCTATTTACTTTGTCACGCTGGTGGTTATGTAGGTTCTACCCTCTCTACCCGGTATCTCTTCATCAGATGCTAACACCCCCAGTCAATGGTTCAACCTCCTCGGCTGCCGTACGCGTAGGCTGTCCATCTTTCAGCACCCGCCGCTGTTCAACAAGGCAACGCGCAACTACTGGCTATTCCCGGCCATGCTGTTTGCCCTGGTCATGGCCTTCTTCTGGCTCTATGTCCCGACGTTTCAGGAGGTGCTGGACACGGCGGCGGTGCCCGTCGAGCACTGGTTCTTGCCCATGGCGTTGGGAATGGGTATTCTCCTGCTGGATGAGGCACGCAAGTTTTGTGTGAGGACGTATCCGAAGGGGTTGTTGGCGAGGATAGCGTGGTGATGCAGGGTTGGGGGTGTGATGTTACGGGGTAGAATGGGGTACCAGTATTCTTTTCGTAGGGGCCCGTATTAAATGTACATTTTGGTGGATTATATGACAAGACTTACCCTTCTCTCGTTGTTTTACTGATTGACGGTGCCGTCCGTACTCCCAACCTTTCTGTCGCTTGTGAACTTTCCCATTCTCAATCCCGAGACCCCTTTGACGGCCTTCGTCCTGGCCTGCGGCCCACACATTCCTTCGCCGCGCCAAACAACAGGGCCCAGACTGTCGGGAACAGACCGTTTTACACAACAGTTTGTGTCGCAGACCATGCATGCTTTGTGACCCCTCAGCTGCCCACTGTCCGATCCCCAAGTACAAGCATATATTGTGTAACGGTGTACAGCAGCCGAGATGATTCGTAGGTACGTAATATTACTTGTCCAACGAGAAGATAATCATCATGGGGTTCCGAATCTGACTAAGGCCGGGCCCGACCATCCTTTTTGCCTCAGCTTGGGATGACTTACACGGGGATCTGTCGTACAACCCTAACCCTCCTAATCCTCCCAGCTTTCGAACTGTTGTCAACAACAAGACAACCTATCATGAGACGCAACGGCCCGTAATGATTATTTGACTTTGCAGATTCAAATAATAGATCTTCCTGGATATGGCCCGAAGCCACCCCGGTCCTGCTCCAGGCCATGTTGAGGGCGAAGGAGCGGCCGCCCCCTGGGCCTGCAACAACCCCGCGACTTTTCAAGACCCGAAGTTCTGTTTTCTTATCTTTGAGGATAACAATCGGTTACTCGCTTTATAGTCATGTGGCCTGTGGCCTTCACTATGGCCATCGTTGCACAGTTTTGCAATCGATCCTTGGTAGCCAAAGATGAGTTTCTACAGAATTGGTCAAGTTTCAACCTCGCCCAGCCAAGCCGAATGGTGTTGAATCAAAAGGTTCACCATGAGCCGTCGAGAGAGGGTATATATTGATACTTCTAATCATACAGTTAGAATATATTTCAGGTCTCGACAGCATGACATAACACCTAAGCCAGTGCGCAGCGCGAAGTAGGCCGCAGATCAGGTATCTCAGCCATCCATATCCTCCAAAACGAGCAGCCGAAACTATCTGGCAATGTCTGCTTACACCCCACCGCCCGACGTCAAGATCGCTGAGCGTCACACGCTGCAATGTGCCAGCCCCAGCGCCCTGGATGGCCTTGAATCGCCCTTTAGACTCGGGCCCATCGACAGCTTAGCTCTACCCCTCTCACTCATTGGTGTTCACTACATCTACAAGCAGCCTACCCCTGAAGCAACCGTGGGCGAGTTGATACCCGTTGACCGTCTGCATCGAGCTCTCGAGCACCTGCTCGATTATTACCCGCACCTGACAGGCCGTCTACGGTTACCAGATCCCGACAAGAACCAGCTGCCCGCTATCGACAGCCTTGGGAAAGGCGCTGAGCTTGTCGTGGCCGAGTGCAGCACCACACTGGACGAAATCGCTGCCCGCGACAGCGCCGAGGGCCGTATCCTGCCAGAAAACCTACCCGACTATGGCCGAGCACTGCTGACACAGCCCGAGTCCACGCTCGAGGCCATCCGCCGTGACCCCGTCCTGATCGTCCAACACACCCGCTTTGCCTGCGGAGGCGTCTCACTGGGCATCACGCTACACCACATGGTGTGCGACGGCCACGGCTATTTCCAGTTCGTGCGCGACCTCGCCCAGGTCTACCGCGTCCTCCGTGCATCCGAGTCGGCCGGCCACGCCACCACCCCGCGCCCGTTCCTCATGCAACCGCCGGTGATCCGCGCCTACCTCTCCGAACCCGACGCCTTAAACCCCCAAGAACAGGCCGAGGCCCTCTCCTTCCAACCCGACTCCGTCACCCGCTCCCCACCTCTCAACACCTGGTCCACCCCAAACGCCCCACCCGTCATCGGCCGCCTTCTCCGCTTCTCGGGCGCCGAGCTCGCCGCCCTCAAAGCCCACGCCACCAACCCCAACCCAACCGACACCACCACCTCCTGGATCTCCACCTTTGAAGCCCTCACCGCCCACCTCTGCCAACGCATCTACCTCGCCCGCCTGCACCTCCTCCAACAAACCCAAAACATACCCCCCTCCTCAGCCTCCTCCTTATTAAAACGAACCTTCCTCGCCTCCCTCAACATGCGCGGCCCCGCCCGCCTCGGCCTCTCCCCGCGCTACTTCCCCAACGGCACCCACGGCCCGACCACCTCCTTCCCCCACTCACTTCTCAGCGGCACAACCCCGTTGTGGAAAGTCGCCGAGGCGGTGCACGACACATTCCGCAGCGTCACACCAGAACAGATGGACAAGACCGTGCGGTGGGTCGCTTCCTCCCGGGGTAAGGCGCGGAGTAAGTTTGAGTATGGGGAGGGGAGTTTTTTGGTCAGTCAGTGGTCGTGTTTTCGGATGTATGAGGGGGTGGAGTTTGAGAGGGGGGTGGCGCCGGTGCTGGTGGCGGGGCCGTTGAAGCCCGGGGGGATGGTGGATGGGTTGGTGGTGGTGCTTTCGACGGAGGAGGATTTGAGGCTGGTGGGGGAGTGTGAGGCCGGGGTGAGGGCGGTGGATGTGGCGGTTATGGTGGCGGAGCCGGTGTGGGAGGTTTTGGAGCGGGATGGGGAGTTTAGGCGGTTTCGGGGGTGATGGGTTGGGGAGAGGGGGTTTGTGTATTTCTAGGGTTGATGGCTTGGAGTATGGGTAGGTTACTTGTAGTTTGGAGGAATTTGTTTGAGATATCACACTGAGACATGGGATCACGGCGTTTTGATTTGTTGCTTGTAACTTAGGTAGGAAGTTGGTGGTTTGGAACTTTTAGTGTCGTTGGAATGGTGTTAATTATCTTTCGAACCCCTGAGTGGAATGCACTGTGTCCCCCGTAAATACTGATTCACATCACTTGCTGGAGTCCAATTGGCTCCTCGCCGTCGCTGCCTGGAGGTGGTGGATCCGAAATGGAAAGAGGAACCCGAGTTCGGGCCCGGCCCGGGGAATTCCAAGTCTCGGAGTCGGAGATAGCCAGGTATTCCTTCCGCAGTCCGCCGCCAAACTTAAACATAAGATGCAGAAGTCAGCAGTGAACTTTGAATATTAGAAAACAATTGCTAATCCCCAATTCATATCACACACAATGACACTGAACACACCCCCATCAATAACCCTCTATCGCGGTTTCGCCGGCCGGGGCAGCCACGTCTGGTCGCCCTTTGCCAACAAGCTCGAGGTGCGTCTGCGCATCGGCGGCGTGCCACACACCGTTGGCTCAGGCTCCCCACGCGATGCCCCGCGTCACAAAGTGCCCTACATCTCCCTCGAGGGCAGTCCAGAGCTGCTAGGTGACTCGACCCTCATAACGCGCAAGCTCGTCGACGACGGCTACATGACCGATCTCAACGCCAACTTGACCCCCGTGCAGAGGGCCCAGGACCTGGCCGTGCGCGCACTGTTGGAGGATAAGTTGTATTTCTTCCAGGTACGCCTCCTTGTTTAGAAATTTCCATAATTAGAAGTGCTGACGGAAGCAAGGTCCGCGAGCGCTGGCACGACAACTACTACACGATGCGCGACGGCGTGCTCGCACCCATCCCCTACCCCGTCCGCGTGCTGGTCGGCCTGATGGCGTACCGCGCCGCGATGCGCACGCTGCACGGCCAGGGGGTGCTCCGCTTCAGCAGCGACGAGGCGGCGGCGCTGCGGCTCGAGATGTGGGAAAGCATTAACGCCTTGCTGGTCGAGGCGCGGAGCAAGGCCCTAGCTAGCGGGAACCGCGACGGTCCGTTTTGGGTTCTCGGCGGCGCGGGGCCTACGGAGGCGGATCCAGCCTTGTTTGGGTTCGTGGCGGCGAGTCTGGTCTGTAAGGCGTACGTCTCCCCCTTTTTCTTTCAGGTAATGGAATCCTAGGATGTTGACATGTGTTAACAACATGCGCAGGGCACCGGATACAGAAAAGGTGGTTCGGAGCTTCCCCGTCGTGGTCGAGTATACACAGAGGATACACGATCATTACTTTAGTGATTACGAGTGTTGGCGGGATTAGAGTCAGGGTTGTATTTTTATCATGCACGGGTTTCGCCTTGCTGCCTAGTTGGTTGCCTAATTAATTGAACCAAGAACAGTGATGAATCAGGAATTTCGCCTTCCACTACTCCCTACTCATTCATTCCCCAAACGTGCGCGAAATTCAGATCTTGAGAAAATGTCGCCTGCTGCGCCACACCAATCTGCCTCTCCCTCATCAGAAATTGATGAGGACGACGGCTACTACTGGAGCACTCAAGTCTTTGAGGCTGAAATAGTGCCCAGTTACCGCAAGATCAACAAGCCGATCGACGACCAAGCACAGGTGCAGGCCAACATCCGTGCTGCCTACGAATCTCGCACCCCCTTCTTTACGAAGGAGGCCATCCGACAGGTAGTGCAATGCTTTGATAGGATTCACGCAGGTTCCAAAGAAACGGTTTCTATAACGGGCTTGAATGGGGTCCCAGTCGAATTCTGCCTTCAGACGGGTGAGGTGAAGGAGGGCTACATCAATGAGCCAGACATCGAGTATCTCTTGTGAGACCAACCCGTCTAAACCCCAATAACAAATAACCCCCAAAATCCCCCTTTCTAACAATTCAACCACCCTCCTAGAACACTGCCCATCGTTCGCTACCGCTCCTTCGAGGACCTAACCTGGGTACCCGAATACGAAGGCATCTACTTCAACCCCGCCACCGCCTACCTCACCATGTCGGTCATCCACTACTCGCAGCGCCTCAACAAGCACACCAAGCAGGTCATCTACGGCGGGGGCCAGGAACCCGCCACCCACCAGGACCTCGCGCCCATCTTCCAGTCCCGCCGCCAACTCTGGCAGACCACCGACGCCTTCCGCACCATCCAGTCCCTCTTCACGGGGCAGGCTGGCATGCCTCCCCTCCCGTCCTTGCCGCCCATCACCAAAGTCGTCGCCCTCTCCTGCGCTAGCATGGCCTTTGATAACGACTTCCGCCCGCGCAGCGCAGCGCAGCATGCGCTGGCGCTGAGTATCCGGGACCTTCTCGTAGCCCGAAACGGCGGTGGCGGTGGCGGTGGCAGTCGCGAGGTCAAGTGCTACGCGCAGGACCCGGTGTACCGCCCCGTCGACAAGAGCGTGCTGCGCGAGCATGGGGTGGAGGTGCTTGAGGATCCGCGGGCGTTTCTCGAGATTGATGAGGGGACGGTGCTGGTCGCGGTGGCGTCGGATATCCCCGTGCGGCAGATCGTGGCGGATCTGGCGAGGCCGGCGGTGATTGTGTGGGATCGGGTGACGGATGAGGTGGAGGAGGGGAGGATGTGAGTGTTTTTCTTTCCCGCTTTGCTTTGCTTGGACTGGGAGACCAAGGGCTGACTTGACGACGTGTTTCAGGACTGATCCGGTTTCTCCCCGGGTCAGGGAGATGATCAGGACGGAGTACGTCGCGTTGGAATTTCCGCGTGACGAGGATCACTTTACCGATGTGGCCATCTATGTCAGAGTGCCTTGCTCCAGAACTTAGAGGCCGTCGTCGGGTTCCTGTGAAGGCCGTCGACATCTGCTGGCAGCTCGATGGGCGAGTGCTGAGGTCCTGATAGCTCGGCGGACCAGTCCTGATGTCCTGGCATCTCGCTAGACCAGTGTTGATACCCTGGCATCTCGGAACGCTGGTATGTCCCGGGGGGTACCGCCATCTCGCGAGGATAGCCCCGCGCCGCCCAGTATTTGTCCTGGGCCGCCCAGGCCTCGCCACGCTCGTGAGCTGCCGCGGCTGCCGCGGCTGCCGCACGCTGTTTCCGTTTCTTGAGACACAACCAAATCCCAACTGCCACTGCCACAAGAATGATTCCCCCAAGTCCCGCGCCAACCGCCACCCCGATTGTTGCGCCCGTGGACAGCCCTCCTGGGCCGCTCGCAGCCGCCGTATCTGAAGAAGAACGAGAAGCCGCAGAAGTTGGAGTGGTGCTGAGGTTTGAAGCCGTGTCTATTACTGTCGTCGGGCCGCTTGCCGTGCTCGGGGGTTTGCTCGGGGGTTGTGTGGTAGTAAGACTTTTGGACATGGACTCGACATCCGATGCTTTATGTACGAGAGCATACATGGGTGCCCACAACTCCATTGTACGGAACGCAGTAACGGAGGTATGCTTGCCAGATACTGTCAAATAACTCGTGACTGTGTCAGGGAAGGTGGCTAGGGTAACCCTGCCCGGCTCATCACACAGGGCGGTTCCTACTACCGTTTCGGTCCCCGAGGTAATCGAGGCAACACACCAGTTGCCAAAGTTAACCTCACAGGAAAAGCCTCTATAACAATTCGCCAGTCTATTAGCCCATAACCTTCACGCGCAGCTTCGCAACGACCCAGTGACTAAGAGCTTACTTTTGACAGCACCCGATCACTGTTTCTCCAGGATCCAAAATCAACTGATTCGTCCATTGCGCCGGAAACCCGTACGTGCTCGTACAAGCCGACGTGTATCCTGCTGGGCATGCCAAACCAGGCGAGAAATACCCGGTTGCTAATTGGAAAACGTCGATCGTGGGCGTGGGGTCTGTCATGGGGGGCCGGCAGGTGGTATATCCCCCAACACCGTTGGTTCCGCATTGCTCATGGCCAGGCTGGCCCTGGAAAATCATTGTGTCGTCTGCCAACATTGAAAAGTCATCTTTCGCCCAATAAACGCTGCAACTGTCTGGCATGGTGAATGTTGTGGTCAGGGGCCCAAGCAGACTGGATAACGGTCTAGAGCTGGTCATTGTCGATGAGTAAGGGGTTAACGGACCCAGTACCGTCTGCCCAAGGATGAGTCGGCCAAAGAAAATAACGTGTCGATGGATGGAGTGAGTGGACAAGGCCCGCGCGGGAGGCTTTCGAGCTCCATGCCTTCTTAAACTGGACCGAGGACCCCTACCATCAGACGACAACAGCGCCAACAGTCGCTTTTACTCTCTCAACCCTGTCCTAAGGCCGGGGTGATTCCGCAGTTTCAGACCTGGAAACGGTCTCATTGGTCAAAGAACCGCCGAGTGCAGTTTCCACCCCTGGCAGATGCAATGCGACTCAACCCATTCGAGACGCCAAGGCCGCGAAGACGACCTTCCACTCTGAGACTGGCGGCTCACAGCTTGGGAATTCTCTCGGGTTTCCCAAGTCCGTAGGCGCCATGACTCCCATTGGTTGTGAAGTCTGACGCCCACAGGTCCCTGAGTTGCCGAGCAGTCTCTCCGATGATCAGGGTTAGGGATATAGGTTAGAGGGCCATGGTTAGGGTTGAGGTGGATCGAAGAATTTTGGGTTTGCTGAGGAATATGGGTTTAACGATTGCGTGTGTGTACGCGGGTGTGTGTGTGTGTGTGTACGTATAAGGAAGATGCTCCCTTGCTTGTCCCTCGCTGTGTTTATCATGGTTGGAGGCGTCATCGCGAGTTGCGATGGTTTTAAGGTTAGGGGTTGCACGTCGTGCCAGTGCGGGATTCGCTGAGCCCCTCATTGGGTAGCGCCATTGAGGATGCGGGTTGACAGCAATGGCTGCTCTTGGTCTGGAGCCTCGCGATGGTTAAGCTGTTTGCAAGTCAAATGTCTCCCACGCTTTGGGAATTTAGTTTGGTGGGCCAGCCGTCAGCAACCGACCAATCCGGGCCGGGGCGTTCTGCAAATGCCGGAGGGGCAGCCGCTTGACAAAATGTGAAGCTTGACTCCTTTACCCGGAAGAAACCATTCGCTGAGCAGTTGTGGCGGAGGGGTGAGTTGGTAGATTAGAGAGAAACGGGACAAGTTGTCGAGTTCTTATTTGAGGTGCTGGATATCCGCTCGCAGGTAACTTGCAGCGAACGTCTGCTTTTGTCAAACAACGTCGAGGGGAGAACCATACAACGTTTTGGTTCAAGGGGGAAAATTCACTCATCTTTCGCCAGCATCTAGAGGAAGCCGTCGAGGTGCAGTCGCCTGACGCTGTTCACCGGAGTCGCAAACGACTTGCAACAAGCAGTGATCGACATGAAATGGAGAGTGCCACCGCCTCCCCGCACAGAACGCCGTGAATTGATTCGCCGATGCCCCCTCCTTCGGTAGTTGGGTCGTCTTTCCCTGGTCTGCTGCATGAAGCAGAACGCAAGTATCTGGACCGAACTCACTGTGTATTAGGCCGCCAACTCACCTCGCTCGAGGGACCAGACTCCAGTGGGATCGGGACGTGGAAGCGTTGGGTAATTGTTACCTACTAGTTATTTTTTGCACGGCATGTTCGCTGCGAACTGGTGTGGAGATTTCAAGGTTGATGAGAGAAACTAAGAAAGCACATCGGCTCGGTCGGTTCCATAGATTTCACACGCAGTGGAGCCGCCCTAGCCTTCCAGCGGCAAAGTCCAACCACAACCTGACCAACATGATGACGGGAGGATGCATCCGCAAAGAAGTTGGTTTGGACAATGAGCTCAAATATCTGTGCTGGACTGACTCATCTGTTTGACAGAATCTCATCCGGATTTGCGTTGCGCAATCTGCACTGAGGACAAAGGTACTGCGGTGTACCCTCCCAGTCGCCGCAGTGCTGGAGCTACTTGAAAGTACTAATTTCGTCTGACCCACAGGGTCCTGCTGCTTGTTTTAGCGGAGGTTGTCCTGGGCTGACACTGTGCTCCCACCCAAAATCCTCAGCCGCCAAATCCAAAAACCCGCTTTTCTCCTTTCAACACAAACCGACTTGTTTCGCCTCGAATCCCGATTCCTCAGCATTTACAAGGCATTTCTACGACCGCCCGAACCTATAACTCTGTAACTCCGCCGTGCGGCCACGGTACATGTCGGAGAACCGACTTTCCCGAACCCTATTCAGGTGCGATCCGCCTGCATAGCCCTTGCGAGACATCAGGGACGCCGCTCGTGGAGGAAAAGGAAAGCCAACCTTTGCGGACCCTTCCGCCATCTCATCCTGGGCTGGTCCAGAACAAGCTTCTGGGTCAGCGGATGCGCATGCCTCGCGCGGCAAGTTCGACAAAGCGACACCAGGGAGCGAGCAGCCAGCGCGATACCCGACATGAGAATGGCCTGGTAGGGCCCGGCAAACGCGTCAACAAGCAAAAGAGCCAGAGCCAGCTCGATGGCGGCCTCAAGCCCGCCCCCGACGGTGCTTCTGCGCCGCCTGTCCCCCAATTGCCCGCCGCTACGAACGGTTCCGCCGCCTCCCATCCGGACGAGATGGCGCCCGAGCGCAAGGCAGCCGAGCTGGTGCGCAGGTCGTCGTTAGGCACCTACTTCGAGTCTTCGTCGGTCGATTCGCTTCCCGTTCCTCCCACCCTCGCTGTTCCTGAAGAAGCCCACCGCCGGATCGATGTCAATGACGCCAAGAATACCAATGTTCACCGCGACCCAGGTCCGCTGGACTTTGCCATCACCGTGCTCCGACTATGCCCGCTCCACGACACCATCGCCATCCTGATCATCCTCATGCACGTGTCGCCTGCCGTGCTGGCCACCATCTACATGCTCTTCACCTTCCTCACCTTCATCCCTCCGGTGACCACAAGCTCCGGCCTCAGCATCGCCGAGATCTTTGATGGCAGCCAAGGGACGCCGTCTCTGACAACCTTGGTTTGCATGGATGTCATCATGTTGGGCATATGGCTCTTCCTCTGGGCCCCGATGCAACAGTTTATCTTGGATCTAGCCCAGGTTGTCATCTCGTTGACATTGGGTGGCGGCGGCACTTCAAGGCAAGGAACGACCAGCAACATTCTGCTCTGCGTTGCCATGATCGGAGCATCCCATTGGACCCAATACACCAGATGGAATGGCCTATCTCGTCTGACTGCGCTCTTGGGCCCGGGCCGTTTCTTGTCGTCCGATGCCGGGTCGACAAATCGGGCATTCGAGAAGAAGGGTCCTTATGGGTGGGTCCGGAGCGTCTTGGCCATCCATGTTCTCACCCAGGGAATTGTTCGGTATATCCGGGAGTGGTACCTGCGCAGGGAACGGCGTGACTTGCAGTCCCAAGGCCAGCTTGACCCCGAGGCCGGCAGATCAGTGTCGTTCGCTGCCGAGGGTTGCTCTGACGCTGCACTCATGGCCGCCGACAGCGACGCTCACCTGCAGACGAGCGCCGCCCATCTCTCTGGCAAGAAAAGACGGAAGCAAAGCGCCCAAGTCAGAATAAGGCAGCCTCTTTGGGCAGCCCTCGCCAGCACCAAGATTGTCATGGTAAAGGAGTATGAACTATCGCATGCGGCAAGCGAGTCGGCCGGTTCCAATGCCACGGATATTCACAATCTCGGCAACGCGCCTTTTAACACACAACCGGAACAAATTTGGATTTGCTATGTCGGCTGCGATGAGGTCTGCTTCAACACTAGCCACTTTCCGGATTATGTGGAGGAGGACGCGTCCCCCGAAGAAGACAAGCCGGGAATCGATTCTTCCAAACCATTCTACGTTCGAGTTAACAACGCCATTTGGCAGCCAACGCGCATCATCCCAATCGAAAACGGCGAGGAGGCGGATCCCCAGGGCACGCGGTGGACAGGCGACATCTACGGGCTTACACCTCTGTCTAACTACGAGTGCGAGTTTGTCAGCACGCGGACCGGCGAGGTCATCTTCTCGACAAGTGTAAGGACTGTTCAGGCCAAGAGCAAAGATCCCGAAGCCGCCCCCAAAGCCGCGGGTAACCCTCGGTCGCACGCTCGACACGAGTCTCCAGCGACAACACTGCGGGCTTCGATCGCGGCGGCCGAAGTAAAGTTGGCCGAGGAGAAGGCTCGCCTCAAGGCTGTCAGGAAGGACAACAATCGCCGGCTGAATGCGGCGCGGAAAGAGATTGAGAAGCTTTCTTCAGCGGTTCAATCAGCCGGCGGCGATGACGAGAAGCTGAGGCAGAAGATCGCGCAGAACAAGATACAGGAGAAGCGGGCCGAGGAATCAATCAGTGAGCTCGAAGCGGAGCTGAAGGAGTTGGAAACAGTTCCCGAGGAGTTGCTGAGCGAGTACCGCGCCAAGCACAGCGCCTGGACCTCGGAAAAGGCCAAGTTTGACCAAGCCCGGTCCTCCTTCAAGAGCTTTAAGGCGTCCATCGACAAGGAGATCAAGTCGCTTGAGGAGGAAAAGGCCAGTCTTCAGGCCAAGCGGAACAAGATCGCCACACGCATCGCCAAGGTCGATGATGAGCATGCCCGCATCACGGATGCCAATGCGCGGGGCCTGAACGAGGCTGAGCGCCGCCGTCAGGAGCGTGCCAATCTTGAAGCTGAACTGGGGAGGGCTGAACAGAACCTCCGCGACAAGCTCCAAAGTATCCGAACCAGCAATCTCGCCAAGCAGGCGCAGATCCACGAGATGGCGGCCCAGATGCAGGCCTACTTGTCCAGCTTTCAGGAAGACTTGGCATACGACATGACGTCCCAGCAGCCAAGCCATTATCCACCTTCCGCTCCGTGGGCCCCGCCAGCGCCGCCAGCCGGCCAGTACGCCACCCAGCCCATGTGGCAGCCCGTCTCGATGCCTGCACAGGCCGCTCCGCTTCTCGCCCCGTCCCCAGGATCTGCGTTCCCGAACCCCCTCCATGCCACCGCCGCCATCAACACCCCGCCCCACCACCGTCGCACCCGCGGTCGCTCATCGTCCATGCTTAGCAACGTCTCGGGCTTCACCCAGTCGTCGGATGAAGACGACCACGACACGGGCAGCGGTAGCGGTAACGGAAGCATCAACCACGCCGCTATCGGGGCTCCGGGGAGCAACAGCAGCACCAGCCTCCTCCTCCGCGGCAGTAACCAACTGGGCGGTCAGGGGACTGCGGCTTCGACATTGCGCGGGCCGCCGCCGGGTTTCCATTTCAAACGCTCTCCGTCTGGGTCGGGGTCTGGGTCGGTGTCGGGCTCAGGATCGGGCGGGTTTGCCTCGGGCCGCAGTAGTGTCAGGTCGGGCAGTGGCAGTGGTGCGAGTCTCAAAGAGGCTGGTAGTCCGGTCTGAGATGTCATTTTTCTGACATCTGTTTGTCCAACCTTGGCCTGCCTACGTGCGTGACTACGCAGCTGTGGACCTGATTAGTGGTTGTTCTGTGCCGTGGTCGGCATCCCGTTTAGCTGTGTAGGCTGATAACGTTCGTGCAGTGGGCATTGAATCGTACGGCCTTGTGTGATAGGCTAGACTGGACTGGAACTCGCGATTTTCTTCTTCTTTTTGCCTCGTAATCCATACATAGATGGATTGGTCAATGCTAAAAGTTGTTGGCTTGTTTCTTCACTTGCAAGTCGTTTGCCAATCTGTTCAAACGTAGTGCTCTCCGTTCTATGTTGACCTGAGGCTTCTCAGCTGGGTAAGCGTGACTATAAACCATCATCGTGCTCTCCGTTCCCTCTTGGCTTGGAGGTTCAGCTGACCGTCCCTATGAACAATTATCCTGCTCTCCCCATGTTTTGGGGTACTATTCACGTCCTAGGTAGGCTGTACTTGGGTGCGATATATTTTCTCTGTTGACTACTGTCATGCGGTATTTGTGTACAAGTAGTTCGCCAGTAATGCGGGATGGCGGGACGTCCAACTCCAGAACGAGATCCGATGCTGTCCTGTCAGCTTGCTAGGTGCCCGCCAGTGGGAGAACGAACCCCGAGTATCAAAAGCCCGATCCGTCATTGAGTGCCTAATGATCCGGATGTTTGCCTTTGAAAGGCGCGTAGATTATCAGGAGCATGCCTCAGTTGAACAGGAGGGGTATTTTGAGGCTTAAGCCTTGCCTGTCGGGTTCTTCAATTGCGAGCCATCTCGGCGTGAATGATGCCCGAGGGTTCCAGGGGCCGAGGTTACATGCGAGAAAAAGTGATAGGTCTCCGGTTTGCTACCATGTCAGAAGTCGAATTGGCAAGGCACACTAGAATGTCTCGCCCTTCTTGCATAACTGGCGTACTTCCCTCGTTCTGGGCAGTTGGCCCGCGAGTTTGAAACCTACTATCGTGGGTACTGGGTGTGTCAAACTTCTGCGGTGTCGCCCTGAAATTTGTTATTTTTTCTAGTCGTCCACGGGTAAGTATTCTGCGATCGAAGGCTGTGTCATGTCACACGGCAGGTCTGCTAGGTTGTGGCTTCTCCCTGCTCTTCCGCCTGAGCCAGGCAGCCACCCCGCGGCCTCCGTCAGCTCCCGCCAAACTCGGGTTTATCATGGCCAGCTCGAGAAGTCAGGTTCAACAAACAGAAAGCGCTGGGCGGCCAAGCGGCAGTTCGCTGTCGTCGAAGCTCCTACACTCTTGATTTCGAAAAGCTGACGTTCAACTCCCAGACCATATGATCCTTTTCAAAACAAGAAGCTGGATTCCCTTGAGTGCCGCAGGGCACCGGAGGTTGAGACAGCAATGAACGCATAGCGGGAACCGCAATATTCCCGAAACTAGCGTTGCAACGCCCGAGCGGATATCCCTTGGGCAGATGAAGGCCAACGGCCGCAGAAGACCAGAAGAAAACAAGACAGTCGTGAGATTCCTCCTGACTGAAATCAGAGATAATAGAACAAGATTGGGCGGGGAAAAGATTCCACGAAGAAACCCAAAATATACCAAAGACACGGTCCAGTGGTGGGTTCCTCACCACGAGAGAGACCTTAAAAATCCAATGAACGATGACTGAAGGACTCACAGTAAGTCAACAGCCCCCTCCAAACTTGGCACCTAGCGCTTCAATATTTTTTCCGGTTTTACTTTCCCCAATTGTTTAACCGGTGCTGCAGTCTTACATATTGGGATGCACAAACCTCGTAACTGCAATGTAACGTTGTGACGATGCTGGCCATCGATCGAGCGATGGAAGGTCGATGGAATGTTGATGGAAAAGGGTGAGGGATCAATATTCCGTACATGTTGGAGGATGAAGGTAAGAGGCACTCTCCTCTCAGCAGAGAATTCCTCAGTGTTGAAGGAGCATTTCCTTCCACTCTCCTCTTTCAAATGCTTTTGGATGCCGACTACTCCGCCCTCAAAGCAACGGAGGTAAAATCTGTCCGAGAACGAGACCGACAAGCAGCGAGTGCCCGAGACGGATCATATGCTCTTGGCATGGCTTGTCGCCTCGGCATCGCGTCCCTAGTTGGTCAGGAAATCCGCCCGTGATACCACAAACAGGCCGGGGAACAGATCAATGTAATGCAAGTAGCGCGAACAGGCAGCGGGCAGCATTCCGTCCCCCACAAAAGTTGAATTGTCCCTTGCTCTCATCGAGGCGCTAGTCCGGAGGCAGGGGTGACGGCCCGTGGGATGCAGGGGTACCAACCTGGACTGGAGACCAGCCCACATTCTCCCCGAGCTCGCCTCTCGGGTCGATGCACAAACCGAGCCGGTTTCTATGGTGGTCGCGAGATTTCTAAAGGAATCGCTGGCCTGACGTCAATCGCAGACCACGAGCCATTCAGCGGTGCCCAAGTGCACTTGGCAGTGTCAGGTTGAATGTATTTTAAACCTGGACACTCACACGAAGCAAGCCAAATCCTTCTTCAGCGGCAATGGCTGTGCCCGAGTGAGGTGGCGGGTTTGCTGTCATAGGCAACCACTGAAAGCTTTGGGGGAGCCGACAAGCCGTGTTGGTCCAAGTTGATTCGAGCTGGCAGGTGCATGAACCTCACCGCCCGGCCCCAACTCACACATCTGACAGGTTCTTCTGGGCAAAGTTGATCCCTCATCATGCGACTCGGGGTCCACTCAGATCAGGGCCTCACCAACACCGCTCCGGCCTGCGTTTTCCGGCGCTAAAGGAGCCGTTCGATGAATTAGTCTTATGCACACTGCTAGTAAATCTTTGCTCCGTAAAATGAGAGATTTGGTAGACTCTCAATCCTCGGAGCCAGAGAATTCGTCGAGTCACTCAGAGGAAATTTGCGGGGAGAGTGCCAACCCGAACAGGGCGCTATCGCCGAGGCTTGATTCCTTTGGACCCGTCAGGCCATGCAATGGATCCACTTCCCCAGATTTGCTCCTGCCACTTTCTGAAGATCGCTTGTGGCGCTCTGGCTGGGGTAAACACCCTTTAACAGGGAATCGCGTCCTTGCCCCACTAAATCTTTTCTTCAAGGTCAAGCCGGGCCAATGGCTGCCACTCCTGCACCCACTCCCAACCAGTCTCCCAACCTATCGTGGCCATCCTGTGTCTGCGATGGACACCACCTTCACCACCTGAGCGAGCCAGCCAAGCCGGAAAGCCTGGCTTCGGTCGTCGTCCAACCAGTGCCTCCATGTGCCTGCTGTGAGCTGTGATTCCTCGTACGTATAAAAGATGGCCGACCCCAGAATCTTCCGAAGGCTTCCTCCTCTTCTTCCTCCACATCACGCTCGTTAAGTGAACACAGCCAAGACGCTCGTTGTCTCAACTATCTTCAAAAAACACACCACTCAGTTTTCACAATGAAGTTCTCCCTTGTTGCCCTCTCTGCCCTCGCGGCCATCGCCTCGGCCCAGAGCATCAACGATCTCCCCGAGTGCTCCCGCCAGTGCATCCTCGATGCCATCGAGAAGAGCGGCAAGTGCGAGACGGAGGACTATAAGTGCGTCTGCGAGAACAAGGACTCTCTTCGGGCTGGAGCTGCTGGTTGCGTGCTCGAGGAGTGCGGCCTCGACAAGGCCCAGGCA
This sequence comes from Trichocladium uniseriatum, assembly GCA_017139535.1. Taxonomy (NCBI): domain Eukaryota; kingdom Fungi; phylum Ascomycota; class Sordariomycetes; order Sordariales; family Chaetomiaceae; genus Trichocladium; species Trichocladium uniseriatum. The sequence continues at coordinate 956,105 of WOUO01000004.1, read as the reverse complement.
GGTAGGTTTTGTTCATCTTTCGCGTCTACCCTTAGATGGCTAACCACTCTTATCCCCAATAGTCCTGGAAGCTGTGGATGAGTTCTGCAAGAAGGTTGAGGAGGGCGGCAGCGGTGGTGAGACCACCTCTGCCCCGCCCCCGGCCACCACTTCCGAGGCCGAGCCCACCGAGACCGCGGAGCCCACCGAGACCGCGGAGCCCACCGAGACCACGGACGGCCCCGAGCCCACCGAGACCGACGACGAGCCCGAGGAGACCACCACCGTCGTCGAGCCTCCGACCACCACTCCCCCCACCAATGCCACCACCACCGGTGGCGGCGACGACAACAACGGCGAGCCCACCGAATCTGTCGCCCCCGGCGCTGCTGCTGGCGTCACCTACATGGGCTCGGTTGCCATGCTCGCCCTTGGCGCTCTCGCTGCTTTCTAAGTAGCTAGCTAGGTGTTGGGGTTATGATGTGATGGGTTGGGTAGTGAGAGATGAAATGGCGATGTTTACTCGGTCCCTGTTAAGAGGGTAGAGATAGGATATGATGTTGATGTGGAGATGAGATGATTTTTTCTGAGAGAGCTCTTGTAACTTTTACCCTTCGATCACTGTACATCATAAGTACAGACCTAATATGTGTAATGCTCAAGACTTTCTCGCATTGTTGAAGTTGTGTCTGTGAAGGTGTTGTTTTTCCAATGAATAATCCTGCTTGACGGAAACAGTCAGCCAGCAGTGGAGCACAGAGTTGAATTCTCGTATCGAAATGGATCGGCTCACTTCAGCTTGCCACTGAGCGACTTTGTGAATCAGTCACATGCTGTCAGCCCACCTCGGCCCACCACCAACCCCCTCCGTCATCCCCTTTCGTCAAGCGTCGTCCGTTACCCCTGATTCAAACCCTTTCGATCAGTTTGCATGAAAGACGGATCGGTCCGGAGCAGACGCCTCAAGTCGATGAACTCTGCGACAGAAAAAGGCACATAGTTCCTGCAGCACTCATCTGAACAACACATGTGCCGTTCGATCCACTAGCACCCCGCAATATCAATTGTCCCGACATGGTGATCTGCAATTTGCGCATATGCGAGCTTATTCCTCGGCCCATAAACAAGGTCAGCACGTGCATTTGCCCCAGGACCCTGGATTCATGGATTGCAAACCCTGATTTCTGACTGGCACGTGCCCCAGATTCGGGCCCCTGAAGAACAGGGGCTGCCCCAGATCCCTTGAAGGCAAGGTCGGGGGGTTGGTTTACCCGGACCTCAGCCGGCGTCACCAAGTTTGAGGTCATGGGCACCACACCCGGCATGCATCGCGGGGTCGGTGCCATGGAAATGAATCCCGCTTTGCCCATCCAATCCATTGTAACACACTTCTCCAAGCCACCTCGGAACACACGTCCCAAGCAGCAAGCACCTTCCCAAAGCGTCCTTTGAGACACAAGATATATATTGCAGGGTATCAAGTCCATATCCAAGCCATCCACGGTTGCAACCCAACATAAGCCTGGAACTAGTGCCACCAATGACACCCACCATACTCATACACACATTCGTACACAGCCCCCCCAAATAACCAATCCTCCCATGCCCTCCCCTCACGGCTCCTCCGGCGGCTCCCCAAACGGATAATTAAACTTCAACAACCCATTCAACCCCCCAACCCACGAATCATCGTCCTCGGCAAACCCCTCCGTGTCAGCCCCACCCCTCGTCGAGCTCGCCCGTATCACACACGGCACCCCGCCGCGCCAGCCATCCTCCGTCTTCTCCAGCCTCTCCCCTTCCACCCTCACCTCCATCCCAATACTCACCCCGACCCGCCGCTTCCCGTCAATACTGACGGGTAGCTCGCGCCCACGGTTGCGCTTGCTGAGGCGCAGCACGACCTTGCTGTGCAAGGGGAGGACGAGGGGTCGGAAGCTGAGGCTGCGCGGGCTGATCGGGGTGATGAGGAGGGACTTGACGAGCGGGTGCACGATGGAGCCGCCGGCGCTGAGGGAGTAGGCGGTGGACCCGGTGGGCGTGGAGATGAGGATGCCGTCGGCGACGGCCTCGGTGAGGAAGTGCGAGTTGACGTAGATGTCGATGATGGCGAGGTGAGGGTGGGAGCCGCGGTCGATGGAGACTTCGTTGATGGCGTGGAGGGAGGGGGGTGGGTTGGTGCTGTGGTTGTGGTTTAGCAGTGAGTTGGGAGGGCCAAGGTCGGGTTCGGCGGTCGAGGTTGGGAGGAGTTGTTCGTTGATGTTGCGTCCTTGGCTGTCGTAGACGCCGACGCGGAGGCGGTTGCGCAGGAGGATCTTGGAGGTCCGGCCTGGGCCCATGCATTTGCCGTTGCCCCGGACACTGTCCCAATTTGAGATCGGCGGGTAGTCTGTGTCGATGCCCGGTTGCTGGTTTGCGATTGCTGCGCGCGTGTGTGGTTCGACTAGGTCTTCCATGGCGACGGAGCATCCGCTCATGTAGCACTCCCTCCACGCGCGTTTGTATTCACCAAACTTCCACTCGCCCAGGAAGCCGAGTGTGCCCATGCTAAATGATAGGATGGGAGGTACGCTGTTATGCATCGAGAATAGGCTCGCGGCGCGTAGGATGGTGCCGTCGCCGCCCATGGTGGTGACGAGGTCGATCTTCTTTGAGAATAGAGCGGCGGCATCGGTCGGGGCGGTTGTGTAGATGGGGAACGGCAGCGTCTCGTGGATGTTGCTCGCGACATGGCTCTCGAATATGAGGTTCAGGCCGGGGTAGTTGTTGTATATGTGCTTGGCAAACTCGATGGCCTTGATCGTGACCTGTGGCGCGTGCAGCTTGGGCATGAGCAGGATGTTGCGCGGCGGTTGCGGCCAGTGTAGCGAGAGCAGCGACGACAGTTTGCTCTGCTGGTAATGCGGTACTGTGCGGTCGGGGAGGGTGGCGACATCGAGAATCTGTCGGCGCGTGGCCGATACAGAGAAGAACCGACATGCTGCTGTTCCTGTTCCTGTTCCTGCTCCTCGTCCTCCGAATCTCGGACCGCGGCGTCCCAGGGCGGCCATGCTGGAGGATGGTTTCATGGCCATGAAGGCAGATGGGCGAAAGTGGCGATCTCGAGCCAGAAATGATGATGCCGACATGCCATGGTCGGTGTCGCGGGACTCGTGTGTTCTTGGGAGTCCAACGAGATGTGAAGGGTTCGACGGCGTGTCTTGCGATGACACAACTGGAAGCTCAAGGGCCCATTTTGCCCATCAAAGTTGTTGTGGATCGGCTCCGAGCTTCCAAAGCTCCTAAAAGCCGGGTCCATGTGGAGTCTTGACGTTTGACAGCCGAAGCTTTCCATGCTGAATTGTTGGGACCAATGGGAGCAGACGCAATCGAATCTTTCCCCGCTGGACCGGGCTCTGATGATGGTCCAAGCTCAGCCCAGGCAGCGCCGTCGGAATCGGCTTTCCAGATCTTCCACTGCGCTGATACGGCTGGAATTTTCCGTTTTGACAGGCGGGTTTCGGGGGTTAAGGTGGTGGGGCGGGTTCCAGGCTGCATCCGAACTCCCGTGTCTCTTGTCTCTGTGATGGAGCCCACTCACATGCAGTCAGCTCCGATGACAGGAAGAAGCATCAACGTACATGTCCATCTGATCCCTTGCAGCAGAGCTTTGGCTCTTTATCCGGGCCGGCCGTCAACACCAATGCCGTCGCCGCCGCAGCTGTGCCACAGATTCCCTCGATTTTGACACTGTTGGAACTTGCCAGGCCCTGGATCTGCCAACTGCCAACGCACGCGAGCTCCAGCCCGCCGTCTGCTTCGTCGGAATTCGCGGAGCCAACCCCAGCCGACGTTGCGGTGACAGCCTCCCTGCCTTGCCGTCAACCTGCGATATCACGCACGCACAAGAGTCAGCCTTGCCAGCCATCTTTATTCAAGACCGTTTTCCTCCTCCTGTCCCGGGCCTTCACCTTTCTTTTTCTTTTTCTTGCATACCGTCTCTGTCTTTCCCCCCCATCGATCCTTCAATCGGCTCGACTCCGAACTCTTGGCACCATGACTGCCGATCTGCGTCATCACGCGCCGAGCAAGCCGCCGGCCGCCGCCAGCTCTCCGGGTGCCGGCCTGGCTCCGGTTGCCCACCCTTCCGGCCGGGAGGAGCATGGCCGGCTGGTGCAACTTCTGCGGGGCGTTTCAGTTGCCGTTTATTTTGTGACCTGTGCAACTGCGTATGCGCCTTATCACCTTTTTCGCTGAGGACTGAGCTAACAGACGTTCCGATAACAGGATCCACGCGACCCAGCTCATCGGCGCCCCCCTCTACTGGATCAACCGCGACCTCTTCTATGGCTACATGTCACTCACAAAACAGTCGTTTGGGCTCCTCATTACCACAATGACACATTGGTGGGGCCCCACCACCATCCGGATTAGCGGTGATGCCTCCGTGGCCGACGAGATGCGGAAAACGGAGGATGGGCTCGTGGAGTTTTCGTTCCCCGAGCGTATGGTCATGATTGCAAACCACCAGGTATGTCGGAGTGCAACATTTATGGGCTCGCACCGCTGACATTGGTCCAGATATACACAGACTGGCTTTATCTCTGGTGGGTCGGCTATGCGAACACGCCCAAGATGCACGGTTCTTTATACATCATCTTGAAGGAGTCCCTCAAGTATATCCCCATCGTAGGGCCCGGCATGATGTTCTACGGCTTCATCTTCATGTCCCGGAAAATGGCGGTTGACCAGCCGCGGCTCGCCCATCGCCTCGGCAAGCTCAAGACGCAGCATACGGCACCTGATGGGAAGAAGTACCTCGACCCCATGTGGCTGCTCTTGTTCCCCGAGGGCACAAATGCGTCGCAAAATGGCAGAAACAAATCTGCAAAGTGGGCCGAGAAGATCGGGGTGAAGAACCCGGAGCATGTGTTGCTTCCACGGAGCACTGGCTCTTACTTTTGCCTCAACGAGCTCAAGGGCACCGTTGACTACGTCTACGACTGCACCGTTGCATACGAGGGGGTTCCGTAAGTTTTACCCATCTCCGACTCTGTCCGTATACTAACAACTTGACAGTCGGGGCAAATTCGGCGAACGGATCTTCACTCTCGGGGGCACTTACATCCGAGGACAGCAGCCCAAGTCTGTCAACTTTTACTGGCGCCGATTCCGCATCGACGATATTCCACTAGACACCCCAGAGGCGTTCGACCTTTGGCTGCGGGAGCGGTGGTACGAGAAGGATGCCCTCATGGAGCAATACATCGCCACCGGGCGCTTCCCGGCCAACCCTCCCGAGGTCCTCACCAAGGGCCAAGAAGCTTTTCTCGAGACCGAAGTGCGCACTCGGTACTCATTCGAGTTTCTCAAGATCTTTACCGTTCTCGGCGTCTTCGGCTTGCTAGCCAACCTCATCCTCAAGATGTGGAACCGCGTTCTTTCCGTTTTTTCATGAATCCCTAGGCGTTTCGAGCGCAAGATACCCTTTTCTCTCCTCTTTACGTCTCCACTCACACATACAATAATGATTACACGAGGTTTTGCGGTTCAAGGGGGGGTCATGGGTGCAGACTGTTGGGTTCCCGGTGTTTGGTCAAAGGTTGGGTTGTTTACCCTGTACTGGCGTCCGAGTTCGAGTTGTTTCTTGCAGTTGTGGCCTTGCATACGATACCTTGGTCGGCTCTGGGCGTTACTATCATCGGACGGCATTGGATGGGTTGTGGGGAACGAGGAATGTTGAATCCGTCTCTTTTTTTGGCAGTCTTTTGAGTATCACATGGCGTACGGTCGCACCGTGTCGTCTGTCGCTTTGTATCCATACAGCAGGTTTATCAAGCGATCGTTCATGTTGACATCTCTCCCCTTTTGAACCCGTTGATGGGGATGGTGCCTTCTTATACCAGTGCCTGCACGTATAACCCTGGGCTGAAACACTGGTCTCCTTCATGTATTCTCTTCTTGCCCATCCATTTTCTGTCTTTCTTCTGGGCTCGGCATGGCTAACCGCGGCTCAACTCAAAGGATTCTCCTCCCCATTGCCGATGAGCATTCCCGGCAACTATCTGAGCGGATCGATACCGGAGCCATGGGTAAACAATCCCGGCCCGGCATGGCGAGCAGCTCTCCGATGCCAGACCCCTTTGGCGCGATAAGGATCGAACATTGAACATGTTCAACGGAGATCAGATGACCTCGTGCAGTTGCTGGGACCAATCGGGTCCATGCCACCCCCTGGGGCCTGGACCGCCGGATGGGGTTGCCGCCGGGTTTAAGGCCTTGACATGGAAAGGGCGCGTCTAGCCCCGATGCAAGGAGAACGGCAGTTTCTGCCCCGGACTTTGAGTCGGAGTCGTTTCGGCGACTGTGTAAGTGGCTGGTCTCGCCCTGACAGGCACCGCGGAGAGCATCTCGACTCTCGAGGGGTTTCACCGCCTCTGGGTGACACACAAAACGGTATTCCAGGCCGCCGTGGAACGCGGTAAGCTGTGGATTGTGCTGTTATTGCTAATGATAACTTCACTTGGCGATGCTCCGATGTTGGCCGGTCTTGGAGTTCATGCTAGGGTTTGGTTTGTGATGAGACTCCCCAAAGGATCTTGACCGCCAGAGGGTGTGTACCTTGAGGAAACGAGGACTCACCCACCACTAGCAGTCTACAGACTTCAGTGTTGCCTCTATCCACAAATCCTACACGCCGGAGCCATGTTTCGACAGTCTATGCTGTTTTGTTTGGTACTCGTTCATGTGTCTGCCCACCTCTTGACGGGGTACAACACCCATTCCCATGTGCTGCGGATCACGATCGAGGACGCCACACCGGGGATCGAAGAGCCAAGATACAGTCCACTTTTCAAAGTTAGCCTCCCTGCGATCTCGGGCGAAATCACCTTGTTCTAGACTTCAAAGTCACCCTGGCCCGAAGGCACCGGAGAGTCGTCGGAGCTACCCAAACTGGCACGGCAGGCCGTCATCGGACATCTAGATTGTTTTGATGGCCTGTATCACAATCTTAGCCCTGAATATCACTTCTTGGACTTGGGGAAGAGGAGCAGAATGGGCTGCATGTTCCAAAAGTCTGCAAACCACATGCTCACCGGGATGCCAACGCAGCGTGCCGCTCCCTTGTGAAGCCCGAAGTGCGTCCGGCCGTTCTTGTGGGCTGTTCTGAAGTGAGCTCGCCAGTGGTAAGAGACAAACAGAGGGATCTCCGTCGTAGATGGGAATAAAAGAGTGTTCAGGTCACTTTCTGGCCTGCCATCAAGTCCCAACAGCTCACACACCACCGCGTTGAACAGGTGCCTGGTGATAAGTATCTTTGGCTATTAGAAGCCCCTCGATCTTTTTCAATCCGAGATTTCTCTGTTTACCTTCAAACCGGAGCACCATGGAGAAATCCGACATCATCGAAAAGGCCACCCAGGTCTCGGTATCAAGCAGCAGCAGCAGCATCACCACCAACAGCCAACACACCTTTACCCCCATCGACGACAACACCCCTCCATCCCCCTCTCAAACACCTACCACAGTCACAGTCTCTTTTACCCCTGATGACCCTTCCAACCCTAACAACTGGTCAACGGTAAGCGACCTCCTCTCCCCCTCCCTTCTTTACACTCCATCCCCGATCCCATTCCATCGTCGTTTCATTCCCCCCAACAAACACAAACCAACCTTGACACTGCGTAACACCAACACTAGCCAATACTAACAATAAGTAGACCAAAAAACTCCTCATCCTCCTCTCCGCAACCCTCGTCACCACCACCCCAGCCCTCTCTCCACCCTCCCCTCCAACCTCTCCCCCACCCTTCCCCACATCTTTGCCCTTCCCCCCTCATCCTACAACCTCGACCGCGTCCTCCCTCAGACCCTATTCCTAACAGGCTTCGTCTTTGGACCACTCGTCTTTGCCCCGCTGAGTGAATCGTCGAGGATTGGAAGGCGGCCGGTGCTGATTGTCGGTGCGGCTGGGTTTGTGGCGGCCAGTCTGGGGATGGCGGTGGTGGGGAGTTGGGAGGGGATGTTGGTGGTGAGGTTTTTGGCCGGGGTGATGGGGAGTCCGCCGGCGAGTGTGTTTGGGGGGGTGGTGGCGGATTTGTGGGCGGGGGAGATGGGACGGGGGAGGGTGTTGATGTTGTGGTTAGTTCTCTTTTCTTTTCGATCTTGGGTTTCTAATTTTGGGTGGAGGTATTGTTGCTGGTTTTGAAAAGGGGTGGTTGACTGAGTGATTTAGGTCGGCGGCAACGTTCATCGGTCCTCTGGGGGCACCGATCCTGGCGGGATATGTTAGTCCGCAACTCGGGTGGCGGGCGGTATTCTGGTGAGTATTTCCTTGCATGATTTCGTCTTTTCCGGTCATCCTTCATGCTAACTATGCTGCTCAAGGATCGCGCTCAGTTTCGCCGTCCTCTCGCTGATCGCTGTGGTGCTGCTCCCTGAGACACTGGCGACGGCCATTCTGCGGAAAAAGGCAGAGAAGCTGAACAAGGAGAGCGGGGACACAGGCAAGAGGTTTGTAAGCCCAGGAGAATTGTGTGAAGGGAGTGCTTGGGAATCATATGTAAGTGCCCTTGACTCAATGAGTGCAGCGGTGTTGGACAGTGAGTTGACGTGACAACAGAAGGAAACCCTGGCGACACCCTGGCGTCTGCTTTTTAAAGAGATGATAGTCTCACTTACCTGTATTTACACGGGGTTCATATACGCCGTATTTTACATGTACGTCCCGCTGTGCTCCTCATCCACCAGGTCACCCACTTACACGCCGTAGGCTAGTGCAGATCTTCCCCGCAATCTTCCAAGGGGTATACGGCTTCACACCCGGCATGTCCGGGATCCTATTCACAATAAGTGCGTCCCACCTCCCCCCCACCAACCCCCAACCCCCAGTAGATACTAACACCAACCAGTGGGCTTCGGCACCTTCATCGCCTGCTTCGTCTGCCTCTGGTTCGACAGCATCGCCCCGCGCCTGAGTGCCCGCCACGCCAACAAAAAAGAAGAATACCTGCGTCTCCCGCTCGCCTGCGCTGGCGGCCTCGTCTTTGTCGTCTCAATGCTCTGGCTCGGCTGGACCGCCCGCGCCGACATCCACTGGCTGGTCCCCCTGTCCGCCACGATCCCCTACGGCCTCGCCTACCACCTTATTTTTGTCGCCATGATCAACGTACGTACCCACCTTCACCCACCACAAACGATCAGCTAACATAAAACCTTATTGTAGTACGTCGCTGATGCCTACGGCATCTACTCGGCCTCGGCCATGGCCGCGCTAAGCATGACGCGCAGCGTGGCGGGCGCCGCGATTCCGCTGGCCGTCGAGGACATGCTGGCTGCGCTGGGGATCGCGTGGTCATGCACCGTGCTTGCTGGTATCAGCGCGGGGCTGGCGCTGGTGCCGTTTGGGTTTATTGCGTATGGTGAAAAGATTCGTGGGGCGAGTCAGTTTAGTGCGAGGCTCAAGCCTGGGGTTAGGGATGCGGATGTGGATGAACGGGAGAGTGGGGGGTCGGTGAGGATGGCGAGTCGGGGTTTGTCGGCTGTTTGATGGCAGGGATGGCTACGTATTTGATGGGAAAAGGGGAACGAACGGTGGGGTTGGGTGGGTCGATCGATGAAGTGTGGGTTGGGGGAGTTGGCGCTTCAAGGGGTAAGAGTGAAGTGGGGGATGGGGGACGCCGGAAGGCATGGTTCAATGACAGGGCTCGACCAAGGCAGGGATAGTTCCGACTCTGTCATGACCACACACCAGGGTCCAGCTGAGATATGGAGAGTCACCTTCCGTCCTTGACGGAAACCGGCTTCTCCCGGCCACGGCACGGCCCATCTCCAGGCGCGGGTTGGGGGCGATCTTGACCGGAGCAGACCTGTCTGAATACACACATAATGAGACACCAGTCGCACCACCCCATGCACCCAGTGAGGCTGACCATCTAAGAAGCCCAATCACGACCCCACCCCCTATCAGACCCGTCTACACAGTACCGCGGCACATGCCCCAAGCCATCTTCTACTGCGGACCCGAAGAGGGCATGTAACCTCGTGTGTCATCGAGGTGCAGGGTGCGTGTTGGTTGACCATTGGTATTAGCCGGTTGCTTGAGGAAGGAGAAGAGGGTGCAGTTGGCGCCTGAGCTTTTTCACTTACAGTTGGTTGCCTCCGTCATCCGTGTAAATCGAGGCTGGTGACACAGCCTTGTTCCAACCCTGTCGCGTAGATGGCATCTACCGATCCCAACTGAATTCATGCTCCATGCTCATAAAACCAACAGCGGATAATAGGGGAGTTGGCCCGTCTGCGATGGAAATAAGCGATTCTCAGAAAACCAGATCCGCGGAAATAAACCATCTCGGTGCAAGCATCATGCTTGTTGGTTGGGCAAAGCGGCATAATGAAGGCCCGGGGTGGGATGGGGGGCTAAAAGTCAAGCATACGGAAAAGAAACCGGCCATGACTGAGTCGGTCATGCCGCCAACGATGTCAACTCATCCCGCATCGAATTCATACTGTCACCAATCCGCGATTAGCGACGGGACGGACATTGGCCGGGAGGACCCGAGCCTATGCAAGAGATGTGTGTGACCCCCCGTCCCTTTCGCTTGCGGCTGATGGTTATCACGGCTTACCGCGGGTGTCGAGACGTGTTGGGTGGGCGTTGGCAAGGGATTTGTCAGGGATTCCGAATTTGACCTCTGATGCATGCCCAGGCGCGCAGGAAACGGTTTCTTTGTGGGGTATGTTTACTTGACGGGTTTCCTATTTGGTGGATACATTCTTGGTCCGTTTGAACTGCTCCGTTTTCTTGCTTGCTAGTAGCCTGGCAAGATGCTGAAGAGAGGGGGTTGCGGGTTGGCACCTAAGGGCACCACCTTCCTCGAGCTCTCGCCGCTAGCCGGCCACGAGCTGTACTCAGAGGCGGACGTGCCGGGGTGTGAAGAGTTCTGCAGATCTTTGGTGTCTGTTGTCAAGTATTAGGTTGCCGGAGGACCCTTTGTGCAGTTTGCGCCGTGCCCTTTTGGAGTAGTTTGTTGGCTGTGCGAAAATGAACAGGTTTTTGCGGCAATGCTATCTATCATGGGAACAATAGTCATGAGATGAGGTTGTATAGGTAGTCATCAAATCGTCAAGCTAACTGACACTTCGTAAACAGTGACTAGAAAACAAAACATAAGACTGAATGGACGGCGTTGCCATTCGCCCCAGTGTGTGACCTGGGACTTTCCCATCAAAGTATCAAGTGATCAACAAATAGGTACCCATCAGCAAGTTATGGCGTGCCGCTCGGATGAACTGGTTCATAGCTTGGAAGTTTCCAATCTTGTGTGCTGGGCAAAACCAGGAAAAAACAAGGGAAAGAGCTGTTGTGCGGAAATCATAACGCGGCGTCACTATCCTGAGACGCGGCCAGAGAATAACCCTGGGCCCCGGAAGGAAAAAAGGCAACAAAGGGAATGGAGAAGGAAATCAATGTCCACAGCGCAGTTCGTGACATGCCGCGTAATAGGGACTAGTTGTTGTTTGGTGACCCTTTCAGATCGAACCGTCGCCGTTCACGTCGTCGTTGTCCTCGAGGATGAATGCCGCCGAACCGGCAGTGTACTTGGGCGGCTTGTATTCGAGGGTTGGGAGAGCTGGGTATTTCTTCTCCAGGTCAGCGAAGCCATCGCCGTTTGGCCCGAATGCGGCCTCCCAGGGCACCCTCATCGACTCGGGGATCTCCCAAGCCAGCTCCGGGTTCCGAAGCCACAGCCGAACGAAATGACGTCCAGGTCCGTTCTTTGGGTCGACGTAGGAGTCGCGGGCGTGCAGAAGGGCGAGATTGTTGATGAAGACCATGTCCCCAGCCCTTGTATCCAGACGATGGGAGTATTTGGACGCCAAGCCCGAAAGGATTTCGAGTGCTTCGAGCTGCGGCGGGCTCAACTCTGGGACGGGGGGTGTTTGGCCGGACGTGGCAGTTGCAGGATGGAGACCCAAACGTCCTGGATCGACGGAAATCGTGATTTCGGTTTCGGATACGTGAAGCAGTGGCGCAAGGACGTAGCGCGGTGGGTTGCCAGATCTAGAAGTCAAAGGGTCAAGATGTCAGCAATAGTCCAGGGTCAAATTTGAGATAGAAGAAATCCACCAACACTTGGATCGGCCAACTCTTGTCGCAGAGCAGCCTGAGAGTTTCCGGATACGACTTGACCAGCGCCTTGTAGATTGTCCACGACGAAGCGACAAAGGTGTTGCCCCCTGTCTCGGCAAGAGAGCGAACATGAAGGGCAAGGAGGTCTGTTCCCATATCACAGTGCCAAGCCTGGAGCGCAGGTGTTGTCAGCAAGAGAACCAGTAGAACACCTGTCCAAGAAGAATAACTTACTAGGCCCGTCGTGGTGTGGATCCCATGGCGCATTGCCGGGGGCGTGGTCCAGATCTTGGAGTCGGTGACATGAGCTGGCCAGTGTTAGCCTAGTGAATAGATGTTTCGAATTTGAATGGGCCAGCAGTACTCAGCATGGACCCCTTCTTGTCCTGCACGCCCCTCTGCGCGCCAAAGTAGTTTCCGATGCCCAGGAAAATGGCCAGGTTATCCTCGGCCGTGTACTTGCGCGAGTCGAGGCCCCTGACAATGGCGAACCCCCGGCCTCGATGGACGTCGAGGCAAGCCTGCGCCAGTTGGGTTTGAATAGTTGGGAGCGGAAAGGTATCGCAATTCAAGGCGTCTAGGCCGAGCCCGAGTTCTGTTGTTTTCCCTTGTTAGCCGATACTTGGACCTTGGCAACGTGGAAAGTATTGACCCTTGAAGTTCCGCAGCCTTTCTTCCACTTCGGCAACACCGTCGCCGTTGACTTGGACGATGTGCGACGGGCCTAGAGCACCTTGGAAGTCACTGGGTGTCCAGGCCATTGGATGGCAGGCAATGTCTTGAGGTCCTTGCTCCATATTTTCAATGTTGTGCTTGGTTGGTGTCACCCGCAATGTTTCTCGGGTTTTTTGGAGGTGTCAAAGGAAGTCTGAACAGAAATGGTGGTTTTGTACTGTGGAGTTTGCCTTTGTTGTTTCGAGAATCAGCGACGGCGGTCGACGCGGAGCGAGAGGAGCAGCAACATTCCGAAGGAGGTCCAAGGAAGCAACGGGCTTAAATAGACTCGACTCGGCCGTGGTGGGGGTGGTCGTGGAGAGGGTGGTCGCAACAAGGTGCGACTTATTGGTACGCTCGTCGTAGTTTAGCGATTTCGATGCTGCGGGCAGACCGGGCGGATGATTCTGTTGCCCGTCGCCGTCTAGGACCGTAACTGACAACGGCCGAGCCATGCCCATCTTGATTCGCCGTCTCTCGAGAGGAAGTCGGTCCTGCTTGAATAAGATTGGGTGTCTCGGGTGCGTCCGTTATCGTCATCGTCATCGTCACCGCCGTTGCCAACCGTTTTGGACTTGACCTCAGCACGACGCTGGCGGATAAAGAGGGGAAGGAAAGCGAAGAGAGAACGGGAGGCTAAAGGAGCGGCCCGCGCGGCACGCTGGAGAGGGCAGACGCACCTCGTTACCACACTCGCCAAGAGTGGTCGGCCACCCCTGGCAAACTCGGAAACCGGTGACTGAACAGAGTTAAAGGAGAGACAAGGGGGCCGAGTTCCCAGCATGGAGTTCTGGAACGGACCATGGGAGCTTTTCTTTTTTTAATTTCGAGTATTAACTTGTTCTGGGAACTGTAAAACGCGTGAAGTTTCTGCCAGTGGAAGGTTTCCGAACCATGTGTCCTGACTCTTGAGTCCTCCGGCCCCAAGTACCTTTCTCTCGAGCATAACATCCTTTGTGAAAACACTTGAAGACAGCAACACCACAATCCTGCGGACTCAGGAATCAGGGTACTCCCTCCTGTTAAAGCTCCGCCTGGTGGGGGTCAAATATCAACTCCACAATCGTGAAGGAGGATCCGCATGCAAGCCAGAGGGAGTATAGCGTCCGAGTCTCCTTTTCACTGTCGAGCCGAGGGCGATGAAGCGGAGTTGTTCCCCAAGAGCGTCAAACCAGGTGGGTTTGATCTTGTCAGTTGGCTGTATTACCCAGATCGGAGCGGTTGGTCCGCCGGCTGTCACCTGTGGTGGTCCCATCCACAGGCTGTGGATGCCAGATGGGGCGGCGGCCTGGCCTGGCGGCCAGACAAATCAACAGTTTTCTGGGTCAACCATCAGTGGCAATGGTTGATCGATAGTTAAGCCAATGTCCGTATCTCCTGCGAAACAAGGCTGCGCAGTCCCTAGTCCTGAATTCATATTATCCTCGACAGTCCTTGATGAGCTGTATCGCATCTTCCGGACTGCTAATTCTATTGGCCCAGACGCTGGACTGGATGGATCTTCAAGCCTCAACAATGCCGCCCAAAAGGCAATGGTTCGTTGATGGAGGAAGTTGTTCGGAGTCCGGGCATTGGTATTGGTGTGGAATGCTGGAACAGTGGAACCTCAACCGATCATCACGGGATTTATTCCGCGATGGCAAACCCGGGAGTCCGAGTTGATTTGCTTGTAAAAGGTGCGACAAGACTCTAGATAATGGGGTGCCTGAGTGGCTTCAAGAACGCACATCGTGGACTGTTCTTGCCTTCGGGCTTCATTCGGTTTTACCCCAGCCTGACCATCGAGATACGTAACTGCCTCGATGAACACGGCAGTGACATTGCTGTCCTGCTGGGGGAAAGAACGGCCAAGACTCGGCTGTTGGCAACTGATCAGCCGGAACAACACGCCGGCAGACACCTGCCAAATGAGACTTGCAGGATGTGGCGTTGTGCCGTCGCTGCCACATCAGTGGAGGAGAGTGCAACCCTTGCACACCGGCTCTCTCTCCCCGGTAAGGCACCCATTCTTCCCCGCCTGCTTTCCCGTCTGGCGACACACCGCTTCCGACCACTCTGGTGGATGGGAAAGCACGACAAATCAATTCATGATGCCATCCATGACCCACCCTTTGGGTTCCTCCAACTTCTTTGGCGGGCGTCAGGCTGGCAAAATGCATGACATCTGAGCATTTACGATTTTACTCACTGTTTCGCATCTCATAACACCCCACATTTCTGTCGTAATTCCCAATTTCCTTCCCCCTGACTCCTCCACGGCCGACTTCCAGGTTCTCCGGGTCAGGGCCAGGTTGGAAACGGGCCCGGCCGCATTGTTTCCGATCGCCGCAGTGGGTGATTGTTTCCCTCGGGACCACTCCCGAGAAACAGGGTTCACCCATTTCCAGGGCCATTCTCGACTGTGTCCTTCCCAGCTTATTTGCCTTCCTCCTCGATCCTTCGTTGGGTGCCAGACTGTCGGGTGCCGCACGGTTGGGGTCCCTTGACCTTGTTTGGTTGTTCAACTTGACCACCAGAGGCGGTGCGACCCACACCGCCGGTCCGACTGCCGAAGGAACACCTCGAATTGTGCCACATTCTGGCTTGTCGAGGTTGTGTCACGCACAGGGATTCCGGGGGAGGTCATCCATCGGTAGGCTAGGGTGACAACGTTTGCACAGGCCCTTTGGTTGGCGACACAAGCAATGGAGAGCAACCAATTCACAACCAGCCCACAAACATTCGTAAATATATCCCACCCTCACTTCCATTCGTGTTGTTGTGAAGCCTATCGGCTCTCGGTTAACCCCCTTTTTCCTTCACTTTAGACCAGCCTGTCTGTGGCCCCGACCAGCACCGCGGATGCAGATGTCCGGCCGGGGAAGAAGCGTTGTCGGGACGGCCAAATTGGTGCCGCGACTGTCCTACCACAAGGGGTAGCCAGTACTTGGCACACAGGGTTCAACCCCGACACACATGCAGCAAGCAACTGTGATGGCATCACCACGTGGCCTGGAGCCAAATCAGGTGTGTCAAGTCCACTCTCAACCTCGAAGCTTGTGTCTTATCCAGGCCGCAGATCCAGCGGGCTTTCAACCAGGTCCCTTGTGGCCCGAGCCAGGGGTTTCGAACCAGTGGAACGTGTTACCAAACACACTCCGACCTGCTGCCGAGCCACAGCCACTTGAAGACCCATGGTTCACGATGGCCTCTACCCGCACTGCATGGGGTTCACTCCCTTCCTCACCAGTCGGCCACATGACTCCTGATTCCAGTTGTTTCTCGCCACTGGTTGACCCCCACGAAACATACTCGCAGTTTCCAGCCGTTCAAGTTGCTTTTGGCGCTTACCCTTTTCCTGCTTCAGGCGCTACCCAGCCACACGGTCCACATCCCCTCACAGGCATCGAATCTCATAACGAGACTTTCTTTGGGTGTAGTGGGGCTCCCGGCCTGCCAGCAGGCCCGTCAACCTATGAGACAGGTGCCCCAGTTGACCACTGCAGCTCTCAGCCAGCTGTGCACGAGACGAGAGAATTAGTCCCGGAAGCTAATCTAACACCGAACCTTCATCAGGATCAGGTACCGTGGCATCCTGTCACCAGTGCTTTGCCAGATGAACAGGCCTTGAAGCAGGCGAATGATGAGGACTCGGTCAAGAATGAATGTCTTGATCACCCAAGTGGCGATGACCGGCCCGGGGTATTGCCGGTTATCAATTTGTCAAAGGATTTGGCAAGAACCAGGAAGGGACGAAAGAAGCGCGGACAATTCAACGAATGTCTACGGCAAGAAACCTCAAACACCCGAAACATGGGAGCCTGCCTGCGGTGCCGTAATCAGCGCGTTCGTGTAAGCAATCTTGTCATTTATCTTTTCGCCTGCAAGTTTCCGGGAGGCTAACGCTGCCAAGTGCGTCCCCAACAAGCTGGACAAAGAAAGCCCCCTCGCACCTTGTGAAACATGTCTCCGAGTGCGAAGAGACACCAAGAAGACCATCCACAACCTCCCTTGCCTCCGTTTCAAGGTGACGTCGATGGCCACATACCGCTCAGGCTGGTTGGATCTCACAAAACGCTTCACTCACACCAAAATAGTCGATGTTACTGAACATGCTGACAATGACATTTTCGACGTCGAGATGACACAAGGTCTTTGCCGTACCCCGCTGCGCCTCCGAGTCCGACGCTTTAAACCAAGGGCTACGGATGTGCAGAATCGGAAATTCGTTGAAGACGGGATTCCAAAAGAGCAGCAGATTGAGCCGTTCTGCCTTGTCAACGCCAAGAAAACCGCAACAGAGTTCAAGGCGTACATCTACAACAATGCCCTCGATGGTCTTTCGGAAGCGGCAAAAGAATCGGACGACATGCTCAAGGAGATTTTTGCCATGATTACGAGGCATTGCACCGCGCTTTCGGTAAACACCTCGACTCTCTGGGAATAAGTCTTTGATTTGTGTTGCTAATTACTGAGGTTTCCTAACAGGACCCTATCAAGATTGAAGACGAAGGGTCCGTGATGGACTCGAAGAACCCTGATGAAAAGGACTTTCTGTTAAAGATGGTCCATTTGTGGTTTGCCATACGTATGATCCCACAACCTCGGAGAAACCATCCATGTGACTTAACCATGTTTGATTTAGGACATGGCACAAATTCGGCCTGGCTTTGCGGCAATGAACTCTTGGGCATGACTCCGGACCCAGGCCCGAACGTACCTCTTCCTGGCCGCGTCTCTATACCCCGCATGATCGTTGCGCAGTTCGACAGCATCCGGCACGAACGCATCTACAAGCATCTCACTCCACAAGTCCTTCGAACGTTTGAGACCTTTCTCACGTCAAGCAACAAGAACGTCTGGTTCACCGTCTTCTTAGCCACCTTCTTGCTCCTTCATCAGGCTGCCATTACTTCTCAAGACCGCTATCGTTACGCAAAGCAGCATTCAGAAGGGAAACCCCTGGTGCGTGCTTTTCCGCGTCTTTTCCTCAGAAGACGCGCTGACAGTATTCTAGGAAACCCGTTATGGAGCCATTGGGCACCCGCTTACCGGCTTCGTCGAAGACATACATCATGGGGCAGTCATACTCCTGGCGTATTGGCAATACTTTAAGCGCTGCGATCTCATGAGCATCAACTGGGACGATGTGCGTGACCCGGCTTTGAGGTATCTTGAGCCACACCAAATCCAATTTATGAAACGGATAACTGGACTACTCAGAGCAAGATGTAAGTCCTATCCCCGTCGAAGACTGAAGCTCGAGGCGTGGTGTGAGAACCTCCTAATGTAGTGGGTATTGACTCTGCTGCAGTGAATTCCATTCCAACAACACCAGATGAAGGCTGCTGGGAGCATGAGTTGTTCTGGGTCTCCAGGATGTTCGTTTCGGAACAGTCGCGAAAAGCCGACTGGACGCCCCCGGAGACGTTTTCACGGGCCAAACCGAGTGTTGGCAAGGAGTCGGTCTGATATATGAGGTGCATGTAATGAATGAAGATAGATTGTGTGAGGTGCCACGGGGCGCAGATATTCTGATCAAACTTGGGCGGTTTCTATTCTTGTGCCAAACTCAGGGAAAAGTTTGCCCTTTAGTAGACGCTGAGAAACCAAACAAGGTAGGTTGCGAAATGTCCTCAGTTTTGTTTGGTTGTGACAAAATACACAATAATTGATTGACCGCTTGAGTTCGTTGCTATGCTGTTCCATGATTGTGACTAAATCATAAACTTGTGACAGGTGAGGTTCAAGTTTATGTATTTTATAAAGGGGCTAAATAGGGGAAAATATGGGCCTGATGTTCCCTTTGATTAGCTTAGTCATCCATTGCTGCACTAAAGATAAGATAAGGATTTCTTGGATGGCGGCTGGGCGGCTGGCCAGCACAGCTGTCCTTTCCCGAGACCTGGAACCGCTCCAATTGTTCGATTCAGACCAGTTTGACGACGCCGCAACACCCAAATAAACCTTGCCCAGCGAC
Organism: Trichocladium uniseriatum; assembly: GCA_017139535.1. Taxonomy (NCBI): domain Eukaryota; kingdom Fungi; phylum Ascomycota; class Sordariomycetes; order Sordariales; family Chaetomiaceae; genus Trichocladium; species Trichocladium uniseriatum. The sequence continues at coordinate 937,341 of WOUO01000004.1, read as the reverse complement.
ATTTCGAGCAATACTGTGGCACCGATCTATTTCTACGAAGCTTTGCGAAATATCGCCTCTCTTTGGCACTGATTCCTCTCGGCGTCCCGCCTTTGCAACTCGGCAACATTCACACTGCACGGCAAGACACACATCCCACCACAACTTAAACCACACCACCACACCACCACACCACCGTCACCATGTCGGACCTCGAAACATTCACCCTCATCCCGCTTCAAATCGACCCCAAATCCAAAGCCATCAGCTCCCCGCACCCAACCAACAAAGCCCTCGCCGACGAGCTCGAAGCCCTCAACACCCTCCACCGCTCCCTCCACGCCCTCGACGCGCCGCACATCATCCCCCCGCCCCCCGTCCCTGTCAACCCCAAGCGCAGCGCCAACATCGGTAAGCTCCGCGAGAGCGGCAACGCAGAGTACCGCAAGCAGCGGTACGCCGAGGCCGTGAAATTCTACACGCTCGGCCTGCAGATGGCGCTGACCCGCCCGGCGTGGGAGCCCAGCCAGCTGGTGCGCGAGGAGGTGCACCAGCTGTATAGCAACCGGGCGCAGGCGCACATGCAGCTGTCCAATTGGCCCGAGGCGGCGGTTGATGCCGAAGCGAGTGTCGAGGCTAAGAGGCAGGGGAATGCCAAGGCGTGGTTCCGCAGGGGGAGGTGTCTGGTGGAGATGGGGAGGCTGGCTGAGGCGAGGGAGTGGGTGGCACGGGGGTTGGAGTTTGAGGGGGAGGAGAAGGAGTTGATTGAGTTGTTGAGGGAGGTGGAGGGGAAGATGGAGGCGGAGAAGGCGACGAGAGATGCTTGAGGGGGAGCGAATGCGAGTGTGGTTTGCATTTAGCATTTTGGGGCTACGATGGGGGTCATTCAGTTTCGAGGTTGGGCGTTTGGGGGTTTCTTTTCTTTACGCGGGAATTGTAACAATGAGCCTTGGTGGTTGTTGAGACGGTATAGAAGTTGAGAGTTGATATGTGCCCTATCCTGCCATCACTGCATCGTCTCGCTGTCATACAACAGTCACCATGGAAATACCAACAGGGAGTCGTAATTGTTGACTTGTTCGTCCCGATTTCCTGTTGCCACAGGTCCGTCCCTTACTTCCATCAAACCATGAAAAACTTGCAACTCGATGACTTCCATACCATAACAAACGATGCCGACGTGATGCCCAAACGCAAACAGGGATATAAGAAAAACAGAAAACGTAAACATGCTGCTGATGCCGCCCTACTCCGTGCCGTCGATTCCCATTCGTTCCATATCTTCGAACAACCACTGTGTAGTCCCGGCGTGATTCTCCACCCAGTGGACTTCTCGTTCGACGGTATGCCGGCTCAATCCTCCCACTGTCGAGCCAGCATCCCATTGTATCGTATCGCCCTTTCAATCATGCCTTCTCCTTCTCGCTGATCTCGACGACCGACGGCTTGCGCGGCCGCATGACGGCGTCCTGGCTCGTCATGCGGCGGCCGAGGGCGCGCTCCAGCTTGGCGCTGAGGGCCAGCTGGGCAAAGTTGTTCATCTTTTCCTCGTTGAGGAAGACGCGCTGGCTGGAGAGCTTCGGGTTCTTCATGCGCTCGAGTCCGTCGACGATGGGGCGGATCTCGGCCGTCACGCTGTCGGTGCTGAGGACGGTCGGGGTCACAGATGGCGTCATGCTGAATGTGCTGTACCGAACAGATGTGCGGGTCTAGAATAGCGAAGAGAGGTGATGAGATGGTTAGTCAAGGAAAGGACTTTCAAGAGTTGGGACGGTGACGCGGTTGTTTGGGTCTGGGTGGTGCGTGGGTTGATGTCATGGGAGAAATTGAAAAGGCGTACCGAAGGGCTCATGATTGGGCGGGAGGAATCCAGCGAGGTCGGCATCTTGGTGGTACGAGGGTGTGCTTTTTCCTCTGTTTTTGTTCTTCTTTGTCTAAACTTTATGATGATAGCCTGTGGATTCGCTATCGCAACTTGAAACGTCGGGCAAGGATGGCAATGGCGGGAGCAGGCTTTGCCCGGTCGTTAGCTCGGTTTTGGATTTCGGAGCTTCGCAGGGGTCGGGAATCGTCTCGCTGGATCCGTCCGGCAGCAGTGTGAGGTCGATTGTCGATTGTCTTGCCCGTGGCCGCGGAGCAAAGTGATCAGAGGAGGAGGGATGGCAGCGATTGACAGCCAAAGGAGGAAATGGGGAGTGGCACCGCCGCACCAAAGTGGGACGGGAGGGACCGGGCAGGTCTGCAGCGTCTGCAGCGGGCCCAGCGGCTGGCCGGCTGCCCATGTGGCCAGGACGCTAGCGTTGTGGAAATGCACCAACGAGCCTCTGTAATTCGGCAGTAAAGTGGGGCTCAGGGGTTCGTCGGGGCTATCATGATCAATGGAAGCTTGTGCGTGGCCATTTCGAGAGGGGATCATCCAGTCACCTCCTGATCGGGCAGGGACCCCGCGGAAAGACGGGCAGAGCGAGAGACAGAGGAAATTCCGCGGTGATGGTTCTGACAAGGGAAAAGTCATCATTCTTATCACATCTGCATTTGTCGGTCTCGCTCTGCTCGCTCTCGGCAAGATTCAACATCGCATTGACATCGAATCCAGGCAGACCTTGTACCTGCCGTTCTGTGGCCTGTTGTGGTCAGAGTCCAGAGTCTAGACTTTCAATCAGGCGACATCGAAGACGGTGCTCCACCTCAGCTGAAATCTCCATTTGCCCGCCTTACCCGCCCTGACTTCGCACGCATTCTTCTTTCCACACTCGGACGTTGTGGCTCCCAATCTGCAACCTCGGGTCCGATGGCAGCTTTCCGTCTCATACCGAGAGGCATGCAAATGCAAGGAGACAACGTTGCAGGGGAACAATGATTGGCACGTGGCATTTCGTCGGATGGCAATGGCCAAGACTCGCGTCACTCCGGAAAACCGACCTCGACCAGTGGCCAGCTCATCGACTCGTGCCACCAGCTCCACGTGACAGGTCGAATCGCCAAGTTGAGCAGGCCGCGGGTGAGAGAGACCGTCCCTGACCCGTGTAAACAGAGAGACAGGCCAAGAAACCAGTCCGTTTTCAGTTTTCGATAATTAACTAACATAATCCACGGGGTGCCCGCCCACCCCAGGTGCCCGCCCACCCAGGCCTATCAAGCCACTCAACGCCACCTTCATTACCCTTTCCAGAAGGGGTGGGCGAGCACAAGGGGTGGGCGGGCACCCCGTGGATTACGTTATCCGGAACTAATTATGTGAGATGCGCGAGTCACGGCCATCTCTTCCCGAACGGAGATGACGCCAAGATGTTGTTGAGATGGTTTTCTGTGAGATGTTGCTGATGAACCGAGAACGTAGTTAAGGTTGGCTGGAACCTTGAACCCAACGTTCATTTACGATTCATCATCCTACTGATCTTAACTCATGGCAAACATGCTCGCAGGGGCTCTCAGTCTCCGCGCGCAGTCTAACAGCTCCAATCTCTCGTTCATCCAGTGAACTGTTCACTGTTGAGCTGTCTGATCTCACAATTTCCATCGCCATACCTATACATAGGTTCTTACCTGTCTAAGCCTCTCAGAATCTCACCTCTGGGGCGGATCTCCGCCAACACGGCTTGTCGGCGACAAACTTGAGACTCGGAACTGGCATTATGAAACCATTGGCCAGGCTGCATGTGAAAGGATCTGCTATTTTGTGACCGACAGTCATTGTGACTTTTCCAGTTTGGTGGGACAACTGAAGCTCGGTATGGTCAATATTCAAGGCGACAAAGCCGCCGATCCATCAATCCGCCTGCCCGCCCAGCGTCGACACACCTTCTGATTATAATAAGGCCGAGTGAGGTCCCTGGCAACATGTGGACATAAAGTTCCTGTCGTTTCCTCCTTGCGCAACTTCCGGGGCAGGAGCTCTTTCCTGGAACAGTTTCGATTTTGGCACGGCGAATCCCGCCTTTCCGCCTTCCCAACATCACAGCAAGCGCCGGATTCTGTCAGGTTCGTTTACAACTTGTGCCAGAATCTCCCTTCCCTTCCAGGTTCCTTTCTGTCGCTCCCCGCCGCGGAACCCAACATTCACCTGGTATCGGATCTGAGAAGACGCGGCAAATTCAAGTCAAAATTTAACATTATCATTTCAATTCTCCGCAATCTGCGCGATGCCACGACCCCAGTGTCGGTCCACAACCGTGGAAGATGCATTTCCCCTCGCCGACTTTTGCAAGTCTTTCCGGTCTTCCGAGTCCAGTCCCAATGCTCTAGAAGAAAAATAACCCCAAAAAAGGTATTACACCCCTGAATCTCCTTCCGCTGAGTTATATATGCTAATCGACCTCAGCACCTTGTCACGACTCCCTCCTCCCCAGCCCGCCACTTTACTACTTAAGGACTCTTTGATCTTTCCTTTTGTGAGAGGACAACTTCGCATCCTTTTCTTTCCGCGCCAAACCCCCTCCCTCCTTTCCGCTATAATCTAGCGTAATGCTGTATGACGCCATCGAATCGACCTCGGTCGATGACGCTCCCCGTTGTCGCGATTTCCGTGAGTCTTTACTCTTCCTGCCGTCTTTTCGACCGGACTCGCCAGTGCTAGTCGGTGCTAGGGGCTTGTCAGCGACATTATTCTAATTCAGCGAGATGAACATGCGGGCGTGTGCTAATATTCGATTGCTAGACCAGCGAGACTCACAGTCTTTTGTACAGCTCCGGCAACACCCGTGGTCGCACCTCTCAATCCACTCCCACTCGTTCGTCGCGGCGTTCTTCTCCCACCTCGGATTAGGCGACAGGTTGTTGCACCACCCGCTGTTGTTGCGGCCTCCACAGTTGCAACATGTCCACTCGCCGCCTCCCGCGCTACGAAAATCGCAGTTTGCTAGGGGACAGCTAGAGGTGGACGGCTGGGACGCGGCAAACGTGATGTTGGGACACGGTGTCTCATAACCCGTTTCCAAATCTATGAGGGCTGACGGGCAATAGTGCCATGTCACAGATTGATGACCGCAAGGATGGTGATGGGGATGTCCGTGGCACATGGTTGGCTACGGGGGAGGAATGGGGGGTCGGATGTGTAAAACAAAACTGCGCTGGCCAAGAGACTTCCCGCACAAAGTGTGTATCTGGTAAAAATCCCCAAGGTTTCTTTGACTGGACTTGACACTGGATGCTGTAGCTCCCAGGAATTGGTGTCTACGCGCTCCTCACCGAGAGCGACGGATGCTGTGACGCAATATTTATACGGTTACCTTACGGAGCGCTTTCCGTCATGGCCCAGAGGCCGAGACCGCCGCATTCCCAAATGGGCCTCTGCTCTGTCTGTGGCTCGTTGGCTATTGGCCAAGCCGCGTTGGATCCGAGCCAGAGATTGCAAAGACAAGTCCCAGGAATCTCAGACTGCTGTCGATCTCTACAACCTCGTTCAGCCACCTGATCGGTTTTTGGGACGGGAAAGTGAAATGGTAGGTCCCCGACACAGAAATGGGTCAGCCCTGCGGCCATCCACTACAAAAGCGGATCGAAGCACCATCACACGGTGTCTGAGCCGTCTCAATGACCCCGAGATACACAAGGCCTGCCCTGGAGGGGTTTCGTTCTGGGGCTTCTCACACTGTGAGGGCTGTCGTTGGTTGGTGTGATGCGCCTTGTGATCCAAGATCCATCATCCGGGCAAATCACATTGTTGAATCGCTGAAATATTCCGAGCCAGGCTCAAGCCAGATCTCTGGGACTGGCCGTCAGGGTTTCTCGGCATCAAGTTCGCTAATCAGAGAGAAAACGTCGTCCCATTGGCGGGCCTGAGGCTGTGGCGCGGCCAGTGCAGCAATCGATTTCCTCCCCGGTTCTGCCCCCCGCAGTTCTCGATTTCCAAAAGCAATCAGCGCTGAAACTTTCGGAGAGATGCCCTACCAGTGATCGACACAGGGACAGCAAACTTCTGATTACAAGCGCCTTACATATTCTGGCGATCAAGTTGGTCACATTTACCATACAGTGCGGGTCAGCCACCACCAATTCGGACTTCGGCAGGATCTGGCAGACTGACACAAGATCTGGTGGGTTGAGGCCACTGATCGCCCGAGGCCTGCTCCCGGCCAACTGGTTCGCCCACTCCGACTTTCACCACCCCTCGTGTCCACAATCAGGCTCTCGCGTCCAGGTCAGGAACCCAAACACGATTTGCTGCTCCGTTTTCAGCAGGAACCAGGGGCCGACCTGATTCGGCACGTCTGACGGGCACGGCCGCGTGATGGACTGATGGTGCATCAGCATCAGGCCTTCTTCTGCTTTTTCCCCATCCAGTTGAACGCGTTTTCCCCGCCCGCCCCGACGAGTAGGAACCTCGAGAGATCGCGATACCGAGACAGCCGCAACGCCCCGTCGGTTTATCCTGCATCCCTGCCCTGGCAGTATCCGTACTTTGGATGCACATCTCCGTTCCGTACATTGGTTACGAAATACATGGGCGCACAAGCCAACCCGTGTTCACACCGCCCTTGTCTGCCGGTATTTCGTACCACTTTCCTTTCCCGGGAGTGGGTGTGTCTCGAGACGGGTTCGGGACCTGGACCCGGAACTTTGGCCCGGAAGCTTCTCCGAGCTGCAGACTGACGAACTTGGAGGAGTGTAGTAACGTTAATTAATGTGCACCAACGTACAGATTACAGAGATTGAGACGACTTGGAAGGCGGATTTGGCTCATCCCGAGTTTCCCGTATTACGGAGCAGGGCCCGGTGCAATGGAGAGAGCTAGCAAGGGGGAACGGGCCGATCGCTGCACCTGCTAGGTTTCTCCCCGAACCGAGGCGCGGAGTTGGAAGCATCCCTGTTTATCGGCGACGTCGCGGGGTTAGAATTCGGTGATCGCATGGGGCTACCCTAGCGGGTATTGGATGGTAATTTGTGCGTTTACGATCCTGGCCTCATCTTGGGTGGATCGAGGGCTCGAAAGTGAGGATCGTTTAACAGCACCTGCGAGTGGGAGTCTGGGGGATGTCACTCCATGTCACACCGAGATCTGGTGGCAGGGTGGTTCTTGCCTTTGATCCAAGGCCTTGAACATAGCATGGAGTGCGGCCGATGTGCTGGCTTGAGGTGGCCTGAGATGTCTCGATTTCGTTGGGTTTGACTTTGTTTCAAAGCCCGCCGCTTCCATTCCCTGCCATTTGGTATTTCCGCCAGTCCTGTTTCGACGTTAGGCTTGCCTCGGAGCTCAAGTTCCCGCGGAAGGCTTGGCCGCGGTCTTAGTAGAGGGCATGGGGTAGCCAAGTGGCAAGGACTGGGGATGAGATGTCCGGCAGACCATTTAACGTCCCATGGACCCCCCAGGATGGTCTTCCCTTTATCTGATCACTAAAGATCTAAGCTTCATTACCGGGTTCTTACCGACACCCTTCAAGTTACATGGCTCACACTAAACTCCTGACGAACTCCAAAGTCGCTCCTCAGCTATTAAAACTTGCATCCTTCCATCAGCAACGCCGATTTGAAACCTCAAGGCTCAAGGACTCGGCTGTGTCACTCGGATGTCACTGGGGAAGGCACAGCCTCGGGCCGGGGGAAGCGGGGAAGTGAAATGGTCGCCGACTGTCGTGGCGGTGTTGTCAGCTTGAGCGCGCTGTTGGATATATGAGGCGAGCGGGAAGGCCATCCCCTGGACCTCGCTAGTTTATCTGGGCGCGGGGGCGTTGCGGCGAAGGCGGCGCCAACTGCTCGCCAAACCCCACACTGATTTCTGATCTGCGTCGACGTTGAGACGCCTCGTTTATGAGGGAAAGAAAGCCCTGGAGTCAGGGGGTGAACTAGTTGGTCACATGGAGGAAATGCACCGCGGGCCTCAAGGTCCTTTGCATTCTCCACAAGTCGCATGCTTCATGAGCGACGCGGAACGTGTCACACCTGGCTGCCATGCCGTTGGTCGGCTTCTGGAAGCAGGGCGAGCCAATGTGAGACAATATTTAGCGAAAGACTCGAAGGTTGCAGCCGTGGCCGTCGTCACCGCCCCCAAAATGCTGCAGTGGACGTCGACCCGTCGGTTACACGGCACGGAGTCGAGGAAGAGGGTGGGCGAGCAGCCAACAGAATACAAGAAGCCACAAGCGCCGGCGTGGAAGCTAAGGCAGCATGTCTCAAAGCCCGACGATGTGAGGCTATGGCTGCCTAAGCTCACGATGGCCAGCTGCAGGTGCTGAACGGCATCTTCCCGGGGTACGCAGACCGGTCTGCTCCATGGGTCAGGGGACGGAACTCTGGTGTGATGACCGACGGATGACTGATGGATGAGCTGAACCCGAGTTCGTAAAATGATCTATGAAAGAAAAGCTAGAAAAGAACAAACAAGAAGAGAAGGAGATGAAAGAAATAAAAACGGGCGGTCCGGCCACCGGCTTCAACAAAGTGCCCGATGAGCATCGGCCTAACCCCGGTCGATTAGCCACAGCAGGGCGATGACGGACAGGAGACATCGCCAGGATGCGCCCCATGGACGGCCCCTTTCCCGATCCGTTGTGTAATTCCAGACAAACACTAGCGCCTCCCACCATCACCATCACCATAATCACCCATCACCACCATCTTTCATCTCAACCCACTCTCAGATCATAATTTCCCTCACTTCTGCCTCCTCCTCTTGGAAGTACCCGATGACGACGCCCCAGATGACGACGACGATGACGGAGACGAGCCCGGTCCAGGATCGGCCCGGCACTCAGTACAGCAGACGTGATAGCAGAACGTGTCGGGACTTGTGAGCATCCGGTGCTGGCACCACCGGTGCTCGTTGCCGCGGCCACCACACATGCAGCACGTCCTAGTCGGAAGCAAAGTCAGTGGTGTTCTTGTATCTCTGGCGCCGGGTTGAGAGGAGAATGACAAGTCGTCCGTTTGGCCCCTCTTCCATCCATACCCCGTCTCCTTCCCCCTCCTTCCCTCGACAGCAGGACAAGAGACAGAAAACCAACACCAACATGACCACGAAACAAAAACAAAAGAGAAAAAAACGTACCACCTCCCCCCCAAGAGCGCCACCTGACACCCGCCCGACGAACAGTCCGGCGAAACCAGACACCCACCCGTCGCGCACGGGTCATCGTACGTGGGAGTCGCCATCATCATCTGCTGCATCATGGCCGTCGTCTCGTCGTCCCAACTTGAACCGCCCCCGCGGGATGATGATGGTGGATAACTGCTGCCGCTGCTAGTGGTGCGACTGCATGGTAGGAGCCCGCCGGTACCGTCGTTTGTTGGGATCGCGTCCGGGCAGTAGCTGTAGTGGACTACGATGTCGATTGCGCGGGGGCAAGGGGGGAGGTCTGTGGGCTTTTAGTATGTTTCTTCTTTTGGTTTTGATGGAGGGGGGCGTTTGCTTTGGCGGGTCTTAGAGGGGAGAAGAGTTGGTGGGAGAGGTGTCGTCTCGGGATTGGGCCTGGGGGGAGGGGTTGTGTTGGGGTGGTGATTTGGAGAACATACGGTGGTGGTGGAGGTAGTGCCAGGTGCACATTTTGTTGTTTTGTGTTTGTTTTCGTTCCCCTGTTGGTTTGACTCTCCCCTCCTTTCCACTTTTCGTCTCTCCCAGGACCTGTGAAGCAAGCGCTTGCTTGGACTGGCTTTTTTCCTTTTTCTCTGCCTTTCTTCCCCTTTCTCTTTGCTTATGCCGAGTCCTAGATCTCCAAACACTCCGCTATGTTGGGGTGTATACTCTTTTGATTGGGATCAGACAGAACTAAGTTGTTTTCGCTTATACCGGAGTGTCTGAGCGTTTCTGTGAGAGGTGAAGGCAGGGCCTAATGTGTGAGAGACGATGTCGATGGGAAAGGAATTGTGTCGTGGATGGTCCTCAATTAATCCCTTTTTGATTCACTGATATCCCGCAAGCGTGGGTGTTGCGTGTTGTTTTGGCGAGTCAATATCCGAGTGGATGTGGCCTTGCTGGGTCTCCTGATCAAGGAGATACAAGTCGTACGATGACACGCGCAGCCCTCGGTGGCGACTGGCTAATGGGCAAGACGCGGCCCTTTTCAATCAGTCAGCACTGTCACTGCCACCGGATAAAGAGCTTACTGACGGAATTTGAGTGCCGGTTGTGTTTGAACTTTGAGCGTTGGTGAAGCTGACGTTGATGGTTGGGTCGGCAGTTGATGACAAAGTCGTTTGCGATGGTGAGGCCCTTGACAAACTGCGAGCTTGAAGCTAATATTTGAAGCTGAGATATTTCCGGAGTTCCGCCAACACGCAGCAAACAGCAGCGTCTTCCTTTATACACTTTGGCGGCGTGGTCCCAGCTCTAGGTCAGAAAACAAGGCTGATGATGGTGACGGCAGAGAGCACGATCCATCCGCGGGACGCCGGGGACATCACTGGACTGTGCCACCACGTCGGTAGTCGGTCGACAGTTCCCGAGCCTTACTTTCGAGAGCTCCACGCGAATGATATTCAACATCACAGGGCAATCACCACCAAGGCTTGGGCCAGCTCGGTTCGGTGAGCGCCGCCGAAACCTTGGCACTGTCCTGTTTGGGGGCCTGTGTGTACAGAAGACGAAAAGAACAAGTCCTCAGCTAGACGAATGCGGAAATGTTAACCGCTTGGGAGGGATAAAAGTGTCTCGCCGACTGCCTGTGATCCTCATTATTGACAGCCACTTGTCCGACCCTGGCCGCCGCCGCACGTGTCTACCAGTCCCCGTGCGCTTCCACTGCCGCCAGAGCGTGGGAGAAACGTGGTCAGCGCTTGGGGCTGGATCCCTGGGTGTCCTGGGTTGCCAGCGGGCGGGCAGTGGTGGGCTCGAGACGGGAGTGACACAAAGCTGAGACATGACAAGGCAGCCGGGCTCTGACCTCCCCTCAGCGCGAGCCGACAAGGATCGAGCACGCGAACCAATACTATTTACCGGGGAGCTGATCCCGAAGAACGTCGGACAAGGCCTTATCATTGGAAATTGCTGATCCAGATAGCAGGGTTTGCCTTGCTAGCAGTTGCTACACGGCCGCGTCTTGCACTCTATCACCGGCTGCTTCGGTTCAGCCCCGGCGCCCAGCTCCGGGGACTCGGGTCGTCCGTGTCCGACTCGGCCATTTTTGTCGAGCACAACGTCCGGAGTTTACGCAGAGGGAATATTCTATTAATAATTGGTCGCCAGTTCTGTGGCAGCTGAAACGGCTCCCTCGGATTTATCTGACCAAATCCAAGTCCTTCACTTACACCGCCATCTTCACTTGCGATAGCGAAAAACTTGCGGCCGAGAGGAATTCAAACTTGGTGTGAAGCACAGATTACACTGCCAATTACTCTCAGCAGCGGTGAGGGTAGCTGTGAGTGTAAGAGCGGCCCCGAAATCCGGGAGTCCCGAGGTAAGGAGATACGTGGTTAGGCGGGGGCCGTGGTGAGCGGTTCTGACATCTCACAGCCACCCCCCATGTGTTATGTTATGCCGGCAAATACGGGTAAAGCTTGATTCAAGATCAAAGACCTACGGCATTGTCTATTGCTAGATCAGATCTACCGCTCGGCTCTTCCTGATCAGCGGCAGGCATTATCACTTGCGTCAATGCATGATGTCGACGGCGATCACAAAGCCGTGGAAACTTCTATAGGACAGCCTAGATTTTAATGGATAAATAATGCATGCCACGCCAAGACGGGAGAGCATCTTAACTGAGGCAATAGCTTCTCATTGATTTGATTTTAGTCTTATATGTTCAGGGAAGTCTGATATACAGCACAGCCTCAGGGCCGAGGTTTCAATCTCACGAGTTTGACGCGATGAGTGAAACCTCCTTGTGGGAAACATGATTCATAAAGCGAAGACCGTTCCAGCACCACCCGTCCATCCCCGACGCCTTTCTGGCAAGAGAGGAAGGAGGTCGTGTGCTCGTAACTTGGAGAAATGGTTTGCAGGTTTCATCAGACTTGGCTTGCCGTCATAACAGTCAGGGGTAGGCCCCTTTTGAGGCGCAGCCTAACATGATACACCCTAGTAGCGTCGCTATGATTTTGACCCTGGTCAACCGTTGAATTAGTAGTATCAACTAGATACATTAGCGCTTTGTTTCGTTTCACCTATCTCTCTTGCCTGGATTATAATTCCAAATTCCCTAGCCTCATCCTCGGCCGTCATCAACACCGCTGTCCCTAGAACCTAGACGTGCATGACTGTCCAGGAGAGTCAATCCTACTACGCCATTCATGACCCATAGTTGTTCGTCCGACATGGGACCGTCTACCCAACTGGAGGCGAGAATTCCACACCATGATATGCAATGACACTCGGGTCCGGGACGGGGCAAGAATCAACCAGTTTATCCTCCAATGCCTACAAAATACTCAACTAAAACCAAGAAGACAGATTACTGTCAGCGAGCCACTGACGCCAAGCAATGCAAACAAATATGAACCCCATCCACCAGAAAAAGCTCAACAATCCTCCAAGTCCCGATGTGCACAGCAACAACCTTCAACCGCCTCCCCTCCCACACGCCCCCTACGCAAATCGCACCTCATCAAACAACCCCGCCCTCACCTGCACCAAACTCGCCAACTCAAACAAAAACGACTGCAGCACAATCACATTCGTCAACACATGCGACACCGACACAGTCTCCTCCCCCTTCCCACCCCCCTCCTTCCCCCCACCCTCCACACCATCACCGCCATCGCCATCATCATCACCCACATCCTCATCCTCCGACGGCGCCAACAACGCCTCCTCGCCACCTCCCTCCCCTTCCACCTCCACCTCCGCACCACCCCCAACCTCTCCTCCTCCGGCCCCATCATCCCCAGACTCAAACTTCTCCCCCCTCTGCCGGTCAAAACTCAAGACAATCGGCTCCACCTGCTGCTGCCGGCCCTTCTTCTCTGCCGCCGCCACGGCCGCAGCCGCCGCACTCCTGACCTCTGGCGTGCCGACCCGTCGGGCAAGGATACTTTGGTCAATAGCCTGGAACGCTCGCGCCTGGCTTGCAACAAGGTGATCTCCTCCTCCGGTGCTACTCGCGGGCGAGAAGGATCTCATGTCTGGCGTGCGCAGGGGTGTGTCAGGCGGGGCGGGGGTCGAGCGGTCTGAGACGGCGCGCCTGGGTGGTAGTGGTGGTGCTGCTGGGGTTGCGGTAGCTTCCTTGCGGCCGCGCGGGCTGTTTGAGCGGGCGGGTGTGCCGAGCTCGGAGAAGATGCGCTGGGCGAAGCCCTCGAGGCCGGAGGGGCGCTCGCGGGATGCGTTGCGGCTGCGGCTTTCGTTGAAGGCGGTCGGTGGGCGGTCGAAGACGGGGGGGATGGTGATGGCGGGGGATGGGGTGGCAGGAGTTCTAGTCCGTTGTGGGAGGGGTTGGTTGACGCAGTCTGCGATTTGGAAGGCTTCACGGCGCTGTTGGAGCAGATCGTCGAAGCGCGGGACGGTTTCTCGGTAGGCAGCGACTTGGTCGCAGAGGGTTTGCAGGATTTTGAAAAGGCGAGGGAGGCTCGACCGGACCCATCGGGGACGGCGGCGTGACTCTTGCATGGCCTGCATCTGCTTGTACTCAATGTACTCTTGGGAGTCCGGATCCATGGGCGGGTCGGGTAAAGGAGGGTCGTCGTTCTCTTCTTCGTAGTCGTAGTTTTGCGGGTTTCGCAAGAACCAGCCCTCTAGATGCATGAAGCCACACACCGCCAAATCGAAGATGGCTTCCGTGAGAGCAAGATTGGTGTCGACCGGGTTGATGAAGAAGGTCTCGAGCCGATCGAGGATGATGTTAAGCAAGGGATCACTCGGATGGAGGGTGTGAGATCGCACATCTCTCGGTGCTCCTGGAAGGCTATCGGGAACGGCGGGCAGCTTGTGGTTGTTGGTTGATGTCTTTGGCAGGACGAGCTTGATGGAACATGGGTGGTTCTCGAGCCTCATGAGCGTGTCCTTCAAGATGTTGTCGTAAATCTCGTCAAAATTGTCCAGTCCTCCAACAGTTCCGGCCAGAGTCATAAGATACTCGACCTCCTGCTGGTGGGCGCCCGACGTTCGATGATGGGATTCGCCAAGCACGCCCTCAGTGTACAGAAGGGTTATGACTGCGTAGCGGTGATGCCTCTTAAGTATCACCGACACGAGCTGAAGAGTGACGTAGACTGTTTGGTGGTTCTGAGAGCGAAGGCAAGCGAGAACCAAGTCAACCAGGTTGAAGAGTAATGGGTCCGCAGCGGCCTCGCCCTTGGAGGCCATCATAGTTGCGAGGTCAATCGACTTTCGCTTGCGGGCGGCACTCACGACTCCCGCAGAGACGGATTTGACAGACCCAACAATGTCGGGTAGGCCGAGGAGATAGTGAAGGATCAAGTTCACCATATCGGGGTGGTCCACGGATTCCAGGATACGCCGAAGATAGGTCAAGACGGCAACAGATGAACCGCCGTCAATGTCGGATGACTCGAGTAGTGAGGGGTATCTGCGGGATGGTAAACAAAAGGGGAGGCAGCTGGGAGGATTGAACGTACAATAACTGTTGCAAGAAGATGACTTGGAAATGCTCCAACAGGGTCGACTTGACCTCGACGGACCGGCAGTGGTTCAAGACATCCTGCCAAAAGAGCAGGTGGGAGAGGAAGGTGTCTAGATGGGACTGGAACTCGAAGGAACAGGAGCTGACAACTTCATAGTTGGACTTGGGATGCTGGTAGTCGGAGAATGCGAGGATGGGCGGTAGTTCGTTGGACGGATGATCGATGACGAGCTTGCGGCTCAGTTGACTATACAGAGCGCCCAAGCCCGTCGCCATCAAGGTCGATAGATCGCTCTCGACGATCCACTGCTCGAGAGGGACCGAACTGGACGCCGCCTCGATAATGTAGAGCAGGCCGGTCCTGGCAAAGTCGCCAACTTTTCCCTCATGGTGGATGTAGTCCATAAGCAGGTAGAATAGGGGGAAATCCTGTTTCTGCGTCCTCCCCGCGAACTTTTCGCGGTCGTCTATGAATCTCGCATCGGGCGGACCGTTTTGAGGTGACTTAAACCAGACAGGCAGGATCTCGGGTTCGAGGCGAATCTTGGTGGTGATGTTGAAGGCTAGCTCGACGACGCGGGTTTCGGTGTCGGCACCGAGGCGGATGCTATTTGCGCCGGTTATGCGTACGAGCAGGTTGGTCAAGCTGGCAGAGAAGGCTTCCTTCTCGACAAAGGCTTCCTCCTCGCTCTCGACCAGCGACGCAAAGAAGAGCACGGCCTCCTTGATGACCCATTGGTTGAAGGAACTCGTGGCAATCTTGGCCACGGGGATGTAGACTTGTTTGGCGGCAGCGAAGGAGATGCAGGGATGGGGCAATGGGCGGCGGGACTCGTCGTTCAGGAGGTTGGTGAGCTCCTGGAGGCGGATCTCGATGTGTTCGGCGGCTTCGTCATCGTGGGCTAGGTTGGACGAGTTGCGCCATGTGTGCTGGGATTGGAATGGTCAGCGGGGGGGGTGGTTCGGGGATATCGTGGGCTGTGTGGCCTATCGGGGCTCACCAGAAGCTGGCTGTATTCCTTCTCGAAGCGATGGAGGCGGCGGGCAGGGTCCTTTGCAAAGTCCTTGCGGGAGCTGGCCGACGATAGCGGCGTGTGTGCTAGGAGGCGCGACCACTAGAGGCCAGGAGGTTAACAACTGCTGCAAGCGTGGGCCGTGGGTCGGGATGGAAGTGGGAAGCATTGCCCAACGAGCCCAGGTGGATAGGGTTACTCACAAAATCCATGACGTCTCTAGATGCATCTCGCGAGCGAGACTTTGCACCGTAGATGGCGAGGTTTCTGTTGGGGAGCTCCCGCTCAATCGCATGAACTGTCGTGTTCCAGATGTCGCGAAATTGTTCCGCCATTCCAAGCCCACCCGGGTGGTTGCAGGGCGCTGGCCACTGACAGGTCCCTTCCGTCGCTTCCCCGGGCTGCATGAGGGCACGGACACTTCCAGGGTGCCATGTTCCAATTCCCCACTTTCGCTTGCTTGGATTCGATCTCGACCTTTTTCAGCTTCGCAACTCTCCCCCTCTTCACATCTTCATGCCGAGGTCGGTCTTGTGCAGTACGACTTCATCTTCGTATTTGTCGTCGTGGTCCTTTCTCTATTTTCTTTCCCTTTCTATACTTCTGTTATCTTTTCCTTGTTTAAATTTTTTTTGTCTCCATGTTCTGTCGGTCGTCCCGAGGTCCTGAAGGCATATTCCCAGGTTCTCACACAAGACCGTGCATCCGGAATGTGTTGGGAAGGAAACCGGTTTCCTCGGCTGAGAAATAGGCACATCTGCACCTTTTCCCAGTGCTTGCCAACGAACCACGAAAGACGATGCATTTCTCGCCTTAACAGGTGGAACGCTAAGGCTTCATACCTGGTTGATACGGAGTATCGAGGGCCGAGCCATCGCTGAATTGGTTGGGTGTCGGGTGGGTTGAGGCTGTCGTGATCTCGCCAATTCAGCACTAGCACGTACTATCGATGGGAAATGACCAATCGAGGACCGATGTCCTCGCACTGGTTCCACGGGCCAGAGCTACTGGTCGGCGAGTTGCATCTGCAGCTCCTGCTTTCTGGCCGGCCGCTGAGGGGAAGCTTCTATGTAAGAATCCCGGGACAGGTCCGGACCCCACCCGGAGCGACAGTCTTGGCAACGGCCCGCAGACGCCCTCGACGTCGTCGTGAACTAAATGCCGACGAAACCCCACTTGGATCACGAACAGGGCGGCTATCAGGGGAGCATGGGACCTCCTCCATTCGTTTGACGAGCCTACATGCACAAAAACCCCGGGAGTGGACCGCTGTGCTTGTGATCCCGCCACCGCGGATTGCGATTCGAGGCGGAGCAGTGAAACAACAGCGAATGAGAGCACTCAGCCGCTCCCTGACTGGGATGGAGGGGTACCTTGGCTGCAGGTCACACACCAAGGCACTCCCGCTAGACCTTATTGAAGATGGCCGGGTGGACGAACCTGTGCCGGGCACTACCTTTTTGCCCGGAGCGATCTGCCTTTTCTTTTCTGAAACTCGACATCATCTGTTATTAAACCTCCAACGACTCCCATGTTTCATGCTGCCCTCATACCCGCGTACACCGGAATTTGGATGTCTCTCAGAGTGGGGAAGCTTTTGAGCGATACGGTCCCAGGTTAATGTTCACATAGCTCGGCTTCGGCATGGGGTTCTTTGTCAGGTCTAAAAAGGTGAAGAAGAATCCGCCTGCAACTCCCACCAAAGACCGCGGGCGGATACCTCCGCAATACCGGCTGCCGCCCCCGCCACCACCACCGTCAACTCAGCTTTCCCAGTGGCATTCTAGTAGTCCATCTCATCAACCCGCCCCCTTCCAGCCTGCAGGTCTCCTTCCTCCGCCCCCGGGATGGAATGGGGGCCCGCAATCCCCGCCTCCGTACCAACCCGGGCCATACCCTCCCATCGTCGTGAACCAGCATCATTACTATCTCGGTAGCCCGCCCTACTCTCAGACTTCCCAGCCGTCTCATACCGTCAGCACACCCCTAAGCAAACTGAATCTCGGGTCCGCGGTGGATTTGGCCAAGGAGATATGTCAAGGAACCGGCATCCCAAGATTGCTGGACGATGCACTCCCATCCTGGCACGGTTGTGGGAGCCAATTAGTCAACCAGGGCAATGTTCTGGTCAACCAAATATCCAACCACTTGGACGATGTCTTGACCATGATTGACCAAGGTTGTTACAATGGGAGGGAGCACGACATTTTTGCCTGGCAACCACCGCCTCCAACAAACCCGGTGGTTGAGAGGCCGCAGCCCAAAGCAAACAAAAAAGGCCACAGGAAGGACCACCCTAAGGGGCAGGTAACAACGGGTGCAGCAGCAGTCTCGGGGAGTTTCTTTGCTAAGGTGGAGCTCTACGCAAATTCGAGGCTACCCATGAACCTCCCACCCCTGAAATTGTATGCCTGGCCATCTTGTTCTGCTTATTCATCCCTCACTGACAATATCCCAGATATATCCCCACGTACCCGCTCCTCTGCCTGGCCGCCCAATACTCGGAGCGTGTCTACGAACCGCCCAGGGGTATCGAGCGCGACGCCCACGTCGACGCCGACTGGCGGATGGGCACCAAAGCCATGGTCATCAAGTCGGTGCCCATGGACCACATGAACACCATCGTCTTTGCCATCCGCGGCACCGCCACCTTTAGCGACTGGGCCGTCAACCTCAACATGGCGCCCACGTCCCCCATCGGCTTCCTGGTACCTTCCCACCCCCCTATCCCTCACCACCAAAACCCCGTGACTAACCTCCAGGCAGGACGACCCCGGCAACCTCTGCCACGCCGGCTTCCTCTCAGTCGCCCGCAAAATGATCTCCCCCGTCGCCCGCCGCCTACGTCAACTCCTCGAACAAGACCCCTCACGCGCGTCCTACTCCCTCCTCATCACAGGCCACAGCGCCGGCGGCGCCGTCGCCGCCCTCCTCTACAGCCACATGCTCGCCGTCACCCCCTCCGCCGCGAGCGAGCTGAACCTGGTCGCCGGGTGCTTCAAGCGCGTGCACTGCATCACGTTTGGCACGCCGCCGGTGAGTTTGATGCCGTTGGCCAAGCCGGATGATGGCGGGGATGAGAGGAGGGGGAGGCAGTTGAGGAAGAGTTTGTTTATGAGTTTTGTGAATGAGGGGGATCCGGTGGCGAGGGCGGATAAGGGGTATGTGAAGAGTCTGTTGGAGTTGTTGGCTGCGCCGGCGCCGAGGGTGGCAGTGCCAGGAGGGGTTGTGGGGGGGAGGGAAGGGGAGAGGGCCCGGCGCGGGGGTAAGGTCCCTGGCAAGCCGTCGACTATGGCAGCAGCAATGAACCAGGCGAGGAGTCCTGGCCCGGTGTGGAAAGTTCCACCCTGCGCGTTGAGTTGTGCGGGTCGGATCGTGGTGCTGCGGTCGGGGGATCCGAGGGCGCGTCTTAGTCGGGGAAAGACAAAGGCCGAGGAAAGGTTGCAGGAGGGTGTTGTGGCGCAGATTGTCACGGACGAGATGCTGCGGGGTGTGGTCTGGGGCGACCCGGTAGCGCACATGATGAGGCTGTATGCTGGGCGCATTGAGACGTTGGCTGTTGGGGCGGTTACGGGGAGGGGGTATTGACTCTTCAGGGTCCGGGAAGGGGGAATAGGCTTTGCTTGGATTCTGGGTAAGCCATGGAAAGAGGTTGGTTGTGTCTGAGTCGGGTAGGCGCTGGCACTGCCACCAGACTCCGTGTATATATATGTATCGGCGCCGGGAGAAGACGTCATGATGCACAGAGTGATGAGAAAAAGGGGGCGGTAGCAGGTCGTTGGAGGAAAAGGGCTGTGAAGCTTGCCATGGGTTCTTGATGCTTAACTTGCTATCTTATACCTTGTCCTGATGAAGGGCTCATGTAAGGTAGTTTACCAAGTTTGCCAGATAGTAAATATCCCTCTTAGTATCCGAACCCCGGCTGGCTGGCGATCAGCCGCTGACTGACTACAACCCTAACCCGGCCCCGCTCCCGCCTACGATATTGGCGAATATCCACAGCTACGCTGACCTTGGCAATGTGGTTATTTCGTAATATCTACATCCATCGCTGATCGGGGGATTCCTAGCCCTCTGATTCGTCAATTTGAGCTACTGGGAGGGTGTTCTATATCTTCGATAGCCTCTAAATAACGTACATTGCTCCTATCTTCCAACCTTACATCCTACATAGCCTGCAAGATAGCCCGCCGAACGCTCCACAAGCTAACGCCAGCCCCGGCGCCGGTCCTAGCGCCAGCACGGGCGGCCCTACCGTCCATCACGGTATCGATAGGGCCTTCGGAACTGGAAGAACCTAGCTCTAGGGACGTAGCCAGCGCACTAGCACGCTAATACAGCGCTACAGCGCCTAGCCGGAACCGGAACCGGAATATCACTAACGACGCCGAGTTAGAAGACAACCTCTACCGTATATATACCACTATCTACACCGAGCGACCGATAACTATAAAGCGGGCCTATACGCCGAAGCAGGCGGAGTTCCGGAGCTTCTACTAGGCCTAGGGCTTCTAAGATAGGGAGACGGTTATAGAGAGTAAGCTCCTCTTGTTCCTCGAAAAGGAGGTTGTATATCGCCCGCTCTAGGGCCCGAGCTAGAAGCTAGTACCTAGTATACTACTAGCCTTTAAGGCCTGCTTATACTAGCGGTCTATCCGGGCGTATATTACAGCGATTATAGATCTATAGTAGTAACAACGGACCTTCGGTATAAATAACTACCTATTACCCTAGGAGACAATAGCCCGGGAGTATATACGGACCTTGTAATAGTAATATATAGCCTAGCGCTAGTCCGTCTATACTAATAAGGGCTAAGATACACTTCTCGATAGCTATTTAGAGCTAGAGCTCCGGAGGATTGCTGATAAACTCTAGGGCTAGACTACCGAGAGCCTAGCGAATACCAAGTAGTACCTCCAAATGTTAGTAGACCTCTTGCTTAGCTACTATATACTAGCCTAGGGTAATAACTAGAGGGCTACTAAGATCTTAGACCTCTTTATATTCGAATTCCCTAGCGAAGGGCCAACCCGGTATATACCTCTAATCTTTACTACCTATACTAGGAAGACGAACTAATATAGCTAGCTCGAGATAGCTAGAACACTTTAGAGCTAAAACCCTAAGATCTACCTTCTTAGTACTTTTGCCTTTTACCTACTCTTTTAGTAGGACCTTTTACTAGAGCTATTCCTAGACTTCGGGAGCCTCTACCGTTAGTATAACACCTATTTAATTAAAGCTACTAGCTTCGATCTATTAGCTAGGATCTCCTATAATACTTAACGGAGCTAGGTTAGCCGGGCCTTCGACTATACTAGCGTAGTCTCTATAAAGAAGACCTATACCGGCTAGAGCTTTAGGGCAAAGACTACTGAGTTATAGAGGGTAAACAAGGTATAAATCTAGCGTACTAGGTAGTAGAATCTGGACTAAATAGTTAGGTATTATCTTGATATACTACCCTAGAAGTTTATATAGAGTATTACCGGCTACCTAGTGTAGATAGGGTATTTCAACTTACTACAGGCCGTACCGCTACTAGCGGCACTTCTATCGATAATCTAGCTAGAGCTAGACTAGTAGGTTAATAGTACCTAGAAACCGAAAGATCTTACTAGTACTAATATAGTTAGCTTACTTATCTATCTCTATAAAGTAGTCCTCTAAAACTTAGTATTCTTAATCGACTAGTACCCTAGAAGCCTAGTATAGAACTACCTAGTCTTCTAGTATCCTGAATATCGGCCCTTTATATACTAGGTACTAGCCTAGGCTAATAGTAATAAGGAGCTAGACTAGCTTATACTATTAATATAGGCACTCCTACAATTTACGGAGTATCTATTAATAGTAAAGGTACAATATATAGTATAACTCGCGGAAGTAACAGCTACTTTAATAGCTAAGATTACTAAGCTAGAAGCCTAGCTTATAAGTAGTTATATTAACTACCTCTAGTAGACTTTCGCCGAAGCTACACTATAGATCTAGCTACTAGAGGTAGGGCTACTAGCGCTAATCCCAGCGCTAATACCAGTACCGACTATAGCTATAGTTACAATACCAGACCTCGAGCCCGATGACTTCTATATCCCTAGCGCTAAAGAGACCCTACCTAAATACTAGATAAGCTAGGCCGTTAAGACTATCGAAGCTCTCTAGTAGGAGTAGATAACCGGCTTACTAGGGTAGCTAGCTATCTCGGCACTAGATATATAGTAAAGAAGCTAGTAGCAAGCTGGTCGGCGATCGGAGGTATAGTAGTACTCTCTTTACCTTGAAGTTATCCGGGAGGTCCAGCAGCTAAGTAAGTTCCGGCATATCGCCAAGATCTTAGCGATATAGGCCGTAGTAGCGGACTACTAGTAGTCTAGCTAGTCGTTAGATACCTTCTGTAAGTAGCTCCGGGCGAGTTGCAAGCTCCAGGAAGCTAGCTAACGGGCGCTAGCGAGGGCTAGAATATAGATAGATAGATAGATAGATAGAAGGTAGGTAAATAGAGTACAATTAAGCTTATTTTAGCTATAACTATAGCGATAACTATAGCGATAACTACAGCGATAACTATAGCGGTAACTATAGCGATAGCTACAGCGATAACCATAGCGATATATAATTGCAGTATATTTATAGGGGATTTATAGAGGGTAGATATTGTAGAATATCGCTACCCGCTGATTATAGTGGGTTAAAACGGGGCTATTTTTGGATTAGCTACTGGATTAGCTACTATAAGGCTAGTGTAGTTATCCCCCTAGTATCTAAACCCCAGCTAGCTAGCAATTAGCTACTAACTAACTACAACCCTAACCCGGCCCCGCTCCCGCCTACAATATTAGCGAATATCTATAGCTACGCTAACCTTAGTAATATAGTTATTTCGTAATATCTATATCTATTGCTAATCGGGGGATTCCTAGCCCTCTAATTCGTTAATTTAAGCTACTAGGAGGGTGTTCTATATCTTCAATAGCCTCTGAATAACATACATTGCTCCTATCTTCCAACCTTGTATCCTATATAGCCTACAAGATAGCCTGCCGAACGCTCCGCAAGCTAACACCGGCCCTAGCGCTAGTCCTAGTACTAGTGTAGGCGGCCCTACTATCTATTATAGTATCGATAGGGCTTTCGGAACCGGAAGAACCTAGCTCTAGGGATACGGCTAGCGCGCTAGCGCGCTAATACGGTACTATAGTACTTAGCTGGAACCGGAACTAGAATATTACTAATAACGCCGAGTTAGAAGATAACCTCTACTATATATATACTACTATCTACACTAAGCGACCGATAACTATAAAGCGGGCCTATATACCGAAGTAAGTAGAGTTCTGGAGCTTCTACTAGGCCCGGGGCTTCTAAGATAGGGAGACGGTTATAAAGAGTAAGCTCCTCTTATTCTTTAAAAAGAAGGTTGTACATCGCCCGCTCTAGGGCCCGAGCTAGAAGCTAGTACCTAGTATACTACCGGCCTCTAAGGCCCGCTTATACTAGTAGTCTATCCGGGTATATATTATAGCGATTACAGATCTATAGTAGTAACAACAGACCCTTAGTATAAATAACTACCTGTTACCCCGGAAGACGATAGCCCAGGAGTATATACGGACCCTATAACGGCAATATATAGCCTAGTGCCGGTCCGTCTATACTAATAAGGGCTAAGATACGCTTCTCGATAGCTATTTAAAGCCGGAGCTCTGGAGGATTACTAACAAACTTTAGGGCTAGACTACTAAGAGCCTAGCGAATACCGAGCAATGCCTCTAAACGTTAGTAGACCTCTTACTTAGCTACTATATACTAGCTTAAAGCAATAACCGGAGGGCCGCCAAGATCTCGGACCTCTTTATATTCGAATTCCCTAGCGAAGGGCCAACCCGGTATATACCTCTAATCTTTACTACCTACACTAGGAAGACGAACTAACATAGCCGGCTCGAGATAGCCGGAGCGCTCTAGAGCTAAGACCCCGAGATCTACCTTCTCGGTACTCTTACCTTTTACCTACTCTTTCGGTAGGACCTCTTACCGGAGCTATTCCTAGACTTCGGGAGCCCCTACCGTTAGTATAACACCCGTCTAATCAAAGCTACCGGCCCCGATCTATCGGCCAGGATCTTCTATAATACTTAACGGAGCTAGGTTAGCCGGGCCTTCGACTATACTAGCGTAGTCTCCGCAAAGAAGACCTACGCTAGCTAGAGCTTTAGGGCAAAGACTACCGAGTTACAGGGGGTAAGCGAGGTACAAATCCGGTATACTAGGCGGTAGAATCCGGACTAAATAGTCGGGTATTATCTCGATATATTACCCTAGAAGTTTATACAGAGTATTGCCAGCTACCTAGCATAGATAGGGTATTTCAACTTACTATAGGCTGTACCGCTACTAGCAGTATTTCTATCGATGATCTAGCTAGAGCTAGACTAGTAGGTTGATAGTACCTGGAAGCCGAAAGATCTTGCTAGTACTAGTACAGTTAGCCTACTTATCTATCTCCATAAAGTAGTCCTCTAAAACTCGGTATTCTTAATCGACCAGTACCCTAAAAGCCCGGTATAGAACTACCTAGTTTTCCAGTATCCCGAATATTAGCCCTTTATACACTAGGTACTAGCCTGGGCTAACGGTAATAAGGAGCTAGACCGGCTTACGTTACTAATATAGACGTTCCTGTAATTTATGGAGCATCTATTAACAGTAGAAGCATAGTATATAGTACAACTCGTAGAAGTAACGGCCGCTTTAACTACTAAGATTACTAGGCTAGAAGCCTAGCTTACAAACAGTTATACTAACTACCTCTAGTAGACTCTCGCCGAAGCTATACTATAGATCTAGCTACTAGAAGTAGGGCTACCGGTACTAGTCCCGGTACTAGTACTAGTACCGACTATAGTTATAGTTACAATACTAGACTTCGAGCCTAATAACTTCTATATCCCTAGTACCGAAGAGACCCTACCCGAATACCGGATAAGCCGGGCTGTTAAGACTATCGAAGCTCTCTAGTAGGAGTAGATAACTAGCTTGCTAGGGTAACTAGCTATCTTAGTACTAGATATATAGTAAGGAAGCTAGTAGCGAGCTAGTCGGCGATCGGAGGTATAATAGTACTCTCTCCGCCTCGAAGTTATCTAGGAGGTCCAGTAGCTAAGTAAGTCCTAGCATATCGCCGAGATCTCGGCGATATAGGCTGTAGTAGCGGACTACTAGTAGTCTAGCTAGTTGTTAGATACCTTCTATAAGTAGCTCCAGGCGAGCCGCAAGCTCTAGGAAGCTAGCTAATAGGCGCTAGCGAGGGCTAGAATATAGATAGATAGATAGATAGATAGAAGGTAGGTAAATAGAGTACAATTAAGCTTATTTTAGCTATAACTACAGCGATGACTATAGTAATAACTATAGCGATAACTACAGCGGTGACTACAGTAATAGCTACAGCGATAACTATAGCGATGTGTAATTGTAGTATATTTATAGGGGATTTATAGGGGGTAGATATTATAGAATATTGCTACTCGCTAATTATAGTAGGTTAAAACAGGGCTATTTTTAGATTAGCTGCCGGATCAGCTACTATAGGGCTAGTATAGTTATCCCCCTAGTATCCGAACCCCAGCTAGCTAGCGATTAGCCGCTAACTAACTACAACCCTAACCCGGCCCCGCTCCTACCTACAATATTAGCGAATATCTATAGCTATACTAACCTTAGTAATATAGTTATTTCGTAATATCTACATCTATCGCTAATCGGGGGATTCCTAGCCCTCTGATTCGTTAATTTAAGCTACTAGGAGAGTATTCTATATCTTCGATAGCCTCTAAATAACGTACATTACTCCTATCTTCTAACCTTATATCCTACATAGCCTATAAGATAGCCCGCCGAATACTCCACAAGCTAACGCTAGCCCCAGCGCTAGTCCTAGCGCCGGTATAGGTAGCCCTACTATCTATCATAGTATCGATAGGGCCTTCGGAACTAGAAGAACCTAGCTCTAAGGACGTAGCCAGCGTACTAGTACATTAACGTAGCGCTATAGCGCCTAGCTAGAACCGGAACTAGAATATTACTAACAACGCCGAGTTAGAAGATAACCTCTACTATATATATACTACTATCTATACTAAGCGACCGATAACTACAAAGCAGGCCTATATACCGAAGTAGGTAGAGTTCCGGAGCTTCTACTAGGCCCGGGGCTTCCAAGATAGGAAGACAGTTACAAAGAGCAAGCTCCTCTTATTCCTCGAAAAGAAGGTTGTATATCGCCTACTCTAGGGCCCGAGCTAGAAGCTAGTACCTAGTATACTACTAGCCTCTAAGGCCCGCTTACACTAGCAGTCTATCTAGGCGTATATTATAGTAATTACAGATCTATAGTAGTAATAACGGACCCTCGGTATAAATAACTATCTATCGCTCTAGGAGACGATAGCCCAGGAGTATATACAGACCCTATAACGGTAATATATAGCCTAGCGCCGGTCTATCTATACTAATAAAGGCTAAGATACGTTTCTCGATAGCTATTTAGAGCTAGAGCTCCGGAGGATTACCGATAAACTTTAGGGCTAGACTACTAAGAGCCTAGCGAATACCAAGTAATATCTCCGAACATTAGTAGACCTTTTACTTAGCTATTATATATTAGCTTAGAGTAATAACCGGAGGGCTACTAAGATCTTAGACCTCTTTATATTCGAATTCCCTAGTAAAGGGCTAACCCGGTATATACCTTTAATCTTTACTACCTATACTAGGAAAACGAACTAATATAACTAGCTCGAGATAGCTAGAGTACTCTAGAGCTAAAACCCTAAGATCTACTTTCTCGGTACTCTTACCTTTTACCTACTCTTTTAGTAGGACCTCTTACTAAAACTGTTCCTAGACTTTAGGAGCCCCTACCGTTAGTATAACACCTATCTAATCAAAGCTACTAGCCTCGATCTATTAGCTGGGATCTTCTATAACACTTAACGGAGCTAGGTTAGCCGGGCCTTCGACTATACTAGTATAGTCTCTGTAAAGAAGACCTATACTAGCTAAAGCTCTAGAGCAAAGACTACTAAGTTATAGGGGGTAAGCGAAATATAAATCTAGCGTACTAGGTAGTAGAATCCGGACTAGATAGTTAGGTATTATCTCGATATACTACTCTAGAAGTTTATATAGAGTATTGCTAGCTACCTAACGTAGATAGGGTATTTTAACTTACTATAGGCTATACTACTACTAGTAGCACTTCTATCGATAATCTAGCTAGAGCTAAACTAGTAGGTTAATAGTACCTGGAAACTAAAAGATCTTACTAGTACTAGTATAGTTAGCCTACTTATCTATCTCTGTAAAGTAGTCCTCTAAGACTCGGTATTCTTAATCGACTAGTACCCTAGAAGCCCAGTATAGAACTACCTAGTCTTCTAGCATCCTAAATATCGGCCCTTTATACACTAGGTACTAGCCTAGGCTAATAGCAATAAGGAGCTAGACTAGCTTACGCTACTAATATAGGCACTCCTATAATTTATAGAGTATCTATTAATAGTAAAGGTATAGTATATAGTATAACTTACGGAAGTAATAGCCGCTTTAACTACTAAGATTACTAGGCTAGAAGCCTAGCTTATAAACAGTTATACTAACTACCTCTAGTAAACTCTCGCTAAAGCTATACTATAGATCTAGCTACCGGAAGTAGGGCTACTAGCGCTAGTCCCGGTGCTAGTACCGGTACTAACTATAGCTATAGTTACAATATTAGACCTCGAGCCTAACAACTTCTATATCCCTAGTACCGAAGAGACCCTACCCGAATACCAGATAAGCTAGGCCGTTAAGACTATCGAAGCCCTCTAATAGGAGTAGATAACCGGCTTGCTAGGGCAGCTAGCTATCTTAGTACTAGATATACAGTAGGGAAGCTAGTAGCGAGCTAGTCGGCGATCGGAGGTATAGTAGTACTCTCTCCGCCTCGAAGTTATCCGGAAGGTCCGGCAGCTAAGTAAGTCCCGGCGTATCGCCAAGATCTCGGCGATGTAGGCTGTAGCAGCGGACCACCGGCAGTCTAGCCGGTCGTTAGATACCTTCTGTAAGCAGCTCCGGGCGAGCCGCAAGCTCCGGGAAGCTGGCTAACGGGCGCCGGCAAGGGCTAGAATATAGATAGATAGATAGATAGATAGAAGGTAGGCAAATAGAGTGCAATTGAGCTTATTTTAGCTATAACTACGGCGATAACTATAGCGATAACTACGGCGATAACTACGGCAGTGACCACGGCGATGGCCACGGCAATGACCACGGCGATACGCAATTGCAGTATATTTACAGGGGATTTACAGGGGGTGGATATTGTGGAATATCGCCACCCGCTGATTATAGTGGGTCAAAACGGGGCCATTTTTGGATTAGCCGCTGGATCAGCCACTATGGGGCCAGTGTGGTTATCCCCCTGATATCCATGTTCAACCCCACTGCTCCATGACACATCTTCAGCCCAGCCTCTACAAAGAGCCAACCCACAACGTGCGCCCCTAGACCGCAACGCAGTACGCCTATCCAACCAACAACCCGCCACAATCATTACCAACTATTCAGACGTTTTCGATTAGATTTCAAATGTCAAGAAAAGGACCACTAGGCAACTTACGGGTAGGGTTCCACTCATAGAAGGAGTTCAGGGTCGACTCCGACGTAAAGGGAACGACTGTCGCTGGCGTTCCAAGAGGTGAGCTGGTCGAGCGTGATCATGGTGTTTTCGGCTATGGAAACGCAGCTCAGGGCTTTGGCTTCCTGGCCGTAGATATGTGTGAAGCAGGTACAAGTGTTGATTGTGCCGGGGTAGGAGCTTTTGGCGGCAACTGTGAGACAGTGGCTGTTGCGTCTGGGCGGGGCTATCGGTTCAGGTCAGCTTTGAGCGCTTTTGGTTTCCTGCATCGTTGTACGGGGAAAAAGCTAGCTTGTAACTTACGTGGTTCTGAGGAGGGGTCGTCCAGGGCACAGTACCGGTAACCCTCCTGTAGCATACACGGCTTGACAGTCAACAGACTCGGGTTCCACCGCAGGAAATCCTCCAGCAACACGCTGTAGGCTGTCAAGACGAAAGTGCAGGTGTTGATGTTGTTGGTCAGAACGGGTACGTCCGGCTGCAAGTTCTGGTCGGCGATGGCCGGGACGGGAATATGCTCGACGTAACCTTCGCAGTCAGAGAGGGTACCGGGTGCAAGCGGTAGTTCGATCAGGGGGATTATGATTGGTGCTACGGTGGACAGGGTCTGCGTCGTGGTAGAAGAGGTCGCCGACGCGAGCATGTACGTTAGAGAGGTCAAATAAGGATAGCTGGGAGGGCCCTCTCCAGGGAACCCCCAGGAGGACTGACGCATATCAAGTCTGTGGCGAGAAGGCGGAGGTTGGAGCAGAGTGGGTTGATGTTTGGGTTCTAGTTGAGTAGGTTGGTAGTCTCTAACCCGCTGTGCTGCGCTAGGATACTGTCACAAGTCTCGTCGTATGGTACACGATACAGTGCGCAAGGCTCGGGTAGACATAAAGACGCACCAGCCCGCAAGTTGGAGCATGTGGGGTTCAGACTACCTGCCATGATGATAGCGAATGTTGAGACATCCTTAGCTAGCGAAATAGCATCGCAGCTGTCCCGGGCTGCACGATGTACGGCTCGGAATAGGTTGGAGGCTCAGGGTCTGGCGCAGGGTTGCTTTTGATGGCGTTAAGGGGTAGGTGACGCGAAGACGTAGCCGGTCGCGCCGCAGCTCGCCGTGAGAGACTGGAACTTCTCAGCAAACTCGGCATGGTAGCCAAATGGCGATTTCAGCTGGGTTTGCATGACTCCGAGCATGCATTCAGAACAGTCTTGGGCTGGCGATGACTTGGTGCCGAGCCACGAGGTAAAAGTCTCATCGCAAAACTTGTTGGAGACTCTACCGTGTTGCCAGCTTAGCCCAAATGAGGGATGGGAGGAAATGGTCATGAAAACTTACGAGTCCTTCCGACAGGCAAGGTCGTATGTGTACAAGAAACGGTCCGTCACGTACGTTGCTATCTCGCAACACGAAGAGGGTCAGCAATAAACAGGTTGTGGTCGGGGAAGATTGTATTTCAACAAACCTGGCCAAACGACGCCGCCAAACTCAACGACGTCGGTGTCTAACGTGCAGCTTGAGGCAATGATTTGGCGGACGCTTGTCAAAGCAGTGCGGCAGCCGGGGGTGCACAAGGCTGCGAGCTGTTCGGAGTCGAGCCGTGGGTTGGTAACCGAAACACGTATCAGGAGGCTAGGGCAGTGAGGAACTGTGGTGTTGAGAGCTTCGAGGCACTTGTCGCTGAGCCCTGGGTAGTCCAACCCCATCGTCATGTTTTCGAACTGCTGGGCGTGGGAGCTGCTAACCAAGAAGGCCAGCAGCAACAGTGATGAGAACTGAATACGCGCCATGGTCCCCAAAAGCTGCCCGAGCCTTGTTGTGACCTTTCCAAATTCCAAGTGTCTGGTGTTGATTTCACACTGCCAGCATCAGCTCGACTAACAGTGAGGCAGGAAACGGAGCAGTACGGGGACCAAGAGTGCACCCAACCTAGATATGACGAGACGCGGCATTGGGCTTGGTTCAGACCGGACCGGCGCGTTGAGGAACCATGGGAGGCCCCGGCTAGATCTTTAAATTGAGGGCAGAAGAAATCACCAACCAACATGCCAAGCCGGGGCTTCCAACATCCATACCCGGCTGAATGGCGCGGCACGTCCGCGTGAATACGAAGTACACTTCCTCCTTCCCCTGTGTGTTTGCTAGTGTGGACCCGGGTGCACGAGAGCAGGGGACGTGTAAACCAATTAACTTTTTTGAGGACGATAGACTTGGGAAGGAAGAAGGGGAGAAAAGAGAGCAAGGAACGAAAAAGGAAAGAGAAAAGAGAAAAAGAACAAGATAAAGGAGAAGAATAAGGACAAGAGATAGAGATAGAGTGAAAAAAAAAAAAGGAAAAGAAGAACGTAAGAGAAAAAAGAAAGGGGGAGAAAGAGAAAGAGAGGGAGAAAAGTAGGTAGGCACTACGCTAACAAACAAACAGGGAGTAAGTGTACGTGTACTGTGTAGTTACAATACAACCCCTGAAACAACCCCTGAAAGTCTGGTAGCGCGGAACCTCCGACCGGGGTCAGACACCAAATCTCCAACTGCCGTCTTAACCAGTACCTAGGGTAGTAGATGGGGCTGACAATAACTCTCGTGTCACGGCGGCCTTTGGCGTGTTGCTGGATGGTTTCTTTATTGTCAATACTTGAACCTGAGTCTGTCGAACTGTTAATCGGAGAGGGGAGTAGGATGTAATTATTTACAGGCGGACTGGATCGAGCCAGGAATCTGACCATCGTTGAGAACTGATTGATGTAGGTGTACTACGAATACGTACACGACTTGGCGGGGCTACCCAGCACCACTTGTAGGAGTGATTTGGCTTATGAATATATCACCCAATTAGGCGGTGGCGTATAATAGACATACCAGTACTCGTCCATGGACCCGACGGCATCGTAGAAATCCGGCCCGAGCAGATCCGACGCGATCATCATCCAGCCGCCGTCCTCCTCCTCGCTGTCATCCCTACCCTCGTCTGCGAACTCATCGGGATACTCCTCGGGAAGGACCTGAACAGATAGACCCGAATCCATCAGCTCGTCGGCGCGTACGAGATTCACCCAGCCCGTATCCATGTAATCGTAAGGATCCGCATCGAGCACACTTCTCATCGCCGCCTCATCAACCTGCACAAACATCTTGTACCGCGGCGACTTGATGAGATTGCCCCATTTCAGTTGGCTAATTGGGTATGCGGCGGGATGCTCCGTCATTCGGGCCTTGTCCGCCCACGTCCGGAACCGCCGACGTAGCTGGTCCCGCGAGATGCCGTCGAGAGTAGCGGGATCCGACACAAATGTCCATTCCATGCTGTCGATCACCTCACGCGGCACATGGCTACGTTCTTCCAAGTCCTTCCGCGTTTGTGATGTGATAATCTCCTTGAAACGCTCCCATGCCGCGTCGTCGCCGTAGGTGCAGCGGTAGATGACCCAACCCCATTTGGTGTGGTTATAGTAGCGGAGGTCGGCGAAAATGTTTTGAACGTGGTCCCATGGACTAGTCTCGGGGCCGAACTCGGGCAACTTAGGCTCCGGGGTGGTTGTGGATGAGGAGGATAGGGACTTTGAATTCAGGGGTGAGAAGGGGGAGACGAAACTTGAGAAGGGGACGGGAAGACGAGCTTTGGGGTTGGCCTGAGCACGCGCGTACAGTGGTGTTCTGGATTGAAGGTGCTTGCTGCGTCGGAGGGTGGCGCGTCCGAGTTGGGGTGGGCGCACCGAGCAGAAGGGGCGCATTGGATGTGTTGAGGGCGAGACGCGAAACTCAGGCAAGCCAAAAAGCAGAACTGTTCGGGAAAGGCATCATTCAATTTCGGGAGTGGACGATGGACCTTTATACGTAATTTGCTGGGTAGCCCCTGACTGCGAATATTGCTGTTGGAACTTGCTGTTGGAACTTGGGAAGCAGGCGGGAAATGTGTAACCACAGTTGAAGATGTCGAATTTGGAACTACAGTGTGGTGAAATTGTGAGGTTAGTGTAATTAGTACGAAGTACATTGGCTTTGAGCGATATCGCTTATCCATCTTGGCAACCCCTCCAAAGCTACCCCACCACGACGGCAGCTTCCCAGACCTCAACCTTGCTTCCATCTCCAAACCACAAGCGGGAAAGGAAGTCGCAAGCCAGTTCACAAAGATGGAGCACGATCCGAAACTTCGTACGATTCCCTCTTGCTATCTCCTTCCAAACCCGAGGCTAACTGTAACCGGCACAGCGGCTTACTCGACGGGGGACCCGACATCCTTTGCCTTCCCCACGGCCCGCGAAAGATGGCCCATCATCATCGTGCGCTCTTTTGCCATTGCCCACACATCTATAGGATCTGACCGCTGATGCTTCCCCATCATTAGACTCAAGCGATTGACGATGCCTACCGCTCCGTTGCTTCCTGCGACGATGGTGCCAAGGCCGACGAGGGCAAGAAGATTGTCGCCGAACTCGCGCGCCTCAAGTACGAGGTGCAGCACGACCGCGCCCTGACGTTTGTCCCCCCCACTCTGTCTCCCATGGCTGGGAATCATGGGGAAATATTCTGAGCATATGCGAACAGACCAATCCGGGACGATGGGTACCCCGATGTGGCCGGCTACAACGAGGAGCTCGAGCAGCTGGGGAACCTAACATGGCTCAAGGCCCCGTGGCTCTTCACTGAGTGCTACCTGTTCCGCCGCATGAGCACCTCCTTCACCCTCTCAGAACACTGGAAGAACTACGACGTCTTCGCCCGCCAAAAGATCAAGACCTTCCGCTCCTCCCGCCCAGCCGTTCTCGAGCTCGCTGCCCGCTACAAAGACCTCATCACCCAGATGCGCTCCTCCGAGCATGGCCCAGAAGCCGAGAAGCTCCTCTTCACCGAGATGTGCGAGGTCTGCCTCTGGGGCAACGCCACCGACCTCTCCCTCCTCACCAGCCTGACCTACGAAGACATCCAAAAGCTCCAAGGCTCAAAAGCCCGCGCCGCCGCCGAGCAAAACATCCTCGCCAACGACCTCCCCGACATCTTTGCCCACCTCCTCGCCGCCAAGAAAGACCCCTCCAAAAAGGACCGCCGGGTCGACATCATCCTCGACAACGCCGGCTTCGAGCTCTACGTCGACCTCATCCTGGCCGGATACCTCCTGTCCTCTGGTCTCGCCACCACTGTGGTTCTGCACCCCAAGTCCATCCCCTGGTTCGTGTCGGACGTGCTGCCAGCCGATTTCGCCGCGCTGCTGAATGCCCTGGCCGCGCCGAAGCACTTCTACGAGACGCCGAGCGAGGAGGAGACGTTGCAGGGGAAGACGCCAGAAACGTTGAGTGAGAAGGAGGTTGAGGAACTGGAGTTCTTGTTTTCCGAGTGGAGCCGGTTCCATGCCGAAGGCCAGCTGATGCTGAGGCCGAACCGGGTGTGGACGGGGCCGGGGAGCTTCTGGAGGTTGCCTGCCGAGGCGGCGGATTTGGTGGAGGATTTAAAGGGCGGGGAGTTGGTTGTGTTTAAGGGGGATTTGAACTATCGGAAGTTGGTCGGTGATGTGAGTACTCTTCCACTCCGTCTGGAAGACTTTGGCTGACCCAAACAGGTGAGCTGGGACCCGACGACGCCCTTTACCGAGGCCATTGGGCCGCTTGGCCCGGGATCGGGACTCAACGTGCTGGCGCTGAGGACTTGCAAGGCCGATGTTGTCGTGGGTCTGAAGCCTGGAAAGGACGAGGAGCTAAAACAGATGGAGGGCGGCGGCGGTGATTCGGGGGCAAGAAAATGGGCGTGGAACGGGAAGTGGGCTGTTGTCTCCTTCTCCAAGGGGTCCTAAGCTCATTGCTTGATCTTGAGTTATAGACTAAACTGCATTCCCCTTGACATCTCATCCACAAGGTTCACTTCTACCATGGCGATGATCCTCTATACCTCTTGCAAGTTGCAACATCTTGAGATGTTATTCCAAGCCTCCGCAGGCAGACATAGGCTGTTCATTCGAGTGCCAAAATCAACCAATCAACAAGCCCGATTAGCTCAGCTGGTTAGAGCGTCGTACTAATACCGGTTCCACCCGTATATGGTATGCGAAGGTCAACAGTTCAATCCTGTTATTGGGCATATGCTTTTGATGTTTCGCCCTAAAGGTCCTCTGTCGAGACAGAGGTCTAAAGGACGGGAGCCAATGAAGATTGACTTTTTTTGCATGGTTTGAGGTCTGAATATCGTCTAGACACAACTCCCCCTCCGCCGTGGGATGTTGTTTAGGATCAAATACAAAAAGGGGTATTTCAACCCCCTGAGCACGTACGCTCAGGGTTAGGGTCTTGTCATAGAAGACTCATTCGGTGTGATGCGGTTGTTGGTTGTTGCCTGCAGACTACAGGGTGCACAAAGCAGCGCCCTTTAGCATCTTATAATTTGACGTCTTTCATAAGTACACATCGTCAACTAATTATTTCCACTCCCCATATTCCAGCCAAAATGAAGTTTGTCCAACTCGACTTCACCACCATCTCGGACGCCCTCGAGCTCCACGAACAAACAGGCGCTCCAGTCCCCTTCAACACGTCCTTCCACTCCGCCGCCGAAGCACCCGACCTTGCCCGCCCCAACGACGCCCCTTACTCCTTCAAGCCCTGGCTACCCCTGATCCTGCGCACCCGCCAACAACCTACCCCCACCTCCCTCATCCCAGCACTTCCATCAGACAACCCGCAGGAACAAGCTGAACCACCCCCCTTACCCCCAGTCCAAATAATCCACCTCCCCCCCGCACAAACCCGCCTCCTCCTCGCCGCCACCGAGGCCTCGCTCCCCCTGCGGCAGGGCATCAACCGCACGTTCCGCGAGGACCTGGCCGAGGAAATCACCCCCATATTTGAGAGAGAACTCATCTTCCCACCACAGGGCCTGTTCCTGCGCCTAGACGCGTGCTCGCCTAAAGATGGGATTGGGCCGCCGGCGTTGAGGAGTGTCCAGGATGTGTTGGTGAAAGTGGTGACGTCTGTGAGGGCGAGGAATGCGTTGGTGCATGTTTTGGAAAGTTGGGAAGACGGGGTTGAGGGTGGGGTTGGGGGTGGGGGTGGGAATCAGGAACAGAAAGGGGTGGAGATGTTTTTCCTGCCGTTTGATGCGCGCATGGCTGGGGATAGGGAGTATCGGGTGTTTTGTCGGCCTGGGGACGGGGTGGTTACGGGGGTGAGTCAGTACCGGTGGTATCGGCCGTGGCGGTTTAAAGGGTTGGGGGAGGTGGAGAGGGAGAGGGTGGCAGAGGATTTTGAGGGGGGTGGAGGAGGTGAGGGGGATGATTTTGGAGGAGGTGGAGAGGAGGGAAGATGGAGAGTTGGATGGGCTGTTGTTGGAGCAGGGGTTTTCGTTTGATTTGTTCTATGATGAGGAGGCGGATGCGTGCTCGCTGGTTGAGCTGAACACGTTTGGTGTGAGGAGCGCGTGCGGGTCGTGCTTGTTTCAATGGGTTAATGATCGGGAGGTGTTGTATGGACAGGAAGAGGCAGAGTTTCGCGTGGCATTTTAGTAAACATCCGCTAGGTGTTCGTAGAACGAGGGATGATACACGGCTGGAGAGTAACTGAGCTTTAAATTAAAGTAGCAAAATGTCGTCACTCAACGAAATATTGACAGCTTCCTTGATGTGTCGACACTAGCCGAGCGATGGGTCCTAGGGAAAAGGACAAAGGGAAGGAAAAGCGAATAAAAAGTAGTTTGTGACCTTACTGCTTCTAGTAGTGGCCCGAGTTACAATTTCCGATTAGCCTCCCTAGCCACTTTTGCTATGCCGGCCGGTTGCTGTATGTGATCAGCTCTGGTACAGGCCAACCTCTCGCCGGTTTGTTCCCGAGTATCACTTTTCTTAATCACTCTTCTTCCTAAGAACCGGGGCACTACCAGGTCTTGTTTGGTAATTACAAAGCCATACCACAACCCCAAGACTCAAGGATGGTGCTAGTGCTGAGTCTCTCGAAGCGGCCACTTGTATTTCTTGTTCCTAGCCTCCTACCCCGACATTTTGAGCAGTTTGGTGTCGAGAGAAAGGGGTAGATATCGCGACCTGACGGGATGCATCAAGTACGTATAAACATCAATTCTTTACGGGTTTTAGGAGCTCCTTATTTCGAAATCCGTAAACTCTATCACCATCATTAAGACCCAAATAGGAACGACTACTCGGGGGTGGATGGGTGGGACCAGCGGCGAGTTCAGCTCGACTTGGGTATGTCCTGGCCAACCTCCCATGCCCAAGTCAGTTTCCTCGGATCTCATTGATAGTATTAGGTGCTAGGAGCGGCCTGTCACTTTGCTAAACTGAAGACTTCGCAAGATATGCCACGTTGGCCAGAGCGCAGATGGGGGACACAAGTTACATCGCCTCAAGCAACATAGATGGCCAATAAAGACTAAAACCAACAGCAAGTCACTTTGGCGGAGTGGTTAACGCGCTGCCCTGCTAATTAACAGTTAGCATGTTAGGCAGTTCCCTCGGGAGCGTAGGTTCGAATCCTACAGGTGACGTTTCTTTTGCCTCGGCTTCATCATCAACCCCTTTTTGCCTCGCGAGTGTCCATTGGATTGTTCTACCCAATCTCTCCTTTCCGCAATCCATCAAGAACTTAACGCAGCTCAGCTCGAGGGAAGCTAGAGGAGTAGCACGGACCTGTGGGGCACCTATTTCTCTCAAAGCACGATGGGTGTGTGTGACGCTGCTTCCCCCAACCCTTGCTCGTAATTATCCTCACAATCGTAAAGCAGCAAAAATGACGGTGTCTACCCAGCAAAAGGAATGCGTTGCGTCAGCCGCGAATCGAACGCGGGGCCCATCGATGGCAACGATGGATTTTACCACTAAACCACTGACGCTACTTTGGAGTTGTTGTGGATTCAGGGGTCATGGAACCCCTTTATGTGGGTTGAGTCCGGGAATGGAGTGTGGATCAGGGGCTGCTCCACAGTCCACCACGGCCCACCTTACTTTGCTCCCGCTTGCTGAGCTTGTTCCCTTGCAACCCTGTGCCAGCTCTTGGGATACCCCCTTTCGATCCGCCACTGCTCTGCGCCCTCCTCCGCGGCAATGAGCACATTTTCCCTCCAAGTGCCCATCATGTCCTGCCTCCAACTGATTTGCCCACCCAGAGCCCATGAAATCGCACTCTCGGCTCTCGCGCCATCTGGCGAGTCCAGCAGACCGATGGCCACATCCACCAGCTCGGGCCGGTCATCGGCAGCGTAGAACACCGAGGCCGAGCACCGCCGGCAAAAATACCGCTGCACGTCAGGCGAACTGGCATAGAAGTCGAGTGTGCCGAGCCGAGCATCTCGGGGCTTCCCATCCTTGGCCTCGACCGCCGCTCTCAGCTCCCCAGCATCCTCTGGAAACCCTCCTGCCTCGCTGCCCGCAAAGGAGATGTGCTTCAGCAGAGTAAACGTCCAGTTGAACACCTCAGCCCCGCTCCAAATCCGGCACGAGTTGCAGGCATCCAGCGAGCCGAGCATCTTGTGCGTGACAGGGTCGACAAACCACGGAAGATCCTCTCCCTTCCCCTGGCGCTCCGCAAACTCCCTCTGCGCGTCGCCCGCGCGCAGCACCAAGTCGACGCCGCCGCAGTGGCAGCGGATGGGCACATTACCCGCAACCTGCTTGAGGCCCACCCCGTGCGCCGCCAGATCAGTAATCGCTGGCCACTGCTCCCCAGCCTTCACCTCCTGACTCTCGTTCCTGCGGCCCAGCCACGCCTTGACCTCCTCCCCGTCAGCAGCCACCCCCCGGCCCTCCCCCCTCAACCACGCCAACGCCCCGCCATCCTTGGTATCCCCGACAAAGCAGTGCTCCCCAAACGACACCACTCCCCCCCCCTTCAAGCTCTCCAAACCCTCCCCCTCAATACTCAACACCCCCGTAAAAACCCCATACGTCACCCCCTCCCGCTGCCCGTCCCCTTGCTCGCCCTCCTCAAAAAACATACCCGTCCCGCACCCCCCACAAAACAGCACCGCCACCCGCTGAGAGTGCATATACCTCTTCAACCCACCCTTACCCCCAGTCCCCTCACTCCCCTTCAAGGCGACGGCAATCTCTTCCCCCAAACCCTCCCCAGGCCAGGGCGCATCACAGGATCCGCGCAGGGCGCCGGTGACGTGGCGGCAGGAGGTGCAGTGGCAGGAGGAGGCGCGGAGGGGGAGGGAGGAGAGGGGGACGGGGGTGGTGAAGGTTTGGGAGCGGCAGAGGCATTGGGCTTTTAGAGTGAGGGTTGACATCTTTTACTATTATTGTTTGTTTCTAGTCGTAGAGTCCTCGGCTGGGAGTTGGGGTTGTGGGATAGATGGAAATTGAGAGGTGGTGTGGGTGGTTGGTTGATGGTGTGTCGTGCCGCTTGCCGAATCGTATGTCTTGTACTGTTGTTGTATTGAAGTGTTGCCAAGTTGAGATAAGGTTAAGGTTGTGCAGGTTGACTGCAATGAGGCCTGAAATGAAGACGGGAATGTGTGGGTGAGGCACGGAGGTGTTGCAGTCAAGGCTGTGCAGTGGTTGAGTGGATCGTGAAGTGGAATCGAGACAGTTAAAATATTCTGGGTTCCCACAAAGCGCCTGTCACCCCGGAGGAATAACTCCCCTTCACTTGCCTGAATCTGGCAGGTGCTTTTGATCCATGTGTGAATCCTCCCGACCCCGCGTCGTTGTTGGGAAATGATCGCTTAGCGCCTTATCACCCCTCCGACGTCATTTCACGAACGGATAAGGTGGGATATGGTCGAGGTGGGTGAAACCGAGTTCACTGACAATCCCTCAAGTTTGTATTATCTGGTTCCTTGCCGACTACTAGAATCTAGTTATATACATGCCCATTTTAGTTCTTGATATACGTATGCATCCATAACACATCAACACCACCCCAACTCCATAGACCAAGCCAGTGCAAATTCAACGCTAAACCCCCTCCCACCCCTTAAATTTAAACCGCCCGCTCACTATTCCGCCCAACCGTACTCGGACTACCGATGTCCTCCTCCTCAGCCCCATCATCCCTCAGCAACTTCCTCCTGGCCGCCCGCTCCTCATCCTCGTCGTCACTGACAAGCCCATCCAGCTCAAACTCGTTCGCATCGCGCAGCTGCACGTCCTCACTCCCACGCGGCGCGTGCCCGTTGGCAGCCAGCTTCACAGGCGGGTTCGCGCCGCGGTCGTAGACATGGATCAGCACCATGACAAACAGGAACATCAACGAGGCCAGGCTGTAGAGGATCAGGATGTAGGCGACGTGGTCGATGCCTGAGCCGGCTAGGAGCTGCATTTGCTCCTCGGTCGCCCCCATGAAGAGGAAGCCTGCGGCGTACAGTAACTGCGGTGGTTGTTAGGCTCTATGAAACAAAAGAAACTTGGGCGCAGGACTTACAAAGATAGGAATGTACTGGAAACTGTTGGCTTGAGTACCATCCTCGGACACGCCCGGCTTGTCCTTAAGCACAAACGAAACCTCGACGATACGGGCCAGACCGGCAGCCATCAGGGTGTAGCCAAACATTTGGTGTGTCATGGCGCTAATCATTAGCTCCTGGGGATGCGCCGACATGGCCCATCCGGTAATCAACAGAATAAATCCCGGGATGAAGTTGCGCTTCGGTGTGCCATCTCGCGCCTTGCTGAGCCAGATGCCTACGAGGCCGGCGCACCACCAGACGACGCCCATGGTGGTGTGCTGCCAGTCGTTCTTGACCCACTCGGTGCCCCAGCGGTGTTCGGTGAAGGTGTTGACGCAGCCCCAGGCCGCGATGACGGCGCTGTCAAAGAACTCCTGGCTGCGGCCGGTTCGGCGGAGCCAGAGCTGGCCAACAAGCAACAAGATGGTCATGATGATGGCGTAGGCGATGAAGGCGCCTCCCATGATGAAGTGCGCCAGGCATTGTCCGACATGCTCCCCCTGGCAGAAACCCAGCGCCGTGATGCCACCAAAGACCATCTGCACCCATGCGTAGACCGGGAACGCCTTGCCGTTGATGCTGTGCAGGAGGCGTATGACGGGCCGGATGCGGCCGTGGATGCCCTTTTCGAGGTGCAGCTTCAGGTAGATGCCCAGCACAACCTGGGCGACCATGAGGAAGAAGAGGGGATTAGCGACGATTGCGTGGACGTTCTTGTGGTTGAACTGCCTGCCGCCGTGCAAATGGCCGAGGGCGTAGCCGAGGAGGGCGAGGAGGGTGGTGAAGACTTGGAGTGGGACGTGCCACCGGCTCTTGATCATCTAGAGACAGACCCATGTCAGTCGCTTATTCGTACTTCGTCTCATGGACTAGAACTCACTCCGAGCACCATTCCTAGCGGGAACAGCACGCCAAAGGCGAGCGCCTGGACGAATATGTGCACCCATAGTGTTGTGTCCTGCGAATCCGTCAGCGACCTGCCGACCTTATTCGTTTACCACTGTCGCATCGATCCAACGTACAATCGGGTCTAGCGAGATGGTCTGCCCTTCCGGGATCTTGTTCTCTCCGTGTCCCCCGTGCGCCAGCGCCATCGGTACGAATGCAGCTCCTAGAATAATACCGGCCGTCGCGGGTGGGAG
Source organism: Trichocladium uniseriatum (assembly GCA_017139535.1). NCBI lineage: Eukaryota > Fungi > Ascomycota > Sordariomycetes > Sordariales > Chaetomiaceae > Trichocladium > Trichocladium uniseriatum. The sequence continues at coordinate 896,701 of WOUO01000004.1, read as the reverse complement.
TCGAAGTCGGGGACGAGCCAGCGACGACGCGCCGTCCCGGCCCGCCACTCGGAGGGTCATGGCGGGGGATTCGGGCGGACCGAGTATTACGTAGACAATCCCTGGACGGTGGACTCGAGAGGCAAAGGAACCGAGCACAGGCGCCTCGAATATCGGACGAAGACGCAAAATGGTGTTGAAATTTGTTGCAACGGCAATCGGCGTTCGCACTGCCGGAGATGACAAAAGAAAAAGGCCGGAAGTCGCGGGACAGGTCGACCAAAGGGTCGGCGGCGGCATCTCCGGACATTTCGGAACAGGGATGCAGCTGTGACGAAGTCCAGTCCCGCCGCTTCCAGCTGGGCTTGGCTCGATACTACCCGATGAAGGCTAATGCACTTGACATGATTGGCCGACCTTTACAGAGGTGGGATCCGTTAAATAATTTATCGAGCTCTTCGGGAATCAGGAATGCGAGAAAGGTGGATTTTGGAGGTTTCCAGACTTTCCCATGTTTGGACACGGAATGAAGCCAAAAGGTTCAAAATTACTCCTGCTTGTACGAAGTACTTCATCAAGAAAACACTAACTCTTAACCCCCCCAATATTACTATTTGCCCTCTCTCGCCAGTTTCATGTCCTCCTCCCACTCTTTCTGCACGCGTTCGGCAAATCCGTCATCGGTCAGGACCTTCCACCCGACCAAAGCCATGGCCTTCCCGCACTCCATCGCCAACCCAAAAGACTCGTCCGTCCCCGCGACGGCCGCAAACCCCTTGGTGTGGTTCGCCTCGCCCTCCCCGGTCGCAATGCCAAACGCGCCATGAAACCCAGGACACTCATAGCACACATCTCCCATATCCGTGCTCCCCGCCAGAAAATCGACCGGGTCATCCAACAACACGGACCCCTCGGGCATCGCCTCGACATACGCCTCACACAACGCCCTACTCGGCCGCACATCGGCATACGAATTCAGCGGCTCCACGCTCATCTCGCACCCGGTCGCGAGCGCGGCCCCCTCAAAGCACCGCTTCACCCGCTGCCACAGCGCCTCGGCCCCGGCGCGCGTGCCGCTGCGCACATAGTACTCGACGCAGCAGTCGGCGGGCGTGACGTTGGGGCGGTCGCCCGCCGCGCGGAACACACCGTGGATGCGCTCCGAGGGGCGGATCTGCTGCCGCAGCATGCTGACGGCGTTGTACCCCAGCACGACGGCGTCGAGCGCGTTGACGCCGTCCCACGGCGCGATGGCCGCGTGCGCCTCCTTACCCCGCAGGTGCACCCGCATCTTGACGTTGGCGAGCATCCGCACGTAGGCGATGCCGCGGGTGTGGGGCGGGAGTTTGTGGCCTGGGCCTGGGTGAACCATGAGGGAGGCGGCTGCGCCCGCGTAGGCCTGCTCTTGGATGAGCTTGAGCTTGCCGCCGCCGCCTTCTTCGGCGGGCGTGCCCAGTAGGCGCACGCGGCCGGGGAGGTTGGACTCTTTGAGCGCGGCCGCGACGCCGAGGAAGGCGGCGAACGAGGACGAGGCGATTAGGTTGTGTCCGCACGCGTGGCCGATGCCGGGGAGGGCGTCATACTCGGCGTTGAAGATCACGAGCCTGCCGCCGGAGCCGAACTCAGCTGAGAAGGCCGTGTTGAGGCCGTATGCTTTGGGTGTCACGGTGAAGCCGAGGGCCTTGAGTTTGTGGACAAAGGCCGCGTGGGCCTTGTGTTCTTCGTATGCCAGCTCAGGGTTCGCGTGGATTTCCTTGTTGATCCACGAGATGTCTTGCTCGTGGCGCTCAATGTCGCGCACGATGGTGTTGTTCCAGTCCGCCATGGTTGCTAGGGATTGTCTTCCGACTCGGACTTTGCGAAGAGCTTATGGTTGCAGACTGATCTCGAAATGGTGAACCGAACAAAAAGTGAACGAATACGACACGATGTTACAGACCTCCATCCTTTAAACTGATCGCCCAAGGCCGGCTGGATGCCCCGCCCCGAGCTACCCCACCAGCCCAGACCGGCACCGGCAGATCGATCACTGAGAACAGGGCGGATTGGTCGTCCTCCCGCGTCGACAAAACCGGCCAATGATTCACCATCTCGAGTTGACTTCTTGACAGCTGAGTGGAATGGAGCCAATCCGCGCTCATGGTGCCCCGCACCAAGACTCCCGCATACCAGTCCATGACGCCTTGCATATCTGGCGGATTTCTGGCTCTTGCCATCCGTTTGCACCGTAAAGACATGCCCGGAGGTATTGTGGTGTTGCTCACTCTTGGCTCGGTTAGAATCTACCACTACTTGAACGGATCCCGTCGTTCCGGCCCTGCCTAGGACAACGCCCACGGGAGCCGGCCGACCAAGTATTCGTTTCCGGCTGTCGAGCTCTTCTGCATCTGCGTCAATAACTCTATTACAAAGCCTCCAATGTTCGCAGCCTTCAGAGACACAGGCGCAAACGTCTCATCCGGTAGAAGGCTGCCCTATTCGACCAACCGTCGCGGTTGATGCAGGTACATGGACTAACTAAAAAGACGCGATGATGGAAACGCAGTCTGCCTGCGGAGCCGCAATTCCTCCTTCCTTCAACTGCACCTACGGGTAGTGAGCCCTGCGCCACCAACCCTTCCAGCTTGTGATGCTGCAAACAGGAGACAGAGAACCGTCGGGCCCCCGGATGTGGTCCTTCACATGGTGGTATGCGGAGGCCACGCGGGATTGTCGCTGCTGTGGCCAAAGATGAATAATCCAACGCTTCTTACTCTAGTCTGGTGAGAGATAAACCCTCTGTGTCGTGACTGACTGATGCTTGATGGCTCTGGAAGTAGATACCCAGACGGACCTACTCACTCACCTTGACCCCCGTTGCCTGAGTCTAGTTTTGTTCTCACATGTATAGCTAAACTCTCGTCAAGTACGGGGCTGCTAACCCTGCACCCTCAGCCTCGTTACCAGGTATCTTCGTAAGGATGTTCATGTCGTTGGCTGTTGGCTGTGTCGGCGATTCTGACCAATGGCATTACACCGTCGCTTGTGCAGCCAGAGCCAACAGCCAGCCAAGTTCCCAGCCACCCCAGAGTGACAGTTGCTGCTACTTCATGCCTCTGACTCTAAAATGAGTCAGATCGTTTGATGGCTTTAATCACTCTCAATTGTCCTATCGAGCAAGTCGAGACTGAAACTCAGGATACCTACTGCCTATAATGGGGAGCCTCAACATGAACGGCCTGGCTCTCGGCCTGAAAGTTGCCGACTACAAGGCTCTTGACGTGCTTTTCCAGGAGCTCCAACGCCATCTGACCCTCCGAACCTACCTGGACGGCCACCAGCCTGATTTCTGGGATACACAAGTATGGACCAATATCCGAACAAACAAGGTCGCCCATACCATCGTCCGTAAGGGTACCTTCTAGAATATTACGCGCTGGTTCAACTACATTGAAGCCGCCCACCCCGAGATGCAAATGGATGTCAAGGCAGCCCAGGACCAGGAGCATGAGAGACGCGCAGCGGCCAGCAGGGCCGGGGGCAGCTACAACATTGGACTCTCCGATACCGACAGTGGAGTTGTAACCCGGTTACCTCCTGAGCCTTCGTATGTGACCTTCACCTTCGCACGCGAGACATGTCACTAACACTCACAGGAGATATCTCCACATTGGCCATGCCAAAGCCGCGTTCCTAAATGACTACTTTGCGCACAACGCCTTCAAGGGAAAGCTCATCGTCCGCTTCGACGACACCAACCCCTCCAAGGAGAAACAAGAGTTTGAGGAGTCTATCCTCCACGACCTCGCCCTTCTCGGCATCAAACCAGACCAAGTCACCTACACGAGCGACTATTTCCCACAACTCTACGCCATCTGCGAGCAGCTGATCCGCGACGGCAACGCCTACGCCGACGACACCGACCTGGACACGTACAAGTCTGGCCGCCCGAACCGCCTGCCCAACCCCCCCCGTGACCGCCCGCCCTCAGAGAGCCTTGCAATGTTTAAAGAGATGCGGGAAGGGACAGAGTTGGGGAAAAAGCACTGCATCCGAGCCAGAATCCTTTTCGACTCGGCGAATGGTGCCATGAGAGACCCTGTCATCTACCGCTTTCCCAATTTCCAAGACAAGGAACCGCATCCTCACCACCGCACCGGCTGGTCATGGAACATCTACCAAACCTACGACTTGCCTGCCCCGTCATTGGCAGCATAGAGGGCGTCACACATGCCCTCCGGACTACCGAGTACGCCGACCGAAACGAGCAGTACCACTGGTTCCTCGACACCTTGCATCTCCGGCGAGTTCACCTGTGGGACTTTGCACGAATCAACTTCATCCGCACTTTCCTGTCAAAACGGAAGCTGGCCAAGGTCGCCGAAAGTGGAAGAGTGACTGGGTGGGACGACCCGCGAATGCCGACTGTCCGCGGCATTTTGCGGAGGGGTTTGATGGTGCCTGCGCTGCGCGAGTTTATGCTGAAGCAAGGGCCGAGCCGCAGTGCAGTGCAGATGGACCGGACAATTCTGTGGGCGATGAATAAGAAGGTGATCGATCCTGTGGCGCCGCGCCATACCGCTGTGGAGGAGCAAAACCTGGTCATCGCGAACATTACTGGAGGCCCAGAGGCCCCGTATACCGAGGACAGACCGAAACACCCCAAGAATCCGGCTGTTGGCACCAAAGCTGTCACGTACAGCAACAGGATCCTTGTGGAGCAGGCGGATGCGGCGTCGTTTGTTGTGGGGGAGGAGGTCACGCTCATGGCTTGGGGGAATGCTATTGTGACCGGGCTGGATAGGGCACTAGATGGGACTGTCTCCGAGATGCAGCTCAAGCTGAATCTCGACGGCGACTTCCGCAAGACAGATAAAAAGATCACTTGGCTGTCTGCAGCGGGGAGTGATCTCGTGGCGGTTGAGTTGTGGGAGTTTGACCACCTCCTGAGCAAGGACAGTCTGGGGAAGGATGACAGTCTGGATGACTACCTCACGCCGGTGACGGCGACGATGAAACGGACGCTTTGTGATGCGAACCTGGCGTTCGGGAAGGAGGGGGATATGGTGCAGCTGGAGAGGAAGGGCTATTTCCGGATTGACAAGGCGGCTGGGTGTGGACCGGAGGGGAGAGCTGTCTTGTTCAAGATTCATACTGGTGGGAGGGATTGATGAGTGTTGTATTCTGTGATTAGGTCTTATAAACAAGCGAATTTGTGCATTAATCTCGACACCGCCTCGCAACTTCAGTGATTCTTTGAGCTTAAACATGGGGAATGGTACCCGATCTCAGCTTGGCCAGCTGTCTCATCCTAGCCCCGACCTTCACACCTGTTAGTCACTCACCTTAAAGATCAACTGGAGAAGCAACGATGCTCGACGACAAGAAACCCGTCACAAAAAGCCAGGCCTTCCTTCTGCCTGCATCACCGGCCGTTCGGTCCTCTGCGGGATCAAGCGGCACTAAGACCGCTGCGCTGGCACTCCTGATTCCGGTACCGTCGTCCTCCAGCAGGACTCGTTTATCCCAGCGATCAGCCCCCTGCGTGGGCCTGACGTATGTGACCATGACGGGGTCCTTCGCAGTAGCGTTCCGCATATTGTGGGCCAAGTCGACCGCTCGAGAAAGGCCTGCCAGGACGAAGCCACTGCGATCATCGGCAGGGCTGCTGGCATAAGGGTCGGAGAAATACGACGGGTTGTCGACAATCGAGTCAATCCCAACGGTTTCAACAACCGTGATGTTTCCAGTTCCCCCGGAGGGAAGCTTCCCGATGTGGAGGATGCCGCTGGTGCAGCTTGAAACGAGAATCTCGTCCTTAGACCGGCCATGACCGAGGCCATTGTTGTTGTGCATCTTGTCCAAAGCAACGGTAGCTGTGACGCCCTCGGTGGGCTCCGCTGCCTCCAAGGAGTCGAGCTGAATGTGGATGAGGTCGGTCCACTTGGCTCCAGCGTAAAAGTCCTCAAGGGAGCGCATTAGGCCATGGTGGGCGTAGTAGTGGTCGTTTGTCACGTAGATGGAGGTCGGGCTGGCAGCAAAGATGTCGTTTGGCGTCCTGACCAGGGGATGCCAGATCGAGCGGAGGTGCTTGATGGATGAGGACCCGATGACGTGATGAAAGAGTTCGAGCTGTGAGCGTGCATAGGGACCCTTCTCCCCGGACGCTTTCGTGTCGGGCACATGGTTGACGGCAAAGATGTAAACGGCCTCGCCGTTTGGCCGTTCGTCATCCGGGATCACGTCGATTCCGTGTGTGATGAAGGGGCCTTCAAAGTCCTCAAACTTGAGCCTGTGTGACCGCAAAGTCTATCTGTGTGAGCAAGAAGGACTCTGCGTGTACACGCAAAACATACCTTGGGATCAACGACGTGGATGGATCCCTGGCTCTTGCTGGCCAACTCGGGGTCGTCAAAGTTGGCCAACGGAGGGAACCACTTGAGCCTCGTCTCGGCATTGTCCTCGCAAGCAGTGAAGAGGGTGCCGCTTTGGGGATGGTAATGGAGGTCCTCGCAATGGACGGTATCCGGGATGGCAATGATCTTGCTCTGGACGGCGGCCCCGTCGGGATACTGGCGAAGGGCTCCGAGCACGGTCAGGGCGCGATAAAGCCCGCCCCCAGCGGTGTAGAGTACGTAGGCGAGCAGTGCTCCGAAGAGCGAGAGTGTTAGGAACCTCATGGCGACTTGGCGACTGAGTGAACAGTCTTTGGTTCTTGGAATGGGGAAAACACGGCATATGTCCGTCGGCTTGTTTAAACAGCAACCAGATGTCGCCAGCGGGGCCTGTCATAACCTCGGTCCAGCGACGTTGTTGGGCGGGGTACCCGGGCTCTTGGAGTGACTGTGGATTTCCAGGGCAGTGGTGGGTGTGTCAATGTGGAGGACTTGAGACTCCAACTTGCAATGCTGGGCAGTACTCGGACCCCTGTAAATCAAGGCAAGTTCACGGTGGTCTGGGGACCCCCCAGCTGTGGCTTCTTGAAGTTCATGTTGACCGCAGGCGCGTGTTACTGTTCGGTTGTTGGTGTTTGGCGGGTGGGCTTGCCACCATCAAACTCTCCGTTATATCGGCTCTACGGAACCATAATGACCTTTTCGCCGTTTCAATCAGCAATGAAAACACCGGAAAACCACGAACATGGGAGAAGGAAAGAATACACAAAAAAAACATGGGAAGTTTGGCTCCTGCCACAGGGATTGGGGAAGGTGGGCCTTGGCGGGGTGCAACCCCACAGCTGCCGAGGTCTACTCCACCTTCCCCGCAACAAGGGACCAGGCAGTTGACAGGAACGTGAGACCTGCTGCTTCTGGAGTCATCCATGTCTCGCCTGGAATCTTTTTTGAGACTGAAAGTCGATTACTTACATATCTGTTGTGCGCCTCAGGCTCTCAACAACACAGAATGCCTGACCTCTCAAACGCAGACCAGGCAGCTGACCCCAGTGGGCAGTTCGAGTCACCCATCTTTGGCAAACTTCCCCTCGAACCATCCCAGGTTCTAGTATCATCCCCCCGCCGCCGTCGTCCAGATTCCGAGAACTATACCTAGCGCCCATCGCCCGCTGTAAAAACCTTACATTGTGCGAGCTGGTCATGCCGGTATGGTGTCGCTCGTGTCTTGGCATTGAGTATGGGCATTGGTCGATGGAGTGCAGAGGGGAAGTGCCAGTCTCGCATTTCGTGCCCAGCAGCTTTGCCTTGTTTGACAACCGTCTCATATTCGCTTCAACATCCAGGATTCCCATCAACTCCCTAGAAGTAACTATATTCGAGCATAGTGGTTTAATGGCCAGAAAAACCCAAACTTTCATGAGGCTCTCAGTTCTCCGGCTGCTACACCCGCATCGGCGCAACGACAGAACCCCGGGACCTTCAAAGGGAGGCTCGACATGACGAACTCGGGGTCCAGTCGATCAATTGATGGCTCGAGGAGCGAACCTCAACCACCTGCAGAACTTCTCGTCAGGCCCACCTCGGGCGCAGCAACTTCGGGCATTGTCCTACAGCAGACGCAGCCTGTTATGCAGGATCAACTAGCGTACCGAATTGCTGGAGACTAGTTCAGAGCCAACGATTTACTCGAGCCACGCAGCCCAATCCCAGCCATTTCCGACCTTCATGATTGGCAAAATGCAAGCCGAGACCGAACGGCTGCATTTGGTTGGCATTGCCAACACAAGAATTTTCTAGATAGTGTCGTGGGCTGGAGGATGCACGTTGTCAACGCCAGGGTTCGTGCCACGCAGACCAACGCCAAGGACCAGTAAGCCTCACGTTGCGAACTTCACCGACAGCCGCATGAGATGTACATCCAATCGAGTTGCATATTGTCATCACCGACAGCTCGGGTCGAATTGGAAATGTCTCAAATATGGCGCTGCCCCCACAGAGCCTCCTGGTCCCTCGAGGTGGACTCTCCTCAACGGCTACTGAGTTCGCTCCGTGAGAACTCCCATCATGCCCCGCGATCAATCCACGTCATGGTTCCCCAGCAAGGCACTGGCCTTTGTCCGGAGCTTCTTCGTTTCCCGAAAGACACTTGACCCCGGCCTTCCTTCTCCTCCGGCAAAGGTGGCGGCAGCCCGTCCCAACCAAAGGAGCATCCTCAAGCACCGGCCTGAAAAGGAGTTCTTCGCCGATATTGCCCCTGAGTCCGTCCGAGACGCTCCCTTGCCGTCTTTTGACCCTGGTGTTTTCGACAATGAGTTGCTAAAGCTGAAGTTGTACCCGACCATCGACCCCCGGACTTCTTCACTTGTCCGAGAACCCGAAGGGAACATTGCTGAGGGCACCTACGTGGGCACCCAGGTTGCCTTGACTCAGGCATATTCGCGGATAGAGCAGACGTGAGCCTACAGCCCCGTTATTCTTGCTTGTGGACCATTGTCATGAGAAGCGCTTACACTTGCTCCCAGGTTTGCCTCGCTGTTTGATGTTCTCGGCATTGAGGCGACGCTGCCGAGACATCTCAAGCTCGAAGAGCAAAAGAAGCTCTACCAATTCTCGGCGTATCCCAAGAATGTTGACGGGACACCGGCCAACTATCCCCCACATCTTCAGCACATCCCAGCAGACCAAGACGTCAGCGTCCTCAAAATCTTCAACGCCATCGGGCTGGTCGAGACGCAGGTCCTGCTGCAAAAGATCACGCCCGATGAGGACGGAATTCTCGGCCGAACAAAGGAGTGGTTCCTAGAGAAAGCTCGTGCGACGGCGTTTGGGGGAGACCCGGAAAAGGGCATCAAGATCCAGGATGTTGTTGATTACAACAGGTACCACCGCAGATTCGGAACTGACGTTACCGGCGGCGGCAACATCGGCTTGCTGGACGACTGGTACGGTGACCGCCGGTTCGCGGACCAGCAGTTCACGGGTACCAACCCGACCACCATCACCAATGCCACGCCGAAGTGGATTGTCGAGTTCTCCGAGGCAGCAAAGGTTGGCAACTACGGCCAGTGGGTTACTGCCCTTGCCAAGGCGGACCCAAAGTCACTCTTTGTGCAGGATGGCAGCTACTTCCGCAAGGCGATTGGCGTGTCCGACCCGGTCGCCACGCTCCACCACAAGCAGCCCGGCACCGCCGACTGCTGGGCCGTTGGCGCGGTGAGCCTGTTCCAGCTGCACGAGGATGGGAAGCTGCACCCCGTCGCCATCTGCATCGACTATAAGGGGTCCATGACCAAGTCCGTCACCATCTTCAACAAGAGGTTGACCCCAAACGATTCGGTCAGTGGCGAGAAGACGGACTGGCCGTGGCGGTACGCAAAGACGTGCGCCCAAGTGACGGACTGGATGCGCCACGAGCTGGCCGTCCACCTGACCCTCTCGCATCTCGTAGAGGAGGCCATCATCGTGGCAACAAACCGCTCCATCCCAATGGACCACCCCGTATACCGGCTGCTGTACCCGCATTGGTACAAGACGCTCTCCCTCAACGCCGCCGCGCGGTCCACGCTCGTCCCACAGATCATCGTCGACCTCGTCGGAATCAGCCCCGACCAATGCTACAGCTTCATCCGCGACGCCTACGACACGTACGACTTCGTCGGCAGCTACGTACCCAACGACCTCGCCCGCCGCGGCTTCCCCAACACCCCCTCCGGCCTCTCCCACCCGCGCTATAAGAACTACCCCTACGCCAAAAACGTCCTCGCCCTCTGGACCGCCCTCCGCACGTACGTCCACTCCATGCTCCACCTCTCCTTCCCCACCGACGCCAGCGTCGCCTCGGACGCCGCCATCCAAGCCTGGGCGACAGAGGTCCAGACATCCGCCTTCATGCCCTCCTTCCCGGAACTCAAGACCCTCGACGCCCTCGTCGACGCTGTCACCATGTGCATCCACATCGCCTCCCCCTACCACAGCGCCATCAACTACCTGCAGAACTTTTACCAAATGTTTGTCATCGCCAAGCCGCCCGCGCTGTGCCGCGAGCCGCCGACGACGCTGGAGCAGCTCAGGGGGTACAAGGAGGCGGATCTGGTGGCGAGCTTGCCGATCAATCGGCAGCGGCAGTGGTTGCTGGCCGCGCAGGTGCCGTGGCTGTTGAGTTTCAAGGTGGAGGCGGACCGGAGTCTGTTGAATTATGCGGCGAGTCAGTGGAATGTGTATAAATACAAGAAGGGGGCGGAGGACCAGGCGGTCAGGCGGGCGAGTGAGCGGTTGTATGGGGATTTGAGGGCGCTGCAGAAGAGGTTTTATTGGAACAGTGTGGCGATGGACGCTGGGAGCGTGCCGTATATGGTGTTGGATCCGGGGTTGACGGCCGTGTCGATTCTGATTTAGGGGGGGTGGTACAGGTGGGATTGTGGGATGGTGGGATGGGTGGGACTTTAGATGCAATACAGTACTGTGGGTGGGTTGGCTGTCTGGATTATACTTTTGACGATTCAAATTCCATTTCTTGTTCTCCTTTTCGCAGAGGCTAGGTGAGCTGTTCATCATTCAGGGACGAGGTGTTTTGACTGTTGAGCCATAAGTAGACAGTGGGGAACTCAAGGAACCGCGAGGCTGTTGACCATGAAATTAGTATTTTCGCTGCGAGCTGTGTCTCCGTCTGCGGTTGTAAAGTATTATGGCATGCTGGTAAAACCCACGTCTTCTGTGACTAGATCGTCTGCCCGCGGCATCAGCATACCATGGACCTCGTCACTCTTCTTGAGCAAGGCAAGATCCAAACCCCGTACCTGCGTTTTCCCTCTTGAAATGGGCGCTGCTGGTTTATATCCAGGCCGTAAAGCCGCCCCAAGTATTCCGCCCAGATACGGCACCTTGCCGGCCAGCCAGTATCTTCTCTTCCCCTCCCACGGCCGGGCATCTCACCCCACAGCTGCCGAGCCGCACCCCTCCCTCGTTTGTCTCGCCCTCTCCCCGGGTATCTTGACGAGTTCTGCTTGCTTTTATTCCAACTCTTCACCTCCTTCACTCAATATCCATCTCCACCGCCGCGGCCGCAGCCTCCTCTCTCCCCTCCTTTTTCTCCTCAGTCTTCTTCTCCTCTGGCACATCTACAACAATCGCACTGTTAGCACACGCACCCCTTAAAAAGACCAACAACCCCAACCACCCAAACATCAAGAAAAGACCTAAAAAAAGAAGACCTACCCCTCATCTCAACCTCCCCCTCGGCCTCCATCTTCCTCCTCAACGCATACCCCATCTTCTTCTCCATCTTCCTCAACCGCTTCTTGCTGACCGCCGCGCGTGGTCCACTGGTAGGCAACAGGCCCGGGCGCGCCCCACGCCGGGCATCAGCCTGCGCGACTTTGCCGCCACGCTTGCCCAGCTTGCTCTGGGCGGCGGCCTGCTTGCTATCTTTACGCTGCTTGGCGGCGCGTGCGGCCTGGCGGTTTTTGGAGATGGTGTTTGGGTTTTTGACCGAGGGCATTTTGGCGGTTGGTTTCCTTTTTGTCTTTCTGATTTGGTTGGATTTGTGTTTGTTCGACCGTGGACTCGTCAATTCGTGGGTTCGTTTGCGGATTGGTGTTGTCAAAGGGGTTGTGTCGTTTGGCGTGGTCGAGTACTCTCGATGGAAGCAGGCGGGCTTGAGGCGGGATGGAAATTTTGGTGGGTCTGCCGATAAGGGTGGGGTTTATCGCACAGGGTCCGACAGTTGGTGACGGCTGGCAGTCAATGACATCGAGCGAGCCCGAAGCCCCTGGAGAACAAACAGCCGACATCGTCTTCACACTGACATTCAAGTGGTTGGGTGACAACAAATCTCATGTACCACAAATGAATAGCACCAACTCATACAAAAACAATGATGAAAGCAATTAAAAGTCTGACAGTACCATGCTAATTCGCGCATTACACACCATGTGTTGGCAGAAAGGAAATATCCTACACAAAGCTGGCGCTGCTCTCAACGGCAGTCAAATGCGACCCAAACCCAAATCAAGGCGATGAAGGCACAAGCCAAGTCTACACCACACATCTCCATCGTTACACCCTTTACAAAAGCACCATACCAGCGCCCACGCCCATAGCCACAACCACATACAACCCAATGGCCAAATCGCCCAGCCTAAACATGCTCCGCATCGGCGCGGGCGCAGCAAAGCTCTCGCTCGTCTCGGCCGCATCAGTGCTCACAGGAACGCCACCGTTGCCCTCAGCACCCGTGGCCGTAGCAGCCACGGCATTCACCGAGCTGGCAGCCTTGAGCTTCTCGCCACACTTGTCCTCGTCCACCGTGGAGTCCTGAACGACAGCCATGCCCTTGAAATCACACGCGGTGCTCGCCTTGTTCTGGCTGCTATAGTAGGCGTCCAGCACATAACCCAGCTGCTGCTTGGAGTTGCACATGGAATAGGCACCGTACACGCCGTTAGTCGTGTTGCCCTCGATACCCTTGCAGATTTCGGGCGCCTCGCCGCAGATGTAGCCAAACAGAGTACCGATATCCTTGGCGGAGAGATCGTCGGCGGGAGCGCACGAGATGGACGAGAACATGCAGTTGCACAGCGAGGAGTCGGGGGTGGGCGGGAGGGCGGAGCCCTTGACCTTCCAGGTGCTGCCAACGTCGGGGCACTCAGCAGGCGAGTTGGTCGGCTTGTAGTCGTCCATGGTGGTGGCCGAGGGGCTGACTGAGGCGAGACGCGTCTTGAGGGCGTTGTAGTTCTTCATGGTGGAGGCTTCGTCGTTCTTGATGCTCACGAGACCTAGCCGAAGAGTTAGATGGTAATAAGAGACATAAAACTGGTAAGGGGCTTACCGTAGTCGTTGGCCTCCTGGAAATACATGTAGACAATTCCGCCGGAGAGAACGTCAGTCATCTCCTTGCTGTACAGAGCCGTGGTCTCCTCCCAGATGCGACCGTCGCCAGTGGGGATGTTGCAGCCGTACTCGGCAAAGAAGACGGGGACCGAGTAGTTCTTGAAGAAGTCGACCTGCTCGCCGTAACCCGACTTCTCAATGGTGCTATGGCCGCACCACTCGTAGATGTTGTAGCCCCAGAAGTCGATGGCGTCGGTCTCGTCGCCGCAGTTGAAGTAGTGGGCAATGTTGGCGCGAATATCGGCATCGTCGTTGGCAGCATAGCCGACACCGATCCAGCGGTCCATGTTCTTCTTGATATAGGCCTTGGTGTCGCGCACGGCGGCCTTCACGTAGGCCGAGGCGTCCGTGTTGGTCTTGTTGTTGGTGACCTCGTTGCCGGCAAAGAAGCCAATGACGTTGCTGTATTGGCCAAGGTTCTTGACGACGGACGTGTAGCGCTCATACAACTCGACGTTCCAGTGCGGGTCCTCGCGGTTGATGGACAGGCCAGGCTCGCTCAAATCGCTAATAACGTAGATGCCAGCGTCGTCCAGCAGCTTCATGCACTCATCATGGTCGGCGTCGGGGTCGACGGCGTATGTGCGGATTGTGTTGGTGTGGAGGGCCTGGAGCAACGGGACATCGCGCTTGCAGTTCTCGACATCGGCAAGCGGGTCCTTGTACTTGCCCGTTGTGGACGAACCACCGCTAGCCTCGAATTCCTGCTGGTAGGCGACGCCCTTGATGAAGAACTCTGTGCCGTTTTCGTAGAAGAATTTGGAGCCCTGTAGATGCCAGGTTAGCGATGTGACCGGAAAACATTCGCGTGATTGAGACTCGCCTTCATGACAATGGGCGGAAGAGCGGCCGATGCCTCCCCCAGGAGGAGGGAGGCCGTAACCACGGACGCTGTTGAGAAGCGCATCTTGGCGGCCCGAGACTTTCTAACCGTCGGTCGAGTACGATGTGGACGAAATGTGGTTTGGAGTGTTGGTGTTTTGGGAAATGGTGCGCACAGAAGAAGATGAAAAGATCAAGAGTGTCTCAACGAGTGACAGAAGGTTGGTAGCGAATGCGCCAAAACAGAAGAAAACGGTTCGAAGTCGATGAAAATGACAAAAAGGGAGACCGAGAAATGAGACACGAGTTTCGGAGGGAAGGGGGGAATCACTAAAAAGCAGGAACAGACCCGACATCCCTGGCTCCACTGGCACTGACAAGGGAAACCGGTTGTGGGACGGTTGCAGGGTCGCTCGTTGTTGGTGTTCTCCATCTTGGGAAGGAGCTGGCTGGCGCGGTCCCGCGCTCAGGATACTGGGGTACATCTTTCTCGGAGTGCACAGGGTGCGTGTTTGTGTACGCTCTTAGTACATCCGAAGTCCTCCCTCATCTCGTTTTCAGGCACGGTACCTCGGTGGGCCAACGTCCATCCGAATGCTCCCACAGGCCACCAGGCCTGCAATCTGCGGTGTATTCTCAGCCAGCGAGTGGCATTGCTGGATCGTTGATCGTCAACCTTTATTTAACGACGGGCGCATCCAGTCTGCCAGTCAAGCGGATTACGGGCGCTTTAGAAGCCAATTGACAGCAGCACCAACCCGTCTTGCAGCCATCATCCGAATGCACTGCCATTTGACAAGCATGGGCCCCCACGCCACGCTAGAGGCCGGACGGTCGGGGCATTCGCAAGCCCATACGAGGTCCGGCAGTTCCGCGTGGCAACTGACCGCTTTTCTTCATTTCTCCATCATCTTCAAAGCGCAGTGGCTCGCGGTGGATGAAGGAGAAACGATCGTCTTCTTGACCCGGAATGGAGACGTCACTGACAATCGGTGCCCCGCCTTGTTTTGCGGTTTCGCATCAGATGCGGAGATCGGCAGCGGCGTTGCTTGGAAGTGCTTGGCTGGGCGTGGTTGTCGAAACAAGACTTTGCCCAGGTCGCACCGCTGGCTGGGCGCCGATCCTGCCGACTTGGCGCAGCACTGCCCCAGGCCGACTCCACACGTTTGATTGCTTCGCATCATCCATTCTTCGGCTTCTAATCTGTACTTCTGCTTGCGGTCCGTTCTGCTTGAAACGTGGAGCAGATTGTGAGTCCCTGATCTGCTGTTTGCCGTTTTCCGTGTGTCTGTCTGAGGGCAGACTGCCTGAGTGCCCGTCTCCCGCGTATTCGGGGCTCGTCCCATCAAAGGTGTGCTTGCCGTCCACAAGTGCTAGCGTCGCACGTCCAACATTCTGTGGGTCCTGTATCACCAACCCGAAACACAGCATCGCCATCACCATTTCCCAACCGTCAATCCTCGAATTCCTCTCACACACCAACATCAAGCACATGATGTCTCCATTCTGACGAACAAAAGCCCTGCGTTTTTTGGAGTGAAGCAGGTGCTCTTGTCCCGTCTTGGCGCCGAGGCGGGTTGGGTTCCACGCATTCTTGGCGATCTCGAACCGCCGATCGGCAGGGGCATCCCCACACCACCTGCGAACCCCTTCATTCTCTCCTTGAGGACCCTCGGATGCCCCGAAGGTACATAAAGTACGAGTTAGCATCTCTGCCGACCGGCGGCGGGTAATGCGCGCAGAGACATCCCTGAAAGCAGCCCACTGTTAGCTGTCGAACTCAAATTGCCATGGTTCTTACCTGGTGCAGGGGGGGTTCGAGGAGCCGGGAGGCAACCGCGTTCCAGCAGAGGAGCCTTAAAACTTTAACGGAAGGAACGGCCACCACGCAGCTTCCTTTTTAAACTACTCTTTCTATGAGCCATTCGCCAATTTTGAGCCGCTAATTGTTCGCTTAAATGATTGTTCCGTTGCGTGGTCAATCTGCTCGACGATCGAGAGGGGAGGGGAGGGCTCATTTCAAAATAAGCCCTTGAACTAACCGCCGTACGGGGACTTAATAAGTAAGCAGTTCAACCTCGTAAGCTCGAAAACTTTAGTTGACAAAGTAAGCCGAAGTGGGTTTCCCAGAACCCCCCTTGCTCCGATGAGCTTGGTTGAGTTGTGAGTTACAGAGATGATGAGGGGAATAAGAGGAGAGCTGCTTTATGTTTATCATTACTCCCACTAAAGAGGAGGACAACATCATGTAATACGGCTGAATGTTCACCTGGGTGCCGCCGGACCGACCAATAGTAGATACCTTTCGCTCCCGTGCATGTCCTTGGCATCCCTGTACTTCGTACTCTTGACGGGGTTCAGTTGTGACATTACCGAAGCATTGTCATAAGTCTGCTGATGAATGTTAACAGACTGCGGGACGAGAGAAAACCTACTTCGGTATAATGCAAGCCTGTTCATCTAACAATATTTCCCTATGGCATCCCTTGGATTTGGCTCGACGTGACAGAAGCAGACTGGACACCTTCACGGGCTCGGCGGCGACTGCGCGCCGAGCTCGCATCCGACCCTGACATGGTGCTGACGAAAAGTCGTGGGAAACCATACACCTCGACCCCAGCTTCCCAAAGCTTTTCCACAACCGGAGCTACTTTTCCGAATTGCTCCTGGTAGGATACACCCCTATCCCCACGTTCAACGAACTGCTGGAGGAAGAACCAGCATTCTGCATTAGTTTCGTCATCGCCTTCGCCGAAAACGATTTTGGAAACGTTGTTATGCCGGCCAACAGTGAATTGCATCTCCATTGTTGTTGCAAAAGACCACTTGATCATGCCGTGGTATTGGTACGGTCGTCTCTCGTTGTTTGGTTGGTATGATCTGGTATGACTTTTGTCAGATGTCTACCTTGTGAATTGTGGAGCTTGGCTGTATTCGGATGGAAGGAGACTGCGAGTAAAGGACCACTGCGCAAGATAGGAAACTTGCTTAAAGAACAACAAGACATGCTCTTTACAAGCCAGATCAATCAGGCAGTAGTGGATGGCAGTCCTCCACTGGACGGGCTCTGTTGATTCCTGTGTTATTTCGGGCTTGATGCCAAAGTCAGTTTTCATCTTCTAATTAGTGTCAAGTTGCTCTTGATTAAAAGAAAGCCCGTTCCAGCCCAGGGTCTGTATATAGTAGAAGAGGAGAAGAGCACACCTCGAGGCGGCCGGTATCGTCTACTCGTTTCTTGGTAAAGCGCGACAGCTCGGGGCTAAAAAAAGTCCACACGTAGGTCCATCTATCGGTGGCCGACACGACCGCCATCTCTTCGCCGGGCTGGAGAATGAAGGCCCCCTTCTTGCAGCTCGAATCGATCACTGTTCCTGTATTCTTGCAGCGGGCTAAGTGGTGGTTGCCCAGTCTGTAAAAGTCGAAGGCGAAAACGTTCTGGTGCTTAAAGTGGAGGTTCTCGACCGTCTCAATGGCAAATGAAGTACAACGCCCGGTACCTTGTAGCACCACCGTGGCAAAGTCTTGATCGGGGAATCGTTGCAGCCAGCGTTTGGTGTTTGGGAACTCGTTAGCAGCGGGGTCACGGTCGTTGTCAGCAGCGGATCGCTCTTGGTAGGCCTGATGATCGTCTTGGTCGAGGACTCGAGTGCGGTTTTGGACGTACTGTTCGTACGAAATGCCCCGCTTCTGGATCCAGAAATCGACCATATTCAGGGTTGTGTACGAGCCGTTGGCGAACGTGTTTGAAAACTCCTCGGTGGCGAGCCGTACAGGGGTTGGGTCGGACCCTTTAGGCACGACGTCTTGTCTTGGACGACGCTGCTGGTGTTGTGTTGTCCATCGGCCCGACAGCTGGGACCCGCGCATCGGCCTGCCATTCCATGAGGTTGGGCTTGATCTTGCGTCGGTCACACTGGGGACGCCACGGCCGAACCCGCCTCCTTGGTCGTTGCCCCCTCCTTGTAGCCAGCGGTCTCTCCCTCCAAAATTGCCATCCTGTCCATCCTGTCCACTCTGTCCATGTGATCCATGTGAAGCGCCAGGGTCCATCACTTACAAGTTACCGCCGGTCACTGACTCGCTCCCTGGATATAATCGCAGGAGTTATTTGCGAAAAGACAGAGCACAATATGAGAGAAGATGGGCACCAAGAACAAGCAATCAGCTTCAAAGCAATTGCAGCCTGACCGTCGTGTCTGCCTGACTTTCCATAATGCGGGGGAGGTCACGGTGTTTAGGGTTAGGGTTATATTAGAGTTAAGCAAATCACTAATTACAAAGTTATGGCGAACCAAGTCCTCATGGAAGGGTTTGCTGTGCGTTCTATATTTTTAAACGGATGTACTTTCTGGCGGCACCGCATTTATGAGACTGCACTGATGCAGTTTTGGGGCGCTAACAGGGGCGCCAACGAGCAGTGTGTCCCTTCTGGGGCAAAGATGGATTCCACCAACCGCAATTCCAGCCTTTGGGTGTGACGTCTCGATGGATGACTCATCAGGGTCTTCTGGTCTGTTGCCGAAGCGCCACTTTTCTGACTTTGTGGGGCATGCACTAGTGGTGGGGCATGTGACGCAAACCAATAGCGTTTGCCAGTCGCTGGGTTGGAACAGCCAGCCCCATTTCTCCCTTGACACCACATCCAGAAACATCAGCAGGCTCCCCGTCCAGGACCTCCGAAATCAATTGCACCCATACCTAATCCTCCAAGTTTGGTCGCGGTGGTTGCCAAAATGTTTTCTAACGGTCCCCCGGGATCGCGGCATCTCCCGACAGACGGTAAAAGATGGAAGGAACTCGAGCGGAGAATCGAAAGTTGGTGCACCCAGCAGAACGCCACTCTAATATCGGCTTGCGCTAACCTAGATATCCTCACTAGGCTTCCTTGACGAGCAATACGCCGCGGTGGATCGAGACAAGGACTCGGACGAGTGGGACATCCTGGATGTGGAGCGATGGGATCCTTGGCTGGAGTCGCGAACAGAAGAAGCGCGACAAGCGAAGGACGCGCAAGCTCCAGATTCCAAACAAGCCTCGGCAGGAGTGCGGAAAACGACACTCTTTGAACCCTGTAGCGGAAGCGCTGGCCCAAATAATCGAGACTTTGAATTCAAGAGCATATGGGAAGTGGACTGGCTAGAGCCGGGTCCAGTAGCCGGGGACGCAAAGGAGAAGATGGTCGAAGACTGGGTAGCTTCCCAAATACCAAGCTGGCAGCGGAAGAGTACTATTCGCAGCTGCAGCCCCTATCCCGACTCGGACTTGGCACTACGAAGCGACGACCTACGACCATTACGGCACTCTTCCATGCAGGAAGATGACTTGTCGGGTCTGCGAGGCGACGATCGACGGCTATTATGGCACTCTCGCTCTCCGCAGGAAGATGACTTCGCAGGTCTGCGATATTTTGATTCCTTTCACAAGGCGTTATGCCCCAACGTTGCCGGTGTAGACCCCGACGAGCGGTTGCGAACATGGGGTGAAACATGGGGTGGCAGTGGCTACGGGGAGGACATAAACGAAAACGCCTTACCTCGGAATGGAAGCATAGACGTTGTATTACCATCAACGAATAGCGGCTCAGCCCCAAGGAATATGATCCACACGACAGCGCCGAATCCTCGAGACTCGAGGATTAGCGATGGGGGATAGTTCAGCAGAGAAGCATTTATTCGCTTTTGACCCCCACTATGGGGTTGGGAGCCTTATTCGCTTTCAGTGGCCTTCTTGACTGTAGCGGCAGCGCTTGAGAAGTAAACCTCTGCGAAAGCATAGTCAACCAACATGTCGCGAAAGGGCGAGGGAGGCGGTCAGGAGTGAAGATGAAACTTACAACTCATATTTCGGGAGCCAACCCAGCGGTGGGTGTGCCTGCTTTACAGACCTCTTCAGCAAGACAACAAATGATGCCCGCCCGAGCCGATGGGGCCAAAGGCTCGAGGAAATGACTAAGTAAGTATCCCGAGGAGGGTTCACTGTGTCAGCTCCTGAGGTGGCCACAATACTCGACGAGAAAATTCGGGCCCCTGGATCATCAGTCCATGTTTGGTTCGGTCATTGCCAATGCTTGGGAAAAAGCAAAACCAGCTCGTAAGATCTTTGTTGACTTTGTTCCATGTGGTCACCACGTCCGTGGGAGCCAAGAGCGAAGGGAGTTGGGCTATCACTCCCCTTGTATCCCGAGACTCACGAAGACTGAGACCTTTTCCTGAGACGCCGACCGTCAGTCAGAGCTAGACAGTCCATGATGGCTGACTCAACGCTAGTCTGATGAAAAGGGATGGATCGAAAAACACAAACTTTGAATAAAAAGGGGGAACCGCTGCCTCAGCAAGAAGATGGTGGTGATGCTGACGGAAGAAAGGAAGATGGAAAAGAAGACAGAGCGGCGGAGGACAGTGGAAATAATGACGGCGATTTAGATGGAGAGGAAGAGAAGTTAAACCCAAAATAGAAAGCGGGCGGTGCCTAGGTGGTGACTCGCAGACCCGCTCATCAAAAAGTCAGTGGCGAATGGCGCGCCTCGATCACGAAAACTCTTTTCGTGGTGCTGTGAGGCACCCGTAAAGATGGAGGGCAAAGGCAGGGTGAGTTGTGAAGTTGTGGACAGAACAATGGAGAAGAAATAATGTGATTCTGAGAGGAACGGTCCTGACCTTGTCAGCTGATGATATTGACTCGTCTGAGCCGAGAAGACTGTGATGGTTAGCAGAGCTTGGGGTGATGTAGATATTGGCTGTAGGAAACGAAGTGCAGTGGGAAGAATATGGTTGGAAGGGAAGAGGTGGGAAAAGAAGGTACGAGGAAGAGAGAACAAGAATGATGGGAGATTCTGGGGGAAGACGAGGGGTCCGGGCAGAGACCCCCCGGGCAGAGACTCGCAGCCTACAACACTACTCTTCTTTATTGAACTGTGATTATCTGACTGCGGAGGTTAGGCTGCTTACCTTCAGACTTCTTCATGACGGATGCTCTCAGGAAAATTCGGGACAAGAACTATGGGTGGGGATGTGTGACGAAGCTTTGTTGTAAAAGTTGTGGAAAATCAAGATCAAGATCAGTCATAAAGAATAAAGAATAAAGTTTGGGCCGCCCAGGAAGCGGAGTCGAGGATCATCGCGGCTCAACAGCACGTCTGATATTGACAGAGCGGCTGGTGGACGCCGAGACTACAGATTGTGTGTGACGGACGGCCTGCAATTTTGGGAGTGAACAGGGCTTTCAGAGCAAAGATGCGATGCTTATAATGTACAGTGTGTGACAAAACGAAGGTGATATATAAAAAGCGGAAACCCTGTTAAGGGTGTGATTCTGGGGTAACGCGGTGCAGAGAAGCCTTTGTTGCTTTACCCTTTGTTGGCTTTTACACTTGTGATACTTAAGGGCCATTCAAGTTTAGTGATGGACTTGCTATCAATTCTTGCAAATCATGTTGTTAAGAGCAAAATAGGGGTTGCTTGCTCGGGGGTAATCTCGCCTCCGAACCCTTAGTCATGATCTCTTCGGTTGACCCGACAACAGACCCTAACCCCCTGACTAATGTGGACAAGAGCACTTCGTCATCAACGACCCCGCAAGCCAAAAGATTTAATAACTGCCCCTCATTTGAATTGATTCTTGAGTCACTTAGTTCATCTTTCTTCTCTTTCACTTCTCTCACTTGCTTTTCAACCGTCACAGCAACCCATCACCGACTAAAATGGCCACTCAAAAGCAGTTCAACGTCGGAATCGTCGGCTACGGGTAAGCCTCGACTCCTCAATTCCCCTTATTATCGTCCTGATTCTTGACTAATTCATGAATCAGCCTCTCGGCCAAAGTCTTCCACATCCCCTTCATCGCCCTGACCCCTTCCCTGAAGCTGCACTCCATCCTCCAGCGCACCCCGGCCCCCAACAACTCGGCCCCCGAGGACCACCCTGATGTCAAGCACTTCACCACCATCGAGCCCATGCTCGCTGACAAGGACCTCGACATCCTGATCCTCTGCACCCCGCCCAACACCCACTACAACTTCGCCCGCGCCGCCCTGCTCGCCGACAAGCGTACGCCCCTCTCCTCCCTGAACTAATAAGCACCACACTAACACCTCTCCCAGACGTCCTCGTCGAAAAACCCTTCGTCCCCACCTCTGCCGAAGCCACCGCCCTCGCCTCGCTCGCCCAGTCCCAGCGCAAAGTCCTCTGCGTCTACCAGAACCGCCGCTGGGACTCCGACTTCCTCACCATCCAGCACCTGCTCCGCGAGGGCACCCTCGGCCGCGTCATCGAGTTCGAGACACACTTTGACCGCCTCCGCCCGCAGGCGCCTAACCCCTCGGCGGTAGGGTGGAAGGCCGGACTGGGGATGCGTGACGGTGGAGGTGTGGTGTATGACCTGGGCACGCACTTGTTGGATCAGGTGGTGGTGTTGTTTGGCATGCCGACGGGGGTGTATGCCAAGTTTGTGAGGCAGCGGGAGGGAAGGTTGGTGAGTGGGGAGGGTGGGGAGGAGGAGGAGCCGGATAGTGTAACGGCGGTGTTGAGTTATGAGGAGACCGGGGTGGTGGTGTATGTGAGGATGGGGGTGGTGAGTGTGGAGGCGAAGCAGCCGAGGTTTTGGGTAAGGGGGAGCAAGGGGAGTTATGTCAAGACGGGGTTGGATCCGCAGGAGGATTGGTTGCGGGGTGGGGGGAAGACGACGGATGCTGGGTTTGGGAAAGAGGATGAGGAGAGGTTTGGAAGGTTGTCTTTGTTGAGGGAGGACGGGAAGGTGGAGGAGAAGGTGTGCCCGACGGTTGAGCCCGAGACGTATCTCCGGTTTTATGAGCTGTTTGCCAAGGCTGTTGAGAGCGGCAAGGAGGAGGACGTGCCGGTTCCGGCGACACAGGCGGCGCAGGTGTTGCGGATCATTGAGGCGATCAAGGAGAGCGCCAAGACGGGCAGGGAGGTGGCGCCTTGATGGGGGGATGAATGCCATGTATTTGTTTCTACCATCCGCAGCTACGTGTATTACGAATCCCAGAGTCAAGGAATAAACCCGGCCTTCCCATTTCATGATGGCTCTATGCTTTCATATTCGGTAATGACCTCTTCAGTAATGACCACCTGACCTTCTGGCACAACCCCAGCGTCGAGCTCGTCCGCATCCTGCCACGACACCAGCCCAGGGCCAACTTGATGCCATTCCGGCCCTCCCACGCCCAACAACTGGTCCCGCTTCCTCTCGATAAAATAATTCTGCCAATGGAGCGCTGCCACATAAAACTCGGTATTATTCTCCCTGGCATCCGCCTCCAATCTTTCGAATTTCAGGTCGATGATCGTATCCAATTCCATCTTCAGGGCTTTAGCTTGATGTAATTTTTCCTTCGAGGCCGGATCCGTCTTGCGGTCGAGGTCCTTTTCAACCAAGTCCCACTCCTCCTCCAACAGCGCTCTCAGCGTCTTGAGGCGCTTCTCGTGGTGCAGCGGGCATTTGAGCGTCTTGCGGAATTCCGTCTCGTCATCGACCTTGAAGTTGGGGCACGTCTTGGTCTCGGCGTTGTACTCGGCGCAGCGCTCGGTGAAGTGCTCTGGCGGCTCGATGGCTACCCTGGCTACTAGCGTTCCGGGCGGGGAGAGTTTGAGTTCGCCGGGTCGGGAGTATCGCCGTTGCTTTTGGGCTCCTGGCTGGCAGCCCTCTTCTTGCTCTTTGTTTTGGCAGTGCCAGACGGTTTTGGTGTATTCGATGCACATTGTGAGGTGGATCAGGGTGAGGTTTGGTTCTTTCTGAACAGTTGAAAACGAGGTCGCTTGGAGAAAGTCATTGCAGCCCATGTGCCTCAGGATGTGGACGCTCCCACTGCTGGGCTAGGGATGGAAGTGCCCCTTCCAAGTTTCATTTCTCCGTCCCTAAGGAGAAGGCAGGCAACTTAGTGTCACTCTTGCCAAGTTCAAGCTGACCGAACCAAAATCACGCCCAGATGGTATTGTAATTACAGCTCCATGTTTGTTTCTGTTGGACCACGCCTGAGTTGTTTACCAACAACGCTGTCACCACTCGCTGAAATGTTTATCCCCTCTCTCTGTCTTTCGCTATACCAACTCGAAATCCAAGTGCCCCGAACATACTAAAACCTCTCGCCGCCCACTCTCCCTTAACCCAACACACACCCCCGTCCACCCCCTCCTTCAAAAACAATCAAACCACCCACCCCAACCTCACCAACTCCATCCACGCCTCCCCCATCCTCTCCCCCACCCACACCCACAAATCAGTATACATCTCCTCCCCCATCCCCACCGCCCTCCCCTCCAACAAAACCCTCTGTGCCTCAAACCCGCACGCCATGTTCAACCGCATGGGCATCAGCCCACTCTGGGCTGCCATCGTCGCTGGACCGGGCGGCCCGTCCCACTCCCACTCCCACTCCCACTCCCACTCCCGCTGCTGCTGGAGCAGTAAGATGTGTAGCGCGACGCTGTCCCACCACGCGTCCATGTTGAGCCGCTGGCTGAACAGCCAGGTGTTGTGGCAGGCGGGGCATTTGAAGGGGCCGCGTTTGGCGGGGGCGAGGAGGGTTTGGTTTTGGGGGCAGGGGTTTTTTTTGGGTGGGCGGCGTTTGGATTTGGATTTGGGTTTGGATTTGGATTTGGATTTGGGGTGGCCGACGCCCTTTTGCTTGGCTTCGGTTTTGGCGGGGCAGGGTGTGATTTTGATGCGGTAGAGGCAGTGGCAGTGGAAGTGGATGGGCGTGTGGGTGCACATCGTGGGTGGGTGAGGGGTGGTGAGAGGAGGCGGGTCGATATCGCTTTTCGGGGGAGAAGTTGAGGATAATTTGAGGATATATTCGCTTGGTTGTTGTAGGAGGAGACCGTCGCTGCAATGATGGAACTCGGGGGTTTGTCGCGACAAAATCCTCACGTGGACGGAAATCGTTGCAGGTACTATCCAAGGCACTTGGCTTGTCAGGCACAGTCCAACATCTCCGTCATACCTGCCCGACATGGAGAGAGCCTGGGAGTCGTTGTGCAGCCCAGATGGGTCTTGCAGAGGAAGAAATTACCCCTGAATGGAAGGAACGGTCACCAGTCACCTGGGAATGTCACTTGCGAGTATGGAAATACACCCCTGAGTTGAGTGCATAATGAACCGCCATCGATTATCATTGCCACGTCCTGTGTACCACCAGAGCCCACCGGAACAGCCCAAAAACCATCATGTTAACCCCAGCGAGACTGTGCCAGCACCTATCTTAGTGAATCTCCGCCATCACCGCCACCCTGAACCACTTCCAACCCCAACTCACTTCTTATGCCTGGAGCTGCTGCTCTTGTGGTGGGAGCTGCTGCTGCCACCATGGCCATGAGAAGAACCACTGCTCTTGCCATGCGAGCGGCTGCTCTTCCCATGGTGCGAACCGCTACCACTGCCGCTCCCGCTTCCACCACCACTCCCACCGCCGCGACGATCGGTCTTGGTCCCAGGCATCTGCCCCGCATTGACCTCGTCGGTGACCCATTGATTGATCAAAGGCGACACGGCGGTCTGCGTCTTCTCGATGTGCCGCGGGTACATGACATAGATGGTATCGGTGTGGCCCTCCTTCGTGTTGGCGATCCAAAAGTCGTAATACTCATTGAGCGCGCCGTCGTATGTCTGCTTGAGATGGGCCACCCACCCCTTGAGCTTCACCGAGCCTTGGACTTGTAGTTCAAATGCCGCCCACATGCTGTCCCACTCTTGGCGCCTCATCATCATAAAGTTGTTGTGGCAATCGCCGCACCACATCCAGCTGGCCTGCGGTGGTAGCTGGTCGTCGGGGGGAATCACTGTGCAGGGTGTGAATGTGCCCGGAGCGAATCCGAGTTTGATCTTGTCCCACACGTGCACGCAGTATTCAACTTCGTTCTTGATGTGGGTGCACCGGTAGTGCGTTCTGAAGGTCTGGCACATGGTGGTGATGAGTATGTGCCGCGCACGGTGAAGTTGGTTGTTGATATCTGGGTCTCGTGTGAACGGTTGGCTGGGGAGGCTGTTTTGGTATTCGTTGGACTGCCGGCAGGAACTGGAAAAGGGGGCTGTGTCTAGGAAGATTTAGGAATGTGCTGAGGAAGTGAACTGTGATGCACCAGGGAAATTCTCGAGGCTATATACCATGGTCTACGGTGCCTAGAAGTCAATGCTGCAGCCATATCCCCTACTCAGCACAAAGAGGGCAAAGACGTGGGCTACACCATTACCCGCTTGGAGGCAGTGTCCCAGAATCCTCACGTCATGCCGCCTCCTCCGCCTTGTTCATAAACGTTGTCCGAAGCTCCCCAGCTCACATGCCTCGAGAGGCTGAGCCGTGGCCTGTGGATACTTTGTTTAAGAATACGGGACGGCTATGTATGTCCAGGGCTTTGCGTAGTTTGTAAATTCTACACATGCGTTCTGGAACGCCAGAGGTTATTAGGAGAGAATGATTCACGATCTCGAGAGTTTACAAAGAACGCTGGCAAAACAGAGGCTGAACACTACCACATTTGTCGGTCTGGAACCAAATCCCAACTGCAGGTGCCAGAAGAAAACATCATCGAGTACAGTTGCCAACTAAACTTACTAAACCCTCATAATTAGGAACTTGACCTTCAGTCTTTAGTCCTTCGATCTTGTCCGCTCAGTTATCATTGGTAGTATCGCTATAGGGTTGAGATGACTAAATCAAGCTGCCTACGTTATTAATAATAGTCTTGCCCACAGGTACTGCGGAGAGTCTGAGTTGAGTGTCCCACGTTGAAGAACCACAGCTACCGGCCGGAAATTACAAGCAATAGCAGGGCATCTTGACAGTCTATTCATAATGTCTCATCTACTGGATCAAAAAGGTGCCATCAAGCGTGAGTCAAAGAGGGAGATAGATATATGTAATTCCTGCTGCCAGAGCTATCCCAAACCCCATCTCCCATGTCTACTGTAAGTGCTCTCCCCAGGACAGCCATACCCGCGATGATTTCCAGAACCACCTCCCTCCAATGGAACCCACCATCCATACTATTCTTTTCCTTTCCCCATCCTCTCACTCAAAACCCTCACCGCTTCCCACCCCGCTGCTCCCTCGCAATCTTCTTCTCCATCTCCCACCGCTCCTCGTTCTCCACCTCGTGAATCAACGCCGTCACATGAACCCTCGCTTGCCCAATCCGCTTCGGGTACATGTCATACACCGAATCCCCAAACCCCGTCCGGTCATTCTCCTCCCACGCGGCCTTGTCCCTGGCAAGTTTCTCGTTGCACGCCCGCACCGTGCGGTCCAGGTGCTCCTTCAGGCCCTCCTGGACATGGGCGTCGTCGTTCAGGGCCAGGAAGGCGCGCCACACGGTCTCCCATTCCGTGTCGCGCGCCCTCATCCACGTGGTGTGGCAGGCGTGACACTTTTTGGGGTTGGCGCCGGGCTCCCAGATGTCGGCGTGGGGGACTGTGGTTTGCGGGTATGTGACGGGGAGGGCGCAGACGTCGATCAGGTCGGGCGGGATTCCGAGGTCGACTTGCTTCTGGACCATGTCGCAGTGCCGGACCTGGAGTTTTTTGGTTTTGGAGTGGGGGCAGGTGTGGGTGATGGGGATGAGCCCGCACATTTTTGGCAGTGGATTGGTGTGGTGTGGTGTCTAACGGGAAGGGTTGGTTTGTCGACTGGGTAGTAACTGCCAGGTGTTATTGTTGGTTGAAGGAGACTCGGATGCGCCAGGAAGTAAACGTTGGGATCTGTGCCGGTTTATATACTTGGAGGCTACGGACTTTGGGCACAAGTTCGTCTTAATTCCTGAATCAAACAAAGGACGCAGGCCTCAATACTACGGTCACCTGGGAATTACCCACAAAGCCGTACATTTACCATGTTAGCCACAACTCTTTGTCTCGGGACGCAATCCGATGTTTGAAGACCACGAGGCCAGGATATCATGGACCTGTTTTGGTGGTCGAGGCTGACCGTTGGCCGTTTTTTCCCAACATGAGCCATCAAGTGCCAAGTACATGCCGTCATGCCACTTTGGTGGACAAACCGGATATTTATTACGTTAGGGGCGGTTACGAAAGTATCGTCTCCTTGAGCCGTACAACTTGTTCTGGGGTTTGCCACCTGAGGACGACGTCTCCAAATGCATTTGGCCAGACAACACCATCTCCAGCCCTATTAACGATCCACCAATACGTTTGTATAGAAAAGCCCGAAGTGGAATGTATCATAGGACCAAAGCCTTCCTCCTTTCCCTGTTGAACATGGTCTATGATTTCCTTTACCAAGGTCCCTAGCGGGACGGAAAACTCCGAGTCATGTCCAAAAACAATCTCTTTCGCTATACACCACCGTGAGGTGATCTGAAACTGGATACCAGGCGGAACGAATCCAGAGGTATACCGGTCACGATTAATCGAAGTAAACTTGACCGTTTTAGGGCATTGGGCCACTAAATCATTGCAGACTTCTCGTACATCGAGTATAGATCTGTGCCCATCGAGAGAGACTTCTTGATCGTTCGCTTTGAACAATAGTAGAGACGGCGGGCCGCTTGATGGTGAACTTGAAACGAGTGGAAGGGATGGCGGGACGCTTGCGGACTGTGCTAGGGCTAGTGGTTCGTGAGCTTCGTGTAAGATGGTCCCGGGCTGAGACGGGGGAACGACCCTGGACTGGGGAGACGGCGAGACGGTCCCCGGGTCGGAGTGATGTACAGGCGTGACAAGGGCTGTCGAGGGGATGTTAGCACCAAGTATTTTGCAGCGATGTTGCTTCAGTAGGCCTACCCGTATCGATGTCCATCACTCGGCTATTATGCTCTCCAGGAGTCTTTGACTGGATAATGCCCAATAATGATGTAAATATCTGCTGAAGCTGATCATCGCTAAGTTTCTTTACAACTCCAGCATTGTCGGTAAGCCCATGTAAGCCCTTTAGCAACGTCTTCTATATTGCCTCCCTCAATCCCGTTAAGTATGTTTTGCTCGATGTCCCTATTCTTGTCACTTTCCTGGCTTGTCGACCCGGCCGTCAAGGTGCAAGGCCGACCAAGTCGGACGCATCGTTCGCAGGGGTTGCCTTCGCAACGCCTGCGGGACCTAAAACAACGGTCGCAGGTTCTTCTTTGAGTTCTTTCGGCGCCCATCTTGAAGAACGAGGGAGGCGGGTGAGCCTGGGAAGTTGAGGGCATGGGCAGCGAACATGGAGGCAGGAGTGATGAGTGGTGAGACGTGGAGGGCCCATATGCAGTGAACATTGGGCCAGCCTGATGGAGGTAGGAGGGCTTGGCGACGGCGTTTCCTGTCTTCCCCAATTAGTTAATCTGTTCCGTCTATGCGGATTGGCTTATACTATTCAGCTCGTTGGATGTTGGCCCAGAACAGCGAGTAAACAGCTCCTTAATCCTTTTCAGCTTGGCTAGAACCCAGCGCGGATACTCGACATAGATGTTTCGAGTCCCGTTTTCCGTACACTCGTACCACAGCGGCGCAAGCAGGTCCATTTGGCCACACAAGTCTTCGAACCATTCTGCGACTCTGTTCAAGACGTCGGCGTTGTTTTCAACTGCGCGGCGGTAATGGTTGAGCTCCTGTAAAAGTCTGCTTTGCTGCCCGGTTAGAAAGAGCTGGTGGCAGTTCTGGCATCTGATATTGGAGTTTGCAACAGCGAGGTCTCCAGGATCAGGGGCCGGACACGGCAAGAAAAAATGCTGGCGGCCCACGGCTTTCTCGGCTGCGATCCTTGGACATGCGCTCTTGTCGGCTACCCACTCGCTTTGGTGGCCGCAGCTGTATTTGGTTGCGGTAAACCGGCACATTAAAGCCCGGGATAAAATGATGGTAGTCAATCAAGTTGGTCACTGGGTGAGGTTTACCGGTGCCAAGTTGAATTTCCATGGCGGATATCTAACATGGGCATACTACGCAGGTATACTTATGGCAACATTTTGGTGACAGCTGGCTCCTTGTTGATGACAACTTGGTGATACCAGTCTCTAGCGTCAGCTGGCGGAGAGAAGACTTTGGGCGGCGTCATTTGACCCCCTTGCGCAACAGCTATTCTGTTGGGGAATCCGTGGGAACGAGCTTGGCAAGAACTACCTTGCCGTTCGGTTATCTTG
This sequence comes from Trichocladium uniseriatum, assembly GCA_017139535.1. NCBI lineage: Eukaryota > Fungi > Ascomycota > Sordariomycetes > Sordariales > Chaetomiaceae > Trichocladium > Trichocladium uniseriatum. Next base: position 866,556 of record WOUO01000004.1, on the reverse strand, counting down.
ATCGGGAAGATATCGGTGTTCCCGGATGGAAAGTGCGTTGCCCAAGTGTTGTTGCAATCTGCGGAACTTCCCATCAGGGTCTTTGCACGAACAGCAGGGACCAAACGGCAAGTGGGGTCGATATCATCGAGCCAAGCAAATTGCACCCCCCCGGCTCCTTCCTCTCGGGTCTTACGTCAGTGGTCGGTTCCCGTCTCGACCTCAGCTGGCCTCACGATCCTGCCTCTCCTTGTCCGGGCTAACATTCCAAACCGCTGACCCAACTTCACTCGTTCCCCGGTTTACTTACTTCTTAATCCAACATTTTCCCAACACTTTGACAATTCCAAATCCTCCCGTAACTGGCCTCAATTGCAGTGTTGCACCATCACCAACCAACATGACCCAAGGCATGATCGACGGGGTCGCGAGCCTGTTCGGCTTTGCGCAGCGCCAGATTGACCGTGTGGTCTCTCCCGAGAGGCGGCAGAGAGCATACTCGCAGGCAAGCGACTTTGCAGCCGCCCGCCCACTGCTTGCTGTACGTCCTCACTCACCTCCACGGTTCGCATGGTGCCACTTTTCACTAACAAATTCCAGGCCTTCATCGTCACCCAAGTCATTTTCGGCAGCATCCCCACCCTGCTCTTCCTCTGCTTCGCCGGCACCACCCTTCTCTTTGCCGCCAGCGCAGCCTTCCTCTTCACCCTCTTCTGGGTCGGCGCCGGCCTCATCGTTTTGCTCCCCATCCTCTGCCTGACCTTCAGCATCGCCTTGTGCGTGTGGGTCTGGGCTGCCGCCTCTTTCACCGCCGGCCGTTCCGCCCTGGGTACCGTGCAAAGCCTTCTCCCCCCAACTACCGCCCCTCCTGCCCCCATCAGCCCCTCCCACCAGGTCGAAGCCGGCGGCGGGTCGGCGTCAACCCAGGCCTCGAGCAGAAGCTCGTCGACCCCGCCGTCATGGTCCAAGCTCAGTGACGCGAGTTCCGATACCAAGGGCTTCAAGAAGGAGGAGGAGAAGAAGGAGCATGGAAAGCGGGATGGCAAGGACGACAAGGCCCGTTCCTTGTAGACAACCTGGAAAGACCCGGGGTTAACCTACACGCCACTTGGTCCCATCAGAATCCCGCGACAAGATGAGTCGGGACCTTTCGACGATAAGCCATGAAAGCTGCTGATGGAGGCCCGCTGAATACGACGCTTTGGGGGATGCAGGCTCCATCATGGCTTGCCTAACACTGGGAAACTTGACCAACTGTGGTCCACGATAGGCATTAGCTTCCCAGTCACTTTCTCGCCTCGCTGTTATGTGGAAGAAAACCCGCGTTATCGAACAGTCTTTGAGTTGGAATGCCGTTGCCGCTCTTGGCTGGCGTCGCGGGTGGAATAGATGGCATGGCTTCGCAGCGGGGAGATCGTGGTTAATGACAACAATTAGCGTTTGACGAGGACACTTTGGAAGCACAGTTGCTGTTAGATAGAAGCTCCATGCGTCTTGCTTTTGCAAGAAAAATGAGGGTATAATGTTAACGCATGGCTGCTTGCCAACACTGCAATACACCGTTCCCCTGACCAGATGACATCAACCCATGGAAAGTGAACCAAACCTTCCCCATCTCAGCGTATTTCACACAAACACTGGGGTCACTAATCTGTACGGGAAACGGAGCTCCAATCCATTATTGTGGCAAGCAAACTCGCACTCTATGAAGAAAGAGAAAGGAAAGAACAAGCCTTGCCGTCGCTGTATGTATATGTATGTATCGTGTCCTCCACGCCCAACCACCTAAAACACCGACCGAATGGGTTCCTGAAGAGCGCGCTTCTTTTTCTCCCTGCCCAGTACATGTATGCCAAACAAAGCAGCAAAAAAATCTCCTACTAATCCTACAATACAGCCAGTGGTCACCACCATCAACCCCACCGCGTCCTCTATAGCACAGGCAGCACCATGTCGAGATGCGTCCCTCCAAACATTACCCTATCCACCCACCACTCTTCGACAGCCAGTTGTTGCGTACTGCCATTGTTGATCTGTGTGGCAGTTATATATCCATCCGCCCATCAGCAATAGCCAGCCGCTGCTTAGTTGTCTTGGCCTTCTTGCTGCCGGCCGCACGCTTGCGCTTGCCCGGAGGCCCGCCGTCGCCGCCTGCGTCGCCGATTGGTGTCGCGGCCCCCGAGGCGCCCTTGTTATCGTCGAAATGGCCTTCACCTGTGCGCCAGAAAAGAGGGACGTTTCAGTAACTTGTGTCCATCAAGCCGTGGTTTTGTTGATCTTTTTGTTGGGGGGGAAAGGGGTTGAGAGGGGGAGGGAAGAAGTAGAAGAAGAAGGAAAGGCGGCTCACCCTCGTGGTACATCTCATCCAGACTGACGGCCGCATCACCGCCTCCGCCACCACGCTTACGCTTGCCACCGCCGCCACCGCGCTTCTTTTGCAGCTTGTCGTACTCGCCGCTCTCGAGCAGCTCCTTCTCGCGGCGCTCAATGAGCTCGGCCTGCTCGTCGTCGGCCAGCCACATGGCGATGTCGCGGTTTCGGTTCTCGGGCGCCCTACGGCCTGAGAAGTCGACGCCGCCGCCGCCCGCCGCCGAGGCGCCGCCCGTGATGACGACGCGCTGGACTTCTTCCTTTTGCATGGCACGCTTGCGAATGCGCTCCTCGATGGTGCCGCGCGTGATGAGGCGGTAGACGGTGACCTGCTTGGTCTGGCCGAGACGATGGGCGCGGTCCATGGCTTGCGAGTCGATGGTGGGGTTCCAGTCCGAGTCGTAGAAGATGACTGTGTCGGCGGTGGTGAGGTTGATGCCGAGACCGCCGGCACGGGTGGATAGGAGGAAGATGAAGATCTCGGGCCGGGTCTGGAAGTCGGCGACGGTGTCACGTCTGTCCTCGAGCTTGGTTGAACCATCGAGACGGCAGTACTTGTAGTTCCGGTACGTCAGATACTCCTCCATAAGGTCGATCATGCGCGTCATCTGGAAGTACAGCAGCACACGGTGGCCACCCTCCTTCAGCTTCTGCAAGAGCTCGTCGAGCTTGGCGAGCTTGCCCGAGTCGGTGACAAAGCGGCGCATCGACGGCACGGTGATGTTGGTGAACCGCCGCTTCTCGTTGTCCGGAGCCGGAAGCAAAGCAGGGGTAGGGTACTGCTCGAGCGGCACCTTTTGCAAAGCAAACGCCTTCTCCTCAACCGGTGTGGGACCAAACAACACCTTGCGCATCGGCACATTGAACATGACATTCTCCCGCTCAATGACAGAGCTGCGACTGTCGCAGCTGACTTCGATTGGTGGCGCTGTGGCACGCCGGCGAGCAGCCTGCTCAAGTCGACCAAGTCCGAGGTCATTGTACGTTGTGCGGGCCACATTCATGAGGCTGCCAAGCACGCCTTCCTGGCAGACCTGAGCCAGCGGTTTGCGATCCTCACGGTCTCGGATCTGGAACAAAGCGTGCGCCGGCGTCCAGTTCTGGTCCTCGGTATCGTGGTACACAACCTTCATGTCCCCAAGCCGGTTCTTCTTCATGGTCATGTCTGCGGCACGAGCAAAGATGTCTTTGTGGCTGGTACGGTAGGCTTCCTGCGGACTCGTGTCGGCAAAGCGGAGCCACGAGAAGGTGTTCGTGTCTTTCAGGCTCTCACGAATATTCTCGGGCGTCCAGATGTTCAACATCTCGTCCAGATACTTGGTTCGGAAGCCGGCCGTCGCATTATCGGGACCAGCTTTGTACAGACGGCCTCCATCACGCCAGACAAGTCGTGGCAGTTCATAGTCAATCATGCTGCGCGTCGAATAGCCAACCGTGACGTTTGTTCCCTCCCGGACAAAGGAAGCTGTCTCAGCGAAGTAACCGCACGAGAAGGGCGATGAAGTGTCGGCACGCTCAAACAAGTCTGGGTGGTTGCAGACTTTGCGGAACTGCATGACGAGATTCATGAGACTAGCAGAGTCATCGTCGCCAAGAGTGGCCTTCTCGATGAGGTCCATGATGCTGATCTGGTTGCGCAGGTTCGCATACATGGCCCGCTGGCGATATGTGAGGTTGCAGAACACATCCAGTTCAATCTTGTCGCCCAGCTCCTTCTGAACATGCTTCTTGACACGGCGAAGCATGAACGGCTTCAGAATCATGTGCAGACGCTTGAGCTGGTCTTCGTTGAGCTTCGTGTTGCTCTGCGCGTGCGACTCGATATCCTTGGAGAACCACTCGCTGAACTCGTCGTGTGAGTCGAACAGGGACGGCATGATGAAATGCAGCAGGGCCCACAGTTCTTGCATGTTGTTCTGAATAGGCGTGCCGGTGAGAAGCAGCCTGTTGCGGCAGTGGAAGCCCAGCAGGCACTTCCACCGTGAACTTTGAGAGCTCTTGATGGCCTGCGCCTCGTCGAGAATCATGTACTGCCACTTCATCTTCTGGAAGTAGGCGACGTCCGAGACGACGAGTTGGTAGGATGTGATCATGACGTGGAAGGGAGCGTCCTTCTTATAGGTCGTGTGCTTGCGATCCCAGAACTTGCGTAAAACCTTTCGGTCTGCCGCAGTACCCCAGTAAGGGAGCACCTTGAACTCGGGAACGAACCTTGTAATCTCCTGCTGCCAGTTGTGCAGGGTTGACGCCGGGGCGACGACAAGGAAGGGGCCCCAGATATCGTACTTTTCGGCCAGGTAGGCCATGACTGAGATGGACTGGACAGTCTTGCCAAGACCCATCTCGTCGGCGAGGATGCCGTTGATGCCCTGTTCGTACAGGTTGACGAGCCAGTTGAGACCCTTGAGCTGGTACTCTTTGAGCTGACAGTTGAGAAGCTTCGGTTGCTCAATCTCGACGTCGCCCATACCCGTGGGGTTCTGAAAGTTCATCTCGCCATCCTCGTCCAGGTTGTCGTCCTTGTTGAACTCGCGTGCCTTGCGCTGCGCTTCAGCAATGGCGTTCTGGGCGTTGGCCACGGCAGCCGCTTGGAGAGCCGATTCATCTTCGGCATCGAAATCCAAGTTATCGAAATTGGTGACCTTGGCACCAACAGGGCCGGTAGGTTCCTGAACGTCGAGCGTGCTCTCGGGGATCTTGTCCTTGTCTTCCGAGACCTCGTCGGGGTGATCGGTGCTGCGCTCGACCTCGTTCGTCTTGATCTTTTTGCCGATGAAGTGAGAGTACAACTCGGTTTGCGAGATGAGGAAGTTGAGCTTCCTCTTTTGGCGGGCAGCTTCGCGGTCGGCTTCCTCCTTGCGCGCATTCTCGAGTTCCTGCTTCTCGGCAGCCTTGCGAAGGTCGCGCTCCTCACGCTCGTTGCGCTTCCAGAAGCCCATCATGTCACGCATGACGCGCTTCGCACGCGCTTGCAGGTCTTTGGTGCCCTTGTTGGTCCGGAGCTGCCACCGCTTCGCTTCCTTGGACGCCAGGATAGCGGTCTTCTTGAGGTTGGATGTCTTGGTCGAGTATGAGTCGGTAGCCAGCCTGAAGACCTTGTTGACATCCTTTCTCGCGAGGTCGCGCCAGATCTGATCATAGATCTGGTTAAAGCCCTTGGACTGAAACTTGGCTTCCAGTGGATCCTTGGGCTCCTCGGTCTTGTCCTTATCCTTAGAGCCCTTTGGCTCCATGTTCTCCTTGTCGCCATCTTCCTTGGACGCCTTGGTCTTACTGAGCTTGATGCGGATCTTGGTTTCTTCCCTGCTGGGAAGCTCCTCGCCTGCATCCAAAGCGGCCTGGGCTGCCTCGGCCTGGTCCTTCTCAGCCTGCTTCTGCTCCTTGGACTTCTTAAGCCTGCCTCCAGCGCGGCCCTTGCCTTTGGTCTTCCCGGGCTCCATATTCTCGGCCTGGAAGGTCGCCATGGTGCCGCCTTCGAGGTTGGGTTCAATCGAGCCGACGTTGCGCGCGGGTCCCTTAAGGCCTTTCTGCAAGATGTACTTGGTTTGCTGAACCTTCTTATTGGCACGCTCAGCCTCTCGCATGTACTTCTGCCGCTCCGACTCGTCCTGGGCAGCAGAGGCCCTCGCGAGAGCCGCAACCCTCTGCTCCATAGTCGTGGCCATGGACTTCTCGCGGCGCCTCTTGCGCTGCATGTCCTTCTTGCGTTCCTTCTCGGCGAACAACTCTTGTTCTTTGACTTCTTGAAGGGCATCGTCAAAGTGGATGTCGGAATACCGGGACTTGCCGATCCGGGCATGAATGCTGAGCTTCAACGCCTCTGTCTCGGCAAAGTCGCCCCGCCGGGTCTGTCGATGGGCAACATCGCGGCGATTCATCTCCTGTCGGCGTCGCTGCGCCCGTTCATTCCAGGCACGAAGCTCTCCCTCAAAACTCCCTTCGTCGACATCTTCCGCGTCAAACTGCTCCATGAGGTCCCGGATCTTCTTCTCTTTATCAGCAGAGAAAACCTTGTGCTTCGGGACGCCATTCGCCATTCTCTTGGGCGGGGGTCGCAGCGGAGTGGGGGTTTCTGGCCTGACCGAAGGCTTCCGGACGGCCTTGGGCGTCGACTCGGTGGTCCTTAGATCCGAGAGGCGCGACTTGGCATTCTTGCAAGGTTGCTTCTTGTCCCTCTCATCTTTCTCCGGTTTATTATCGACACGCTCCGGTTTCTTGGCTGTGATGGATGTGTCATCGACAAGGATGGGCGACATGGGCCTCGGCTTAGAGACGGGCTCGGAACTCGAAAGGATGTTGGAGAAAGACATGACGCCTGCGGCGCGACTGGGGGTCTAGAGAAGCCGTTAGCAAAGCGGGTGGGCGAGCGTGTCAAAAGTTGGGAATATCTTACGCCCGAAGCAGATGGAGCTTTTAGTGAAGGTGCTGGCGATTCGGTTCGTGCCAGAGCCGGCAGCACCTTTGACGTCGCTCCGTTGGTGTTGGTGCCTAGCATTGGGACGTGCCTCAAGCTGGGCGACGAAACTTTGTGTGATCGAGCTGATGGACTGATGGATCCCCCAGCTGGGGCAGGATGGGGATGGATGATGGGACTGCGCGGTGGAAACGGCGCTGTCGCCGGGGACGCGTATCGGCCGTTACGATATTCGGTGGAGGGTTGAGAATAATCGTAGGGATCGCGCGCCTGAGTGGTGTGGGAAAATAATCCGCGTTAGTAAATTGCGGTTAACGAAAGGAGGATGTGGTGGAAAATAGAAACAAGCAATCAATCAGGCTTGCCCGATTGCCTGGTTGCGTGGGAAAAACTGGGGGCGCGTTGGATCTGCCACTATTTGCCGTTGCCGAGCGGATGGGCAAAAGGCGAAAGTGGATGGGTGATTTGATGATGGGAGAGGGGAAGAAGTTGATGGGAAATGGGGAGCCGGTGACGGGGACAAAGGGAAGGAAGTTGGCAGCCCGTTGCCTCAGCTGGCAATTAATTGCACTGGGGGCGCCCGAAGCTAGGGTTGCTTGCTTACCTTTGGAGTCGACGTCTGCGCCGTGTTGCGCCAGGAGCCAGAATCCGAAACCCGGCGGTCACGTTCACGTTCTCGCTTGGTGTCGGCGGTCGGGTCGTAGAAACTGCTGGCTCCCGATTTTTCGCGTGTTGGTTCTCGGTCGCGAATGTCGGATGGATAATAAACGGGCGGCGCGTGCAAAGGTGATCGAGGCGGATGCTGCAGGGCCGACGAGACCGTTGGAGATGCAATGCTCTGCGGAGCTTGCAGTGGCGGCGGCAGTGACGGCGTGGACGCGGATACGAAAGGGTTGTTGAGGATGGAGCGGGACCCGGATTGTTGGTTGGCGACTGCTGCCGACGATGGCGATGCGGAGTAGGGAGTTTGGTGGTGGTAATCGGTTTGGGTTGGCGATCTTAAACTGAATGACGAGTGCGGTCGCGGCGCAGGTGCTCCAGGCGTCCCTGGCGTCGCATGGCTAGACTGTGCCTGTGAGCTCGCGCTGACGGGGTTCAGGATGTCGCGCAACCCTCCGCGGGGCCCTCGATCTTCACTTGCCGCCCCATTGCTCCCATCCTCGTCGAAATGAGGCGGCCGCTGCAGCACAGTCGAGAAGTGGTCCATCGTCTGGCCCCGGACCTGAAGTTACTCTGCAGATTTTACGGTTTATGCGAGCCCCATCGAGCACGCGGTCGGCGTAGGGCACGTCGGGATCACGATACTGATCGTCACTCTTCAACAAACTGGGACGCACCGCAGGCTGCAGCTCGGCTTGCGGGCGTCGTTGATGTTGACGGTGATGCGGTTGATTGTATGCGGATGGACAGATGGAATTGCGGTTGGGGCGACGAAGACGAGATCGAAGGGGGTTGGCCGACCTCGGAATGGCCAGGGGCGAAGTTGGTGCTGGCGAGGGTATCGCGGAGAAATCGGATGAATGCGCACGATCGGCGGTAAGGAACAAGGCCGTCTCGGTTTGGTGGTGTTGTCGCAGAGAGGGCAAAGCGGCAGAGGAGCAGCTGCACTGGCACGAGTACGGCGGAGGTAAATCACCAAAACCGAGAAATCAGGGAAAGCGCGCGAGTCTCATGAGTTGGACGGCGGCAGTCTCCGCGATGGTGTGGAAAGGGTGCGCCTATAGTGGTGATGATGATGATGGCGATGGCGATGCGAGGAAGAAGGTGTCGTGTCCAAGTTGGTGGTTGGGGATCTTTGGGCCGGGCGTGGTTGTGGTTGCCAGGCTGGATGGCTCTGCTCGACTTGGCCACATCTGCTTCGCTGGTGTGCCGTGCAGACTCTTTCCCCCAAAATGCGCCTTTGACACCCGCTTCCTCGCGCCTCTGGTGAAGGTGATCCATCAGCGGCCCACACAGCGACCGATCGAGCAAAGTTAGTGCAACCCCGGCCAAGACGTCAGCCCCTTATTAGATTCACCCCGGCCACCAGTTAGTGCCCGTTGCCGTTGTGGCTTGAAACATTCCGAGGCCTCGAACAGCCCCAAAGCACAATGACTTGCTTTTCAAATCGCCTAGTACTCGTAGATCCTCCTCGGAAGTGTTCTTTGCTCCGTTTGTTGAGAATGATGATCAAGCTCTGGACATTGGACGGAAACACCAGGCGCAGCCTCGCGGTCCACCTCGGGCTCAAACGAGACATCAAATTGGACGTTCAAACGGTCGAAACACACCCACATTGGATTTTACAACTATCCATCCATGAGATAAATACCTGTGAAACAACCCCCAAAAGTCTCAACAATGACTCTGATGATGCTTGCTTCACCCGAGCTCGCGCAACCTCAAAACCCCTTCGACAAAACCAACGATCGACCGAGACCACACACTAACAACACTAACGACACCCCCTCCCTGCTCGTCAGGAACCTCCATTTCAGCCCCGGCCTTCCCATCACCCGCCGGAGCTGCACGCTGGTACGTGCATCCGGAGCCCTGTTTCTCCACACCCAAGCACCTGGGGCAGGCTGGACCAACCGGAAGCCAGGCAATTGCACTCCCGCCCAAACCGACAAAAAAACACAACAACCAGCCAGTATGGATGGAAGCGGCTGGCCCGAGAAACCCTCTCTCCTTGCGGGGAATGAGGCCTGCGGGTTTCGCGAAATTACCAAAATCCGATGCTTTTTAATTTGACTAATCACTGGAAACTGAATGAAGAACCTTGCATTTCCCGGCCTGGATCTTAGCCCTGTTGTGATGCTACTTCCGACAGTTTGGAATGACTTCAGGCGCAGGCCCACAGCCGGTTTAGGCGGTTTCGCGGATCCCGCGAGGGTTTCAAGAAGCTGATGTGGTGAAAGCATGATGGCTACAGTTGCTGAAAATGAAGGCAGAAGAAACACATGATTCAATCCACTTCGCCATTACTCGTTGTCTAGCTACCAACATAGGGCAGATGCATCTAATGAATGGCCGAAGCGCGTAACACGAACGGAAATCCCAGTCTATCCGTCCCAAGAGCATTGGTCGTCACAAATTGCCACCGTTATACCCATCCAACCCTTCCTTTTCCCAGCTCCGGGCGCGTCCAGCGCAATCTTTGTGCGCTCCGAAGATTTCCCCTTTTGCCGGCCGCTCCCCCACCGGGGCCTGCGCAAGGCGTGAACCACGCTGCGGCATGGCCCCGGCATCATTCGGCTTGCATTGTGGATGCATATTGCCCCCTTCAGCCGCTTCAGACGGCGCCCGCGGAAATCATCTTCTTCCGCAGGTAGTTCTTGTACTGGGCTATCGTGCCGTCCCACGGCTTGATGGTTTTGTTCTCGCAGACGAGAATCTGCTTGGCGATCTTGTCGAGCAATCTGAAGGCTACGTCAGCATCATGTACTACAGATGTGCACTAAACGGTGGGTTAAGCTTACCTGAAGTCGTGGCTGACAACAATAACACCGCCGGTGAAAGCGTTGATAGCATCGGCCAAGCTGTCAATGGTGGGAATGTCCAGACCGTTCGTAGGCTCGTCGAGCAGCAGCATGTTGGGTCCCTCAATGGCGAGCAGGGCGAAGACGATACGGCTCTTCTGACCGTCGGAGAGGGTGCCAATCAGAGAGGTCTGGGCTTCTCCGGTAAGACCGTACTTGCCGAGCTGCTGTCTCCAGTACTGGTAGTCCTGAGACTTGTCCTTGTACTTTTCCCGAACGAAGTCAAGCGCCGACTTGGTGAGGTCCAGCTGCTCCGCCGAGTGCTGAGAGTAGAGGCCGAGCTTCAAGTGGGTGTGCCTCGCGACGGTACCGGCCGTGGGGGACAGCTTGCCGGTCATGAGACGCAGGAGAGTGGATTTGCCCACACCGTTGGGGCCCACAAGCGCCGTCCGCGAATCCATGTCGAAACCGAGGTCGATGTGGCGGTACAGGTCATCCTTGGGGTCGCCCGAGTACGAGAAGGTGACGTCGTCAAAGGCCAAGACGGGAGGCGGCAGCTTCTCGACGTCGGCAAAGCGGAAGGAGAAGACGCGATCTTGATGGACAGGCTGAATAAAACCGTCGGCCTCCATCTTGTCGAGAATCTTCTGGCGGGACTTGGCCTGCCTGACCAAGTTGGCATAGGTACCGGCGCTGGCGATAAACTTCTTGATGTGGGCGATTTCGTCCTGCTGCTTCTGGTACGCCTTCATTTGGTTCGTCTCCTGTTCAGCGCGAGTCTTGCTGTAAGTATCGTAGTTACCACCGTAGTAGATGAGCTTCCTCTCCCGCATATCGATCATCTGCGTGCAGACACCGTTGAGGAAATCCTCCGAGTGGGAAACGAGGACAAGGGTACGGTCCCACTTCTTGAGATACTCCTCGAGCCACACGCAGGCCTCGAGGTCCAAATGGGCAGTGGGGTCATCGAGAAGGAGGAGGGTCGGCTTGACGAAGAGGGCCTTGGCAAGAGCCACGCGCATTCTCCAGCCACCGGACATGTCCTTGGTCTTTTTGTGAATGGTCTGCTTGTTGAAACCCAGACCAGTCAAGATGAGCGAGGCGCGGGTCTGGAAGGTGGAGGGGTCCATCTTTTCCATGTGCTGATAATCGTGTTAGCATCTTGTCAACAGAGTAGGCAGGGGCAATTTCGTACGTCATAAAGGTCCATCAAGACCAAAGACTCGGGGCCTTCGTCTTCGAGCAGCTTCTCGGCCAGCTTGTCGAGGCGCTCCATCTCACGCTCGGCCTCCCTGACAACCCACTCCAAAGCACCCAGGTCCGAAGGCGGGGCACCCTCGTTCAGGAGATAGATGTCGACATGATCCGGGATAGGGTACTCGCGGGCGGCGATGGCCTTGAGCAGGGTACTCTTGCCGCAACCGTTCTCGCCCAACAGGCCGTATCGCCTGCCGAGAGTGAGTTCCATTGTGGCATCTGTGATCAGCACCCGGCCGTGGAACACCAAGCTGACGCTCGTGATCTTGACGTCCTTGCTAGCGGCGGTCGATGCCAGGACACCGGTGGTGACGCGGTCCGACAGACCATGCTTATCCAACTGGTCGGCGAGACGCTTGACCTCGTCCATCTTGTCGGCCGAGGTGGCGGGGGCATCTGACTCGATGGGGTTTCCATTGGCATCGATCTGGGGCTCGTCGCCGTTCACCGACCCGGCGGCGCTGACATTCTTAGAGTTGGCCTTGGATCGGGAGGCGACCGTCTTCTTCCCCTCAGCAGCACGCTTCGCCAAGCGCTTCTCCTTGGATGCGGAGGGTGCCATGGTGGGGCTTAATCTGCGAAGTCGATAAGAAGGGAATGTAAGAAACAGAAAAAGAAGGCCGGTTGTTTTGAAGGCCAAAAATTTCTTAAGGAAGCGGTACGATGCGCTTATCCTTTGTGCCCGACCGAGTGATGATGGAGAGGCGAAAGCTTCTTGCTGCGCCTTTGGTGGGTTGGTTGGTGGGTTGAACCAGGAAGGTGGGGGAGGGTCTTGGTGGGGCAACTTTCGAAAATTTCTGATAACCGATAGCGGCCTGATAAGTGGTCAGGCGGCAAGGCATCAAAGGAACAACAACAAGAGGACAAGAGAACTTGCACAGCGTATTCGAAAGCACGACATATGAGTTTACTTATCCCAGGGGTACCGGAAATACATACTTCATCAAAGAATATTCATTTATTTTATATTTTGTATTTCAACCAGCGAGTTTATTTTGCACTTCAAACCTTCTCATTGCCCAGCATTCCAGGATCTTGACTGACGTCACGCCAAGATAGAGGAGCACACGTGATCCGCCCCTTCTTTGTGGGTCTGGGAACTGCCCCCGTGCCAAGACCTCCATTGCCTCGACTCTCAATCAAGTGATATTTGATGGGAGGATTGCTTCAGCGAGATGCCAAAAGTCGAAGCATTTGTACGACAGCAAGGTTTGAAGACTACTTGCCATCTCTTGACATTTTTAACATTTCTCTTCTTTTTTTTTTCCGGATATTCTTCGACTTCGAATTGGTGACTTTTCCATGATGCCGTTCGTGCGTTCTTCCGTGACTCGTCTTGTATCCGCCATCGACAAATCACAAATCCGGGCAACTCAACTGTGTTTTCGGCTCAAAACTAAAGGCTCCCTTTTCTAGCCTACAGATTGACATTGGAGGACTCGGGAAAGGGGTCAACGGTTTGTTACCATGCAAACATTCGCTGATAATTTGCAAAACAGAAAGGAATTGCGCTTGCCTAGTTGATATCTTACGGAGCACTGCCAGTAGCAGCGAGATACAAAGAATTAATTTTGGCATGCGGCCCCTAGCTTGCTCTCAGTTCGGCACGCCTAAACCGCATCGCCCCAGGTGGTGCCAAACCAAAAGCTGCTTAGGAGACACAGGAGAGTTTGCACCTTGCCCCCATCGCATTCCTCTCATCATATTCACTATCCATCTTGGCCCAGTGGCTTATCCAGATACGCATGCACACATCACTCCATCCGAGTCCATCGGTTGGTGAGTGATCTGCATCCGCCGTGCTGACACTTCTTCGCGCTAAGAAGGCAAGCAGCTTCAGCCAGATTGTTGACACGAAAGGAATGCAGCATCTGGCCAACACCAAAATTTCAGGAATCCACTCGCTTAAGATGCTGTTTCACGCTATTCTGAGGAATGTGGCAGCCGCTGAAGTGGAAGCGTGGGCGTGGACGGGATTTTGGACCCGGGAATCTGGATGGACGACAGGGGCGTTAGGCGGGTGCCTAAATCTGATCTTCCTAGCAGGTCCCCAAAGTCCCCACCCCCGGCTCCTTCGGCGGCTGGCAATCTGGCATTCCCCTTAAAGATGCCTTCTCGAACTTTTATCTCTGTCGAATTGCATCGCCAACCGTTGATTCTGGACCTGGAACGTGATGGATAGCTGTGGCATTCCTCCGAGTTGACCATACCGGCCCGTGGTGGAGGATCTCATTCCTTCGATCAAGCGCTATTTCACACCGCTCACCCCCGGTAACCGAGACTGGCAAGCCGGCCTGGTCAACAAACTTGTCTATGTTACCGTTCGGGCTCTTGCTCAGAGCAGATTCGACATGCTGAGCATCAACACCGACAAAAGCATCGACTCAGCTCCATCATAGGCAACCCGGGCATATCAACCCACACCAGTGTGCCCTACCTTCGATGCGGTGGTTCAACTTTAAACTCGCATCTTCGCCGTCCCGGCCAGCCCCCGAGTTTAACCCCGTCATCGAGGCCTGGCTTGATGATCTTCCCCCGCCGAGCACGCAACCCTCGTCCGACGAACTACGACAATGGAGATTCGGCAACTACCACGGCCTCGGGAGGAGCGTCTTCGTCACGTGCATGGTCCTCCGAGCCGTCGGGTTGGCTATCGCTTTGGTCGTGACGGCCATCATGGCGTCACTCGTGGGGGGAAACCATGGACTCTACTATGTCCCTGAGCGGTTGATACCTGTATTGGTCATTGTTGGTCTACTGCCCGAAACACCCTCATGTCGATCTAGTTGCGCTGACCGCTCTCGTAACAGTGCCTCATAGCCGCGCTCTGGAACGCGGCCGAGTTCGTCACCGTGTGCTTCCTCCGGGACAGGGGGATCCCGCCCACCACCCACGTATGGGTTGATACCCTTCTCTTCATGGGCACGGCTACCGTTACCAGTATACTGGTGGTGGACATTATCTGCGGCATCGTCGATTTTGCTCCTGTATTTGACGCGGCAGCACACGAAATATCCAGTGCCTGCCTGTTGATTGTCTTGATGTAAGTGGTAACCATCGTAGACGAACCCAAGGGACATCTACTTGGGTGCACAGCGGCTAATCCGGGCTACGCAGGATAATCCACTCCTTCCTCGTCTTCTTCTTCATGTGCACCTACCTCGATAAGAAGTCGAGGCGGAGGATCGTGGATTCGCCGAGGGAAGACACGGTTCTTGCCGGTTTCCGTCAGGCCCCAACCCAAACAACTCACCAAGCGGGGTCGTTCACATCCCCAGAACTGCTCAAGCTCGGGCAGGTTGTCACCAGCATGCACCTCAACGAATTCGATCCCGAGGCATCCCGCGCTGCATCCAACGAATCGGAAATGGTCGCCGGGTGTTACGTACCCCAAGGTGTTGCTGACGTAGGCCCCTTCAGGGAAGCTGGTTTCCCGGGCCGGGCACTCTGAACACGCTGGAGGCGCAACTTGGAACACTAGGGATGGGACTGGCGGGGGAACGATGACCCCGACGTGTAATGTGTAATGACTATTCGCGGCCATGGTTTGGCTTCTGGAGTTTTTGGATACCCCAATGGCGATTTGTTTCTACCACCTCGCGTTTGCATCCGAGACCCTTCTTCATCGGAATGGGGCAATCAACTGCCGACAAAGTTCTTGTCTCATGCGCAGTTGAAAACCATTGCCCATGAGCTCATTTTCTTCAGTCGTTTAGTGGAGCTGTTGTGACCAATGTTGAGCCAGAGAATATGGGTGCCTAAACATTGGTGCGACCATGACCATGTCCGCGTCGCACTCCACCCGACCTTGACGCGAGCTTGTCCAAATCGGACTGAAGCTTGAATCTTCAGCTGTGCCCTCATCTCCATTCCAGTTGTGCTGAAGCCAGTCGCTTGTCTCTGTATACGAGCTGAAATGTAACCATGACCCTACTTGGGAGTTGCGGAAGACACTTTTTGAAAGCAAAAGCCGCGTTTGCGTTGGCCTCCAAATTCGGCCGAGTGGTTGCATGCAGGTCTCTCAGTCAGCGCCCTCTCTAGCAAATTCATGCGATGGCCGCTCTCTAAGGGCCGCGAGGGGCAGCTTGAAGGCGAGGTGGGGTTGTGTCGACGAAGGCGAGGGTGAAGGCTCGATCTCATCCCATCTCTCTTCTGAGTCTTCTCTCGTCAGCCGATGAATCAAAACTCCAGCCAGCGTATCGACCGTACGAAATAACCGCGAGCTCACAACCGAGCCAATGCCCGGTACCGCCCACGCAGCCTTCTCCGCCAGCAGACCGACATAGAACATACCTTGCACCGCGCCCGCCTACCGAAGTAGGACAAGTCTCGGCGCTGTGATGCCCCTATGGAGGTATGGGCCCTGATCCTCTAACCCAGTTCCCCATCAGCGCGAGACAGTTCCCGACATTAACGTACCTGGGCTGTTACCCCAGTCCCGCCAGCATAAGTTCAACCACCAGTTACAACGACACCACGCATCCACAGCCGCCCACATCGGAAGTGACAAGTCTCACATCCACCGGGGCTAAGGGCTGAGCAGCTGCCTATGGCGTTGGCGATGATGCCCATGACGATGATAACGGCGAACCTGGCACAGCCGACGAGAACAAATGGGGTAGAGGATTTGAGAAGTATTGCGCGTCCCGGAGGGCATATTAGCGCTGTCTTTGATGCTGTCCCAGGCCATCCTCTGATTCAAAACCGAAGGTCTGAAAGGGGTAGATACCACTGACTTTTCGTTCGTGTCCAGGGTATTAATTGAAACATAGGTACCAACTCGGATCATAACAACATAAACAACAACACACCACCGCAACCACCACAAACCCCGCGGCAACCGTCATCATCTTCCCATCCACCACTGAGTCACCGACAACATCTACAGCTAATAACGAAACCCAGCGTGCAGAACCCACCCACAATTCTGAACACCTAACAGCACACTACAGCTCAACCAGCGAGTACCCCCATAAAGAACCCCGGCACCACCACCGTCCTATACCCGCTCGCCCTTCGCCCTTATATTACCATGTACGTCATCGGCACACAGCCCAGCAGGCGGCCACACACGGCGCACAGCACGCTATCCCAGAACTCTAGCTCGAAGATGAGAGGGATGAAAAGGGCCATCGTCATGGTGTTGACGGAAATGCTGGTGCCCACATGAACTGGGGCAAGGGTGTCCTGGCTCATGTGTTGGCGAGGACAGAGGATATGCCAGCGATGGTTGCCTTGGTCTAGAGCGTCTAAGCGGCTCACGGGAGGATATTATCCCGTCCTTTTCGGTGTTTGGTCGTGATGATGCTCTGATCAGGTAAGTTGCTTGTTCGAAGTCCTGATGTGTTGATGTCGGTATCTGGGTGATGGCTTGGGATAAAATGGATAGGTAGGTAGAGAGTCATGCTTGCGGACACGCCGAGACAAGGTCGGAGTAAAGGCCCGTTCTGGCACCTCATGTTGAGTTAGTAGTAGCTTTTATGCTGTGAGGCAATTGTCCTTGATCAGCGAGCCGGAGTAGTTGTGTGGTTCCAGACTCGGGATCAAGCCACACAAAATGCAGGACCCGGCGGCAGGAAAGAGCACTTCGGAACTCGGCGGTCCTTCCCTTTCCGCACACATATCGCCGCCCCGGTTCAAACTTCCCCGCATCAAAGTCGACATCCCGTTTTCTCACCCAGTTTTGCCGCCCCAAACCATGGCTGGGCACCAATTGACAGCCGAGGCCTTCGCCAACAAGACATTCGACTTCCTCATCGTCGGAGGCGGCACGACTGGTCTGGCCGTCGCTGCCCGACTCTCCGAGCACCCCAATCTCACCGTCGGCGTCCTCGAAGCCGGGCCGTCGGCGGCCGGCGACAACATTGTTGATTACCCCGGACTCGCTGGCCGGGGGCTTGGCACTGCCCTGGATTGGCAGTTTGAGACGTCGCCGCAGCCGGGTCTAGGCGGTCGGGCAATCTCTTATGCACGAGGAAAGGCCCTAAGGGGTTCGCGGGCGCTGAATTACATGGCCTGGAACCGGGCTGCTCGGCAGGATTATGATGACTGGCGCGAACCGGGGAATGATGGGTGGGGGCGGGGTGATCTTTGTCAGTTCTTTTCGTGGTGTTTCTCCTTCCGGGTCTCTTACTAAGAATCTTGTAGGCCGTTCTTCAAAAAAAAAAGTGAGACCTTTCATCCACCAAATGCAGCCAATACAAAAAGCAACCCGGGTCGGCGTCCATAATGGAGTCGTTGGACACGGCGGGCCGATACAGGTGTCGTATCCCAGCGAGTACACGGCATCCTACCATTTCTGGCACCGCACCCTGAACGCAGTCGGCGTCGAATCAAACGACAGCCACCTTGCCGGCAGTAACATTGGATGCTGGACGAGTGCGGTTTCGGTAGACCCCGAGACGTAACTCGATCATATGCCGCGGCTGCTTATTACAAACCAAATGCATCCCGGCAGAATCTGTTGGTCTTGACGGGAGCTGAGGTCCATGAGATCCTGCTGGCGAAGGACGATGATGGTTGGAGAGCTGAGGGCGTTCTCTTTGCCCACGGCGGCGCCCAATTCTCGGCCTTTGCTTCCCCCGAGGTTATTGCTCGGTGCTACTAACTAGGTTCAGGGGGTTAGTAGCCCGTTATATAGCGAGCCTAGTAGACAATGCACACTGCCAGCGGGGCAGCGGGAACTATGTACTCCAGTCTGTCGTAAGAACGACGTCGCAATTTCAGGCCAGCAATTGCCTTACATGTGACAACTACAGTAACTAAACCACAAAACCTCATGTTCTTCGCTGCCCAAGTTCCAACCAACCCTTCTTTTCTATGTACGAATGGTTCACTCGCGCACCGAGCTTCTTCCCGCGCGGAATTTTCTCTCGGTTCCATTTCCTCCCCAATTCAATTCCACACCGCGCTCAGCCAGTGCGCACATATCCTAACATGGACCCAGACCTGTCCCACCAAATCCTCGCTGCCGTGGCGGCCGACCGAGAGACGGTGCGTCGCCTCGTTTGCGACATTCCTCCCCCAGCAGAACCCGTCGCGGATTACATCACAGATCTCGAAGAACGTTGCCGGCTTTTCGATGAGTTGAGGCAGCTTCACCAGCAGCTAAACCATCCGCCGCCCAATGCGGCAACATTGGGCTTCGTCATGGTTGCGCCCATCTCGGAGATTCGTGTACAGATATCTACTTTCCAGACGATTGCTAACCCCTTTTTCTGGGCATCTGGTATAAGCGCGGTGGCTTCACAGGCAATAGGTGCCTGTATGTTTCTTCTATTATCTCGCCCTACTTCACCTAACATTTTCTTAGACATTCCCAAACCCGGCGTTGCAGATCCTCCATCATCACTGCCCATGGCGGCATCCTCAGCGATTTTGAACGAACCGGGCATACCCATCCCCGCCGATCAGGTCAACAGGAGTAGCGCCGCAGCGTGCATTGTAAGTATATTCATTGGATTATAGCACTCTATATACTAACGGAAGGCGTAAAGGCTAAAGAACGGGATGGGAATATTTGTCTCTTCACTGGAACGAGCGATCCTGCAGCGGCACATATTTTCCCATTTGAGACAAGCGAGAAGAAGCAATTTGGGAGCATCGCCGGATTGCTCCAGGCCTTCTGGGGCGCCGAAAAGGCCTTGGCCTGGCGTAGGCATTTTGAGGATGCGCGCATCACCCAGTCGCCCAAAAACCACCTCGCGCTGAACCACCAGATCCATTTCTGGTTCGACAACGCTCGGTTCGCCCTGAAGCCCCTCCTCCAGACCCAAAATGAAATTGTCGTGCAGTGGCACTGGCTAAAGAGATCTGTTTTGCTACCGCGGACCCGGATCGGCCGGGCCAAGGATACCTTTTTGCCCCTGGCTGGGTTGAATGACGTGACGTGGGGTTCGTGTCTGGCGCATCGAAGGAGCGGCGTGCTCATCCAGACCGGACAAACGTTCGTCATCCGAGCAGAGAAGCCCGAGGACTTGCCTAGCTTCGAGCTATTGGAGATGCAGTGGAATCTGCTACGGGTGGCTGCAATCTGTGGGGCGGCCAATGTCACTGACGCCTCCTACTATGACCTGGACGACGACGAGGTGGCACACCTCGTCACCTCAGCACGAGATGAGACAGTCACCACTGGGCAAAGGATCGAAAATACATATGGGTGAAATCATTGCGCGCCGAGAGGAGGTAAGGGTAAATTCATTGATTTCTTTCTTCTTTATCTTTTTTCTCTCCCTTATCTCTATCTTTTTTTCTTATTCTTCTCCTTTTTCTTGTTCTTTTTCTCTTTTTCTCTTTTTTTCTTTTTTTCTTTTTTTCTTTCGTTCCTTTCTCTCTTCTCTCCCTTTCCTCCTACCAAATCTTTGGTCCTCAAAACGAACTTACAGGTCCTCTCTTCTGCACTCGGTGTACCACACTAACAAACAAACAGGGGAGGAAGTGTATTCTGTGCGGAATATATTCCGTACCCGACGTCTTGGTAAATCGCAAGGCGCAGCAGCTGAGGTGCTACATAACTGGGCATGCGGCTGCATGGCGCAACTAGCAACACCCCCCCTACTGCTGTTGGGTAGTATCGGGCGGGAGGGGATGCTCTTGTCGGCGGCACAGCTCAAGTCGGGAATGGCGCAATTCAATCATGAGACTTCAGTCTAGAGTGACTGAAGGAACCGAAACCGATCAAACGTAAATTCTATACTAGTTCCATATGGCAAATTAGAAGCGTGCCCGCGTAATTGAGTTCCCCCTTTTTAACTCACAAGGCTGCGTATGGCGGATCGTCTTGGTAGGTAGGTAGGTAGGTAGGCAGGTGCATGGCTTCCAGGGCCTCGTTGGTTGGCTTCGTTGGTTACCTATTGACCCAAGGAAATAACGCCTTGGTAAGGCGGACACAGGGTCTGTTGGGTGCCTCTGTATGTATTTTCGTACCTTGGCTTTATAAACTCAACTCTTCTGTAGCCCGACAGAATGACTGTCTCAACGCTACCTCAGATACCTTTTACCTTTGCGCACGATTATTCGTTCATACCCATTGCGCTTGCTTGCCTTTTACCATCAAAATGTCTGGATACGTCCCTCAACCCATTCACAAGTCGGCAGCCTCGGGCTTCTTGCGAAGTGTGCTCACCCTCCGGATTTACCATGAGGATACATCATTCTCAGCGAAGTCTACAACCCAACTCACTGCCCGCGGCGCAAAAGGGACCAAATGCAGCTGCAGCCGCATATCCCGTCTTTGGATCGGCGCCGATGAGGTCCCCAACCTCGATTTTCCCCTGCCGGAAACCCCCCAGAGGACGACTGAACTAAGATTTATC
The DNA here is from genome assembly GCA_017139535.1 of Trichocladium uniseriatum. Classification (NCBI taxonomy): domain Eukaryota; kingdom Fungi; phylum Ascomycota; class Sordariomycetes; order Sordariales; family Chaetomiaceae; genus Trichocladium; species Trichocladium uniseriatum. Next base: position 845,761 of record WOUO01000004.1, on the reverse strand, counting down.
TTCCGCACAGCCGCCAACAGAGAGAAAGCCAACAATCTTTGCACCAGAACACAGGAAACCCCGAGTTTGGAACCATTCAGGAGGCGCATGCGCAAACTGGCGGCCGACTTGGCGGCCATGTGTGAAGAAGAGCATCCCTTGGATCAAACCAAACCCCGTTCGAGTGCAGGCTTCGCCCCCTTCTCCCCTTTTAGGACGAGCGACTTGGACAGGAATGCCGTCAGCGAGGAACTCCGAGCCAAAATATTCAGTCCACTAGCCGCTAGCGAGGTCCAGGGCCAAGGAATGGGCTATGTTTACATCCTGCGGTCTGTTCTCGACATAGACGCGCTGTCGGTGCTCAAGATCGGCTTCTCAAAGTACCACCCTGAACATCGAGCCCACGAACTAGCGAGTTGTCTACCGGCGCCCGAGGTCGTTGCCCACACGCCCTTGATACCCCACGCCAAACGCGTCGAGTCCCTGATCCATACCGAGCTCGTAGCCAACCGCAAGGTGCGGGCGTGCGGGCAATGCGGATCGGATCACAGAGAATGGTTCACCATCTCGCACGCCGAGTCCCGCGAGATTGTCATTAGATGGAGTCAATGGATCCTCCGGCAGCCATATCTCGACGGCAAGCTATCTGAAGAGTGGCAGTCATACTTGCAAAAGCAAGACTTTGTGTCTGCCAACCCCGAGGCAACCATGTCCGAGCTATGGGGAGTCATTCTCGGCGGTTTCCCTCGCCAAAAGACTGACCCAAGCCCTGAGGATCAGCTGGCGGCGTATTTGAACGCCTGCTACTGGGCGGCTATAGCTGGCAGAGTTGCTGGCTCGAGCAGCGGAAGCTTCACCAGCCTGCAGAACGCACTCAAAGACTGCAGAAAAAGAGGCAGACCATTGGAAATCCGTGATTTTGAGACGGCCATAGAAAGGTTTATCTCCTCCGATTTCAACACCGGAGCCACGCTCGACGTCATCACTGAGCTAGCCCGCTATTCCGAGCCCCAGATGCAACCCGACCCGAGCACTAAACCTCGGAGGGGGGTCGACTTGCGCCGCGAGCATGAGGCTTGGAAAGAGGCGCTACGAAGACAATTTGAAAGCATCAAGAACCTCGAGAACGGCGGCTTCTCAGTCAGCGACCCTAAACAAGGGGTCACCGAGTCCCCCCTTGGCGACGCAACCCTGCTACCTGTCGTGTCGCTGAATGCTTTGAAATGCTTGGATGCGCCTGCACGGAACTGGATCGGGTACAACCCGACACACGAAGGATTCCAGATGCTCCAGGAGGCATATCAAAGGGGTGAATGGGTGGGAGACATGCCGCAATTCAAGCTGCCGAGATTCTTCCGCAAGGCTGGCACTACGAACCTCCGGACGCCGGCTGTCGATACCCCAGCCAGCAGCGGTAAACCACGTCGGCCTAACAAAAATGCCAAAGGTTGGGAAACCAAGGTTGAGGTCTTGAGCGGGCCAGACGGCCAGCCTGAGAAGATTGGGTTCAGTAATGAAAGCAACGACGATCGGATCAGAGAGGAGAAGGAGATGGAAGAGATAATGAAGTTCCCACTCGGCAGAGCCTTGGTGGAAAAAGAGATGGTGAGACTGTTTCGGCAATTCGGGATCAATGCCGATGGCAGCTACGAGGCGATCTCGAGTAGTGAGGATAGTGAGGACAGCTCAAGTGACGATAACGACGACAAGATGGATGTCGATGAGCCTGCGCCAAAGCGCCAGAAGGTAAGTACGCCTCGTCCAGCAGCAGGGATAATCAGCAAGTGGTAGTTGATCTTCTGACTTTGAATCGACAGCAGACGCCCACGTCAAGCAGCGGGCCCGGTATTACCAAGTCCAAGGCAAAGCAATGGCTGGAATCACTCTAATGTTATGGGTTCTTCCTAGTACCATCTATCTAGTGGCCTACGATAAGTCGGCAGAGAGCAGAATGAAGCAGGACCTAGGTAGCCTCGTTTGCGGTGTGTCTGCACATGCTTGGAACCAATTCCTTGTTGTTGTATGTACGTGTATCTCAAAGTGATTTTTACATATTATTCACCAAGAACATTTTACGTTTCTTCAAGAAGACAGACAATCATAGCCGGGTGACAGAGAAGTGGACCCCTGGGCTGTGTAGCTCCCGCGCATGAGGATCACCCTGGGTAGCTGCTGATGGCCACGCACGACAACCGCAATTTTAAATATCGAATTGTTTCATAAAATCAGGCTGCTATACCCAGACACTTTGTTCAAACTTTCAAAACAACAGCACATCCAGCTCACAACACCGAGGCCTCATAGCATACCTACCTAAGGTAGGTACTTATCCCACTTTGTTTACCAGATACTGCTAAACCCCACTTCTTCATGATGTCAACTGACTCAGATCCTGCACCTTGATCACTCGCCCGTTGACCTTCAAGCCGAGGTTCGCCATTGCATGAGCCGTAAACGCGTCGTCAGCATGCTCCGCATTCTGGCTAACAAACACAATATACCGGGCACATAATGCTACAGAAGGAAACCAAAATTAGGAAGATGCAATCGTGTCATTACGCCGTAAATGCTAGGATATCTTCTTGCCCTGGTGCAACTCAATCAAGCTTCTCAAGCTCAGCTATATACGACAGTACCCTGTTTACCAAAAACCTCCGCGGCTCGGCCTGGTCGTCATTGCTCAACGCATGCGACGCCCCCGGTATGAGCCCGCTGCGCTCCTGGTCCCATATCCGCGTCGCCCCGTTGTGGTCCGTGGCATTCCGCCACCTCGCCATCAGCTTCTCCTTATCCACCCACTCCGGCACCGCCTGGTCGGCCCCGGACATCAGCACCATCAGCTTGTGCCTGAGCAGTCCCTGGCGGCGGATCATGCCAAACGTCTTGGCCAGCTGCTCGTCGCCCAGGTCCGAGCTGAACATGTCGTCCTCAGACGGCGACTGCGGGCTGTCCGGGCTGACGAGACTCAGGAACCGCCGGCAGCTGACGGGCGTGCAAGTGCCGTACCCGAGCTGCGAGCTCAGCGACAACGGCAGCATGGCGTCGAACGACGGGTTCGCGCGGATGCTCTCCCGCGCTAGCGACACCAGCTTGTCGTACGTCTCCCGCATCTGGCTCGGGGTCCGGCCCAGGAACCCTTCCTTGACAATCAGCTGGACGGCCTCGCGGTCGGATACGGGCGCCTGCATGATGCCGCCGTCAATCTCGGGGCGCATCTCGTGCTCGAGCCCCCGGTCAAAGGCCGGGGTGCTGGTGTGCGGGTTGGGGCGGGAGAGGTAGTGCAGGAGGGACTGGCTGCCCGTGGAGTGGCCCATGAGGACGAGCTTGCCGCCGGGGCCGAAGCGGGCCGTCTTGTAGTCCTGGATGTAGCGGAGGCACTGGGCAATCTCATCCGTATCGCGGTCGAGGTGGCCGAAGCCCCATGATGAGAGCGATGATGTGAGGGTCAGAGTGAAGAGCGACCATTCTGTTGGCTGCAACCCGCGCACGACGTCGGCGACGTAGGATGTTGTGCCGAGCCCATCTCCTAGGCCACCGACGAAGAGGATGCTGTGGGGTTGGCGGGCTGAGGCGGAAGCGAACTCGAATGTGACGAGAGTCTCGGTCTGTACATGTGGTTAGTCGCGTTTATTAGAAGACGATGAGGTGTGGGAAGGGAAAGGGGTGACATTGGAACGTACAAAGTGATGCAGGGTGCCCGGAGAGCCCCGCTTAGGCCAGAACTTGGAACCCATCGTGGAAGGAGGCTGAGAGGGCGGCTGGGAGGGCGGCTGGGAATCTGATAGATGGAGGGCGATTGATAGGTTCGAGTTGGTAGGTATCGCTAGAGCCGATGGCTGATCACGGCCTGGGGGAGGACTGGCTGAGGCGCTGTGGACGGCTGGGGTTTGGGGGAGAATCATGACGTGCGGGTTTCCAAAGTCAACAGAGTCCGAATACGTACAGAATACTCCGTACCTACCTCGATATCGGATAACGGGATAAGAGGGCTTATTCTTAATCGCGCACTTGCCCGACATCGCTTTCGCGTTCGACCCCTGCGCGTCTTTCGGTCTGTGTCGGCATCCTGTGGTCCATCCTATGCGGTCCCAACCCGCATCACGGAGCCCTAAGCGGAGTCGTGCAGACGACTAGCCCCCACACTCGGTGTAATCTGATTGATAAGATCATGCGAGAATTGCCGGACCGGCCCTTGCCCTATTCCCTGCAAGAGTGAGCCATGCGGGATATCTGCACCTAATTGTGTGTCACACACTTCATCCCGAGCATCGGAACAGTCTTCAGGGTTCTATTGCCCATCAGTCACACTGTTTTATTTCTCGCCAAGGGCTGGCTGAAAGCCTGAAAATGGCTTCTTTCGTGCCGAGGAAAGGGTTGTGTGGTTGGAACCGAATTGCGCAAGGATCAGCTTCCGGTCGCGTGGAGTCTGAGACCGCATCGGGAAGGGTTCCCGGTTCCTGTCACACAGTTCACTGTGTACGGAGTACTTGGGCGGGAGCAGGGGTGTGTGACTGCCACTTGAACCTTGCTGGCTTGGCTCGGGCGTTTATCAGATGATCTGATAATTCTGAAATTTTTCAGGTGTTCCACCGATCTCCACCACAGCTCCACTCACACACGGGCACTTCCCCGTTCCCGTTCACACCCTCGACACCCTTGACTCGACCCCTCCAACCCGCCAACCCTTCTGCCCCTCATTCAGCCCTCCACGTTCCAACGCCCGTCATGGCCGATCTCGGTTGCATCCCTCTCTGCACGCAGCTTCTGGAGTCACCTCGTGGGCGTGCTGCATGTTTCATGTGGGACGCCATTATGCAACAAATGTCGAATTCCCAGCTTCTGTGGAGATGAGAGTATTCCTTACCGAGTTTACCGACGCTTTGGGGCTTTGGAGGGGTCGGAAAGGGGGTTCGAGTGGGTTTTTGTGTACGGTACCGAGCACGGGAGGTATTTCTGGCACGTTGATCCGCATGCTGGGCATCGCCGGTTAATCCGATATCATCATCTTTGACGTTCGGCTGATCCCGTCCATTGGGACGGCTTCCTTCTGTCTGCAAGATCGCTTCCGGCGTCATAACCGTCCAACTCCAATCACGATGGGCTCAGTAGTCGACGCGCCGCCGGCCACCCAGGCCAATAGCCATGCCGTTTCCTTGTTTCCTCTTGTCAGTCGTCCGTCCGAGGACTCGGACCCCAACGACGCTCCAACATCGGTAGCTCTCACAGAGGAGTTGCTACTTTCATCATGGCTTATTGTCCTCTTGCGGACGCGCGAAGACATCCAATTCGGTTTTGACTGGGCTTACGGCCGGGAAAATGGAGTTCAGGATGGGCCGGTGGAGGCGATGCGCCTCTCGGCGAACGAAGTCTTGACGGGCCTTGACAACGAGGTCAGCCAGGTTGCTGCTGCCATCTCTCGACACATCACCTCAACTGCGCCAAGAACACGTGCACCTGGCTCCGTATCACTGCTTCTCAGCACCGGTTCTCTATCCCAAGTAGCCGAAGGAACTGCTAAGGATGAAGTGAGTGAGGCATGAACTTGACGTGAGCCGAAAGGCGCTGACACACTCAAAGCCCCTCCTTCATGTCGAGACCCGCTTCGACGATGAGCTCCTCCAAATTAGCCCGGTCTGGCATACCAAGGACATGCTCCCATTCATCGTGACTCGTCATGTCGAGAACTTGGCCGACACGGTCAAGCTGTGCCTCTCAAATCCCGAGGCGCCCATCCAGAGCCTCCTGGGCCCGACTGCCCATGATCTGGACCAAATATGGGGATGGAACCACGAACCAGCCCCCACCTACGACTTTTGTATGCACGACGTAATTTCCGAGCGAGCTCAACGACACCCCGACAAAGTGGCCATCTCGTCTTGGGACGGGAGCTTGACGTACGGCCAAATCGACTGCTATTCTACCTTTATAGCACGCGCTCTCAAGACGGAGATGGGCGTCGAGCTGCACGATTTTGTCCCTGTGTGCTTTGAGAAGTCGAGATGGACCATCGTCGCCGTCCTTGCCGTCATGAAAGTGGGGGCAACCATGGTGCTCATGGACCCGACCCTGCCACTTCCCCGTCTCCAAAACATGGCCAAACAGGTGGGCGCAAAGGCTATGGTCTCGTCCCGCGATCAGCGCGACTTCTCCGGGTCGATCATGCCAGATGGACAGTTCATCGTCGTGGAAGAGAGCGCGTTCACGACTCTCTCAAGCTCAGAGGAAGCGCCAGAAGCAGCTCTGGAACCGCTACCTACCGTACCACCGTCTGCCCTGATGTACATCATCTTCACCTCTGGCAGCACGGGCACTCCGAAAGGCGTCAAAATTTCCCACCGGACCTACTCGAGCAGTGCCATCCCCCGCGCAGCGGCAGTGGGCTACAACGAGGACTCGAGAGTGCTCGACTTTGCATCCTACGCCTTCGATGTCAGTATCGACAGCATGCTGCTGACCTTGGCAAACGGCGGTTGTCTCTGCATTCCATCCGATGAGGACCGACTGAACGACATCAATGGAGTCATGAAGAATATGCGGGTCAACTACGCCGGCATCACGCCATCGGTGGCCCGCATCTTGGACATTGATGTCATCGCCTCGCTCAGCGCCCTCGGCCTGGGAGGAGAGGCTGCCTCGGCCCTCGATGTCAATCGCTGGGGCCAATACACCAGGATCGTCATCGGCTACGGTCCCTGCGAGTGCACCATTGGCTGCACCGTTAACAGCAACACAGCGAAGGGCAGAGACTACATTTCCATCGGAGCGGGCAACGGCGCGTGCATGTGGGTTGCGGACCCCAACGACCACGAAGTCCTGATGCCTGTCGGCGCGGTAGGCGAGCTGCTGGTCGAAGGTCCTATTGTGGGACAAGGATACTTGAACGACCCCGAGAAGACGGCCGCCGCCTTTATTGAGGATCCGTCCTGGCTCACCGCGGGCCATGGGTCCTTCGCTGGCCGCCGGGGCCGTCTGTATAAGACGGGTGACCTGGGTAGATTCGACCCCGACGGATCTGGTGAGATCGTATTTGTCGGACGGAAAGACACCCAAGTCAAGCTGCGCGGGCAGCGGGTTGAGCTTGGCGAGATCGAGAGTCAGCTGAGGGCCAGGCTGCCCCAAGACATCAATGTGATCGCCGAGGTCATCGTGCCCGTGGGGTCCTCTCAGGGCCAGCCCACCTTGGTGGCTTTTGTTGCGTCCCAGGCCCAGTCGGCCAAGGCGCAGGAGCAAAATGCCGACTTGGAATACGCCCAGGATCTTCATCAAGAGCTGCGTGAGGCACTAGCCAAAGCCGACGCCGAGATAGCCGAGGTGCTGCCGCGCTACATGGTTCCAACCGCTTATATTCCCGTCAACCGCACTCCGACCTTGATCTCGGGCAAAACCGACCGCAAGCGTCTCAGGGAGTTCGGCGCCAAGGTTGATATTCGGCACCTAACAGCAAGGAAGCAAGAACCGAAACGGAGTGATACCAACGGTGAAGACCGAGTAGACCGGCCCCTGACTGAGATGGAACAACGCTTGCGGAAGGCTTGGGGCATCACGTTGAAGCGTGAGCCAGATGCTATCCGACATGACGACAACTTTTTCGCATTGGGCGGTGACTCCCTGGCAGCGATGCGGCTCGTGTCTGCCTGCAGAGAGCGTGGCCTCGACCTCAGCGTCACCAGCACTTTTGGAAACCCTACTCTCTCCGCCATGGCTTCCACCGTCGTGGGTCTCCCCGAAGGTGACTCGCAGGCAACCGGCCCAGTGGAACGGACCGCGTTTTCCCTGGTCCCGCAACCCTCGGTCGAGAGCGCCATCGTCGAAGCCTCCCAGGCTTGCGGGACAGAGCAGGCCAAGGTTGCAGACATTTATCCATGCACACCCACGCAAGAGTCGCTGTTTACCTTCTCGCTCAAGTCGGCCGAGGCCTATATTGCCCAAAGAGTCGCCTGCATTCCGTCACACATCAGTCTCGACGATTGGAAACGCGCATGGGAGGCAGTTGTTGCCGAAACCCCTGTCCTGCGCTCTCGCTTGGTTCACCTCAATGATCATTCCGGCCTCAGTCAAGTCGTGCTCAACGAAGGCATCGACTGGAAGCATGCGGCTATTGAACTTGCGCAGTTCCTCGAGACCGACAAGGATGCCAAGATGAACCTCGGAGAAAGGCTCGCTCGGTATGCCATTATCGACCCTCCGAGCTCGTCTGACAAGCGGTACATGGTCTGGACACTGCATCATGCCGTCTACGACGGGTGGTCGGAGCCACTGGTGCTCGAGAAGGTTCGCAATGCTCTGCGTTCCACCCAGAGCAGTATTCCTAACGCCACTATGGGGGATTTCGTCAAATACGTCACCGACACCGACAAAGTCGCCATGCAGGACTTTTGGCGGCGCGAGCTGCAAGGTGCCGACGGGCCCCAGTTCCCCCTCGTGCCATCTCGAGACTTTGTGCCGACCCCGGATACCTTGTTGGAGCGTCACATCGCCCTCAAGCTCTCGACCAGCACCAGCGAATTCCCCTTTACGCTGGCAACATTGATCCGCGGCGCCTGGGCGCTCGTGGCCTCCCTGTATTCCGGTAACGACGATGTTGTGTTTGGCGAGACCCTCATGGGACGAGACATCCCGTTGCCTGGCGTCGAAGGCATCGTGGGACCCCTAGTCGCGACCGTGCCCGTCCGCGTGCGCATCGATCGTGCCAGCTCCATTGCGTCCTATTTGCAAACGGTACAGCTAGGCATGTTGGCCCGCACGTCGTACCAGCACATGGGCATGCAGAACATCCGCAAGGTCAGCCGCGAAGCGCAGTACGCATGCGAAGCCCCCACCGGTCTGGTCATCCAGCCCGAGCCGGAGCAGGGCGTGGCCCAGGAACTCGGATTCGAGCTGGGCGATGTCGTCCGTGAGGCGATCCACTTCAACCCCTACCCGCTTATGCTGGCGTCCGGGATCCAGAAGGGCGGCTTCAGGGTCTGCGCCAACTTTGACAGCAGCTTGGTTGAGCCGGCGCAGATGGAACGGATCCTTGCGCAGCTGGAAACGGCTTGTTTTGAGCTGACCAAGAATCTCTCGAGGAGGCTGGACCAGGTGTCTTGTCTGCCTGCTGTCGAGCTGAATCAGATCTGGAGCTGGAACCGAAACCCCCCGTCGCTCCGTGCGGATTCCGCCATTGTCAAGCGGGGCTCAGTCTACCAGCCTCGTGTGGCGGTTCCCTGGGTATGCGATCCGCGTAACCCGTCCCTCTTGTCGCCCATCGGTTGCCCTGGCGAGCTTTGGTTCGAAGGGCCCCTTTCAGCCGCTGGCGTGGTCGCTGAGTCTCCTGCTTGGCTCTTGGCCGGAAGCGCCGAGTGTGCCGGCCGGCCGGGCAAGGTTCACCCGACGGGTGATATTGTTAAGCTGCAGGAGGATGGTAGTCTAGTGTTCGTTGCTCAAAAGGAGGGGGATGTCTCTGCTCAGGGCCACACAACTGGTCTGGCCGAGCTCGAGGTTCACTTCAAGACCTATCTCCCTCCATCGGTTCGTGCCGCAGCCGCTGTTGTTCAAGGGACACCGGGACAAGAAGTGATCCGGGTGGTCGTTGTCGAGCAGCCACAGGCTTCCGAGCAGGATGCCAACATCGCCCTCATGCCGGAGGGCTACACAATCGTCTCGGACGACCTGTCGAACCTATATACGGGGCTTATCTGCGGAGCGGCCCCTACCAGCCTTATTGCAGCGCTCAAGAGGCTCGACAAGTTCGCCCAAAACTCTCTCGCCTCGCACCTGGTACCCTCAGCCTACGTCGTCATTGACAAGCTGTTTTCCAAAAACGGGCAAGTCGATCGCAATCTTCTAGCGCAGTTCGCCTCCAAGATTCCCCGGAAGATACTCGATCGCCTCCGAGAAGGCTTCCAGGAGGCATGGAGCAACAGCAGCTTGCCCGCACAGACGACGACGATGACGCCTGCTGAAGGCATTCTGCAGTCATCCTGGGCTAAGATCCTCGGACTTGCTCCGGAGCAGATCGATGTCGACGACAACTTTTTCCGTCTCGGCGGTGACTCGGTCCTAGCCATGAAGTTGGTGTCCTATCTCCGCACGCAGGGACATGGCCTGAGCGTGGCCGATATCTTCCGCCACATGCGCCTCAGTGACGCTGCCAAGGTGCTCAAGGTGAACCAGTTCGAGGAGTCCAGCAGCCAAGAAATTGCGGCAGCTCAACCTTATAAGCCCTTCTCACTGCTGGGCTCTGTGGACGCAGAGCAGTTCGTCACCGAAGTTGTCCAACCAAAGCTTGGCAACGCTGGCTGGTCCGCCCAGGACGTGTATCCGGTGACGGATTCCCAGGCGCTCGATGTCCGGGCCACCGTTCAGCCGCCGCGAACCTCGGTTCAGTTTACCGTGTTGACGTATTCAGGCGAGAGCAATGTCGACCAGGAGCGGTTGATCAAAGCCTGCCGCGATCTGGTTGAGGCTCACGACATTCTGCGCACCGTCTTCATCGAACACGATTCGACGCTGCTTCAAGTTGTCCTGAAGGACTTGATTGTTCCATTCGCCACCTACTCGGCTGATGGGAACGAGACCCTGGAGAAGTCTGTCCACGACCTCTGCAGGGAGCATCTTGACTCGGGGTCATTCCAACTGGGGAGGCCGCTGTTCCACATGTTCCTCGTCAAAGACAACCGCAATCAAGACTTTTCCCTAGTCCTCGGCCTCTCCCACGCCCAATACGACGGCGTCTCCCTGCCCTCTCTCCTCCGCGACCTCGAGGCCCTCTACGCCGGCAAGCCCATAATCCCCTCCACCCCATTCTCATCCTACCTCGCCCAAACCCGCTCCGAGCGCGCCCAAACCGCAGCCCTCAACTACTGGAGCACCTTACTCTCCGGCTCCTCCCTATCCATCCTCAACGGCCAACCCCCGCACTCCCCCACCACAACCAAAGCCCTCTTCCGCTCCAACCCTGTCCCGGGCGTCTCGCAACCTCCGCAGGACATCACCACCGCCAGCCTTCTCACCGCAGCCTGGTCTGTCGTCCTCGCCCGCCGCCTCGGCACCCCGGACGTCACCTTTGGCAGCATCACCTCGGGCCGCGGCATGCCCTGGCTGGCGGACGCGGAAAGTGTCATGGGACCATGCTACCAGTTCACGCCCGTGCGCGTGCAGTTCCGCGCCGGGTGGACGGCGGGGGATTTGCTGGGCGAGGTGCAGAGGCAGGGGGCGGAGGCGATGGGGTATGATTTTGTTGGGTTTGAGAAGATTGCTGAGAGGGTGGGTTGGGTTTCGGGTGCTGAAAATGGTGAGGCGTTCTTTGACTCGGTTGTGCATCACCAGGATTGGGAGGAGTTTGAGACGATGCCGTTTGCGGGCGGGGAGTGCAAGGTAGATATTGTCAATCCGGATGGGGATGCGGCGTATCCGGTCAAGGTGGTTTCGTTTGTGAGGGATGGCGGGTTGCATGTTGGTGTGGTGGGCAGTGAGGCGGATGGGGCGTTTGTGGATGAGGTGTTGGGAGAGTTGACGGGTGTGGTGAGGGAGTTGGTGGAGGGGGGTGGGTTGTTGGGTATTGCTGAATAGGGGAGAGGGTGAGGGCTTGGATTGAGGTTTCTGGATCTGATGTTTTGTGCGTTTTCATCTTTGGATTCTGTTTGCAGTTGTCGTAAATTCATGATTTTGAGTTGCATATAACTACGCTACGAATATTTGCCGACCTCGTGGTAAAGTGAGCGTTCTAGAATCGCGTTAATCACATTCTACTTCCAAGCTCTACTTGTCACGGAGTCTTGCAAAAGAAAACAATGATCGCGAAAAGTATTAAAATTGATAATGCGTTGCTATGGAAACAGATATTTTGTGACTGCCCCTATTACCCCTTTTTTTCTAGAAGTGTTTTCCATAACCAAAAAAATCTAATTAAAAGCATACCACAACTCCGTACATGATATCTAAACCTCTTAACCCAACTAAACCCCCACTCTCACGTCGCCACCGTCTGGTGCATCACATTCGCCCGATACCCCGGCGACCTCTCCACCAGCTCCTCATGCGTCCCCTTATCCACACACTTGCCATCCTCAATCCAAAAGATACACCCCGCCTTCCGAATCGTGTGCAGCCTGTGCGCAATCGCAATCACCGTGATCCCCCGCGCCGCCTTCTCCAGCCCGTCCTGCAGCAGCCGCTCCGATTCTGCATCAAGCGCGCTGGTCGGCTCGTCGAGGATCAGCAGCCGCGGCTTGCGCACCAGCGCGCGCGCGATGGAGAGACGCTGTTTCTGGCCGCCCGAGAAGCGGGCGCCGTTGGGGCCGCAGAGGGTCTGGTAGCCCTCGGGCAGGGCGGTGATGACGTCGTGGATGTTGGCGAGCTTGCAGGCTTCGGTTATTTCGGCGAGGGTGGCGGCGCGGTTAGGGGCCGCGCCGAGGCCGATGTTGAAGGCGATGGTGCCTTCGAAGAGCATGGATTCTTGCGGGACCAGGGCGATGGTGTCGCGGAAGGTGGTGGAGCGGGATTGGGTCACGTCGTGGCCGTCGATGAGGATGGCGCCGGATTGGGGGGTGTAGAGGCGTTCGACGAGGGAGATGATGGTGGATTTGCCGGCGCCGCTGGGGCCGACGAGGGCGCAGAAGGTTCCCGGGGGGATGGTCAGGGTGAGGCCGCGCAGGACTTGGGCGTCGGGGCGGGCGGGGTAGGAGAAGGTGACGTTTTGGAATTCGACGCTGGCGGCGGTGCTGCTGTGCGATGGCTGGCCTGCCGCCTCGAGGGCTTCCTCTTCGAGGGAGGGCTCGGAATCGGAGGATGAAGGGTAAGAAGGGTCGCTGCCGTCAGGAGAAGGGGAGGGTTCCTTCAAGTTTCCATGCATCCCATCCGAACCAATCTCGACAAGCCCCAAGATCCTCGCCATGGCTGCGCGAGCGCTGGAAATCTCCGGCGCAAGCGCAAACATCTGACTCCAGAGCAGGGCACTGACAAGCAGGGAGAAGACGACAATCAAGAACTGCTCAGTAGTAACATGGCCGGCAATGATCTGCTTCGCGCCCCACCAGTACGCCAGCGCGTTGACGCAATTGCCAAGGAAGTAGGTCATGGCCTGGCACGCGCTCGCCTGCAGGGTGACCTTGACCGTCTCGTTGCGCGGGCCCTTGAGCGAGCGGCGGTACGTCTCGAGCGTCTCCTCCTCGAGCGACAGGGCCGCGATGGTCTTGATGGATGACACGGCCTCGGTGCCAATGTCAACTGATCGGGTATAGGCTGTCTCGTGACGTTCCTCAAACTTGCCGAGCACGCGGAGCTCCAGGATTCCGGCGCCCAGGAGGAGAGGGACCAGGGCCAAGCAGACGAGAGCGATGCGCCAGGCGATGATGTGCGTCAGCACGATAGCAGCGATCAGGTTAGCCGTGATAGAGAAGAGGGTGCCAATGACGGAACCACTCAGGCCGGCCAGGGCGTTGCCATCGCGGGTAATGTAGGAGAGCAGCACGGCGGGGGTTCGGTTCTTGGACTGGTGCCACTGGATGTCCTGCTCAAAGAGTGAGCGGAACGACAACACCCGCACCGAGTACACGATGCGCTCCGTGACCCATCCAAACCCGGTCCAGCTGGCGGCGTTGGCAAAGAGCTCGATGATGGCCAAGACAAAGAACATGAGACCGAACAGGTTGCCGCTCGACCTGATACTGTCTGGGCTCCGGCAGAGGTTCAGAGCATCAACCGTGTTGCCAAAGATAACGGCCTCGCCCGAGAAAGCGCCGCCGACGAGCATGGAGCCGATGAGCGCGACAGCCAAGATGAGGAGATGAGGCCGCACAGCTGGTCCATAGCCGCGCAGCAGATCCATGAGAGATTTGGATGGAGTTTCAGGCTCGGCATCATCACCGCTTTGGACCACGTCAACGACAGGGGTCGGTACTTCGTCCTCGTCTGCCGCATCGTCGCGTGATGTGGCATCACCAAGGTCCATCTCCGTTGTGTTTGCCACGGTCTTCTCCGACTTAGCGGCAGTAATAGAACCAGCGGTATCGATGCTGTCGTCATCCTTCTTGGACGACGATCCCAGTGTCTGTAGGTTGACCATGTCGGCGTACGTCCCATTCTTGGCCATCAGCGTCGCGTGGTCACCCTCCTCCACGACGACACCTCTGTGCATGACAATGATATTATCCGCGCTGGTGATGGTCGAGAGACGGTGGGCAATCGTGAGCATGGTCCTGCCGCGCGAGATGTTGGCAATGGCACTCTGAATACGCTCCTCGCTCCGTGAGTCAAGCGCGGCCGTGGCCTCGTCCATGATGAGAACTGCAGGATCCTTGACCACGGCGCGGGCGAGGGCCACGCGCTGCTTCTGACCACCGCTAATCAGCCGCCCGCTTGAACCCACGACAGTGCCGTATCCGTACTGCAGTTTGGTAATGAAGGCGTGTGCATCTGCCAGCTTGGCGGCGTTCTGCACCAGGGCCACAATCTCGGCCACAATCGGACCGCGTTGCTCGGCTGCGGCTGAGAGATCCTTGCCCTCCCTGGCCTCCGTTGCCAGGTCGGCGAGGTCGGAGCCAAGAAGAGTTGCCTTCAGGTGTGAGTGAGCAGGATTGCCCGAGTTGATCAAGCCGTGTGCGATATTTTCCAGGAGAGAGCGGTCAAGGAGAGAGGGTTCCTGCTGGACCAAGCTGATGAAGCTTCTCAGCTCCCGCACGTTGACATCCCGGAGGTTGTGTCCGCGAAACAGGACCCGTCCGTCTGTAGGATCATACAGTCTCGTCACGAGGCCCGCGACCGTAGACTTGCCGCTCCCTGAAAGACCAACGATAGCAGTGTGCTTAGAAGCAGGGATGTCGATGTTGACCTTGTCCAAGACGGTGATCTCGGGCCGCGAGGGATACGTAAACGAAACATCCTGGAGCTGGAAGCCCAAACCGCTTTCCTTTTCTTGCTCCTGGGACAGGAGACTAACGCCCGAGGTCGCTGTGCCATCGATCAGGGACTCACGGTCCATCTCCTCGCGCAGTTTCTGGAACGATGCAACGGCCGCGATAAAGAGATGAGCAAAAGGGGCGACTTGGCTGAGGACCAAGGTAGCTGTAGTCGTGTGTCAGTAAACAAGTCCCGCCAGACAGACAAAACAGAGCCTAACTAACCTTCAATAAGAATGAAAATAACGGTAAAGGTAGCACCAACCGTGGCGCCCCCGTCCGCATTCCCAGCCGCCGCCTCGGCAATCCGCTGACTGCCCTGCCAAAACGCCAAACCATTCGTCGAGTATGCCACAAAGTACAGCACACCCGACTGAATACCGACCGCAGTAGCCTTCTTCAAGCCCTCACGCTTGGATGCACCCAGGGCCTCGGCAAACTTGCCCTCGAGCCGCTTATTCGCGCCAAACGCCTGCACAACCACGACATTCGACAACGCCTCCGACGCAATCGACGCCGCCGTAGCCGCATGGTCGGCCACCAGACCAGAGTACTTCTCAATATAGTGACTTCCCACAAACGACATGAGAAAGTACGCCGGGATCAAACTAATTAGCATCGCGGCAAGCTCATAATTCTTGATAAACGCCACAATATACGCCGTAATAAAGAACGAGACACTCGAGATGCAAATCCCCATCTTCTCCGACGTGCCGGAGCGGATAGTCTGAACATCCTGACTCAGCCGCGACGCAACCTCGCCCGCGGGGAGGCCATCAAAGTACGAGGGCTCCTGGCGCAGGAGCGTGGACAGGTATCGCTCGCGCAGGCGCTGGGCGAGGCGGGCGCCGTACAGGCTCCAGCAGGTGAGGTGGGCGTAGATGGTGACGAACTGGGCGATGGCGAGGTAGACGATCATGAGGATCTTGTCGTTGACGCTGGACTGGTAGGCGGCGTCGGCGGCCGGGTCCGCGGAGCGGGCGGCGAGGCCTTCCTCGAGGCATGTCACCTCGTTGAAATCGTTGAGGAGCTGGCCGAAGAAGATGCCGATTAAGGGGAAGGGGACACCCGAGACGACGGCGCAGAGGATGGCGGCGACGAGCATGCAGAGGTCGGATTTGGAAGGGTTGCCGGCCAGGAGCAGGCGGGCATAGCCCGTGAAGGTCTTGATGAACCTCATGGCGAGCCAAGGTTGGTGGCTGAGGGTTGGCGAGGTCGAAGCATGCGAGTCTTGGCCGGTTTCTGTTCCTCTGCCTGAGGTCTTGTGGTGGTGGTGGTTGAGGTTGGCATTCTGGAGACTGCCGTGGGTGTGTGTACAAGTAAGGTTATCCAGAAACGGTTAAAGGCAAATGCGGCCGACACCGGGACCGGGACAGGGAGCGGGAGAGGTTTGGGCCAGCAGGGTGTCTACCTGACAAGGGGGAGGGGGAAGACGAGAACAGGGGTCCGGTGACTCCACACAGCTCCGTGGTGGTGGGGGGGCCGAAAAGTGCATCCCGGTCGATGTGACCCTGTGTACCTTGTACTGTACATGCAGGGGATCCTCGCTCTTTGGACGACTCATGCCGGAAAGCGGATCTCCGTCGGCCGAGGAAACAAGTGCGGTGATCCAGGAGAGAAGCTCTTGCAAGTTGACGGGATATTGCGATCTCGCAATGACTAAAAGAGGCCAGAAACCAGGGGCAAGAAGCAGAAATCGAGAGAACAAATACAATCAAGAAATACTTGCAACGCTAACTAATAAAGCCAAACACCATAGTTCCTCCAATCCCATCTAGAGCTTCGCATTCCACGCAGCGCGATCCGCCGACTCGAGCGGGCGTTCTCTCCCATCCCAAAAGAGTGGGCACAGCTGGAACCACTTCTCCCTGCTGCTGATAGAGTGAACAGACCGCTTGTGGCCCAGATCAACATACTTGCCAATGGTGAGGCCCTGGGCATTCTCATACGACAGGATGGTGCCGCCGGTGGCCTTGGGCTCGCCAACCACGTTGGCGGTGCGCGGGTCGTCGAGGAAGCAGTAGTGGATGCAGCTCGAGTACCAGGCGTTGACGCGCTGGGCGCCGCGGAACGAGGCGTCGCCAACGAGCGAGTGGCGGCCGCGGTCGTAATGGCCGGCGTCGTAGTGTGCGCCGTAATGATCTTCCTGTAAGTGTACGGAACGTGTCAGTGGCTGGTCCAGAATATATCACGCCAGTACTGCTGATGACGGAGGCCTACCTTTGCCCAGTAAAGCTCGTAATAGGAGAAGCGCGACTCATTGAAGCGCCCAAACAAGCACAGGACGTGCGGGTCAAAGTGCAGCTTGCGCAGATACTCGCGATGTTGATCGAGAGTCCCCGTCTCATTCCAGCCCGCCGCGACACGCGGGTCGTTTTGCCACTTGTTGAAGAGTTCGAGGTGCTCCTGGTTCTGCCAGTCCACCACTTCGAGGGAGAAGTGCTCGTCGAGCCCGGGAACATAGCGGCTGTAGACAATCGACCCGGGGCACGGCTTGGGCCGGCGCGTCGGGTGGCGAGTGTAGACGGGCTCCTCGGGGAACCTGTTTGTGACCTGGTAGTTCTCGGGCATGACGGGGTATTCGGCCAGGGGCTTCCGGAGCCCAAGGTGGTTATCCGCGCCGTCACCCACCACCCAGATCGGACGGGCACCCGCCGGCGAGGCGGCGCCCTGCCAGAAGGAGCTCCGGAGGATCAACAATTGGTCTCCTTCGTCGCCCGCGGCCGTTGTCTGGGTCGCGCCAGCGCCCCGCCGTGGCTTGGGATGCGCAATTGCCAGACCGGTAGCGAGGAGTGCTTCCCGGAGGAGGTCCTTGCCGTCACCGGCCAAGGTCAGGCGGAAGTACTCGAGTGTCGGGTGCGCGAGGTAGATGGCGTGGACCACGTTCCAGACGGGGCCCAGGGCCGGGACACCGGCTCCTATCCAGCTGAAGACGGTCGACGGGCTCCGGCGCGCCCGTCCCCAAGGGCTGTTGTCGGAAATTGGCGGGCACTCATCTTTCGGCGGGAAGGTCAGGTCGAGCCATGACAGCGAATCGAGGTGGAGGGGTTCCGGCAAGGGGCGCCCATTTGCCGGCTGCTGGTCGTCTAATGTCAAGACGAGCTTTGCAGGTGTCGTGTTGCCAACGGTGTGCACCCGATATGTGGTGAGAAAGGGGTGTGGCAGCTTCACGGGAGTGTAGTTCGCGGCGAGTGTCGAAGATGGCGCCATGGTGATGGATGGTGTCGGTGATGTCAAAAGATGAAGTTCAAGGCCAGAAAACTGACACGGAATCGAGAAGGATGGATGGTCGGCTTCGATCCCTCGGAGCTTCGCAAAGTTGTCCGACTTCGGTCGGTCACTGACACCCGGATGGCATGCAATGCATGTGCGGATGGGGCCGGGAATGCTCTCCAACCCTGCAACCACGGACAAGAATTATAAAACCAAACCCAGAGGAACGAGAAGCGGGAACTTGCATCGAGCCTCGATAAGAGCACTTGCCCCTGCCGCTGCCGTTACACCTACCTCCCTCCCCGCTTACACGTTATTTTCCACAGCATCACTCACCATGGTATCATTGCGGGAACAGAACCTCCAATTCCGGCACTTCAGTGTCTCGTTTCCACAGGAGCACATTGTCCAAGTGACGATCAACAGGCCCGAGAAGCTGAACTGCATCAACAAGGCCACCAGCCGCGAGATCGCTCAGGTCTGGGAGGCGTTCGACCAAGATGACAGCTTGTGGGTTGGCATCATCACGGGCGTGGGGCGGGCGTTCTGCACAGGAGCGGATCTCCAAGGTCGGTACCGGTACCTGGGCGGGTCCCCTTCCCCGGTTCGACCCCATCCTGAAATTTCTTCGCAGCCGACTGACGCAAAGATGGTGCCGAGCAGAGTGGAACGAGATGAACAGAACCGGGGTTGTCAACGACATGTCAGCGCCGGGCCTCGCGGGGCTGCCCCGACGGAGCGGCAAGAAGCCCATCATCGCGGCGGTCAACGGCATCTGCATGGGCGGCGGGTTCGAGATGGTGGCCAACTGCGACCTTGTCATTGCCGCCTCGTCTGCCGTCTTCTCGCTCCCCGAGGTCAAGCGGGGCATCGTGCCCGTGGCCGGATGTCTGCCGCGGCTGTCCCGTACGATCGGGCTGCAGCGGACCATGGACCTGGTGCTGACGGGCAGGAATGTCGAGGCCAAGACACTCTACGAGTGGGGGCTCGTCTCTCGCGTGGTGGACGGTGGTGATGAAGTCGTGCAGGCGGCGGTCCAGACTGCGCAGGACATGTGCCGAAACAGCCCGGATGCGCTAATTATTGGACGGCTGGGGGTGCGTATGGGGTGGGAGCAAGGAAATGTGGAGGAGGCCGTGTCGGCGCTGGAGCGCGAGTGGTATCCTCGACTGGTGGCTGGGCCCAATTTTGCCGAGGGCATCCGGGCGTTTGCGGAAAAACGGGCGCCCAAATGGCTGGACTCGAAGCTGTGAAGTGTCATGAGTGACGAGGCCATCACTTGTCGAGTCCACCGAATCCACAGACAAGCCAGCCAAGAAATCAAAATATTCGTTCTCCGGAAGTGCAGAGTGCGTGGCATTTGCCCTGATCCCCCACCCGCATCTGATAAGATTATGCAATCGACCGACTTGAAGCGGTTGTTCCAAGCGAGAAACAGACTAGGGCAAGGGTTGTGCAAATTTTTCATCTAATCTGATTGATTGATAAGATCGAACCACGGAAAGCCGCTGCAACGTTCTGTAGCCAAGGCCGAGCTTGAGTGGGGGGAAGGTGGACTTGGCATGAAACAGGGTGGAACTGTTAGGTAAGTATCACGCGTTTCAGTACCACTTGCAGCAGCACAACACACAGTAACAACTGCTGATCTTGGCACACCGTGTACAATGCATGCCATGCGTCCCAACCCGTCCCAACTTGACCCAATTCATCCCCTGAATATTGCCCTCACCATACCCTGACCATGCCCACCAAGACTCTTGACTTTGGCTCAGCTGAGCTGGTAGTGCCCGATGTCGGGCAAAGGCGGGATGGTAGGGCAAGTCAACAAATCTTATCAGATGGTCTTCTATTCTCCATAATGCAGATCAATCCGACTTTGTCCAAGTTCATCCCGGACCGAAGCTTCCTTTCGCATTGAAACCCCTCACTGTCTGTCGTCACTCAGTCAGTGTCAGTCTGGGACTTGTTCGGCTGTTGCACCGCCCCATCGACGCATCGACGCACTGCTACAGTCTCTGCATTGCATTGCTAGTTCTTACCTCTGCAAGAATCTGCACGGTTCGTCTCTTCTCAATTCCCATTTCGACTTTCCATTTCCCCTGACATAGTAAATAAGGCTGACAAAAACCAAAAGAGCAGTCTGCCATCGCCGCCAACATGTCAGACGAAAAGACAGCATACCCCACGGCTGACGACAACGTCGTCGCCAACAGCCGTGATGAATCACCTCAGCCAGGGAGCGAAGAGAAAGTTGGCGACGACTTGCAGCGCGGTGTCCAACAGGTCGAGGCCGCGACTCTGGCCTGGTCCAAGGCAACGCTGATTGCTGTCTTTATAAAGTACGTCTCTTGATTTCATGTCAAGCAACAAGTCCGATAGCTAACCGCCATTGCTTCCAGCATCTGGTTCATCTACCTCGTCAATGCCTTCCAGGGCTCCATCCTCTCGAGCTTGCTCCCCTACGTCACGAGCGACTTCGAGTCCCATTCGCTGCTCAATGTCATCTACATCGTCGCGGGCTCCATGACGGCCGCCGTGTTTATTCCCATGTCCAAGATCCTCGATCTCTGGGGGCGTGCCGAGGGCTTCCTCATCATGGTCACCTTTTGCACCCTCGGCTTGATCCTGATGGCTGCATGCAACAACCTGCCCACCTTTTGCGCTGCATACGTAAGTCCAGCCCGGTCTTGTCTGCGTTGCGATATCTGCAAGTGTGCTAACTTTCCTCGCCAGGTCTTTTACCAGCTCGGCTTCAGCGGCGTGACGTACTGCATTGACGTGATCACGGCCGACGCATCCAAGCTCAAGAACCGAGGTTTGGCATTTGCCTTCACCTCATCGCCGTACATGATCACGGCATTCGCCGGACCCAAGGCCGCCGAGGATTTCTACACCAACATCAACTGGCGATGGGGTTTTGGCTGTTTCGCCATCATCTTTCCCGTTGTCGCTACCCCCTTGTTCTTTGTGCTCAAGTTCAACCTTCGCAAGGCTCAGAGACAAGGTATCCTGGCGGGCGAGAAGACCGATCGGACATTGGTGCAGAGCATCCGGCACTATGTTGTCGAGTTTGACGGTACGTTTAAAATCATCATTGCACACTCTCTTATATGAAAAATGACTAATTGATTTGTTTCTTACCAGCCCTCGGAGTCTTTTTGTTCACTGCCGGTCTCACAGTTTTCCTCCTGCCCTTCACCCTAGCCTCGTCGGCCCCTGAGGGCTGGTCGTCGGGCTACATCATCGCCATGATTGTCGTTGGTTTCGTTGTGCTGTGCGCTTTCGTTGTCTACGAGTGGCTCTGGGCCCCCGTGCCCATGCTCACATATAACATCCTGTCGGACCGGACCGTGCTCGGCACCTGCTTGCTCGACATCACCTACCAGGTCTCGTACTACTGCTGGGCCCACTACTTCTCGTCCTTCCTCCAGGTGGTTAACAACCTGAGCGTGTCGACGGCCGGCTACGTCGACAACACCTTCAACGTTGTCTCGGGCTTCGTCCTGCTGGCCGTGGGCTTCTCGATCCGCAAGACGGGCCACTTCAAGTGGATTCTGTACATTTGCGTGCCACTGTACATCCTCGCCCAGGGCCTCATGATCTACTTCCGCCGCCCAGACCAGTCGGTCGGCTACCTGGTCATGTGCCAGGTCTTCATCTCCATCGGCGGCAGCGCCTTCATCATCATCATGCAGGTCGCCATCCTCGCCGCCGTCGACCACCAGCACGTCGCCGCCGCCCTCGCCCTGCTCAACACGGTCGGCACCACGGGCGGCGCCGTCGGCGCCACCGTCTCGGGCACCATCTGGACCAACACGTTCGAACAGGCCCTCAAGCGCTACCTGCCTGAGGAGGAGTTGCCCAACCTCGCAGACATCTACGCCGATCTCGAGATCCAGCTCAGCTACGAGGTCGGCACCCGCGCGCGCGAGGGCATCCAGCAGGCCTACGCCTACGCCCAGACGAGGATGCTGGCTACCGGAACCGCCATCATGGCGATTGCCTTTGTTGCGACGCTGATGATTCGCAACATCAATGTCGCCAAGATTGCCCAGACCAAGGGTATGGTCTTCTAAGCAGGGCTGGAGAACAGAAATTGCGCACTGGGGGCGCATCTTATCTGGGCAGAGGGGAGCGATGGAGTTTGGCTTGGTCGTTGGATATGCAAGCGTAGTTTAATCTAATGCGGAGATGGCGTTGGCCATGTATGCGAATATATGATTTCGTGTGTTACCGGCAATCTACAAGTATTCCTACATGTCGTGATCACTGCAACGGAAGTCCCCAACTCTCTCTGCAAGAGTGAGAACAACACACTCAAGTAGTCCCTGAGTTACACACATACACACAGGCTGAACAATAACCAGAATAGGCATGCTCTAGCCTAGTCAAAAGTATACGGATAATACTTTACTTGCATCATGCCCTCTTCAAATATTAGACATACTCACGTTGCAATGCAAGTTTGTCACAATTCAGATTGGGCTAGATAAAGGGGATAGGGTCTGAGCATGGTGTGGTTCCACACTTTTACTAGCCTACGACAAAGTTCCAACGAGAAGGCGGAGTGAGTTTGGGCACCCTGTAAATTATCACGTTCTTCTAGATACTCAGTGGGACTCAGACATAGCAGACACATAGAATTGAAACCATCTCTATCTACAATATGACGCAGAGTTGACCCTTTCTAAGCCTCTGAAGTCGTCCCACCGGATATTCCGAAATCTCCGTCTCGGTGCGGCCCCGCAGCTGAGGCACGTACGCCGCCTCGGGCGCATGCGCACACCTGTGGGCATACCCCCTGGGGCTGTGCTCCGTTCCCTGGGCGGCGCTCCAGACGGTGGCGAAGAAGTTGTCCTGGTCCTCTTTGGGCACGCGCTTAGGCGAGATGATGGTGATGGTGGATATCTTGAAGGGTATATGTATGCGGTGGGGGCTTTTGGAATAATCTTTTCTGGAGTCGACTTCGTAACGGCAAAAAGGTTCTAATTCGTCCAGGGCAGCCCGGTAGGAGCGCCAGCACTTGTCACAGCAGATGAGCGTATGACGGATAGCCGTTCTTTTTGGTTTGTGCGATTTCATGTTTTGTTTTGGGTTGGAGAGACTAAGATGGAAGATCGGGTGGTGTGGTAGGGCTGTTGATGATGAGAATATCCTGGAGCGGATGTTGAACATGTGGACACGGGGGATATTTCAGCTATAAATGCTGCCACGACACGGTTTTAAGCCCAAACGACTCCATCTGATTCCATCATCCGAGTCGCCTTTCCGGGCCAGGCCAACTCATTAGGCCGGCGGGCGGGGTGGCTGTTTCGTGATGGGTCAGATTCTGGGCTAGGTTTGAATCAGATGATTTAGAGTGATGCTGACCGAAGGTCGGGGCAGATAGTTGGGCCTATTGTCTACAGTTGTCAAAGCAAGTGAGAGGCCAGCAGTTGTTGGATAATTATAGATTGCTACCATGGTTCAGGCACGTAAGAAGGTCTGGGGCAAAGCCACCGGCCTCCAGTTCCTGCCCCTAGCTTGTCGATCAGCTGTCAATGTCGGTGAACCTTTGGGTACCTATCTACCTAACCTTTGAACTTCTCGTCAGTTCATACTTGGCCTTGTGCTCAGGTACTTAACCCGAACATATCTAGATAAAAAGAGTTCGGCCCATCCGGATGTTCAAAAGATCGAACGGCCCCTCTATCTAGCAATTGGTGTGGTAGGTGTGTTGGCGGCACAGCATGGTTTCTCTTTTTGCAAGATGGAGCGGCCAATGGCCCAACAAATTCCTGGAACAAACACACGTACTTTGTACTGTATCGCACAAATTACCTAGGTACCTAGCCAAGCATGCGACCTTCGCCGCCGTTGGCCAACGAGATAAAAGAGAGATCTTGGAACCTCGTGAAACATCCCACCGTTCAGGGTCTGGTCTGCGAGGCGCGAGTTGACCTATTTCAAGCGCCAGGCCACGCATAATGACCGCCAGACTACACCCAAATTGAGTGATTTCAATAAAAAGGCTCATTTAACGGGAAAAAAGAGAATAAAAATGAAAAGAGAAAAAGGTTCAAAGTGCTTATAATCAATCAGTGATGCAAATCCGAAAAGAAGCAAGAAAACGAAGATTATGATGGCTTGCTTGCATATGAGGCTATGGCTGTGACGATACCGGCAATGGTTATCATGGCGGAGGAATATCCGTACACCGGAACAAAAACATACTAGGTATGATGAGCAAGTTCCAAGTCCAAGCTGAACTGGGACTTGCGCATTGGATAAGTCGAGACCGAGCGCGGTGGGGCGAGGTCTGTCTTCTGTGGGGCTGCTGATCCACAAAATATCCTACTTGGAAGTCGCACTGTGACCTCTCCTTGAACTTAGTACTACCAGATTTTTGAGTGGCACGATTGGAACTTGACAGTTCCCAGAAAAGCCAATCCGTGCAGCGCAACATGGATTCCACGGCACGGTCAACTTCAGTGAGGCAAACTGACGTGCCCTTCCTCGAATACCCCTCAGACAAACGAGACGATGCTACACGACGGCAATGTCTGATTTTTCTGATCCCCGGCAATCCCGGTCTCATCGCCTACTACCAGCCCTTTCTCACCACACTACGGCAGTTGCTCGACGAGAGGGAAGCCAAAGAAGGCTGTCGACATGCCTTCCATATATATGGGCGTAATTTGCTCGGATTTGATGATCAAGACCACGAACCCGCCTTCGGAACCCAGACCGCCTCCGGGACTAAGACCGAGCCTTTCACTCTCGAGGAGCAGATCCGCGGCCTCTGCGACCAGGTTCAACACGTCAACAAGTCTGCTCTTCCTAATGGCAGGCCATTCGACGACGTAGTGCTCATCGGCCACTCTGTAGGCGCCTACATGGCCCTCGAGATCTTCCACCGCCACCACCAACTCCGAGGCCAAACCACCGGCAACGATTCGCTCGGCGCCGTCCAACTCAAAGCTGGCATCCTCCTCTTCCCCACCGTCTCACACATCGCCAAGTCCTCCAGCGGCCAAAAGCTCAACCTCATCCGCACCAACCCCTTCCTCGCCAACTCGGCCCACCATATCGCCAAGGGCTTCGTCGACCTGTTCCCCCGCTGGGCCCTCGACACCATCGTGCGACGGCTGCTCGGCTTCCCCGCGCACGCCGCCGCTGCCACCACCCGCTTCCTGGCCAGCCGCGACGGCATCTGGCAGGCCCTGCACATGGGCAAGGATGAGATGGGCACCATCACCGAGGAGAAGTGGAGCGAGGACCTGTGGGAGATTCAAGAGGCCGATGCGGATGCGGATGCGGATGCCGAGAAGGAGAGCGCGGCAAAGTTCTTTTTTTATTTTGCCCAGAAGGACCATTGGGTGGCGGATGAGTGTCGGGATGAGTTTATTGCGAGGAGGAGCAGCCATGAGAAGGGGAGGACTGAGATTGTTATTGATGAGGGCAAGATCCCGCATGCTTTCTGCATCCGTAAGTTTGGCGTTTTGCTTGGCTCCGAGAAGATGGCTGACACTTGAAACAGATCACAGCGAGTTTGTGGCCGAAAAGGTCAGGTGTTGGATTGAAGGCATCGCCGGTCTGTAGGCTGGTTTTCTGACCCTGGCCGGCCTCATCCCAGGCCACTTATGAATCTTCTACCTGTGATAAAATAATATACAGTATAATAATCAATTCCCAACGAAACGGCTTCTCATTTCCTTTCAGACAATTCCCCTTCTGTTATGGTGTAATATTTATCTCAAAAAGATACTTCCGTATTGAGGCACAGTAAGAATGTGAGAGTCTGCCCAGTTGTCTGTGTTGAACGTATATTTCCTTGCATGTAGCTCAGTACCCAAAAAGAGTAGGTATCTATTTATCTACATGTATCAATAACCCAACCCCTCCAACATTCTGTAACCAACCCTTCCCTTCTAACATGAAATCCCCTTTTCTCTCCCTCCAACTTCCAACCCCCCTCCACCAACACAACCAATCTCCCATCACCATCTCCATCCTCCCCTCAACAATCCATCACCTCCAACCGCTCCCATTAATTAACTACCCCAATCCCGTTAGTAACCCCCATCCCCATACTCATACTCTTCACCAGCCGCCGCCTCCGTCTCAACCGCCACCACCTCCCTCGAACGCGTCAAAAATGTCGTTGGGAAACCGTGCCCTGACCCAAGGACTGTCGTCACCACCACCCTGCTGCTCGTGCTTGTGGTTGTGTCCGTGTTTGTGTGTGTATGTGAGGGAGAGTCTGTGCTATCATTATTGGTAAAGACCACGGGGTCGACGCTGCTGGTAGCTGTGTTACTGCTACTGGTCAGGGTTGGGGTTGGGTTGCTGGATGGGGGCTCCGAGGTGAAGGCGTAGCTGTAGCTCCCGTATTCGTAGTCATCGTCGCCTGGGGTTGGGGAGGACGAAGATGGGGTGGTGGATGTGGATGTGGGAATGGATGTAGGAGGGGAAGTGGTGGTATTTGTCAATAACGGGGTAGAGGATAGGGCGGCGAGAGTTGACACTGGGGTCGAGGCGTCGGTTGTTAATACGGGGTTGCTGGTCGAGGTAGTGACGTCCTCTGAGCCGCTGGCAGACTTTCGAGCAGAGGTGTGGTTGGATGGAGTTGATGTGTTGCCCGGGAAGGGCGTTGCGATGGCGCTGGCAGCGCTAATGCTCCAGGAGGTGGGGAGGGGCCATGCGCTTGTAGGAATGGGAGCCGAGTTGGTTGTGCCGTTGGCAATCGCGCTGGGCGAAGCTTCTAGAGAGTCAGCATCGTGTCATTAGATCGGATACACAAATACATACCTGTGCCTGTGGCAGTTGTCTGGTACGTCAGACTGGGCTCGTGGGACGTTGGGCCGCCGGTGGAACCGTTCCCGGAGAAGCCGGTGCCGATGGGGCCTGGGGCTGTCGGGCCAGTCTGCCACTGGGATGCCACGGAGCCGTTCAGGGTGGCAATGATGGAGGACGTGACTGTTAGACTCAAGACGCTGGTCGATTCCCAGGCAGTGGTCCAAGTCGAATTGGGCCAGTGGACCGAGGATGTACCAACTAGGTCAACGGCCTCTGTGGTCCCCACGGTACCAGTGAATGTCATAGAGACAGCGGTGGTGTGGTTCCACCCAGGCAACACCGAGCTGCTGTTAGTCGTCCAAGTCGGGACCGCGAGCTGCGAGGTGGGCGTTACAAAAGTGCTGTTTGGGTTACCCTCATTGAGGGCAGTTGAGGGCAGGCCGGGTGAGTCTGAGCACCGCCCACCAGGCGCTGAAGTCGCGTTGAGCCAGGGCCCATGGCTGACGCTGCTGATGGGCACGCCGGAGAAGCTTGACACGGTCGGGGCACAAGGACACCCAGTCCAGAAAGTCACCCTCGAGACCTCAGTCGCTGTGATGGTGGCGGTGACAGTGGGGGCGAGGGTGTCGTCGCTATACCCAGGGGGAGCATAGCCGTATCCGCCAGCGCCTTGTGCGAGTGCGATACCGGAACTGAGAGTCGGTTAGTAATTGCCTCGACCAGGTAACCATCAATGAGAACGGCATACCAAAGACTCAACAGAGTCAGGGGGTGAATCGCTCTCATGGTGATGGGAGATGATCCTCCAGGTGTTAAACGACAGTGAGGGTGGTTCGATAGAAAACCTGAAGGTGCACAGAGGGTTGGTCGACCAAGGGAAACACAAGGAGATGCCCTGTAACCTCTTATAACCTTGACTCAATCCGCTGCCGACTGTCTGTCTGATTCTCTCGACGTTTGCACGGGCCTCGGGCTGCCATGAAGCTCCACCCGGATATGTTTGCACTCTTAACCATCCCGTACTATCCTGTCCCTTATATGCGCCGATCCGTTGACTGGCGAGGGTATGCTGGTCAGTGTGCCGTTCACCATGCTACCTGGCCGAGGGACACGGTTGGTTGACGAGTTTGGGGAAACAACACCAAAGCTATGAGTGGCCTAGCCGTCCATCCCAGTTATTCTCCGGCAGCATAAGTCCGCAATCTGCAGTTACCCCCAGCCCCCTGTTGAGGTACTTTGTCCACGCATCTACGAGATGTGACAGATCAAGTTGACGGCAAGACTCTGCAAGATCCACGGGTTCGGGTATGTACCTGCCCATGGTGTGTCAAGGAGGTGAGATGTGGTCACACATGGTGGATCAGCGCCTCCCAGTCGAAAGCTCATACGATGCTGTGGAACGCATTGGCCGGAGTGCGTGTTGGAATGGCCCAAAGGAAAGTTCAGTGGCCTCGGAGATATTCGTGACATTACTCGATCGGGGCTGGATGCTTCTGCAGTGTGCTTTTGTGGGAGAGTACCTCGATTGCCGAGATTTCAAGGACGCCTTGCAGTCTGCAGACAGCCGTCTAGAAATTCCTGTCGAAGCTTCGAAAGTGCCTTGCTTCAACGGGGACCAAGGATCCCATACTTGAATATCGTGAATGCATGGGCGAAAGTCTGGAACCTAAATCAGCGTAGCACTCCCCGAGAAGGCACCTCGCCCACGTGGCAGGGTACAAATCCCAGAAGTAGAGATGTCGGTATGATTCCCGGCGGCCAGAACGGATACATTCAATTTGAAACTAGTAAACGGCCGTTTCACCTCTTCCCAGTCTTATCTGTTCTAGTTCCTGCAGCTGGTGAGATGCAGGCTGCCGGTGGCGACTCTGACGAGGCAGCACAAACGCCGTGCCCCATGGATCATTGCACTGACTGCTCGGTGATTTGGTGCTGGTGGTCAAAGTCCACGTCTGACAGGGGATAGAGTAGCTTCGGTTGTGGGTTGTGTGGAACTTGGAAGTGAAACCCTTGCCCTGTATCGTTTCAAACGAAGGAGGACGGCACCAGAATAAACCTCTACGTCGTCGGGGATCAAGAAGCAGATGGGATATATAAACTCAGTTAGTCCAGCTACCAGAGCGCCGCTGCCTCTACAGCTCAAACTTGTCACCAGACTTTCCCAAGAACCGCTCCCCGGCCGTCTTCCAGTTGAGCACATTCCAGACATTCTCCACATAGGCCGCCTTCCCATTCAGATACTGCAGGCAGTCATCAGCACGTTTGCACAATTTCCGTTGGAGACCAGGGGGTCCAAACCTGAAGGTAATACGCATGCTCCCACATATCAACACCAAACACGGGCACATCCCCCCCAACCACAGGGTCTTGGTCCTTGGTCGTGACGATGCGCAGGCCCGCGCCATTGCCCGCCTCCCTTACCAGCCATCCCCACCCGCTCCCTTGGATACCCATCAGTGCCGCCGAGAAGGCCTTCTTGAAGGCATCAAAGCTGCCCCATGTCGCCTCAATGGCAGCGACCAGCTCCGTGGCGGCATCGGGGCTCGCCTCGGGGCTGCCGGCGGGGGCCAGGTTCCTCCAGAAGAGCGAGTGGTTGATGTGGCCGCCGCCGTTGAAGCGGATGGTCTGCTGCAGGGCGATCTGGGCGGCGACGTCGTTTGTGGCGAGGGCGGCGACGTGCGACTCGAGGGCGGCGTTGAGGTTGTTCACGTAGGCCTGGTGGTGCTTGGTGTGGTGCAGCTCCATGATCTGGGCCGAGATGTGCGGCTCGAGCGCATCATAGGCGAACGGCAGGGTTGGCAGCGTGTGTGTGGTGAGGCCCATCTTGGTCAGGTTGGAGGCGCTGTCGCTACCCGACATGGAGATGGAAATGTGCAGCGGCGACTGCAGGGCAAGGTATTGCCACAGGTTGCCGATGTTAACCATTTTTAATTTTTATTCAGTTAGTTCGGGGCTTGCGATTGAAGTGTGAAACAGAAACTTGCTCATCAAGGTGCATGGAACGTGAGCAGGTTGAGCTGGTTGACTCGTGGGGTAGGTGTCGCGCTCCTGCCTTCGGGCTGTTGACACGCGTCAGAGCCCGTCAAGGTGCGCACATTTACCCCCATTTACCCCCGCAAACGTGCTCAATTGGCCGGGCCCCGACCGCCGTAACTCCGTGCTTCAAACAGCGCCAAGACCCGTAAAAAGGTTAAACGACCAAAGAGGCAGTTTCTGGTTGAAATACGGCCTTCTGATTGGCTAATCAACTCTTCCGATCTGGCATTTCTGGCCCCGGAAGGTCTCGACACCGGCCCAGACAGGCGCCGATCGCCTCGACAGCCACACCTTGCTGGCCAGGCTCTTGTGACCTTTACACGATTCAACTGTCGGTGTTTCAAGCACGACGGAGGAGATTCAGGGTCAACTCTATATAGACTACCTATTTTAATAGAATATCATCTCGAGACTATCCTGTTCTCCACAAGCACCATTCCTTGCCATCCTCACCTCCAACAGTTCACAACCGAGTCCGACCTACATAACTCCCCATATTACTCCATACTCCAACCACAAGTAAAAACAGAACAACATGTGCGGCCACGAAACAACCCCCTCCTCGACCCCCCGCATCGGCGCCCGCGTCGACTTCTTCTCCCCCTCCCGCGGAGGCAGTCTCGGCAACCTGCTCTTCCTCAACCCCTCCACGCCGTCCAGCACCCATGCCACCCACGTGCGCTTCTTCAACCCCTCCTCCTCCCTGTCAAACACACCAGACGAGCAGGTCCTCGTCTCAATCCAGTACGCCCTCTCCTGCTCCAACTATAGCTATGTTGCATTGTGTCTAACGGGTTGTGATGCGAACAGCAAGACAGGCGACCTCACAACACCCCTCTGCGACGCAGGGGTGATGCAGGAATTCACACTGCACAACACCAGCAGCAGTTCTGCCCCCGACTTTGAGATGGCGCTGGGTCAGGCGCTATCGCTGAATGTGGGCCACGACGGTATCATCGGACGGCGGGTGTCGATGCGGCGCGGGGGAGAGGTGGTGGGGGATGGGATTGTGGGGTTCAATTGTCTGCCGCCGGCGGTGGATGCTGGTTGTGATTCTAGTTCTGGGTCGGAGTCTGATTCTACGAGTTAATTTAAGCTATACCTACAGTCCGTTGATCAAGTCCTTTCTGTAACTTTCTGTAAGTAATCCCCCAATTGGAATCCACTGATGAAAGTCTCCTGGCAATGAAGCAGGCGGCTTACACAACTGGCGTTCATGATCGGACCTCGAAAAGCGCGAGTCAGGCAATTGTCAGTTTTAATGTTTCGGGTTCGACCTTCTTGTCAACCCAAGGTCAACAACCCAGTGAGACACGTGTAAAAATCCAGTGGAAGACACACAGTAGTCTTAGCGACGTGTTTAGCTCGGCCATCCAAAATCTGGATCGTCCAATCTGTGGTGTTGGGAAAGCAATTGCTGGCGACGTGTCGGTGCCGAGATCCCGATGCATCGTGGCGGTGCAGCGCAAGCCTCACCATTAGCCTCGTTTTCAGCCCAAACCAGCCCCCTGGCTTCTGTTCAATGCTGTTCATCCACTCTCTGAAACCAGGCAACCCATGATGGCGGCCCACAGCTGGTCACGCTGGCGGCGTGGCAGCTGTGGTTTTCGTCGGCCCCTGAACCACCCTCTTTTTCTGTTTTTGAACCCCAGCTGACCGTTGCTGCTTGATTCCTCGTTTTCAAGCCGATTCGCAAAAATAACGCCAAAGATTTGCAATGCCCTTCTTCGCCAACACGCCCGAGGCCCGCCTTGGCCGCACCGACTCCAAAAACCCGTCGACGACATGCAGAGGCATCACCGGGAGCGGCCGACCATGCAGGCGCCCGATTACCGCAGAAGACGCGCCCCCAGCAAACTCGCGCCTAAAGCCGCCCATCCGCGTCGATGACCCGAGTGACGAGAGCCTGTACTGCTGGCAGCACAAGGACCAGGCGAGCGCCTCTGCCAAGTCGAGTCCGGGTCCGAGAATGTCTCACACGCCGATTCTCGAGGAGCGGACGAGCCTGGACACACTGGCCGACCGTCTGGGTCTCATTCGCACACAGTCCGAGAAGCCGCAGAAAAGCTCGGGGCGGCCGAGCGGAAGCGCGGGCGGGAAGCAGCAGCGCCCGACAAAGATGACGCGCCCGAAGCCGAAGCGGGAAATTACATGTTGTTTCTGCTTTAGTATTCCCCTCGACGAGGTCTCGCCTCCACCGCGTCCCAAACCGCAGCCAGTCCAGCCCACCGTGTCCAGTCCGCCGAAATCCAATGGAAAGAAACACTCGAACCAACCCGCCTCAGAAACCTCGCAGACGGCCCAATTCCTCTCGCTGATCCCACCAACCGCCTCGCCCGAAACGGCCTCACGGCTGATGGCAGAATTGGCCAAGCCAATCTCACAGCAGGACGAGGCCGGGTACATCTACATCTTCTGGCTCACCCCCGAGTCCGACCCCGCCACGCCGCCCGCCGAAGCAGCCCGTTCACTGCTAGCACCGCCCGCCACGTCCACTCGGTCCGCAAACGGCCGCAGGCCAAGCGACGTGCTGTCTGCGTTTGCCAGACTAACAGTCGACGACGACGGCAGCGACACACGAGATCGCGGCTTGAACTCCTCCGCCGCAACGAAAAAGATCCTCCTCAAAATCGGCCGCGCCACCAACGTGCAGCGCCGCCTCAACGAGTGGACACGCCAGTGCGGCTACAACCTGTCGCTGATCCGCTACTACCCCTACGTATCATCAAACGGCACCCCTAGCGCCGACGACGTGGCGCGCAAGATCCCGCACAGCCACAAGGTCGAGCGGCTGGTGCATCTCGAGCTGGCGGGCCGCGGGATGCGGGTGGCGGACCGCGGTAAGTGCGATGCGTGCGGGCGCGAGCACAAGGAGTGGTTTGAGGTGGAGGCGACGAGGAGCGCCGTGGCGGATGTGGATGAGGTGGTGAGGCGGTGGTCGGATTGGGATGAGGGGCTGTCGTGAGGGTTGGAGGGGTTAGTTTGGCGTTTGAGAGGAGGCTGCGCTGTCATGTAGCGGTTTCTTTGTTTGGTTGGCATCTGGCATAGCATTGGCGTTATCATTGGGTTCTCAAGCATATACGGATATACACCGAGTACCGGTCTCGATTTCATAGCAATGCTTATATACGCTGGTCTTGACGAGCGAGCAGTCCATAATAAATAAATAAAAAGACATTCTAAACAAGCACTTGTCTCTCCGGATCTTGCGATCTCGCCAACTCCAACAAGAGACTGTACATAACTACTTCTTACTCAAACTCGGAACTGTTAAACAGCGGGAAAATAAAACGATAAACAAAAAGCAAAGCAAAAGCTCACCGGCTAACCCCCCTCGCGTCCGAGGAGAGGTAGCCAGCGACGAAACCCACGGGAGGGTTTGCTTCGGTTCGGGTTCGGGGGCTCGAGGCCCGGGAATCGAACGGGCGACCCTGTCGTCGAGTAGGGTGCCCGCCGATGGCGATGGGTGGCAGAAGCTGCCACCCCCCCTCCCCGCTCGGCCAAATAGACATCATTATGAGGGGCGTTGTGAGGTGTATGTTGGGACGAATATATATAGGTAGGTACTCTGTGCGTGGAGTACCGAGGCCCTAGCTAAGTAAGTAGGCGGCCACTATGTCAAGGACAGAGTTGGGGGAAGTCAGTCTCTCCGAGGTCATTCAAGCTACTCTTCCAAGTTCCTTTCCGTGTATTTCCAATACTACAAGTAGTTTCCTCTTTGGTTGTAGGTCCCACGTCATGCCAGGTTTATCTTATCGATGAGGTTCATGGGCGAGTGAAGTTGTCCAGACACTTACGAACACCACTGTTTCTGCCCTCAAGTCGCCGTTGTTGTTAATTGCTGCTTTGCTTCAGCGCTCCATTACTTCCCGATAATCCTCAGCTGAATTGCCACACCTCTAACTGTTGTATTACTCCTCCTAGTCCTCCCTATCTTTCATAAGTTGACTTTGAGGTTTTCAAACATCAGCTACCTAGGTAGGTCATAAAGCGATGGCTGACCCCCGGACTTGGTCTTACACCTGCCGCCCCCTAGCCATCCTCGGATCCAGACTTCCCCTCAGCCGCCACCTCGTCGCGTACAGCTCCTCCGAACACTTGGGAACCATTCGTGTGCGCTTACCCTTCACAGCCCGTGCCCACGCCCCCCTAGTATCCGGCGCCGTCGATAGCGAGGCCATGATCCCCCGAGGGCCTGGTAACGACTCGCGAATCAACTCGTTCTTGCGGTTGATGTACTCGGTCGGGACGTGATCTAGCCGGAGACTCTGCTCCCCCCATTCCTCGGTTAGGTCCATCCCGTCGACTAGGTCTTCCAAGTCGGCATAGTTCTGCGTGTCGAGCAGACTCTGGGCCAGGTGCGGGAGGGTTGGATACGGGATGCCGTTGTGGCTGCGCTCGCACTTGGCTGGAGCGCAGTCGACGTTGCGTTCCAATGCAGGGATGAGGAGGAAGGTGAAGGCTGCGCCCTGGAGTTTGAAGAGGGGATAGGTATGGATTAGGGAGCGGGGTTGTGGCATGATGGGTTTCAGAATGGTGTATTCGAGTTTGTTGGTGAAGAGCGCCTTGGCCGTTGGGAATGACTCGTCTGGAACGGAGATTTCCCAGTCCTATGGGCGGGCACGTGTGACATCAGCATGGACGGTGACTCAGTTTGAGGATAGCAGTGTGTATAGCATGAACGCACCTGTGGGACCCTGCCGGCACCGTAGTACACCAGTGCTCTGGCACCCGTAACACAAGCCGGGATAGCTTGGCCTTCTAGCTCGTGGATAACGTCGAGCGCTTCTGACACGCCCATGCCGCAGTTTCGGTCGCCTGGTCCGCCAAAGTACATGGTGGTGTGCTTGGATTCGGTGTCGTCGGACATATTCTGGCAGTTCTTACCACGAGGTGGGTACACTGAGGAGCGATGCCGAGCGGTGCAGAGTCCTAGGCTGGTGTTGTATGAAGTTGAAGTTCAAACCAACCGACTTGTGAAGAGCGGCTTGACTTCCAGGTTGTTAATTTTGAACTTGAGTAATAATTACCCCGCACAACCGATCCTGAACTACACCAGCTTTGCAGTTGGAAGTCGGAACTTTTTCTAAACTTATGGTGTCACTACATAGGTATTGAGTCAAGCTTCTCAATTTGCAAATAATTATCTTACCGTCTACTGTCTGCCGCCGAGGTATACTATCTGGGCCTGTTCTTGCTCCATCGTTCCTCTCATTTTTCATGTTTCTTTTCCTTCTTTTGCTTCTTATTCGTGCTCTTCTTCCTCCTTTTATATCTCCTTCGTTAGTTTTCTCTTTTCCCTTTCTCTTTTCAGTGCAAGACACTGCCACCTGCCAATAGCAATAGAGACATACCCCGCCTCTACCCCATGCACTCCACCCGTAATCCCGGCAGCCCAACACAGCACCGTACCACCCAATTCCTCCCAGCCATATAATCACCGTGAGCTGAACCAAGCCAAGACCCGCAAACAATCACAGACTAGGCCCATGTTAACTCAGAAACTTTGAAAGATGGCCAACCTCAACCATACGCACCCGCCGCCCGAGTTACATGTAGCCTCCCCAGTTTCCCCCTCCACGGACTCCGACTCCGACCCAGAAGAACAAGACCTCCCCCTCCCCCTCCCCCCGGCCCAATGGGACGTCAACGTCCACCTCCCCCGACTCGAGCGGGAGAGCAGCAGGGACGTGACACAAGAACACCTCATCCTAGCCCTCGACCATGTCGGGCGGTTGCTGGACGCCAGGGGCTACCGCTGGGCCGTCATGGGCGGGCTCGCCATGTTTATGCACGGGAACCAGAGCCGCAACACGAGGGATGTGGATTTGACGGTGGAGGTTGGGCCGAAGGGGGTTTTGGAGGCTTTGATTGATGGGCGGTGAGTGACATGTCGAGGAGGGAGTTTGATGGTTTGGACTCATTAGTTGGGGTTGGATAGGATCTATAGGCCTCCGTTGCTGTCGATGGCTGGGAGTGGGTGCGGCAGGTTTTATGTCTTGACGGGGCCTGAATATGGGGAACCCGTGAGCAGCCATGTCGTTGAGGTTGACATTATCATGCCCGGTAAGTAGGCTTTGAATCTCCCCTGCATGGCTTTTATGCCCACCACATTAAGACCCTGACAACTTAAATAGGACATCTCGGTGCCCCCCGAACTCTCTCCGACACCGCTGCCACCATCACCCGGACAGCACAGACGGCGGCAGGAGAGCGCACATACACCGTCTTGTCGGTCCAGAATCTCTGCCGGGCCAAGCTCCACGCCCTTGACCAGAGGGACGCTGAAAGGGACCTGGTCGATCTCGAGTGGTTTTGTATGAATTTCTTTGCCGAAATTCAAGAGATTGCCCACACGCTTGATGAACAGGAGCGTGTAAATTTTGTCAGGAAATACGAGTTTAAACACCCTGGTAGTGTCGAAGCAGTTGGCGTTTTAAGGGATATCTTACAACTAGGAGATATAGATATAGAGGATAAGTGATAGAATAGGTAGGAGGACGCGGGAGGAGAAGCATGGAAAAGAGGGACAGAGCAGGCGAAGGATAATAACACGAGGAAATACAGAAAAGAGAGAATGAGAACCAATACAACAAGCATAAACGAGAGGGAAAGAGAGAATAGAAGAGATAATGATGAGAGGGCAAAAAGGAATAGAAAATGATGAGAAAGGGGAAATGTAGTGAGCAGAATGGAGAATTATGTTTACTTCGAATAACCCCCAAAGTGACATCATTAAAGAGTGTAGGTAGGTCTCTTTAGTCTGTAGCTAGATCCCCCGAGTCTCTTGAGTGTGTAGCTAGCTAGGCCTGTAACTTGGATCCTCGGCTCACCTTGGAGTGACGCAAGAGGCTTTACTTTCGGATTCCACATTAGGAACCCACCGCAAGCACATGCCAGCCTTTCAAGGTACCGTGAATGTGGGCTCTGGCGTGTATAGGCCTAGTATCCTTAGCCAATATACCTTGGCCGACGGCAGCTAGATGGTCTAGAAGACACGGGAATGGGAAGAAAAAGTTGACCCCTGAAACCACCCTCTGGCAAGGAACATGCCTGTCGCTCGACTTAATGTAGCCAGTCACGAAATAGGCGCAAGATATTCTAGCACACCTCATGCCTTGACATAAAGGAACTACTCGTACCGCGTAAGTCGTTACAAATCTCTACATTGCTGCCGCCCCGGTTCTGCTCGCCGCCGAACGCCGTTGTCGTCTTGGAATGGAGATGCGTGCTATGAAGAACAGTCGCCGTAATTAGCGAAAAAAAACCCATTATTTACCCCGTACGCCGATGTCCCCCCTTTTTCTAGGTATCTTATGTATACATCATCTAACCCCCTCTTTTCCACATTAACCATCTCGCATGCGCTCAGCGCCTAATCATTTCCCCGTGTACGTGTCATCAAACTGTATCAGCCCGCGCTCATACATGACCTTCGCGACCGGATAAACCGCCCGCGCAAAGTTGCTCTGCCTCGCCAAGACATACTTCGGGGTGACGTGGTCGAACCCGGGGACCTTGTGCTCGAACCGGTCCGGGTTGAAGGCGTGCAGGAGGTACGATGTCGACCAGTCCCGCTCCCACTTGGGGAACCGCTCCGGGTGCTCCCAGCGGTCAAAGAAGCCCTCCTCGTACGAGGGGAGCGCGTCGCCCTGGGAGATATTATGCAGGTTCGACTTGACTTTCTGCACCGCATACAGCCGGTCCATGTCCGGGATCTCCCAGCTCCACGGCGCAAACGCCTCGCGGTCCATGATCAGCATCTCTCCCGGCTGACCCGCCAGCCGCTCGCCCACCCTGGTGATGACCTCGTTGCTGTGGGTCGTCCACCCGCCCGTGTAGGCCTCGTGCATGAGCATCATGAAGAGCGCAATCATCTTGCTGCCTTTTTTCGACATGAAGGTGCCGCTGATGACCTGGCCGTGCAGCTGGCGGCCGCCGATGGCGTCGAAACCACTCTCGCGGAGGTGCTTGATGTCGCGCAGGGCGTGGGCGTCAAAGTCGACGTAGACGCCGCCAAAGTCGTGGACGGCCTGGACGCGGATGAAATCGGACTTGTGCTCGATCTCCCCTATGGCCCTGCCGTTACCGGCGTGGGTCGGGGCGGCGACGGTGTGGATCTTGAGGTCGAACAGGGTGAAGATGTACTTGGCCCATTTTCCTGAGCTGCCGTCGCGCGCGCGGGCGACGGCGCGACTGTCGGCCTTGGCGTTGGTGTGCAGGAAGATGGCATGCGGCTTCCAATAGTGCCAGACGGCGTAGATGGAGAGGAAGTCGCTGAACTTGAAGGCGAACTCGCTGTTGGAGTTGGCGAGGACGTAGACAAAGTGGACTTGGTTCGGGATCACGTCGCGCGTCGCCGAGGGAGCGTCGTGGGCGATCGAGGTGGGAGAGTGCGACTGCGACTGCGGGTTCTTGTGTAGCAAAAGAAACATCAGCAGGGCAAACAGGGTTGCGCCAAGCACAATGAAGCGAACGGGGAGGCGGCTCTGCGCTCTCGCCTGCATTGGGACCAGCAAAGCCATGGTGACGGATTAGGTGCGCTGGCGCGCTTCATGATGGGAATTTTGGAAGGAAAAAATTGGTGAAAGGATGAAGGCTCTGCTGAGCTGACAAGGCTTGCTGACACGAGTTCAAGATCTTCGGCTTCTGCCTGAATTTAGGACCAACCCACGGCGCGAGTGGGTCAGGAACAGGGGGTCAAGAGCCGCAGGGGCCCGAGATCGCTCGAGGGACTGTGAGAGACGATCGTTCGACTTTTACTGTGAAAAATCACGGTTAGTTTGTGGTTGGCCAGGTGGAGTGAGTCGCGCTTGAAAGCATTGGATTCGTACCGTGTTCTAAACCAACGTTACATCGATGTGCATCCTCTGTTCTCATGCGCTGCTCTTGGCACTGCCCAAGTCCTCAACAGCATCCGCTCTGTCCCAAGTTCCCCTCTCCAGCTTCTCAACTGCCCCGATCAGCTCCCAGATGCGCGTCCTCGCCCCGACCGTCTCGCGCTGCTGCATCTCCCACGTCTTGTTAAATAGCTCCACCATGTACCCCGGCATGCTGGTCTTGCCAGCCGCCTTGTAGTCATACACGACAATATCCTCCTCCAGGCGTGCCGAGACCCGCCGGTGCTGGTGCGACAGCACGATGCAGTCGAGCATGAAGAAGCTCGGCGCCGGGTCGCCCTCGGGCCTGCACCGCAGCTTGTGGTAGACCGAGATCTTGTCGGGGTAGACCATCGGCTATACCTCCAGTGTTAGCCACAGCCACAACACCTCCTCTCTCGCTCCGGGCAACACCTACAAACTTGAAATCCGCCTTCAGACTGCGCATAATCAGCCCCGTCGACCGCGGCGTCATCAACTCCCCCCACTGCTCGCGATGCGCCGGATCGACATGCACCGCAAAGTTGGTGATCCAATTCACCCTCGCCGACTCGGCATACCGGTAATAGTTGACATTATTCACATGCCCCTAAGTATCACCTCATCAGTCACCAACCCCCCCAAACCTCACCACTACTTGTCGGAGAACTTACAAAAGTATCCATCTCCCCCCACACCACCTCCCTCCCCTCGATCCCCCGCCGGCCCCCCGACAGGAACCCCTCGCTGCCCGCCAGCAGCGCGCGCCACTCGGTCGCCACCGCCCGCATGACTGCCGCCGCCTGCGCGAGCTGGGCGTCGGAGCACCCGAAGACGATGCACTTGCCGACGCGCGCGCGCAGTTCCGCGATCCAGCGCGAGGGCGGGGCGGGGGGCGTTGAGGTTAATGTTGTGTGGGGGGTTGAGGTTGAGCTGGTGTTGGAGATGGCGGTTGGGGTAGAGGTTGAGATGGGGCGGGCTGAACAGGCGGAGGATGGGTGCTGTCGCGTGGGTAGAAGACGTTTGGATAGAGAGGAGGAGCAGGGCGCGCGGCGGCAGAGGCTCTCGGCGGCGAGCCGTATGCGCGTGGGAGCGAGGCGGACGGGCATTGTGGATTTGGTGATGTCCAGTCTGATGTTGCAGGTCAATTGGGCTGTTAACAGTCACTAGAACAATTTGCGACTTGACTGCTCGTTTTCTGAAAGATAAAAGTTGACTTGGGCGCGTTGTCGTCCGGACAGCGTCCCCGGTCCGGAGCTGTCGCCATCGCCCTGGGGTCTCGGCAGTGGGGAGCGAAGCCGGGAAGTGGGGGACTTTCCTGTTTGGCCGATGCCAGCCGGGTGATGTCAACCGAAGTTTGGGGTTGAGTTGCCGGTAAACAACTGACACTGAAACCGAGGCAATTTTTTAAGATATGTATGCATTAGTTAAGGTAGGTAAGTAAAATGGTCATTCATTGCTAAATTTCCCTTTCAGAAAGAACGGCAAGTGCTCTTGTTCTTGATTGAGGTAACACCTGCTGCCCCGATAAGATAAGCGAGCTGCTAGGGGATGTCGTCACCCGGCAGCGCGGTTCAGGCCCGGTTAACTCTCCATCCTCCGTCGTCCGTATTCGTACAATCACGCTGCTCATTGATGAGGAGTCTCGCCACAACACCAAGCCATGATCGCGATATAGCCAATCCCTGCACTCCCACCTTATCCATTCACCACCAAACAAAATGCCCCCAGCCCCCAATCCGGAGCTGAGGAGGCAGGTCGTGGCCATCTACAAACGCAAGTCATCTCTTCCTTCCTACCGTGTGAATCCCCTCTCAACACCCACATACCATCCCATGTCTCTGAAAGATAAAACCACCACCAACTCACACCCATCTTCATCCACAGAGCTCCTTTTCCTCGGCCGCGACTATCCCCAAGGCTACGACTACTTCCGGCCACGATTACACCGGGCCTTTATGGCCAACGCACACCTCTCCGACGAGGAGACTATCAAGCAGGGGATTGCACGGGCAGAGTTTGTCAAGAAGGGTGAAGAACTGCTCTCTCTTTTACCTTCATCTCTTATATTCTCTCCTTTTCTCTCAGAGTTTGACTGACTTGCAAATCCAACACCACAACAGAGATCGAAGCCCTGTAAGTCATGTTCCCTTCTCATCTTTTTCTTTCAGTACACAGCCCACCTACCACGAACCACAGCACATTCTGCAGCATCATTCATCAAGAGACAATACACAACATGAACTCAAGCTGCACAACCACATGGGCCCAGGCGAGGGGAACCAGCCTCATTCTACCCAGCTATAAACTTCCCGCCACACCCAGCAGGCAAAAGAATAGAATATACAAGAGCAACACCATTCATACATATCCAACATCCATCCATCGATCCGCCTGATACATACACGTCAACACATCAACCCAATCATCCATCCCAATGCATGGAACCCGCCCTCAAACCATCCCCAACCACACTCCCTCATCAATCGTCCTTTTTTGCCTTCGGTCCACCCCCCACTGACCACCCCACGTTACCCAGGTACTACCTCAAACGCTACCGGACGCTGAGGAAGAGATATGACGGAGCATAGCCGAGCAGAGCAGGCTAGTAGAGCATGTAAAAAACATACCCCATGACAGCCCAGCAAGCACCATCATCAGCAACGGCGTGGCATGTTTTCCAAAATGAACGGACAAACATGGATAGTTGCTGCCACAACCTCGGAGCCTCCATTGTCCTCCGTATGCATAGACCAGTTTGATACACCAACCACCTTTTTTGAATCCAAAGAGTCAGGTAGCCAGCCAGCCAGCTGCTCCATCCCAGAGACCCCCCAGACCGACAGACAGAAAGAAACTCAACGTTTCCTCGCCCACCACGCCCCCACCTCCAGACACTCGCCCCAACTCGTCCCATTCTCCCTCACCAAATCATTCATCATCTTCCCCATCCACGTATCCCACTCGTCCATGCTCTTGCCACTAACCTCCCTCAATATCGGCTCCAGGCTCTGAATTTGCCTCACAACCGTCATCAGCGCCGTCCGCCTCAACGCCGCAGCCCCAGGCTCCAATCCCCCCTTCCCTCCCCCTGTTGCACTCCCACTCGCCCCCCCAGCACTACTACTACTACCCGCCCCTGCTCCCGTACCCTCCTTCCCCTTCCTCCCCAACTTCCCCGTCTCGATATAACTCTTCCCATCCTTGGTCACCACACCACCCACCCCTTCCCGCTCCCACCGAATCTCAGACAGCGGCACCGCTAAGCGGCGGCTGCCCAGGTTGGTCAGCACCTCGGCCTCCTGCATGAGTAGGGGCGCAACAAGCGTGCACGGCACGGCGGCGAGCGCGCGGGCCTCGAGGGCGCGCGCGATCCACGTGTTGTACTCGACGAGGAAGTTGTTGAGGGGCGTGCTGAGCGGGGTGTTACCCGTGAGGACGTAGGCGCCCAAGTCGGAGATTTCGTGGGGGTGGTGGGGGGGTTGGTCTGAGGAGGAGGAGGCAGGGCCGTCGTGGTCGGTGGAAGGGGTGGAAGGGGTGGTGATGGTCGGGGTGGTGGTGGCGTCGTTTTCGGCGGAGGGGGTTGTTGGGGCTGAGGAGGTGGTGACGACGGCTTGTTGGTCTGGGACGTGCGGGCGCAGCATGCGCAGGACGTGGTCTGTCTCCCAGATCTCGAGGGTGCCGCCTGGCGCGAGCACGCGGATGTATTCTTCGACTACGCCTTGTTGCATCGTCATGGGGGTGGCGAGACCCATGTCTTTGACCATGACAAGGTCAAAGTTGGCGTCGGAAAAGGGCAGTGGGAGCCTGCGCAGGTCGTGCTGTACGAACCGCCAGTTCATGCCCGCGTCTGGCCGGCTGTCCGGTTCTGAGGTTTCCCCGGAGCGTTGTTTTTCCCCGATGCCCGGCCCCGCAGTCGGGGCGAGAGGGACGATGTCGATTCCCGTGAAGGAGATGTCTTTGTGTTGCCCTAGCGCCTCATAGTGCTTATAGCACATCATGCTCCAGAACCCAGTCCCGCAGCCAACTTCTAGTATTCGCCGAGGCGGCTTGTCGGCAAACGTGGGCGAGCATATTGGGCGCCCGTACAGCTGCATAAGGAGCATCGTCTTTAAGCTCTGATGGTGTGTCTCTTCGAGGTCGACGGGTAATGGGTACGGCAGGGTAGGGTCGGAAATGTAGGTTCGTCCGTTGCGTGTGACAAAGGGTCGTGACTGGTATGCTGACGATTCAGCCGAGCTGGACGCCTGCTCGCTCGAAAACATGGTGCGATTGCTGGTCGTGGTCGCTCCCGAGGCGCTGGATATGCTCTCAGCCCGGGGAGGGCCGCTGCTCCCCAGAGGGAGACCGCCGCTCCCGACGGCTCTCATGGCGAAAACCGTGTCGGGATGCATCGCAGCGTGTTGCGGCATTCGGCGGTCCGGGAAGGTGGTCGCGGTCGCAGAGGCCGGCGTGCGGGCGGAGGATGGCTCCGAGGTGGAGCTTGCGCCGAGGAACTTGTCTTGGGTGCTGAGGCGGGGTGTCGCGGGGAGCTGCTTGTCTTGGTAATAGTTGGGAGAGGTGGTGCGGTCCCGTTCCCGGGTGGATTCGCGGCGCAAGACGTGGTGTTGCTGGCTTGATGTCCTGGTCGCGGGAGCACCGTCCTCGCCGGGTGCGCTGGTGTCGGCACCACCCGGCGGGTGCTGCGACCACCCACCGTTGTGCGACGGTATTTGTGCTAGGCTCTCGGCACGGCCTCCGCTGCTGCTTGTGCTGGCACTGTTTGTTCTGGCGTGGCCGTGGATGCGCGATCGCTTCTTGGGCTTGACTGACGTCGAATTGGCGCGGTTCGGCCGGGGTGGAGGTGGTTCGACTTCGTAGGAGGAATAAGGACCTTTGGCCATGGCATATCCCGCCATATACTCCATGGCGGGCGCGACTCGAGTTTTTTTCTCTTCTCAAGTCAGCAAGGGGCCGCTGCCCGGGGGGGGGGCAGGGGATTGGAAGGTGGCCCGCCGGGGCTGTCTTCCGCTGCAGCTGTAGTGGGTTCGACCGCTAGCTCGGCCGCTAACCTTCGCACACGGCTTTGTCCCAGCGCCTCGTTTCGGGGCTTCGCGCTCCCTCTGGCAAAGCGGCAATGCGGTAAATTGGGTCTTTTTCCTTGCCAATACCGCAATGTCAGAGTAGAGTCCCACTCTCGGTCCTTGTTTGGTTCGATGCGAAACTCCGCGAGCCGATCAACGGGGTCGCCGACCCTGACACGAGTTTCTAGAAGAAGCTTGATGCACCAAGCTACCTTCCACGGCTGAGCCTGTTTCGACTCCCTGTCGGCTGCTGCCGGCTCCCCAGTTCGGTGGATCGGCCTCGGTCGGATTTGAGCGGTCACAATGCGCTCCCCCTGTGATAATTTGCGCCGTCTCTGCCGTCTCTCCTCGTGTCAACTCGAGACTCAGCCCCGGCCTGCGGACGACTCCCTGTTGAAGCCCAAACAGAGATGCAAAGGATGGGACGACGCTGGACGGGGGTCACACCGCCGGCAGGGTGCAAGGCGGGGTGCTCGCTCGTCTGACTTCCAAAGTTGGATTTAGTCTTCGAATTCTGCGTAGGTAGGTATTTGTATAAGTCGCCTTGACCGTCATGGCCCATGTCAATTCAGCAGTATCTTCAGCGGTAGCAGCAGCAGCAGCAACCAGCGGAAATATGGCGCGTTGCTTCGCACGGCGCAGGCTGATTGATATATGTCTTGATTTTTTTCGAGGTGCGCACCGGAAACAGGAATCCCGCAATTGTGTCCCGGCTCTCTGGCTCCGGGGCGGGACACAAGAGGCGCAATGCGCAACGGTTCCTTTCGGAAGAGACGATCAAGCGATCAAGAGTGGTGGCGCGCTTCCTCAGCTGTTTACCCAGGTGGGGCTCGACGGCCGCGACGGTCCGAAACAACTTAAACTTGGAAGAAGGCTCGTGATGCCTGGCGGAGGCGTTGGCCGAGGTTGCGTGTCCCTTTTTGGTAGAAGCGTCTAGAGCCGAAACGAAAGAATGACAGGTCGACAGGTCGACGGAATGACAGGTCGGTGGAAAGAGAAATTGACTGCAGTCTGAGCTGTCTGGATTCCTTTGTCGATGGCAGGTAGAGAGGTAGGACAGGACACACCGAGAGAGTGACAGAAAGAGCGCACGAGGAGGGCCTGAGCAACCTGGAACCCGGGCGCGCCGAGCATTGAGG
This sequence comes from Trichocladium uniseriatum, assembly GCA_017139535.1. Taxonomy (NCBI): domain Eukaryota; kingdom Fungi; phylum Ascomycota; class Sordariomycetes; order Sordariales; family Chaetomiaceae; genus Trichocladium; species Trichocladium uniseriatum. The sequence goes on along the minus strand of WOUO01000004.1, from coordinate 800,819 downwards.
GAAATCTAGAGCACATCATCTGAGACAAAATCACCAATTGCACGAGCCTTGGGATTCCTTTATTCTTTGTGCTTGGACCGCACTTGGACCGCACTTTGCTAGAAGTGGCCCACGATGGCCTCCTAGCTCTCTCCGGTTCTGGCCGCCGGCTTCACCTTCCTACCCATGCGGTGCAAGTGGTGTGGGGCAGCTCTTGTTCCTCCTCCCCCGCATTGCGTCTCTTCCCTCGTGGATTGGCTATTTCGAATTCCACCGCCTGGCCCTCCCTGCTGGCGCTTGGGCGCTGGGGCGCTGGTCCCACTGTCCCAGGCACTGAATTGGAGCGCTTCCAGGGCCCTCATTGGTCTTTTAGCATCCCAGGATGCTGCTGAGGGGCGAGGGCATCGCTGCTGCCGAGGGGTTTCGCTGGCGTCTTGCACGCCGAGCCTCTGACCGGCCGCTGAATGCGGTGGCTCACATGTTATCCCCTGCGTCTACCAAACTTTTTGGACCTGAGAGACGCGCATTCTGCAGCGGATATTCCTTCAATGGCAACTCGGATGATTCGCATGCATGTCGGGAACTCCTGCCGGAGGATTGTGCTGCAAAAGAATCGCCAACCTGCCGCCTCGGCGGTGGGACGCCGGCCCTGTTGAGCGATCAGAGCTGATTGGAGGTTAAATAAGAAACCCCAGCCCGGTGGGGCTAGGCGAGGCTTGTCGTGTTCTGGGGTTAGGCTTGAGAGATGGAAAACAAGTGACTAAGAAGAAACCTGCGGATACCTGACAAGCAAAGCCAGAGGAAATGGGCGACATGTCAGATGTCAACTGGGTTTGAGATGTGGCGGCGTTCCGAGATACGATGTATTCGTACGCTGCTTTTCTGGAGCGCATGTTTCATCTCTTCCCTCAACAGCGCTTTGCCTGCGTGGTCGGTCGGTTTGCTGTGCCATGTATTTTGCGGGCTGGGGTCAGGAAGTGGATTAATGAAGGTGAAGAACAGCTTCCAAAAAACTCCTCCAAAGGCGAGACCGTCTGAGCTTGACTGACAATTGACTTGAGCCTCCTGTCTAAAGCCCTGTCATCCTCAGCGTACCTGCAGATGTGATACATAAGGTAGTAGACTGTATGTGTGCACGGGCCTGGAAGCAGATCAAAGAAAGACAAGCGGCTGGCAAGAGTCAGCAGACAGCCGACAACTTGACAAGGCTGAAGGCCCATTTCACGTGACCCGTATTAGCTAAGCTGCCAACCAAACGCCGCGATCTCCCACTGCAACTCCATCAGAGCGGGCCACAACAGGAGGCGGGAGACTGATCCGGAACTATCCACGACATCGCAGACCACCCATATCCTTCTCTTGAGTATCCATTGGCAGCCTCCGCAATATTGCCATCAAAGGTTGTTGCGCATTCTTTACTTTTTCCATAGGTGAGACCGCCATGCGCGCCGAATGTCGCACCCTCAACCCCAAAGACTGTGCGCGGCGCGGGCGTCAAGCTGATACCGCCGTCCCTCTGAGGTCCCACTTCCAACATCGGCATCCACTCACCTCTCCTCCTCCCACCTCTCTCTTCCCACAACTTGCAACACATCACATTCCCAACTTCCAAGGCTCAAGCGCTGACTCACTACTTTTGCCTTTCCCCAGACTTGTGTCCAAGCGAGCAGAAAACAAAGAAAACGAAACGGATAGAAAAATTCACTTCAACAACCCACCATCCAGCATCCTTCCTACCCAGCGAGCGCGCGCATCGTCAGAGAAACCCCCCCGCACCGGCCAGTCTACCACCGATTTCTAGCGAGAGCACCCGGCGACACTCCACGTGTTATTCGCCCGCCCTGGCTTGTTGGTGGATGGCTCTCTGAGCGGTCCTCCACCTTCAACCTTCGTCACCCACCACGGCGAGACGCGCAGCACACTGCATCCATGCCCGACGAAGATCTTGCCGTGCCCCATGCGAACCTTGCTGCCTCAAGCCCTGAATCATCTGCGCCCCTCAACCGCCGCCCCTCGTACTGTTCTTCCGTCGACCGCGCGAGCTCCCATCCCGCCGACCCCCGCAATTTTGCACCGTTACTCGTAGATGGCAGATGGTCACCGCCATCTGGTCCACGCCTTCACGAACCCGCTTCCCCCGAACGGCATCTCTAGCGACCACATTGCCAACGGGCTCTTTCTGAACTCGATCCTCACCCGCCTCGTCGCTGCCCAGCCATCGTCGCCCCTCTCGAAAAGCCCTGCCCACGGCTCCGCGAGCCAGAACCCGCGCGGCATGTACGGTCAGAACCACCAGCAGGGGCACAACTCCCGCATGAATGGCGCGCCAGGACGTCAGCAGGGTATGCCGATGCTCTACAACTTCCAGCAGCAGTCGGCACACCCACACCAAGCCCATGCCCAACACCACCAGGGTATGCAGCCGGACCATGGCGGCCATGGCACGGGAGCAGGCCTCATGGGTCATTCGGCCTTCTCGAGCGGCGTCATGCAGAACGCGAGTCCCTTCTCCGGCGCCAACATGCAAAACGGCCACGGGTCCGGGGCGAGGGGTGGCCAGACCCAGCAGATCACCGAGCACTGGGCAGAGCAGCTGCGCTTGCACAAGGAGTCGGAACGGGCGCATGCCACAATGACAGATCAGCACCAGCCTCACTACTATGCGAGGCTTAAAGCACCCGAGAATCGGGGCATCGGCGGCGCTCCCCTGGGCAGTGGCGGTTCTGGACCTTCAGTCGACGGCGAGGACGATAGGAGAAGACCGTGGAGCCTAGACAAGTCCAAGAAGCGTCAAGACTGGCACAACCTCGACATGAGCGGCCAGGGATTGCGTGTTCTTGCCCCGGCCCTCTTCGGATACGAGTTCCTGCAGGAGCTCTACATTGCCTCCAACAGGCTGACCTATCTCCCCGCCGAGATTGGTAGGCTCCGCCATCTGCGCCTGCTCGAGGCGTCGAACAACCTCATCTCGGAGCTGCCGCCCGAGATCGGCATGTGCACCAACCTGAAGTCGCTCCTGCTGTTCGACAACCAAATCCGTGATTTGCCCTTTGAGCTCGGTTCACTGTACCTGCTAGACATGCTTGGTATCGATGGGAATCCCCTCAACCCGTCATTGAAGGAGGAGGTCATGGAACGTGGCACAAAGAGCCTAGTCAACACGCTCCTTGAGCAAGCTCCTGGTCAGTGCCAGCACATCTTGAAACGCGTCTATTTTGCTAACATGACCCCACGCACAGTGCCCATGCCTCCCACACCGAGAAAGCCAATTGTCGTGCAAGAAGACGTATCGCCGAACCTCGAACGGGTGAAGATACTCACATGGAACATCCTCTGTGACAAATTTGCGACGAGCACCCTGTACGGCTATACTCCCACCGGTGCGCTATCATGGGACTACCGGAAACAGAGGATCATCCAAGAGCTGCGCGATCGGGATGCCGACATGCTGTGCCTGCAGGAGATCGCCACGGACGTTTTCCGTGACTTCTTCAGCCCGGAACTGGCCCAGGAAGGCTACAAGGGGGTGCACTGGCCGCGGCCCAAGGCGAAGACCATGTCGGAGAAGGACGCAGCGTCGGTGGACGGCTGCGCAGTCTTTTACAAGTCGAGCAAGTGGATTCTGCTCGACAAGCAGCTCCTCGATTATGCAAATATCGCCATCAACCGCCCAGACATGAAGAACCAACACGACATCTTCAACCGCGTGATGCCCAAGGACAATATCGGCCTGATTTGCTTCTTTGAGAGCAGGCAAACAGGAGCACGGATGATTGTCGCCAACACCCACTTGGCCTGGGAGCCGACGCTGGCCGACGTCAAGCTGGTCCAGACAGCCATCCTCATGGAGAAGATCACGACGTTGGCCGAAAAGTATGCCAGGTGGCCGCCGCTCAAGGACAAGAAGATGATCCAGCTGCCGCTCGAGGAAGGGGAGCAGCGGGTAGAGCTGCCGGAACCCGGTCCTTCGCAGGAGTACAGGAACAACACCGACATTCCGCTGCTCGTCTGCGGCGACTACAACTCGACGTACGACAGCAGCGTGTACGAGCTGCTCTCCATGGGGCGCGTCGCACCCAACCACAATGACTTTGGCAACCACCAGTACGGCAGCTTCACGCGCGACGGCGTCGAGCACCCCTTCAGCATGCGCTCCGCCTATGTGCACCTTAACGGCACCCCCGACGAGCTCACCTTCACCAACTATGTCCCCGGTTTCGCCGAGGTCATTGACTACATCTGGTACTCGACCAACACACTCGAGGTGGTGGAGCTCCTCGGCCCTCCGGACCGTCACCACCTGAAGCGTGTGCCGGGCTTCCCCAACTACCACTTCCCTGCCGACCATATCCAGATCTGCGCCGAGGTGGTGATCAAAGCCAGGAAAGATAAGAAAATGGTGCCCGAGCCGGATTTTGGGTCCGGTAGTGCCGACCGGAGGGGCTAGCGCGATATTTCTGGATTCAATGATAGACATAATGGAGGTTCCTTCGTTTTTGTTTCCGGGATTGGTCGAGCGGTGGGAGCGGGTGGATGGACATAGGGAGGGTTGTGGAGGTGGCAACATGGGATGAGGAAAGCGATGGGAGGCGGGAATGTGGATGTGGGTTTTGAGGAATCATGTAGGAATATATGCCGCTGTTTTTGTTGTTCCTGCACTTGTGTGTTTGCTGCGTAGAGGGTCTGGTTGGTGCTTGGTCTGGTGTTTGTTTGATGCTTGGTCCTGGTGTCTTTGTGGTCATGTGTGGCTCAGTCTTGGGTCATGCACAGCTCGGAGGGAGGCGTAAAAGCATGGCTAGAGCAGCATTGTGATTGTCCTTTCTGGATGATGAGTAGGCATATCAAAACACTGTTATTGAGTTGTGAGAGGGTCCTATGTTATCGATGTGTGGCCAGTCGCGTTCGTTGTGGGTTGAGTTGAAGAGGTTAAAAGGGGGTTATAAGTTCTAAAGGGGTGGTGGATAGGTTGCCTGGGAGGATGAACAGGGCTTCAGGGGGTAAGGAATTAGAAGTGGCCAGGATGGAAGAGAAGAAACAGAGACAAGCAAATCAAGCAGAAAAAGCCAAGAGAGGCCTATAATGCCACCAGCAGACTCATAGATCATCAAGTTCTACTCCTTCCCCGTAACTATCTATGACAAGGACAGAAATGACTTCACCCCGAGATCACTCAACATGCTCAGGTCCGAAACAGGAATATATTTATTCGAGATACACCCTCGCCCATGACAAGTACACTCGGTACATCACATCTTCTTCTCCTCTCCACCACCCCCTACCCCATCACCAAAAACCACATAACCCCTCTGCCATCGCATCCCGCAACCTTATCCCAGGATACATCCTCAATCTTGAACACCAACCCCCTCAAGATGCCTCGCCCAAGAACCACACCCCCACCATGCCTAACAGCCCCTCCACCTCCTCCCCTCTTACACCTGCTGCTCCAACAAAGCCGCCATCTTCCGCTTAAACAACCGCGCAATAATATCCGGGTTCGGCCCGAACCCGCCCGCCGCAAACACGTCCCGCCGCTGCACCTTGACCACATGCAGCTTGCCCAGCCCTCCCTCTTTTCCTCCAGCAACAACAGCCTTCTCCTTGCCCTTCCAAACCGCCGTTGCTTTACCCTTTCCCTTGTTATTGTTATCTCCCTCCCCTTCTTTTTCCTTCTCCGCTTCCTTTTCGTCCTGAGATCCAAACCGATGCCCCGCCGCAGCCCTCACAGCCTCGACGATGCCGTCGTACTCGTCGTCGGTGAAACCACCGCCAAAGAAGAGGGCTTGGGGGATCTTTTTCTTGCCGCGGATGGAAGAATACGAGGAGGAGGATGGGGGCACGGGCGCGTGGGTGCCCAGCCCGGAGGAAGGGGGCGGCGCGTTGGCGAGGTCGCCTGCGAAGAGGGGCGGGAGCTCGCGCAGGGCGGAGGGGTAGTCGAGGCAGACGTGGACGACTTTCGGGTGGTGAAGGGGGTTAAGGGGTTTGTTCGGTGGGGGGAAGTGAAGGGGGAAGGAAACATACCTTCAAAGTCGGGGAGCAGCTTCTCGCAGACGGCTTGGGCGACCTTTTGGTTTGTGCCGTAAGTGGCAACGGGGATTGGGGTGATGCCGTCCATGGTGGATAGTTGGGTGTATATAAGAAAATGGGAGATCGAGAGTTGCAGGATACACAAGGCGAGAATGAACTACCCTCTGTCTCGTTCTTGACTCTTGTGATGAAGTAGGGTACGAAAGAAGAGTGCAATGTCCGTCGGGCGTAAAGTTCTTCAAGATCGTAGACGTCGTGACTCGGTGGCTCACCCAGGGCGGTACTTATACCCCTTTCTCATCCCAACATCGGCTCGTCTGTTCTGGAGCATGCCAAAGGCGAGCCAGCACTTGTGAAACCGCATTGCGCATACCGATATGCAGGGTCTAGCACCGGCAAGTTTCCCCTCCCCCATGCTTTGCTTCCAAGAGCATCATCGAAGCAGTGAACTCCGACGACCGATGGCTGCTTCGATGAAGTGGAATCGTCCTTGGGAGTTATCGAGGTCCGCGTTGCCGCATTGGCTGCAGCGCGATGCAACTCGGCCATCTGCTCGCGGGCCGCGGTTGGTGAGTGTTGGAAATGGGGAAGCCCGTTGATGTTGTAACCCCTATTGCGGGAGAAACCAACCTCAACCACTCCAGCCATGTAATGTACTTATAATAGTGACATAAACAACTTGTGTTCACTTTAATTTCGGCGTCAATGCAGAGAGCGGGGGATCGGGCGTATGCCACGCGAGTCTGCCATGCGACGCGTGTACGCTCGGGGATGTGCCTAACGTTGACTTGTCAGCTGCTGTGTCAGTGACGCGGTTGACAACCGATGTCCGGCCGGAACAGCTGTCGTTGTACACATCGATGTGGACTGGCACCTCTCATCGTCGTTTCAAATTCTGAGGTCTTTGCACAAAATCTGTAAAATCTGGGGAATCCAAGATTGATCACCGAGCACACACCAACGCAACCCAAACCGGTTAATGTAAATTTTATATTGTTACAACCAGCCGCAGCCGGACTCCTCAACATCTGTTAAACACGACGAGAGCTATGATCAACCCGCACCAGCACGATCTGCCACGCCCAACTTCCCGCTGATGCTCCCACGCATCCGCCATTACGAGCTCCAAAACACCCGCCTCGCTGTACCCAGCCGAAGAACCAGTCATATCCAAGGCACCCCAAATAAATCCAACATATGAACAGGTCCGTAGCCAAGAGACAAAAGAAACAATTTGTGCTGCGGCGGGAGTGCGTTGAGCCCCATTGGATGCCGTTCCATCCCCAACGAATTCGTCAATCATACGCCAGAGTGGAAACCCATACACCAGGAAAGCTAAAAAGGGGAAGGAATATCCAAAAGCCAAAGTACTCCAAAAAATAGATGCTAGATGCTTGTTGACCGGCACTTTTATGAGCAGACAAAAGAAATAATATCGGGACTCCCAAGGCCTGTGTACCACGCATATTGGATGTGGGCGCCAGATGCCGCGGTCACGTCCAGGGCTCGGTCGCATCAAGGCTCATGGCCAATGCGCCCGTGCCGCATGGCTACCTTGGTATTGTGTTGAAGTCCAAGTCTGGTCCCATAGAGTTCATACCCAGCGAGCCCATCGGGCTCATATCTGTATTGGTTCGTTGTAGGGCGTGAAAGTCGCCCACGGTGCGTATCTGTGGAAGACCCATGGCGAAACTGTTTGTTCGTTGTGGTGGTGCCCTTGCCATCATGTTGTTGCCGACCCCCTGGTTGAGGCCGGTGCCTATCCCACCGCCGAGCCCCTGACTGAGGTGAAGTTGTGAACCGAGGTTTATATTAGGAGGCGGGCTGATATTGGTACCGTTCAAACCTTGCATATGTGGATTCGAAGTGGGGTAGGGAGACAATGGTGAGTGCTGAGAGTGCTGTGGCTGCTGCGTATTCAGCCCTCCGGGTGTTCCCAGAGACGAGGGTGGCGCATGGCTTATTGGACTCATGACCATCTCGGGCATGGAGGTGAAGTCGGTTGGCAAACTGTGTGGTATGTCGATGCCAGGGGACATGATACCTGGGGAACTGGCAAACGGCGAGTTCATGTCGTTGTTGCTTGACGGCGGCCCGTTGGGGCTGTTGGAATCAGAGCCCATGTCGTCGAGGCGCGGACCGGCAAACTTGTTATCGTAATCGCTCCCGCCAAAGACTGGTGGCTGTGCCATGCCAGCAGTACCGAACCCGTCGAAAATGTCTATGCCGCAGGCCGGGGCGGCGTTCTCGGGGGCGTTCTGCAGCATCGGGCTCGCCAGTTTCGGAAGCGCGGCGTGGACCTTGCTGAGCAACAAGGGCAAGAAGCGATGCTCCCCATTGCGAATGACGGTGACAATGTTCAGAATCTTGCGGAGCTGATCAAGCGGCCCAGGCGTAAAAGCAGTCCTGGGAGCCGGCAGCATGGAAAGAATGTCGGTCAAGGCGCAGGTGACATTGAGCAGGTGTTCAAAGAGGCTGAGGCCGTGTAGGCCCAGGTTGCCTGGGAAGTAGGACACCATCGGAAGAAGCTCATGGATGGTGCTCATATAGGGGACGTTGGCCCCGTTCCCGTTGCCGTTCGCCATGCTTAGTTCCCAAGCCTTGTGCTTGAGCCACTGCTGGTTCATTTGCATCTCGGACAATTGGGCCTGCGTGTCGTTGAGATAAGGGGGGAGAATTTCCTGAACCTGCTTCTCCAGAGCGGAGAGATACGAGTCGGAGCATTCGGTCTTGGTCTTCATCCATAGTGGGACAAGCACCTCGTCGAATCTACGGAACAGGCCGATGAGCCGCAGGAAACCGGTGCCATGGTGCAGAAAGGGGTCGGCGGGATGATCCTGGGGTGGAGGAGGAGTGATGGTGGCCTGGAGCGTCAACGGGCGTCGGTGCTGGAGCGCATACGCACTGGAAACAAAATTGTTAGTTTTTAATACACGTCGGGAAAAGGGGGCTTGCGACATACCGCTCGGTGATGAAGAGCAGCCAGTATAGACGTCGGCGCCGGGTTGAATTGACGCTGTCATTGTTGTCGTATTGCAGGTACACCTGCTCCTCGTTCATCCTCCCCATGTGGGCCAACGTGGTGGCCTCGCGCAAATGGAACCACGCCTTGTCGTGCATTTCCAGACCGTGGTGCACAGCAAACAAGAAGTAGCTGGTGCAGAGGCTATTGAGGGTCGGCGAGACAACATAGTCGTAGCCCTTGCGAACGCGTATTGTCTCCTCCATCAGAAGCGTGCTGGTGACGATGTTGCCGCCAAACATCATGTCCGGGTTGAAGGGATCGTTCATCGACATTCCCATCCCTGGCATCACCATGCCCGGCTGGAGGCAGACAAATGCGCATAGGGACGTCAGGAGGCAGTATGTGTCGAGATTCTGGTCCATGTACATGGCATCCTGCTCGAGGCGCTGGCGGTCGAGGATCGGTATCGTCGGATACATGTGGGAAAAGAAAAACTCGATGCAGGCTTTGATCGTCTCCTTGCTCAGCAATCTCGGGGTCGGGGCCAGCGTTTGACTCGGTACGGCGCCGTTGAGGCCGCCTTGCAACTTGGCCGAGATGCTGGTTTGGCGCTGCGTTTCCTTCAGTTCGTTGATGACCTTGGCCCGGGAGCCCTTGGGGCCCTTCTTTTGCGGAATCGCATTGTAAGTGCAGCCGAGTTGCGAAGCCGAGCAATTGCGACAGGGGTTGATTCCGTCACATTTGACCTTGCGACGATGGCAGGCGTCGCACGCCCGCTTCACGGCCGTCGTCATGTTTCCAAGGGCGCGCTGGGCGCAGTGTGACCCGTGGACCGCGTGGATCCCTCGTGGACCCTTCAAATACTGAAATGCGACGGCGGCGGGAAGCCCGTGTCACGGTGCCAGCATCCACAGGCCTTATTTTTCAGACGAAATCCGGAGCGTTGGGACGGTCTGGGGCGATGGCGCGCAATCGTGGAGACTCCAGAAACTCGACTGCAGGCAATCTGGGGTCGAATCGGCCCGGCAGGCTGGTCGAGATAAGACTTCCGGGGGACCGCGCGACGGGCCGTGGGCAGGGCAATCGCAAAAACAGCGGCCCCTCGCAATCATCCAAGGCTACAGTGGCCTACTCGAGTCGGGACAAAATGGCGGAATGTTGCAGGTTGTGGTGTTGGTTTTCCACGGTCGTGAATCGTGACGAGTGATGGCGAGGAAGGCGGCAGTGAAGGAATGGCAGAGGGGAGAGAGGACTGGAAATGAGCTGAAAGAAATGGGACGGAAGCCAGGGCGAAAAACCCCAAGGGGGAATGGTGCCAGAGAGGGTGCTAATTTGCTGCGGGGCCACTGGGTTGCCGGTTTCTTGCGTGGGCGGCCAGTGCGTTCACGTCGACGCCAGGAAAGAATGGGGCGTCGCCCGACAAAACGGAGTCATGGAATTATGGGTTCATCAGAGTTATTATTGGTCAGGGAGGCTGTTATCGTTTCAAAGCAACCATTCAGCATTAACCACCACAGCGAGTTTTCCGCGACAACCACAACCGCCTGTCTGGCAGTCGCTCTGCAGAGGCACAGTTAAGGTCCGAATTTGTCTCAGTTAAGCGCACTGGCAGTCCCACGATGCGTACAGTAAGTACTGACTCTCTACGCCTAAATCGCTAGCCGAGAGCGGCAGGGAAGGAAGGGAAGCAATTCAAACATCCTCGGTGCAAGATGTCACGTCTCTCGGCGACAAGTCCGTTTCCAGGTTGTTTTGCTGCCGTCAAAAGTCAAACCTTCAGGCTCATCTTCGCGCATTCCAGCGCGGGAATTCCACAAGCACCTCTCTGGTCGGAGTAAACGGAGGAGACGATTCAAAACGGGGCCACTCGCTTGCGTGCGCAAGAGGCTGGGTGGCTTGGAGGAAATGGGCAGCCACAGCCAATCAGAAAAGTATGGCCCCGCTGCATCACGCGCCAGTTGCTCTTCTTGGACTCGGAGTTCTCAAAACTCTCTCTCCTCTCAAAGCAACATCCCAACTTGAACCATCAACCCTTCCCATCAAAGCGATGGGTCTGCCTCATCGAACCCCTCTTTTGCGCCCAAGAACATGATCTCCATCAAGGTTCAACTCCGACACCCTCCGACATGCCTGCTGGGATTCTCAATCAGGTAAAGCAGGGTAACCCCAGGGTTACATTCTGGGCACATCCATGCATCGGACCAGATGCAGCCGCAATCAAGGGCGCGGACCAGTGAGAGCAGGGCTTCTTCCTTGGTTCTTTTTCTGTTCGTTGCTCCGTCCGCCAAACGGATGCCCGTATTCTGAGAGCGCCCAGCTGCCGAGGGCCCGTTTTGCTGTGGATGGAGCGTGTTGCCCACTCTGTATCTGCCGAGATTCCGCGACGCATTTCCTGTGTCGGAATCTCCGGATCTCGAATTCCCATCTGGTTTAGTATAGAGACCTTTGATCTTGCAATTGACAGACAATGAACAATCCAAAAGGACGGGTCTGGACAAGACCCGTTGCGACCAGACACCAACCCTGCGGTACGACGATGAGACATTTCCGATCCGGAGCAGCCGCGATGATTTGTGGTGTGCCATGCACGTCCCTCCGGGGGCCGTGAGTGAGCGAGTTACCCGGTTCTGAGAACAAACACTCGCTCGTCGTGACAAATCTTGACTTGATCGACCGTTTCCTCGGGACGGGAAAGTCACAAACAAGAAACGGGAGACGATGTCGCATCAAAGTGCGGGAAAAGCTGGGGTTGCTGGGGGTGCCTGAGTGCTTGGGGACGCTTGGAATGCGGAGGAGCCAGCGCACTCTGGCCAAGGCCCCCCATAATCGGTCCGAAGAGGCTGTCGCCTTTGTTCTTCGTTTTCGTCTCCCACAACATTGAATCATCATTCCTTGGCTCTCGGGACAGTGCCAGCTGAGATGCGACAACAGCTTCACAACAGCGCGTATCGCAAGAATGCATCGAAATGCGGCCCATTTGTCGATCCTGTCCGCATGGCTGAACGCGCCACTTCAGCCTTGCCCGCCAGGTCATCGCCAAGATCTCAGCCTCGCGCCGGGCCACTGCCATATCGAGGTGTGGCAGTCCGGGCAAGTGTGGGGTCATAAAACTCAACAACGCCGGCGCCGTTTCGTCTCTCGAACCCCGTCTCTGGAACGTATCCGGAAACGAAGAGAAAGCCGCCTCCCCGGGCGCCGCTCCTAACTAGCTTCTCCAGCCTTTCCCCAGGCCACGCACGCATGAAAGGGGTTTGCGGAGTATTCAAGGACCCCTGGGGAGATCAAGCGAAGCTTCTATTAGTAGGGCCGAAGCGAGTGACGATGATGCCACTTGCGCTGATATACTCCCCCCAATCAACCTGGGCCCGACAACGGCCTGGCCAACTTAACTTATCCTCCCCCACGCTAGCATGTGGGTGAGCTACGAAAGCTGGGGTTCGGACCGATGTCGTCGAGCCGAGCCTCCGTCTCCATCTCCAACGTTCTTCTCCGCAATCTTCATGCAGGTCCGCCCCGCGCTCTGTAACGGCGTCAACGTGGGCCCGAGCGAAGTACATACCACTTCGGGCCTGGTGATAGCGGCGCACCTCTTCGGCCGTGGCAAGATGCCGGGTCCGAGAGCTCGGACGTGCCTTGCTCGCTTACACAGGACTGTCGTCAAAAAGGGACGAATGCAACGCGGTCCTGCATCACAAGGGGCGGCGACGTTCCCCTTTTTTACTTGGCCTCCGTGCCAGTCGGTCCTTTGCCCCTGGTCCGGAGGCGTGGCGAGGTATTGGATACATGCTCTCGAGACATTGCTCTAGCGCGAACGTGGCCGCTCTCAAGCGGCTGAGTCCATACTCTATGTATGGAGTACATCAATGCCAAGAAAGGGGCCCTGGAGCGAGGAGGGAACTACTCAGGGGTCCTCGTGTGGAGTGGTATGGCTAGCACGTGTGGGCAGGGAGATTGAAGTCACGAGAAGGGCCGTGATGATGGCCGAGGGCTGCCATTTGTCTATCTGCATGACCATAAACGTGATCTAAGTAAGTTCCCAAGCCGTAACAACCCGAATGAAAGAACGCCTTGTTCCTATTCCGTCCATTCTCAACTATTCCATCGCCATAATATTCCATGGCCACCATGTACCAACCTCCTCCCCAACCCGATCCAGTCCCGCGCAGCCACGATGTGTATCACTTTCCAACTCGCCCATCTCTCTGGGGCTGCTGATCGGATCATCCTGGGATACTTCCCTGCGTCTTCATCTCCCGTGCCAACCAAGCATATCTCCTCCCACCCCGGAACCACACAACCACCATGTCCCCCTCGGTGATCTTTGAAAAGTCCAGGAACTGGCGTGCACTAACATCACAGACGTACACCTTCTTCTTGTCTTTCTCGTCCTCTTCGTTCTCGTCAGGGATCAGACCGGTCTCGGTTGTCTGGATAAGCTCTGGTACGGATTCAAGCTTGCAGATATCGCGCAGCTCTTCGGGAGTCCGGATCATGTTCCTGTCGCCGCCGACGAGGACGGGGCAGCGTAGCTCTGGCTTTGTGCGGTTGTAGGCTGGGGCCGCTTGCCATGACCCCGGTGCCCATTTGCTTCGTGGGTTGGACATATTCCGTACTCCGTACTGTGTATTGTGAATAGGGAGTGAAGTTGGGAAGATGTGATTCAGTTGAGTCAGTCCAGGTTACACTTCCTCCCCTGTTTGTTAGGTTGTTAGCGTGGTACCTCCAAACAACCTTCAGGTTGCCCTATGATGATGGACGTGGTAGTAGGGGAAGAGAGAAGAGAAAAAGGAACGGAAAGAAAAGAGAAAGAGGAAAGGGATAAGGAGAAAACGAAAAAGAAAGGAAGAAAGTAAAAAGAAGAAATGGAACAAACAAACAGGGGAGGAAGTGTAAACAAGAGACGAAGTTAGGGATAGGGCTATTATACTTATAGTTAAAGAACGTGTCATTCTTATTGGCTGTAACTGCCTACCCTAGTCATCCGCGTTGGACTTGGCACCCCGCCCGTCTTGCTCGCGATCCGCACTTGTCGTCTCCCAACCAAACCTTACCTTCATACCACAAACCAAATCCGCAAGCGTTCACACCACGATGGCCCAGACATATCTTACCGTGGCCGAATTCCAAAAATTCCGTGAGAACGATTTCCAGCCCTTCCGCGACGAATTCCAAAAATTCCGCGAGAACGAGTTCCAGCCCCTCCGCGACGAGCTCCAAAAATTCCGCGAGAACGAGTTCCAGCCCCTCCGCGACGAGTTCCAAAAATTCCGCGAGAACGAGTTCCAGCCCTTCCGCGATGAGTTCCAAAATTTCCGCGAGAACGAGTTCCAGCCCGTCCGCGACGAGATTCAGGTTCTCAAGACGGACGTCAACGAACTCAAGGTCACCACCTTGCAAATGGCAGCCCGGGCCCGCAACAGTCACCTCAAGAACCCCACCCTTCTCATACGCTCGGTTCCCATTCCCCACCCGGACCGCGGCATCGTCGAGCCGGACCCCGCCAACTTCCCCCGGCATGCCAACGAGTTCTACGGGTTGAGGGAGCCGTTGACGGAACGCCACCATCGAATGTTAGCCTACCTTGTCGGCTTCTACGACATTGCCCAAGAAGCTTCCGGGCTGGAGGGATCGAGCTACGAAGAGACGCAGCTAGACCCGGAACGCGCGGTAGAGTTGCTGGAAGATATCCTGGGTCTACAGGAAGACAACTTCATCGCGTTCCGCGAGAAGGCTCGGCAATTCGCGAACCAGCCCGCTAATACGGCTGCCAAACGAGAGCCGCTGTCTGCCTCCGGACAGGGACTACCACAAAGGCGCAAAGTCCAGCCGCCGTCCGACGACGGCACCCCGACGAATCTGAATACGCCATCCCCGCCGGGCGGGCGGCCGCCGCGCCGGCAGGTTTTCGCAGCCCCCCTTGCTCCGCTTTCATCCGTATCTTCTCATAACGGCAGTACGACCAACCCCAACACTCCCCCCGCGCCGCCCAGCCCACCCAAGCCGGAAAGCCTCCCCAAGTCGAAGAGTGTCTCCAACCCGAAGCTTGCCTCAAAAAGCTCCCTGCCCGACACAGAAGTGTCCCTGCTGGATACTGACCTGCTGTGACTTTCGCATTGTGGAATGGTGGGGAGATCTTGAGGAAGTAGGCATTTTGCATTTCGCATTTACAGGGGCTGGCACGGAAAGCGGGCTTGGGTTTTATCAACAGGAGCGAAAGGTAGGCGAAGGGTTATATATTTAATATCTATTAGGACTTTGTCAACGGTTAAGCCGCTTCGGTTAGGTTAAGAAATATGGTATACCCAGGTAGGTACTCCGTACACTTTCTCCCTTGTTTGTTTGTTCGCGTGATACCTACTTTTCTTTTTCTCGCTTTATTTTCTTACTTTCTTTCTCTCTTTTCTTTTTTTTCGTTTCTCTCGGCTATCATCCACCCCGAGGTACCACGCCAACAAACAAACAGGGGAAGTAGTGAAGTTAGCCCCTTTAAGTGCCATCTTCCTTGTCTTGATTCACACAGCACACCTGATACAGCCTAGTGCCTCATCAGTGATACACTGATTCGGTTTTAACATCTGACCGTGTCCGAGGGCAGATCCCATCGCGACAGGCCGCCATTCGCTAAGCACCAAGAGCAAAAGAGGTCCAAGCCCCCTTTCGGGGGTGAGATGCAGTTGTAAACTGTCATGCGCCAAGCCTATAAACCATGAAAGTAGCACCGAGAACGCCGAACGCCTGGCCCAGCCTTGCCCAAACCCAACCAACCCCCCCTTACAGCTCCCCCTTCCGCTTCTTGGGCAGGTACCGCACCCACGGCGCGCAGTTCCCAACGTCCCCCTTGTCCCCGAGATCCTGCGCCGGCACGAACTGGCCCGTCTGAAGACTGCCCCTGACAAAGTAGACATACCACACCTCATGCAGCGCGTCCCTGCGCCCCCCGCCGTTACACCGCAGCACGACTTTGCCTCCCGTGAACCGCTCCAGCGCCTGCTGCACGTCGGCCAGCGGGTAGTGCCGCTTGGGGTCCGGCACGATGCCGGCCCGCTCGAGCACACTGTACGTGTCGAGCGTGCGGAAGAGGGCGGCGGCGCGCACAAAGTAGTCGACGACCTCGAGCCCGGGGGTGTGGGAGGGGCCGTAGCAGGAAGGGGAGAGCGTGTTGATGCACGTGGCGTGCTTGTTGAACTCGTGCTGCCAGAGGCGGGAGTTGGGGCCGCTGTGGATGTGATGGGAGGGTTAGATGGGCTGTTGTACTCTGCGGTTGAAAAGATATACGCTCCGTTTCGGAACCTGGATGGAAGTGACTTACGATGCTGCGAGCCAGTAGCGCTCCATGAACTCGAGGAGCTCGTCTTGGCCGTAGTGCTGGAGGATGGCGGTGATGTTTGTGTAGTGTGGCGTCATGTGGCAGAACTGGTCGTAGGTACCGTCGCAGAGATCGGGCCTATTCGTTGCAATGGTCAGCCCTAGATGTGCATGATCTAGACCCTGAAGTTGGCCACTTTTAATCAGTGGGAGCCGCTCAGGGGAAGCCCCTTAGGGGGAAGCACTCAAAAAGGGCGCATGCCGTACCATAACCCGTGCAGGGTCCAGTCGTCTTCGGCGCCGCCAGCGTGCACCTCCTGGTCCCAGAACTGGGTGAGCAGCATCCGGCCGCCTGGATATACAAAGCAGCACGAGTCGCCGGCTATCGGGGTGTTGTTGTGGCAGCTCATCGGGCCGTCAATTGGGCACGAGGGCGCGCCGCTGAGCGGCTCGTAGGGCGAGACATGGCTGATGTCGGTGTTGAAGAGGGGGAGCTGGGAGACGAAGTTGGATGCGTACGACACCAGCTCCCGCAGCGAGGGCGCCATGTTGGTAGAGTGGAAGCTTTTCGCAAGGAGTTGGTGTCCTCCCAGTCAGATGGAAATTCGAATCAAAGCGCCGCTCAGATTCGATGTTGGATGTCCGATGTGATGGACGCGTCCTAGGACGGAGTGAAGCAGCTGTGGAGTTGAGGACGGGACGAGAACCTTGCTGTCCCAGGAAGGCTAATCCGGGCAGCAGTTTCATTGGCCGAGAGAGGCTTGGCGCCCCGCCTCATGCAGCGCCGACAAGGATGCAACCCGATCTGACATCTGCTGGGGGCTGTCCTCAAAGTGATGGATATTTGAAGACGACCAAGAGAAGGACGAGGGAAACGATGGTGACGAACTATTTCCTTTTCTTTAAAAGGAAAAAAGAAACAAAGAAAGAAAGAAAAACCATATCATTTGGAGTTTTACAAGCAACACGTTTCCTTTCTCCTAAAATTCCAGTTTTAACCGTTTCCATCTCATAAAATACAAGGCCCACTCACCGGACTACCGAACATCACACTTACACCCGCAACCCCAAACAGCAAAACAACCTAAAATGGCGCCCCATCCACCAGGCTTCTTTCCCGCACCTCTCATCATCCCCCCTCTAACCCTCCCCCACAAACAAACCTTTATCCTCCTCCACGGCCGCGGCTCTACCCCTTCGACCTTTAAGGACATCCTCTCAACACCCTTTCCGTCGTCACCCTCACCGAGCAACAACAAACCCTCACCGTCACAATCCCAGACTAATACTACGACGACAACAACCCTCCGCGAAACCTTCCCCCACGCAAAATTCATCTTCCCCCACGCTCCCCGCCGTATGTACCCGCTCCCCTTCCCCCCTTTATCCCCCCCCACCCCTCCCCGTTTCCATCTACCCCCTTTATATTAGCCGTCAATTACAACCCCACTAACCAACAATCTACCTATTACCTTTCGTCAGAACGCGCAACAATCTACAAACGAAGCATCATCCCCCAATGGTTCGACTCCTGGCACCTCACCCCAACCCCCACCGCTTCCGATTCCCATTCCCATTCTCATTCCCAACAACAACAGCCCGAAGAATGGCGCACCGTCTCCGGTCTCCTAGCCACCCTCTCCCACATCCACCACCTTATCCGCACCGAATCTACCCTTCTTCCCGATAGCGACAGCAGCACACGCAACATCGTGCTCGGCGGACTTAGCCAGGGGTGTGCCGCCTCGCTGATGGCACTTTTGCTGTGGGATGGCCCGCCGTTAGCTGGGTACCTGGGTATGTGCGGGTGGTTGCCCTTTGCGGGGGCTGTTAGGGGGGTTGTGGGCGAGGTTGAGAAGGAGGAAGAGGAGGAGTTTGATCCTTTTGAGCGGGACGAGGGGGAAGGTGATGGGGCGGAGGAGGGGGTGGCGGATATGGCTGCTGGTGTTGTGAGGGCGTTGAGGGAGGTGTTGGAGGTGAAAGATGGTGAGGCGCCCGTGTCTCGGCCGAGAGCGTTTGACACCCCTATATTTTTGGGACATGGGGACGAGGATGACAAAGTGCCTATTGCCTGCGGGAGGGAGGCGGCAGAGTGTGTGGAGGCGGCAGGTTTTGATGCCTCGTGGAAAGAGTGTCAGGGTCTCGGCCACTGGTACTCGGCCGAGATGTTGGCCGACATGACCGAGTTTCTAAAGAAGCACAGCGACTGGGAGGGTGGTGATAAAGCGTCGTGACTGGCATTACTGCATTACAAGTACTAAATGCGTGCTCCCTTGCTACCCATCCATGCGATGAACCAAACCCAATGACTGATGCAAACCTCCCAAACACCGTGCCCACAATCCCGCTCACAGTCCGCACTTGTCCAGCCCAACCTGGGTAACCTGGGCGTTGACGCGGCCCAACTCGACGGCCCGCCCGTTGGTGAGAGCCTGCATGGCCGTCAGGCCGATGTTGAGACCCTGGGCGGTGTGGTCAATGGCGAGGATGTGGATCGTCTTGCCGTTGTACGTGGCGGCCCAGCAGGTGCCGCAGTTGGGCGAGTTCCAGCCGCCAATCGCCTGGGCGCCGCCGATGTAGGGGAAGTTGCGGACGTCGCCCTGGACCTTCCAGTTGTACTTCCACATGACGCCGTTGGTGCCGTCCGAGCACGACACTGCCGTCAGCGAGCGGCTGGCATCATCGTAGCCCTGGTCGTACGAGACTGCGAGAGGTTGGTTAGTCTTCAAGATGGATTTTGGTGAAGACAGTGTGGACATACCTGTGGTGGCCGACGCAGCGGCGAGCAGAGAGGTGATGCTGAAGATCTTGGAGAAGTGCATGTTGATGGGTGGATGAGATGAGATAGCTGGAGCTAAGCGGTTTGATGGAGATTCTTGGTTTTCTGGGTTAAGCTGCTGGTGATGATGATGAAACGATGAAGACCGAGTTGTTGTTGTGTCGAGGATGGACAAGATGAAGTCGAGTCGGGTGCCTCTTATATCCCCATCATCTGCATCTCTGCCCTTTCCGTCCTCGCTTCCCAGAACTCGATCGTTGTTTCCGAGATCCACCCTCCCTGTATGCCCTCGGGAAAGTGCAGACGTGCACCTCACCAGTTGGGCCGTGTGGTGCCGGATTTGGCTGCCCCCGATACGATACGATGGCTCCTTCTCTTTTGTCGTCATAGACCAGGATCATCAGCAGCTCGCAGCAACTCGCCCGCTCTTCCCTTGCTCTTGGGCCGCTTCATCCTCGATCGGGAAGCAGCGTGACAACCACGCGGATGCGTGTCGATGCGAGGAGCCGCTGCACTGCCGTTCCACGATGCGGTCATGCTCACTTTGTTCGTATTCCAAATCGAGAGCCAACTGCGGCGGAGATGTGCAGCAAGCAGCAGTGCATTTCCACAGAATACGGTCGAAGATCGGCACTATGGACACCTCGTATTCCACCCTCCCAACGGTTAATTCGTCCACTGTGCCACTTTGACTGGAGCACAGAGCACAGAGCACACAGAGCAGATGGACCCGCTGCGAAGTTTGGCACCACTCGGCGCTGCAGCGCCCAGAGCAGCGCATCGGAAGGAAGGCCGGCGAGGCGGGGCCGGCCTTGCCGTCGGGATCCACGCAAGCAAAATCCGACGACAACGACTCGGGCCCGTACTCGGATCCTTACTTGTAGGTTGGGGCTGGGGAAGAGGTAGGGCATTCCTCGTTATGCCCCCGTGCGTTGTTTTATTTTGGATTTGCGAAGGATCACAAGTGCGAGCCGTGTCTCATGCCTTCTAACGGGTTACGATGCTGGCGATCATCAGTTCTGAGTCTTTTACCAACTGGAGCCTGGAAAGAAAACATCGGGTCGGGTAGAAACGAAGCCCCGCTCATCCCGATTTCTCTCGGCCCCTCCACCCGTGACCGTGATGGATGATGCATCGGGGTCGTATGAGCATTGCAGGGCCACGCCTGCGGTGGACCATCAACACCAAGGCAACCGGCTTCTCTGGGGTCGAGTGGTCAACTGACGGGATTATCGCAAGCTTCCCCGCAGAAACTGACTCTTGTTTGCTTTGCACCCGTCGTATCCGTTACCTCTGTTGGATCAAAGGCAAACAATGTCTCGAATCAAGTTGATGCAGGTTGCCTTGGGGAGTAAACCTTGTTGCTATGTCCAGAAAAAAGTAAACCAAAGTTGCCTGCGAGGGCGGAGGGTATCTGCTAATATCAACTTCTTCATATCGATGCCGATACCAATATTCCTCTGATTTAAACCCTTTCCCGCATGGAAAACCTCCACGAACGTCAGGACAAGACGTCGGCTTCCATCCATAAGCTATCCTGCAGTCATACCGTTAGACAGCCTCCCAGTCCATGGCATCCACCATAAACTCCCACTGATCCTCACCATCCCCAACCGCCCCCCAATCGACCAGCATCTCCGTATCCCCCTCACCCCCTTGCTCCGCATCACCACACACAAACCGCTCGGCGACCCTAAAGGCCGCCTCAAGCCCCTCAAAAATGACCTCGAGCATCTTCTCCAGGTTATACGTCTCCAGCGGCGCGGCAATCTTCCTCGTAGTCTGCCACTCCCTTTCCCGGCCCACCCCATTCTGACCCTGGTCATCCCCATCCTCCTCATCCCCAGCCGTCTTCCACCGATTCCGCAGATCTTTAGCCCTCCCCAGCTGCCGCCTCACCTCCCCCGTCCCCAGCGTCCCATGCAGCGGGTTGTCCTCCCTGTCCAGCGCGGCGAGCACGTTGGCGTGGTACCGATGCCGCTGGCCTTCTTTCCAGACACTCGCCGCCAGGCCTTTTCCCCTCCCACTGCCATTCATCTTATCCCCATCATCATATCCATATTTCTTCCCCTCCGCGATCGCGTGTGGGGGTGACACCCCCCTGGGAATCTCCACCCCAAACACCCCCAACAGGTGCACCAGCGCCCGCTCGATCAGCATGTAGTATTCGAAGAAGTCGAGCTTGAACATGAGCTCGGCTTCGGCGACTGCCGCCGGGTCGGTGCCGACCCGGTGCACGGCCTGGTGGTACCCTGCTGCGAGGAAGGGGAGTTTCCATTGTAGGCGGCGGACGATCTTGGCGTAGCGCGCGAGGTCGTGCTTGTTCTTTGCGGACGCCGAGGCGGCGGCGGCGGGGTGGTGAGGAGGGTGGTGGTGGTGCGAGCGGCGGGGGCTGCTGCTGGCGGAGGGGGAGCGGGGCGCGGGGTTGCCGGTCGGGGCTGGGGTGATGGTCAGAGGAGGAGAAGCGGGTGGGTGGATGGTGGTTCGAGGAATGCTGTTGCGGCGCGGCGCTCCATGAGGCGCGTGTCGGGAGGCGCTGAGGCCGCGCATGCTGGGAGATTGGGATGGAGGACGGCGTGCCGGTCTTAGTTCGAGTGTCTATCGCGTGTTGGTTGGCGCGTCTCAGACGGTTCGGTCGCGGTAAGCTCTTGAAGTGTCGCGGTAAAAACCCCACCGACGTCACGGCTCTGGAGAGTCGGTTACGCCACCGATTCCGGTCAGTTGGTTCATGGCTATTAATGCCATTGCATTGAACAAACGGGTGAGAGGACAAGGGGTGCGTCGACTTCGTTCATCAGGACAAGTTTGGCATGTGGCGTTGTTGAGCTGCCGTCTTTGTTACCGTCGAAACGTTTCAAGCAGAAGGCCCGTCAACCAACCCAATTGCCGCGTAGAGCCGCAGGTCAAACGTGACGTTTTCAGAGGCAGGCAACAGATGCAGTCACAATTGTCGATTCTTCTTCCTTACATCCCGAGCTGAGCCCAAGATTGCAATGAAAAAAAGGGTTCGCGTCGCCTGGAGGCAGTGTAATACCAGGGACACTGTGGCAGACGACCATGGGCAAGCCCAGAGGGAAGTCCACCGAGAGACAAAAATTGGAATAATCACGATTCTACTCCGTAGAGCAGTTTCAGAGATTAAACTGAAAAGAACAGATACTACACTTGATCTAAGCCAAAAGGCAAAGAGAGCTAAAGAAAAAAGAGAAAAAGAAACCCAAAAAGTGGGAGGGAAGGCGACATTATATACCCGTGGGAAAGGGGCCGTGCACGTCTGCGAATTGCAAATTGTCTGTGCACGTCTGCAAACATGTAAATCGACCGTGCGTCCTCCGGTCACGTTAGCCGCCGGTGGCGATGGCCCGAACTCCCAACCCTCACTCCTAACCCTCACTCGCATCACGATCTTTCCATGTAGACATGGACTCAACACAGACTCTACATCGCCGTCCTTCTTGAGTCTGTCAATACGATACAAACTGCCATGGCTGTACTGAGATCTGAGATCGTTCACAATTCAAGAGATGGCAATGGCTGAGTCACTGGGCGATTGACTCCTCAGATCGGGTGCATCTCGCCAAGTTAGTGGCTGCCGGCGCGCGCTCACTCGACACACCGATGGCGGCAAGGCAAGGAGTGTGGCTGGCTAACTGAGCCAACAGTTGTGAGGTTGGCTCGCCCGCAGCGCCAGTGAGGGGCCGGACGGCACCTCGCGTTTCCGGTTGGCTTGGCAGGCCGGGGTCGGGGCGGCTGACACTCGGGGTTGTCGGCGCGAATCGGTGTGGCAGGCTCCGGCTTACACTCTAAAACTCGGCTTAGTGTAACCATGACATCCTTCATCATGGTCATCTGCCAGTGTGCTCAGGAACCCACCAAGTCAAGGGGAGTGATGCTGGAAGCAGGATAAAATGGCCAGCATTCCCAGGCTTTGGTTGACGGGTCTCTTGATGCATTCGCAACCATGCAAGCACTTCGTCGTCTATCGACAGCCTACCTAAGACGTATTTCATCTTCGCAGACCCCTCATATCCCAATACTGAGACGCACCAGTGTTATCCATCCGACGTCCAAACCTTCCGTCACCATGACAGACTGCGATGTCCTCATCATCGGTGCTGGCCCTGTTGGGACCGCCCTTGCCCTCGAACTCGCTCTCCACAAAGTCTCGTTCCGCATCATTGACCAGGTGCCGGTCCGGAGTGACAAAAGCCGAGCCTTGGTTATCCAGGCCCGTACTCTCGAACTTCTGAACCGCCATGGAGCCGCCGACTCCATCGTCCGCCGAGGCCGCAGCCTTCAGGGCGGCGCTATGTACATCGAGGGCGACCTCGCTGTCGAATTCGACGTTGAGGGCCTGGGTAACGATGTTACCGACTTCCCTTTACCCCTCAACATCTCCCAGGCTATGACCGAGGAATTCCTTGACGAGTGTCTTGCCAAGTACGGCCGCAGTGTCGAGCGCCCCGTGACCGCCACCAGCATCATCCAAGATGCCAGCGGTGTCACCACGACGTTGGAGATGCCCGAGGGCGGAAGCCAGACCGTGCGCTCCAAGTATGTCGTTGGCTGCGACGGCGCCCACAGCGTCGTCCGCCACACCGCCAAGAACATCGCCTTCGAAGGCTCCGCCTACCGGCAGGACTTTATGCTCTGCGACGTGTACCTACGCGACTCCAACCTCCCCCAGGACCGCATCTCCCTCCACCTCGGTCCCAAGGGCGTCCTGGCCCTATTCCCACTCACCGGCGGAGTCATCCGCCTCATCCTCTGCCAGCAGAAGCCCCAGACCCCTGCCGGCGCCGACACCCCTCCAGACGAACCCACCCTATCCCAATTCCAAGCCGCATTCACCAAATACGCCCCTCCCGGCTCAGGCACGCTCCACGACCCCGTCTGGCTGACCCGCTTCCGCCTGCACCACCGTTGCGCCAGCAGCTACCGCGACGGCCGCCTGTTTGTCGCCGGCGACGCCGCCCACATCCACTCCCCCGCCGGTGGACAAGGCATGAACGCCGGCATCCAAGACTCGATCAACCTCGGCTGGAAACTCGCCCGCGCCTTGTCCCTGCAGCAGCAGCCCTCGTCCTCCTCCTCCTCCTCTCCCGATACCACCTCCACTACTAGCGCATCCGCTGAAAAAGCCGACGCCCTCCTCGACACCTACACCACCGAGCGCCGCCCCGTCGGCCTCGCCCTGCTCAAGGGCACCGACCGCATGTTCACCTTTGTCGCGGGCGCCAACCCGTGGCTTGTCCCGCTGCGCAACCTGCTCGTGCGCTATGTCATGCCCTGGCTGTTGAGTAGCGCCACCCGGCGGCGCGCGGCGTTTATGTTTTTGTCGCAGCTGGGGACCACGTACCGTGGCAGTGGGAGTGGGATGGTGGGTACTGCGGCTGGGTTTAAGGGTCCCGTGAAGGGCGGGGATCGGTTGCTTAATGGGCGGGTTAAGAGGGGGGATGGGACGGTGGTCGGGTTGCAGAGGGTTTGTGTGGGGAGGGAGTGGCATTTGGTGGTTTTTGATGGTGAGGGTGGCGAGGGTGGTGGTTTGGTGGGGGCCAAGGGGAAGGAGGTGGAGATGGTTGAGGAGAGGGTGAGCGCAGCTTTGGGCGGGGAGGTGAAGGTGCATTATATCTCGCGGGATGGAAAGTCGGGTGAGGGTGTCGAGTGCTATGCTGATCCGGAGGGAGTTGTGCATGCGCAATTTGGGTTTGGCTTGGAGAAGCCGGGGTACGTGCTTGTGCGACCAGACGGCTATGTTGGACATATTGGACCGCTGGACAAGATGAACGAGTTGGTTGCGTTCTTGGAGGGGTGAGCGCCCATATGGGAAGTCCCGCGGCGTAATCGCCTCCTCTCCCCTCTCATCTTTTTTCTTTTTGTTTTTTGTTGTCCAGAGATTGTTTACACTTGGGTTGCTGATTCCGTCCGAGGTTGTTTCAAGTGCTGGGCAAACAGGCGGGTTATTCGTGTTTAGTACTGTTTGAATTTGTCTATCTCCTCTCACCCCTTTTCTTCGGCCATCTCGGTTCTTCCTTTTCCAGTTTGGATACTTGGGCATTTTCTGGTTCGTTCATTGGAGAGCAATGCACTGTATCACGTACTAGTCTGTTTAAGTCTGTTGTGGTTCTGCTTAGATATCGACTCATTTCGAAATATCCAAGTGGGACGTTGTCAAGACAATGCCGTTGTCCCCCTGAGGTTGACTGCATTTATGAATTATGGATTCACTCTGGTGTTTACGGAATGAAGCTTCGGAGTATTGCGCTATCAATCACGGTGCAGATCCGGAGTTATTGATATGGCTGTCTGCGACGCCAATATCACATGTTCACCGAAACACTGTCCAGGTCGTTGACAGGTCGTGAGAGGATGGGGTGATTGGGACAGTCGCGATAGCAACCTTGTTGACCCCCACTATACGAACACGGTTGATGCGGCCAATGGAGAGCGAGCACCGAGTCGTCGGGTAGTATTTCCGAGTGTCAGCGGCCTGAATTTGGATCTCACCCACCGGATCCTCTCACGCTTGCTTATCCGTACTGCCGAACAACTGTACATTTTGTTTTGCACCGTGCCTATCCGACTTTTGCCTTTCCGATTCTCATTCCCTTGATTTTCATGAACAGCAGTGTTGTTCAGTTTTTCTGCATTTTTATTTATCACGGCGTTTCGGAGTTCTTGCCTTATAATCTTTGATTTTGGACACCTTGTCAGTCAACCCACTCGTGATCACAAATCCCCTCTCACTCGGAGTTTTCTGGAATCATCGACCGACTTCACGATCGCAACAACGAATCGAACCCTGATTGCGGCCAACTCGGCCGCCTACGGCCGACTTTAGCTTTCGGTAATTCATCCCGAGATCCGATTACACCTGCCTATCTAATCGGGCTATCGGTCACCGCTATTCAAAGCAAATCAACCGAGTCACTCGATAAAGTCCGACCGGCTCCGTCGTCGTCAAGATGGGCAGCATGTTTGACGAGAACCCGAGCCTCATCCAGGAACCCTATGACCAGGACAGGAACGCGTCACCCTGGGCTAAAAAGAACACCCCGCTGGTGCTCATCCACGATGGCGGTGGCACCATCTTCTCCTATCACTGTCTCGGCAGTCTAGGCCGCCAAGTCTTCGGCATTGCCAACCCGCACTACGAGAATGGCGAGTCCTGGGAAGGTGGAATCCCCGAAATGGCAGCACACTATCTCAAGTTGATCAAGACGGTGGTGCCCTACGGTGATATCATCATCGGTGGCTGGTCGCTTGGTGGCCTTATCTCGCTCGAGGTAGCGCACCAGCTTGCAAAAGAGAGGCGCAAGACCCTAAACCTCATCGGAATCATCATGGTCGACTCGGTCTGCCCCATGGTCCTGACCGCCCCGACTCTACCGATCATCCAGCACTCAGTGAAATGGGGTGAGCACACCAAACAAGAGACCAAGGACCGCGTCATGCGCTCGTTTGCCGAGGCCATGAAAATGGTGAAACAGTGGAATCTTCCCGTGTGGGACGACAACAAGCCTGCCCCGAACCAAGGCGAGAAGAACAAAGAAAACAACAGCCCCGGCCTTAACGCCCTCAACGGCCGTGCAGCCACCACCCGGCCTCCGCCCGTGATCCTGCTCCGCGCAATGGAGCCCGTGCCCGTTCCAGAAGAGGGCGTCAGCCGAGTCGACATCCACCGCGCCGACCGCCTCCTTGGCTGGGGAAACTACCGCAAGAACCTGATCAACAAGGTCACGGACATCCCTGGTCACCACTTCAACATCTTCCACACCGAAGAGAACCTGGAGGCTTCGACCGCGGGGATCAAGATGGCGTGTCAGGAGCTGGAGGATATGCATAACGGTCGGCTGTTTGCATAGGGGGGGTGAGCATGATTGATGTGGTGTTGGATTTGGGGCGAAGAGTGATTGATTGATAGACTGATGATACCGGTACACACTTGGAACGGGCCGTGCATGACAATGGTCACATGGACAGGGCTGGGATTGCACTTTTTTGGTTTGGTTTGGGTCGGTGTTAGCCACCCATCTCTTTTTTTTTCGGGCCGAGGATATTATCGGCGGTTCTTTCTTGTCTCGAGGGTCAGACGAAGGGAAAGGGGGATTGGTCATGTCTATATAAAGATCATGTATGCTAGGCGCGGAAATAAAATGGATAAATGCACATGCAGGAACTGTGTAACTGTCTTGAAATGCTGGTGAAACGTGAAACTAGGGAGATGGAGTTAAAGGACCTGTCAGGATCTGGACTCCGAGGTGTGGAAATAGGAGCAATCCAACCATGCGCCGATAGTGACACAATCTTGTGTTACCTGCTGATTCTCTCTATGTTTAAACAACATGTGGTGATAACTTGACAGCGTTCATATAAGCTTAACCTTGACAGAGTGACATAGACGCTAACTATCAGTTACTTTGATGACCTCCTGTCGAGATTGACAACCAGAGATTGATAAAACTAACAACCAGCTCGGCGGCGAAACGACTGTGGATGAAGAACAATTATGAAGAAGGCTTTGATGGCTGTGGTTAGCATTCGCCAACACCTCTTGGTGACTGGGCGTTGAGTGCCAGCAGTCAGGGACACAATCCATCTTCAACAGTTCTTCAACAAAGTAGCACTCTACAACCGGGTTCATCACAACCACTCAAGCATGTGTATGGCCACAACAACCATCAATTCTTTCACCACAAAGAAAAGAAGAAAGCGAGCGAAAACGCAGCTAGCCACCCAGCAGGTCAAATATACAAGGCCCGACCAACCAAACCCCCAACCAAGCCCACGCCAACGCCCTCCCACAAACAAGGCCAGCGAGGGGCTCCCCAAAACAAGAAAACGCCAACAATGTAAACCCCTGAGCTGCTTGACAACGTCAGTAAAGCTGCTACTGCTGCTCCCACACAGCAGCCCAGCACAGACCCCTACAAAAACTGATTCATGGTATCATAAACAACTGCAACCCCCGAACCTTGAAACCCCGGAATGGCAACCCTGCAAGGTTCAAACAACAAACTCTCAACAGTCGCTGCCCCGCAACTTCTTGGTCGACTTGGCCGTGCCAATATGGGTGTTATGCACCTGTTCATCTTGTCAGCTCCAATTCCTCCAAAAGCAAGCCATTGGTGTAAGTCTTACCTTGGTCGCAAACCGCAAACTCGTAATCGTCTCCTTCAGATGCGCCTCCAGCGGACTGACCATGACAAACATGAGCGTCTTGGAGTTCCCACCCAGCGAGTACTGCAGCAGGTGGGTGAGCTTGGAGTTGCGGTACGGCACGTGCGGGGACCCGCGGCCGAGCGCCTCAATGACGTCCCCAAGGCACGCGAGGCTCTTGTTGATGTTTTGCGTCTCCTTCATGCGGTCGCCCTCGGCCTGCGAGTGCTTGAGGCGCTCGGACCCGGCGAGATCGACCAGGTTGAGGGTGCCCTCGCAGCGCTCGTTGGTGGCCGAGTTCTCGCCGACGAGGCGCAGGATAAAGACTGAGTGGGATCGCGACGAGCGCTCGTTGGCCTTGGTCGCCGCCACGCTGCGGTTGCTCTGCGCCTGCCGTAGCATCAACTCGACCTTGTCGGGCGAGTCGAGCGCGACGGATTTGCAGTTGAGCACGGTCGTCTGCTTCCGCGCGTCGTCGTGGCGGACCTCGAGTCGCTTGCGGCCGTCGTTCTCGCGACCCGGGGTGAGGAGGTCGTGCAGCTCTTCGTTGTACACTTCGACGAAGCTGCCTTCCATCGTGTACGTCCACGACTTTTCCTTGAGCTTGGTGATGGTTTCGTAGATCATGTGGGTGGCGCGAGGGATCATACCGTCGGGAGAAGACATGGTATAAGTCTTGCCCGAACCCGTTTGGCCGTAGCAGAAGATGCACACGTTGTAGCCGTCGAGGGCACTTTGTACCAGCTGTGAGATCTCGCCAAAGACCTCTTCGTTGTGCACGGTCGGGTCGAATACCCGGTCGAACTCGAAGGGGAGAACTTTGCGGCTGATGGCTCCCAGGCTGCTCTTCTCCTCGGGGCCGGTTACGTCGATCTGCGACGATGTTTTGGTGTCTGGGAAGGCGAGTTTGGCTTCATCGCCTTCTGACGAGTCGAGCACGGGCCGGACTCGACACATGACGCGGATATTGCCCTTCAACTCCTGGTACTTGTTGAACAGGACCCGCCGCTCCGTCTCCTCCTTGATCAGTTTCTGCCGTGCTTCGTCGGCAACCTGCAGGGCCTCCTGGAGACGCGCCTCCATGTGTGCGAATGAGTCGGACTGTTGCTTGCTGTCGGATTCGAGGAATTCGATCTTTGCCCGCAGGGCGCGCATCCGCTCCTCGAGGGTCATGCTGGTCGTCGACATTTCGGCTATTTGCAGCTGGAGGGCCCCCTTCACTGTCTGCTCCCGGTCGAGATCGGATTTCAAGGCCTCCAACTGGGAGCGCATCTCCTGAACCTCTCGTTCCTTCTTCAACACCTCGAGGCTCATGCCTTGCTGCTCAGCCCCTAGCTTCGTCCGCAACTCGTGGATTTCTCTCGAATTTTGGGCCTGCTGATCTGCCAGTTGTGACCGGTATTGCCTCTCCATTGCCTCCAGGGCCTCCCGATGCTCCCGTTTCCGCTGGTCGTCCTCCCCCTTGAGTTCCCGCCTCATTTCGTCGATTTGGTGCTTGTGTCCTCGTTGCACATCCTCAAGTTCGTACTTGTGCCGCCTTTGCTCGCCCTCGAACTGGAGGAGTAGTGATTGCTTTTCTTGCTGTAGTGAGTAGTATTCTTTTCGCTGAAGGTCAAGTTGACTTTGAAGCTGAGCGTTCTGTTCCAGCAGCCGTTGCTGCTCGCGCTCAAGATCGCTCTCTAGGGACAACTGTCAGCATTCCACCCAAGCCCGACCAACTCGGAGCGACAAACCTCGCTTCTTGGCCATGTCGATCGCATCCTCCATGGTCTTCCTGTCGGACATGGTACCCTCGAGCGCTTCTTTCATGGTTTGGAAATGTGTTTCGATCTTGTCAAGGCGGCCATCGACGTCCCAGCCTACGTAGTTGGTTAAATTTGAGTCTTTAGTGAGAAAAACCGACCTCTTTGTCGGAGAACAAGACTTGGTTGGCGAAGGGGGGTTTGTGCGGAAGCTCTGGAGTAATGTTCCCGCCTTCTCCATCGCCATCATCCCACAATGAATTTGCGGCGGTGTCTTTGGTAAAGGGGCGCCTTGGCTCTGGCCGCCTTCTCGGCGAGCCTTGCAGGGGGTGATGCTCTCCGCCTGGACATCCGACTAAGACGAACAGGACGAAGGCTGTCTGTCTTGTTTGGGGACCACTTGAACTCCACTGGAGCCATTATTGGACTTGTCATCGAGCGACAGATTCTCGAGGTCCTTGCTGAGCCCTGAACTGTCTCTGCTTTCATTTCGTGTCTGCGAAGCTGCTGGCTGGGGCGGGCCAGAAATTGGAAATTTCCTTGGTGGTCGAGAACTCAAAAGAGACTGCTGAAAGGAAGGCGATCTCGTACCCTTTTGCTGGTTGGCTGGCTTTACTTCCTCCTCCCTATCCCGGTTCCCCATGGCCGTGGCTGGCCGACCACGCGTGTACCCTCGCTGGCGACCATTCGTGGATTGCGAAAACCCCATAGATGTCGGCGCCCTCGTCACGGGCGGACGAGTGCCGGGCCCGACGCTCTTGCCAAAGTTGCTCGTGGGCGCATGTCGAGACGTTGTTGTAGAGGGGTTGGTTGATAGCGCTGTAATGGACGCGCCTTTGACATGTCCCGTAGGGCGTGGTAAACCGGGGCCGGTAGAAGGAATCTGCGACTTGAGAGGCTCGCCCGCCCGTTCCATCAGTGTTTTCCGCTTCGGTTCTGGCTGGGGCACTATTCCAAGAGTCTCCGGTCAGCAATTTCGGATAAGCATTGATGGCGATAGTTCGTACTGTTTCCATGTTGTGTACGTTTTTGAGGAATGCCCGTCATCGGCGCTCGCGCATTGTGTTGCGAATCGGTGATTTCCTGGAGGCATGTCGTTGTTGTCGGGGCGGTAGTAGCAGCGGCATGGACTCGTGGAGGACGAATCCCCGATCGGAAGTTCTAATTGAAGTCAGCAATGACTGCTCCACGCCGACGCAGCCAGCGCAAGGAAGGTACGGATTAAGGAGGAAATAGTTAAATTAACCGTAAACATACCGCGTTCTCGTTCGACGACTCCATGCTGAGTGTGCGCATGCGCGGAAGAATAAAATGCACGAGCAAGTAGGACGAGAGGAGCAACGCTCCCGGCGCAGATGAGGTCGGCAGCAACGTTGTGAATCGTGGCGCGTCTTTTCGTGAGCAGCTCTTTGCTCGTCTCCGCAACGGGTGTAGCGCAGAATATGCGAAGCCAGTGCTGGACGACGCCTTGTTTATTTCACCCAGGCAACCGAACAAGCGCGCGGGAGCCAATGGCAAACCGCCCATGGTGGGGGCACTGGGGTCCGGTGGAGGTGGGGACTGAGCTCGAGGCACTGGCATTTCGACCTCTCAAGAAGTCGACCAGTTCATCTGCAAAGTACTTGTACTCTTGGAAGCCATCACTCATGAGCGCTTTATCTTGACGGGGAAAAACGAGGCAAAATTGGCCATCCGCACAGCGACTGCGCCATGAACCCATAGCCAGCTCCATTCGGAACTTTCCTGCTATTGCCCTCTCGCCGTGGGCTCGAATCGTACGGTCTGTGGGGCCCATCTGCCCTCCGTCCACCCGCGAAGCCGAATCAGTTCACATCTGGTTCACAATCCCGCCCGCATCAGACAATCGTGCCATGGCTTATGTCACGGCGTCTCATCATTCATGTCACAGGAAGGACTTCAAGGGGATTGTTCGTGTTTTAGACCAAGATCGGCTTTAACCGTAAATGAGAATCGGGTTTCGGATTCAGGGTGCCCTCTGTCTCTTCTGCTCTTCGGCTCTTCATTCCTGTTCTTGTCTTTTTCTTTCCATTTCCTCTTTCAGCTACCTGACTACTCCTTGAACATTTGCCTCTTCTTTTCGAGTTGAAACCCTGTCAACCCAAAGTGATGGTCTGAAAGATGTGACCTCCTCCTTTACAAAGGGTTAGGGATGGGACTTGACTGCGGGCGCACGTGCCATGCGTTCACATGCGCTCAATCTCCACTCCACCAACAATTATCTGGCCAGGAGGAGCTTCCTTCGATGTGACTTGCGATTGCGCTGAGATCGACGTCAGTTGCTCCAACGGAAAGGAAGGAACAAAACACCGAGTGAAAGGGTGCCATTCGCGGCTCCAATGGATGCTTGAGGCTGTCCTCCTCCAACAACAACCCGTCATCTCCGGCACTATTGTCTTGCTTCAGTCAGTGACATCAGAAGCCGCCTCGACGACTCCAACCACCAAGACATATTAGTCGATAATTCATTGCTTTTTGGACTCAAGACTGCCCATCATGGAGAAGTTTTCGCAGTTTCGCGACAGAGGCAAGCTCTACTCCCCCTCATCTCCCGCAATGTCACCGACTCTAACTAACACCGCTCCCGCACAGGCTCCGGCGTATCCCCCTTTCTGCCCATCGCCACGCAGTCCTCGATCCTCTCCACCATCACCCACACCATCCTCTTCCTCATCCGCCTGCCCATCTTCCTGACCTACGGAACCGTCTACTTCCTTCTCTTGCGCCACCTCCCGCTGCCCGCCTTTGCCCGCAAGATTTTCGTCTGGTCGCTACTCGGCATCCCAGGGGTATGGTGGGTAGACCTACAGCTGGATGGTGTCAAGCGCGGGGCGCTTCACAAGCAGCCGCCCTCGCGCGTGCCGCACCCGGGGTCCATCATGGCCGCCAACTTCACGTCGCCTCTCGACGCCCTCTACCTAGCCGCCGTCTTTGACCCAATCTTCGTCGCCAGCTACCCCAACTCGCAACAAGTCCGGCACATCAGTCTTCTCCGCGCCATGTTCACAGCCCTATCCCCAACCCTTCAACTCGGCGAGATCGGCGGGCCCTTCCCCGACTCAGACGTAACCACCCTCCCCGAGCTCATGGCGCGCCACCCGCATCGCATCTTCGCCACGTTCCCCGAGTGCGGCACCACCAACGGCAAGGGCGTCCTGCCGCTCAGCCCCTGCCTGCTGACGGTGCCCGCCGACAAGGCCATCTTCCCCGTCAGCCTGCGGTACACGCCGCCCGACGTGGTGACGCCCGTGCCCGAGGCCGGCGCGTGGAAGGGCTTCCTGTGGAAGCTGCTGGGCCGCTCGACGCATTGTATTAGAGTGCGCATCGCCGAGGCGGTCTACAACACCACGCAGGCGTCGAATGGGGAGCCGGCACCTGCGGTTGCGGGGGCCGCGGACGGTCGGACGGCGGAGCAACAGCGGTTGCTGGACCGGGTGGCGGATGCGCTGGCGAGACTGGGGCGCGCCAAGCGCGTGGGGTTGACGATGTCGGATAAGAAGGCGTTTGT
Organism: Trichocladium uniseriatum; assembly: GCA_017139535.1. Lineage (NCBI taxonomy): Eukaryota > Fungi > Ascomycota > Sordariomycetes > Sordariales > Chaetomiaceae > Trichocladium > Trichocladium uniseriatum. The sequence goes on along the minus strand of WOUO01000004.1, from coordinate 767,337 downwards.
GCAGGCTTGGACGGAGCGGAGAAGGTGATGGGACTGCAGGTTCATCATTCTTAAGATATACTTGTTCCATATTTATAGGCTTGGGGTGACATAGGGGGGTATTGGTCACATTAAATAGCGTAGTTTGCCTTTTACAAGCGACAATGATCACAATCTTCAAGTTCCCAAGAACAAGTGTTCCAAGTCAAATTCTCAACAGGCCAACCTGGTATATATTTCCACCACCGACCAAGCGGTGACACTGCAAAGCGCTTTTCCAATGCCCAAAAAAACACATACATACTAGATATTATATACAGCCGAACTCTTCATAACCGCCCCCCTTAAACACCTAAGCATCCGTCACACACCCGTGGCTCGCATCGCCGACGAGCTGCGCGTACTTCCTCAGCGTGCCGCGCTTGACCTTGTACTCGGGCGCCTTCCACTCCTTCCTCCGCCTCGCGAGCTCCTCGGGGGAGACCTCGAGGTCGAGCACGCGCTTCTCGGCGTCAATGACAATCTTGTCGCCGTCCTGCACCAGGCCGATGGGGCCGCCCTCCATGGCCTCGGGCACAATGTGGCCGATGAGGAAGCCGTGGCTGCCGCCCGAGAAGCGGCCGTCGGTGATGAGGGCCACGTCCTGGCCGAGCCCCGCGCCCATGATGGCCGAGCTCGGCTTGAGCATCTCGGGCATGCCGGGCCCGCCCTTGGGACCCTCGTACCGGATCACCACGACCGTCTTCTCGCCCTTCTTGATCTCGCCGCGCTCGAGCGCCTCGATCAGGCCGTCCTCGTAGTCAAACACCTTGGCCTTGCCCTCGAACCGCAGGCCCTCCTTGCCCGTGATCTTGCCGACCGAGCCGCCGGGGGCGAGCGAGCCGCGCAGGATCTGGATGTGGCCCGTGGGCTTGAGCGGGTTGCTCATCGGCCGGATGATGGGCTGGTCCTCGGGGAAGCCGGGGAGGTCGGCCACGTTCTCCTTCATGGTCTTGCCCGTGACGGTGATGCCCGAGCCGTCAATGACGCCCTCCTTGAGCAGGAACTTGAGCAGGCCGGGGGTGCCACCGATCTTGCACAGGTCCTCCATGACGTACTTGCCCGAGGGCTTCAGGTCGGCCAGCAGGGGGGTCTTGTCGGACACGGCCTGGAAGTCGTCGATCGTCAGCTTGATGCCGACCGAGTCGGCGATGGCGATGAGGTGGAGCACGGCGTTGGTGCTGCCGCCGAGGATGCTGACGACTTTCATGGCGTTCTCAAACGCCTGACGCGTCAGGATGTCCTTGGGCCGGATGTCCTCGCGGAGGATGGTCTTGACGGCTTCACCAATGCTCTCGCACTCGGCCTTCTTCCTCGGGTCCTCGGCCGGGAAGCTGCTGCTGCCAGGGAGCGTCATGCCGAGCGTCTCGATGGCAGAAGCCATGGTGTTGGCCGTGTACATGCCGCCGCACGCGCCGCCGCCGGGGCAGGCGTTCCGGATGATGTCGAAGCGCTCCTTCTCGTCAATCTGGCCAGTGATGTACTGACCATACGCCTGGAAAGCGCTGATGATGTCGAGCTGCTCGCCCTTGGCGCTGCAGCCGGGCTTGATGGTGCCGCCATACACCATGATGCTGGGACGGTTGACGCGGCCCATGGCAATCAACACACCGGGCATGTTCTTGTCGCAGCCCGGCAGCGAAATGTTGGCATCGTACCACTGCCCCTGCATGACCGTCTCGATGCTGTCGGCAATGATCTCTCTGCTCTGCAAGCTGTAGCGCATACCCGTGGTACCCATGCTGATGCCGTCCGAAACGCCAATGGTGTTGAAGCGCATAGGGACGAGGCCGGCCTTGGCCACGCTGTCGCGCACGATGCCCGAGAGGTCGAGCAGGTGCATGTTGCAGGGGTTACCCTCGTACCAGACCGACGAGATGCCGACCTGGGCCTTGTTCATGTCTTCTTCCGTCATGCCCGTCGCGTAGAGCATGGCCTGCGAGGCGCCCTGCGACTTGGGTTGTGTGATGGCGGCCGACACCCGGTTGAGCTTCTCCTCGGCATATCGGCGGGGAGTGGTGGAGAGGAAACGGCTAGAGAGAGGAGATGAGCTTGTGTTCCCGGCGCAAGCAGCGCTTTTGAGATCATAACATACAGTTGGCTTCCCGAAGGCGACGCCCGGCGGCAGGCAGCCAGGGCCCTGGGAGCGCCGGAGCGCAACAGTGACGGCGACAACATGACGAACCGCCAAGCAAGCGATTGAAGGATGCAAGAACCAGAATAGAAGCAAGCTAAAAGATCAATTGGCGACCAAATAGCTCGGCAGAGGTTCTGGCTTGGCGGAAACCACAAAGGCAAGTCAATTGGACCTCTGAAGGTTGTCTGTTGATGTGAGTTGTCTTGGGAGAACCAAGAGTGAGTCGAAACTTTTGGGCGAAGTCGGAGTTAATATCGGTGTGTGTCCCCAAGTCACAGGGACACGACAGGGGGTCCCCGCGACCCCACAGAAGCTGCATGGAAATGCAGACTCTCCGATTGGCCGGCTTTCATGGAGATTCAGAAGCTCTGCCTGTCAAGAATGGAGCTCCTTGTCATAGAGAGACGATTTGTATTCGTGCTTCGTCAGGAGTACGGAATCATTGACTCTGGCTGTTGGTAGCTAGGCTCCTAGGAAAACAATTTGTTGGGTGGCATCTCCCAATCCTCCTAATTTGACAGATTCCCTCCCTTATGAATAAACCAGGAGATGGGTTGACATATGTCGGCCGTCATCGCAGGCAATGTCTCCAACAGAGCCAAGCTCCACCGGAGAGAGCGCACAATCGCCGCCATCGGACCGGCATCGCCGCAACTAGGTGGGCGCGCAATCGATTCCATCCCATGCATGCCGCCCTCTGCCCTCCCGTCTCGAGATGCGAACCTTCTCGCCATTCCATTCCCGCCCTTCCAGATTTCGGATTATGGCCTTGGGGCCGCGGGCTTATCGTCGCCCTTATCTCTTCGGTGCAGAATCTCGTCTATGATGCCATGCTCCTTCGCTTCGTCGGCCGACAAGTACTTGTCTCGCTCTATCATGTCGTTGATGGCTGCGCTGTCGTACTTCTCATACCCAAGCGCCTTGTTGATATGCCCCTGCATAATCTTGTTGATCTGATCTCGTATCCTCTGGATCTGGTTGGCGTAGATCAAGATGTCTGACGCCTGCCCGCGAGTGCCGCCGAGCGGCTGGTGTACCATGATGGAGCTGTGCGGCAGCGCGTACCGCTTCCCAGGTTCGCCGCCGATGAGGAGGATAGCCGCCATGGAAGCGGCGGCACCGACGCACACGGTCGAGACGGGAGACTTGATATAGGTCATGGTGTCGTAGATGGCAAGCCCAGAGCTCACCTCGCCGCCGGGCGAGTTGATGTACATGGTGATGGGCTTCTCGGGGTTGTCCGATTCGAGCCACAGCAATTGGGCCACTATCGATGCCGAAACCGTGTCGTCGATCGCCCCGTTCAAACATACTATCCGTTCCTGCTCGCGTCAGATTCGGGCGGGTGTGTTCGGTCGAGAAATCCACGGACCTGCAGTAGCTTGGAGAAGATGTCGGCTGCGGGGTGCTGTCAATACGGATTGAAACTCGTGTGTCAAGGGGCAAGGCGCGGCTAAAACTCACAAGTCCGCCAACCACCGGACTAATCGGTCAGCAACACGCCATCAACGAGAAACAATTGGGAACTCGGGAGACGTACAGTAACCTCTGTAATGTAGGGCATCGGAATGCTACCCATGACCGGCGCTGGCCCGGGAGACGCGCCAAATTTGGAAAAGTGCCGACATTGGGACGCGCCTATCCTCCTCAGGAGGCGGAATGTAGTTTGTTGGGAATTCATGGTGTTGAGTCTGGTCGTCGCCGCCGATTCCCCGAAGTTGCAGGAAGGAGGGGACAAGTCGAGACAAGTCAAGGACCCAGCTCGCAGTGGAAGCTCACTTGCTTGGCGCCGGCAGGGAGCCCGCAGCCCCACATGCTTTCAATGTGACTGTCCAAAAGCGGTTAAACACAGTATATCTACAACCGCGACACCAAGGTTCTCAATTCAAGGTCCTGGTCTCATCGATCAATCCAATCCACTCATCAAAACTTATCACGAACTTCTCAAAATACATGCCGGGAGCTATGCAGATTGCCGGTAACAATTGCTACAGGTCATCAATATGCCTAGCTTATCGTGGGCCATGGACGCCCGCTGCTCGACAATTTCACACGAGCAAAACGAGACAGATTGAGAGCTCACAAGATGCTTCGACGCTCACGGATGAAGCCTACTCGCAGGTACAAATCGACCCAGAAAGCAAGACGGTCTCAACCGCCGCCGGTGCACTACCGATATCTCCGCTTATGGACCCTGAATTTCACGAAGCAAGGGCCAAGTTCACGAGGCCCAAACCGCGCTCCTCCGACCACAAGCCGACCAAGTTCCAGCGTCTGCTAGCACGCAATCCCTACGGTACCGCTTCATCTTTATCAACTAGATACATGTCATGCCATGCCTAACTATTGTCTAGCTCAGGCCTTGGCTACGCCTGTGCGGTACTGCCCAATTTCCTCGGCGACCCTCCCCAACTTCTTCCTCCAACGCTTCAACCTCCGCACACACCCAGACACGCAAACTCCCTGGTTCATACCACAAGGCCTCGATAAAAAGACACCAAATGGTACAACAGCGGCCGAGCATAAGCAGGATTCAGAAACAGCGGACACTGCCCAAGTCTCTCGTCAGCGGATGCAAACCGGGCCTTCAACATACGTGCTTTCTTCCCAAAAGCTGTTGCAGGAAATGGAGAACAAAGGTTCACCGTACTATGGCGGCCAGCGGAAGCTGATGCGCCAGAACGGCGCCCGTGTCGCCCCAGCCGTGAACGCTGCCACCTGGCGCGCAGACATGAATGTGGTTTTGCTGGAACTGATGCGGAGACGCATCGTCGAGAGCTTGCTCCACTTTGCCAACATGGTCGAGAAGGAAGATCGCAAGTACATTGTCAAGTGCGAGCACTGGGACGGCATAATGGAGCTCAAGCATAGGGGGTGTCTGCTGTTCCTGGGGAGTGAGGCAGAGGCCGAGTATACACCACCCAGGTTATCGACGATGACCATTGAGGGCGTGCGGTTCGGTGGGAAACTTGCGGTTCATGACTTGCGTGTGCTCCTGGGCGAGGAGCACGTGAGTCGGCTGAGGAAGGAGTCTGGGCTGTTGCGTGACGGGTCGCTGTTTCTGCTGGGCAGGCAGGCGACTGTCAAGCTGCAGATGCTGATATGGAAGCTTCAAGGGTACATGGTCTGGGAGGAGCAAGGGAGTACATCCTCTACCAGCAACCCAGAGCAGTAGGGACTAAGAGCCGGGACGGGGTTGTGACGGAGCGGTTGCCTCCTCATCGAGGGCGCCTCCTGTTGAGGCCGGATCTCAGCAAGGTTGAACCGCATGTGTATACCTGTTATCATCTTTCTCGGTCACCTCAACTCGGCTTATGAAGAAGAAGAATAAGGTCTATAGAGACCCCAAATATATCCAAATACCGGAGTTAATATCGACCTAAGACACGACAGTGTGACACCTAGGGGCAGGCGGAATATTCGTAGCTGCCAGGACCAATAGCTGGAACTCCATGCACACCAAACCAACCCTCGGCTTGGATTCTGATTAGCTAGGCAATTTAACGAAATTTGAGGCATTAGTCTGACTTTATCTTCTACACTGTACTGCTGTTTACTCGAGACCTCGGAAAAGGGGTTGTCAATCCTATCCTCCTGGAGGAATAATAAAAGAGGGTTAGGGTTACACGTTGGCGTTGCCAAAAACGCGCTAATTGGGCAATCTTTAATGGCGTCGGGAACAAGCGCGTCTCGGCGCGTCTTCCAAACAGGCGCTCCTGCCTATCTCCTTTTCTTCACCCGAGCAGTACCCAGACATTTTCCTCCGGAAACACCAACAACAACAACATCATGATCCGCCAAGACTTCCACCGGATCGACGCCAAAAGGCGGAATCTCGACCACCGCAAGAAGCAGTTTGCAGTACCGACATACAAGGACGCGGAATATCCCCACCGCCTCAACTTTTACTCAACCCCGCCCACCGCCGACATCACCCTCGAGCAGTTTGAACAATGGGCCATCGACCGACTGCGGAGTAGGTTTCAATACAAGCCCATAACCTAGGCGGCTGGCTAACCGCATTCGCTCCGCAGTCCTCGCCGAGCTCGAGGCATGCTCGTTCCGCAACAAGACACCCGCCGAGACGGCCGCGCACATGAAGCCGCTACTCGACAAGTACCTGCCGCTTGACGCCACCAGCTCGGGCCACTCGCAGCTGCACGCGCAGCGCCAAAAGGACCACTACAGCCACTTCATCCTGCGCCTGGCCTTTGCCTCGACCGAGGACCTGCGCCGCCGCTTCACCCGTGTCGAGACCATGCTATTCCGCCTGCGCTTCCAGGCCGACGACTCGAGAGAGCGTGCCGCCTTCGTGCGTACCCTCAACCTCAACTGGGATCCCGTGACGGAGGAGGAGAAGAGGCAGCTGGCGCCGCAGCTGGCAGCGACGATCGGGTTTGGCTACGGCAAGAGGGCGCCGCAGGTCATGGATGAGGATTGGTGCAAGGTTGCCTGGACGCGGGTGCCAGATCTGGTTGAGAGCCGGAAGGTGTTTGTCAAGATGGGCAAGGCATATGTGCCTGGGAGGGAACAGCAGAGCATGGTGCTGCACGAGTATACCGCACGATTAGAAAGGGCGTTGGAGGTACGTATCCGTTGCGCAGAAGAATATTGACCGTCGTGGCTAACTGAATTCCCTACAGCTCACAGCCCGCGCGCTCCCACGACTCGATGAAGACGACCGCCTAACCCCCATCCTCAACCACCTCTCCAAGAACTTCATTGCGCCCGACGCCAGCTACACGGGCTCCAGCGCCGCGATCCAAGGCGCCGAGATCACGGCGCGCAACATCGACAACCTGTCGCAGCACTTCCCCATGTGCATGTCGCACCTGCACCGGACCCTCCGGCGCGACGCACACCTCAAGCACTACGGCCGTCTGCAGTACACCCTCTTCCTCAAGGGCATCGGGCTCAACCTAGAGGAGTGCCTCGTCTTCTGGCGATCCAGCTTCAACAAGATCACCGACGACACCTTCAACAAGGAGTACCGCTACAACGTGCGGCACGTGTACGGCGACGTGGGCGGCGACTCGAACCGGCGCAGCGGCGGGTATAGCCCGTACAGCTGCCAAAGGATCCTCACGGAGCACGCGCCCGGCCCGGGGGAGGCGCACGGCTGCCCGTACCGCCACTTTAGCATGGACAACCTGACCTCGCTGCTGCGTGCGTCGGGCGTAAACGACCGCGCCGTGCTGCAGGGCGTGAGCGAGGACAAGGACAAGCAAAAGTTTCACATGGCGTGTAACCGGTAAGGCTACAACCCCCCTCTGGAAGAGGCTATCATCACACTTTGAAATGGATTTGATAAGCTAACACATTATTAATTCACAGCGTCTTTGAGCACGTCCACAAGACGGAGATGAAACGGGCGCGCGACGACGGCGTCATGACGGCCGCGCAGCTCGAGACCATTGTGCACCCCAACGAGTACTTTAAGCGCAGCTACCTGCTTAAGAATATGGGGAGGCAGGACGTCAAGATGGAGGGGTGACGCGGTGATGAGGGTGATTGGGATGATGGGGGGAGGATGGGGGGATGACGGGCTGTCTTGTCATGTGGGTTGGGTCGGATTGGAGGGGGCCAGGTCAGCTGGTTGGGTGTCTGACACCCACCACCTTCATGCCCTTCTGCCTGGTGTTGTCGGTGATGTTTGGGGGAAGGTGTGAGAGGTGTAGTTGTGGTGTGGTGTGTGTGTGGTTCGGCTTTGGGTAGGAGAGATGCTGCTTCTGACTCTGAGTCTAAGACACGCTGTCGCTATAAGACAAGGGGGTACAATATCCGGGGGATGGGCGGAGTGGGTTTCTTACTGTCACGTTATGCATGTAATGAATGGAATTCAAGCGTTCACAACCATCAGATGACGGTCCAACGTTGCCGACGTACCTCCTTGGTATGTACGAAGTATGGACGAATATGGAAGTCGACGTAACGCTGCTTCCCTGATGGTGTGGACCCTCTGTCAATCACTTCGATCTCTCGCCGATGCCCAGCACTCGCTGCATTTGCTGCGAATCGACCCACTAAATGATGCAAATGCGCATGGTGTGTGCACTTTCCCATCCCACCTTTTTTTAACGTAGTTTGTTACCGGTATTCAAACGTTGGAAACCGTTTCAACAACGTTCTTGTGGGGGCGGTCCGCTCGGGGCCAGCCGAAAAGTCGAAAGCTTCTTGCCCATTCCATGCAGTCATGCCATTCTTGACAGGCCTGCCAGGCAGGTTTTCTGGCAGTTTTGTGATAGTACCCACTGACTGATCCCCGCATCGAGATCCTGGCCAGCACGGAGCAGATTCTCCGGGACATGCCTTTTCTCTTGGCACCAGTTGTTTCTCGTGGACGCCACTATCACTGTCTCCCCTTCTGTCTTTGTTTGTGATGAAGGCATTCGCAACCCGAGACATCAGATGGCCCGTGGTGGGAGGTCGGGCCGAGTGGAGTTGTGCATGCTTTGTTTCGACTGAGCGGAAGTGGCTTGTTCTTTCGGCGCACCTTCGGCCGCTTTTCCCGCCGTCTGACGGGACGCAGAAGTAGCGACGACTCAACTCTTTCTTTCTTGTTGTCTGTATCTCGAACTCGTTCTCAACAACCCAATGCGGCATTGCACTAGAGCGTATTGTTACCTCTATTCAAGGGTACCTGCAGCAAGCAAGTTTCGGAGTTTCGGGGCTAAAGTCGGCACTCATCTCGATGGTCTTGATATCAACTATGACAGACACAACGGGGGCAGCCCCAGTCATGTCCCCGCGTGGCTCGAATCAAGCCATGTGTCGGCAAGTGGATTCTCAGGACCTGGCACATTCTCTTGCCCGCAGCACCAAGTTGCAACGGCGACGCAAGGGCCTGATGCAGCGTGAGGTCATCCGGCGGGCCAGCCAAAGTCTTGTTCTAACCCCTTCCTGTCGAGCCTGTTTCTGGTGGTGGATCCCGTCGAGGTTAGGTAATTAACGTCGATGACGCGAGCAGTCCTTGCTGGCCCTGGGCTCCATCGTGCCCGAAAACCGCGTCTCGGAATCCGGGCTCTGGCCCGGCTGACTCCGGCTTTGGAGCTGCGCGAATCATGATACCTTCTCTTACAGCCGAATCGTTGCCGGCGAAGAGTTGCTCGAAATCTCACTCTTTCCCGGCTGGTTGTTGCCGACACAGTCCGTCCTGGCTTGTTAGGAGTCGACTGGAAGGGTTTCGAGCTCTTCGCCGACATGGCCGCTCGTCCGGACAAGACAGTAAACAACATGATCGTGACAGCTGAACCCGATATTTTATCTTACATGGGCACCGGTAGTAAATACCAACCTCGGATGTCAATGCAGGGTACGGAGTAGTCAGGTACAGCAATAGCTAGCTCAAACTAACCCTCACGCACACCACTCACTTGTGCGACTCCATTCTCTGACGCAACCCCCTATTCTTAAACCCCCATGACGCCGTCTTGCATGATGCCCTAGACCCCGGAAAGCAACCGAGGACCCCGGATCGGCAGTCGCATATGTTGGTGTTCGGAATACATCATACACGTGTAGTCGCCGGGCCCTTGAATTCAGGCATACCGTATTTACACGTCGAACATTAAAATAACAACAAAGAAGTACGGAGTATGACAAGCGAAGTCGACATTTGTGGCTCAACTTCACTAGTGTTAGTTGAAGATCAGTTTCTCTCCCTGGAAACCCGCATGACATAAACTAGGCAAAGTAAACAAAAATACCCGCAGATCCTAACCCAACCCAGCCGTATAAGTCAGTCGTCCGAAAACAAAGGGGATAAGTTCAACTTGCGCCTTATCACCATGTACCTCCACAGTCCAGGACGTGCAGACACGAGAAATCTGCACGTTACTGCAAGCCCACGGAGGGAAGACCTCCAAGATTAACAGTCAAGCGAAAAAAAGACCCCAGCGTAAAAAAACGCAAGCAGGGTCGGAGCGGGGCTAGGCCGCTTTCTTCTTCTTGTCCTGCCTATCCTGGCAGTCCGTCACGCTGAGTTGGCAGTGCAGCAGGGGACTTGGCTGGCCGGGTGGCTGCATATGCGTTACGGACCGACACAGCCAAGACCCCGATTTCCAGCGTTTCCAATTTGGAAGTGGTGAGGGTATCGCGAGGTGCAAAACGCTGAAAAGGGGATTTTGGACCCCAGGTTTCAGTCAAGCACAGGCTGATAGATAGCCGAGAGCTGAGCTGCCACGACATTCAGGATAGGGACATGACACGTATCCAAACATCAGAGAGCGAGGTAGTAGTTTGAGGTGTAGACCCATCGTCATTTTCCATGATTTGAGAACCTAATGCTACAACAAAGTGGTATCGTGCTTTCTAAATCCCGCGCGCCAAAAGAGCCAAATGCTGTGGTATCCCCCTCCCATAGGCGCTTATCCCACCGCAGCCCTTTTGCCCATCCTTCCCAAGACGCCATCGCTCAATGACCAAGCCAAACTAAAGAAAACACGAAGCCAGTGGAGCCTCCCACAAACGCTTGCCAAAAAATAGAGACCGAATGAAAAATAAGCGGCCTCGGAGGCTGGTTTAGAAAGCCCCGGGGTAACATCGTCGAGATGTAAGAAAAAGAAGCGAAAGGAGGGAAAAAGGCCAGAAAAGCCCTCAAAAAAAGCGACGCCGGCGTCCTATCCAGGACGGGCCGAGGCCAAACGGCCGACCCCGCCATGGGCGAGATCAGCCGGTGCAAAAGCACGTCGACGTCAGCGGCTTGGCAACTGGCAGGGGCCTTGCATCGTGAACCCTATCATTGGCGGAAAAGGTGGTGTTTCAAAAGGCGGGCAGGCCGGTGCCCAATAACGTCCCGAGCACCTGCAGCAGCCCGACGCACAATGATGGTTTTGGGTTGCAGCAGGGGTGAATTGCCTGAGTTTGTGCTGCCGCTGTTGCATGTGTGTTGCTGTCGTATCATGCTGTGCAGCTCTTTTTCGCGTTCCCCGAGGCTGGAGAGGCGGGAATCCCGAAATGTGTTGGACCTGCAACTGGGCGTTGAATCGAAATAAAGTGATGAGGTGAGGTGTGGAGTTGCCTCATCAAGCTGGCCATCCGGTGACACGAATGCAACCACTTTATACCCCAAATTCGGCCAGCTGCTTGGTGCTGGCCGCCATGGGGGAGCGGGTGCAAGTCGGCATCGGCAGGCCGAGTGCACGGGAGGTCCGGCGATTCCTGTCGGCTGACAAGTGCCAAGAGGAAAGGACGGGGTGTGTTGGTTGTTGTCCATCCTCGGGATCTGCCGTCTGGTCCAGGCGCAGCCGTTTCTGTCAGATCTCGGTTCCGGGATGTCCGAGGCTTCGAGATGCTGCGGAGAAGGCGCGGGTAGCCCGGATGTGATGCGATGTTGGTCGCTCAGGGGCTATGCCACGAGGCTGTAATGCAGGCCGGGATTTCTTCTTTTCCCCCTCCATCACAAGAAACCCGCGGTCCGCCTGCGGTCCGGCCGGCCCGTTGCCCCTGAGAGAATCGAACACCAGAGCAAGTCGCAGCTCACGTATAGCCGACCATTTTCGCGCAGCGGTTGCAATAGTAAATGTTGATGCCAATCTGGACCATTCCGGACAAGTTCGGGTCGTCTGTCGTAGTCATCTCTTGGGCACGGGCGCACCGCAGGCAGCGGATGACGGCGACTTGCACCGGGGGCCGTATTGTCGACTCGTGGTCCATGCTTTGCCGAACTGTCGATCCTGAGACGGTGGAGGAGGTCGGAAGATCCAGGTCGGATGATGAGTAGGTGGAGCCCGAAGACGTCGACGAGGTCGAAGAGGAAGAAGATGTGTCGCTGTAAGGGACCGTTGGTGGGCGATCCGCGGTAGCAGCCATGGTTTGCGAGTAGTCGTCGATCAAAAACGTCGTTGGAAATAATATGTTGCGGTTTGAGGCCGAAGCCAGGCAGGTATCATCGGACTGAAATGCGTATCCGGTATTTTCGATAATCGGTGGTCGTCTATCGATCAATGTCGAAGGGGGGGGACTTGGAGGGGGACTGCCGGGTGTTTTATTTCGGGGGGGAGCAGTGGGTTCTTGGAGATGGACTGGGCCAGACCAAGGCCTTGTCGAGTGCCTGGTCCCCACCAACGGAAAGGCTGGGACATGGGGCTGACAGGGTGGGTACACCAAGTCCGAGGTTGCCAGGGGGGCCGGGATAGGGTGTCCAGGGTTAATTACGCAGCGCCGTTATGGGATTACAGGCTGCTTGCGTACATCCAGACCCCGTAGTCTGTCTCCGCCCCATCCGGTTCGGTGCACCTTGAGCAAGTTGAGCTCCATGCGTTTGCCGATAATTTACCATTGGGCACAGCGGTGTCAGCAACCGTTTCAAACTTCGACTTTGCTCCGGAGCTGGCAACTGAATCGGAAAGCAACCCGAAAGAAATCCGATCAGGGAAGGGAGGCAAACAAGTGTTCCGATTGCTGACTCATTTGGTATTTCCATCGCCTAGGCCACTAAGGCCCGCCGGGTGTGGATTCGGTCAGGCGCAAGGCCCCGTCCATCTCTAACTGCTAAGGCATCATTAAAACTGTACACTAGCGTGCCGTTCAAATCGGACGGGGCGCGCTGAGAATCGTCAAACGACGCCAAATCTGCCCTTCGGCCGTTCGCCTAGATCGAACGAATCGGTGCGGACAGAGATTTTCAGCAAGCTTTGATGTTTGTTTGATCTGGCAACAGTCGCTGTCGATCGCCAACCACAAAACCGGGCGGCCGGAGGAGGGTCAGCAAATTGGACTAGATGCATCATGGATAACAATCCAGAACACGATCCGCCTCTGGAATTTCGATCTGGGCACTTGGCCCAAGTTGCGCCAATCCCGCAGCGTGCAAGTCCCATCCGTTTTGCCCCACTCGCGTTTTGATGGAACCCCCGCTTGCGCGCAGCAAAGCCTGGATTACCTAATAACCCCCTAAGTCTAGACCAACGCCCAGAACAGGACGCCAAGCACCCACAAAGAGCCTTTTTCGTACTTCGTACTCCATGTGAACGGTACCCAACGTTGCGCAGGAATCCAGTTCGGGCGTCATTCTGATAGTTGATCACCATCACAACATCAAACTCGGGTCATAAATATACAGTCGAGCTGTACTTGTATGCTCTCATCTAGCCAGGCTGTATTCGGTCGAATCCGGGTTAATGATGAGGCTCCCAACTTTTGAAACATCAGCTTGCGAGACGGTGCCCGCTCATCTCCCGGTGCAGCTGAAATGATCGATGTGATCGGCGGTTCCCAGCTGCCAGGAACAGAAATGAAAAAGCTTTGATGGGCAGCTCCAGAGCAGCTGAACAGCTCTGCTGACCAAAAAAGCTTTTTCTCCCCTTTTTCTCCGTTTCTGGACTTTTTTCCCACCAAATCATCATATTTCGTGCAGCTGTTCGCGCCAAGCTTCCAGCTCTCTCAACCCCGTTGAGCCCGTGCTTAGCGGGTCTTTCTCCCGCCTTTAATCACACCCAGTCCCCGCGAGATGCAGAATGTTTCACCTTGAGACCCACTCACCAAAGTTTGCTCATTTCTTCAACTCGGGCTGGGCCCCGATGGACAGATTTTACCACTTGTAAAAGTCAACAACATAGTTCTCGATTTCTCCCCGGTCCGGATTGCAAACTCCGAATGCTTCTCTTAACGACACCTCGCGGGCTTCTGGACTGCATGACTGGGCGCACTGACGACGCATTGATAACAGGGAACACCCATCCAGCCTTATTTCCAGTCCACGCCGCCTCTCAGCCATCTCCCGTGCTTGGCATGCGCGTCCTCCTCGCCCCACCGACCGACTGTCTTGAATGTTCGAGACCGATCGATCAATCTCGCCGCATCGCCCAATCACTCTCGAACTTTCTGCAGATCGACTACACATCAAGAAGGTGGACAATGCACACATCGACTGACAATCGGGCCAGTCAGAATGCGCGGAGGATTGATGTAATTATGTGTGAGACTGTCCTTTTGCTCGGTTCCTCGGTCGTGGGAATCGAGGTTTCCAGGTTCGAAACGGGCCGCAGCCAGGCAGAGGCTGATTCCGGACTTCCGTGAGTTGACGGACCTTGGGCGTCGGCGTCGGCGTCGGCAACCCAGCTTCGAAAGCACCGAGAAAGCCTGTGCTTCTTTCGATTCATCTACTCCGACGACCATGACGCAGGCCATTCGACCCGTCTATCCACCACAGCAATAACGAGCAAAAGTTCCAACCAACCTCTACGGGCCCTCATGACGTTACCGGAAGGCTCAGGCTGCTGCCACCTCAACGGCTGGGTGACCCCAATTTCAGTTCTTTGGATCCCGGTACCGGCCGGCTTCGGTGTGCCCCCGATCGAGCCTGCGCTCCGTCCTCCCCCCTTGATTTCATAAGATCAAAGTTCACACATCAGCCCACTTACCGACAGTGATGAATTATTCCATCACTTTTCCGCCCCTTTCTCCCGCGTCTCAGTCTCGAGTTTCGCTCCGACTAGCGGTTAACCTTCCATATCGATGCTCCATGTGGCTCAGGCCGGGTGTCCACATGGCACGATCTCTTTCTTTTGCGTCATCCATGGATCAACCAGATCTGGTCAAGTCATGCGAATGCAGGGTGCCAGTGTGGAGGTATTGACCTCGATCTGTGGACAGGATTCGACGGAGGATCGTTGAACTGATCGAGGGTGTTGAAGGCGTCTTAAGCCATGACCAGCGCGACAAACAGGATGTGCTGGCAGACATTTGGATCGAAAGATAGGCAGACAGGTCGTTGTGGCTGACCATCTGATGGCAGCCGAGTTGGGGCGCAGAGCAAGTGCCATGAATTGTTGCCTGGCAACCTACAACCCCGAACCATTACGTTAATACCGGAGCTTCTTCGCGGGACGTAACTCGCCGACGGCTTACTCCTTGTCACAGATATAGGTAGGTACGTATACATGATCCAGCACCTCCACCGCTGATGACGAGTCTGCTGTGTGGTACATGACGACATCCTAGCCGGGTTTCAACATGCAAATGCGCGTAAAAGGTGATGGGGAACGTTACTCAAGACGACACCACGATCAGGGTTGTTTGAACTTGTTTCATGCGCCGCTGTGCTGCCGAGAAGACGCAGTTGGGATGACCGCTGCTCAAAAGCCCCTGGATATATTCATGCGACTGGGAAGCAAGCTGGAATGGCGTGACGGAAGGATCTGTCTGTGGACCTTTAGCACACCTGCAATCTGTCGGGGCGCTTCAGATTAGAAGCTACTGTGGGAGAGAGTATCAAGTGTGCCACCACCTTTTTCACATGCGCTCTATGTTATGCCGTGCTGTAACTACTGTTACATTACCCGCTGTCGTGGAGAAAAACTCCAAGAAACCACCACGTTACTGAGACACTATTAATGCCGTGCGAGCTTGTATCCGTTGCCTCGTGCTCTTAGTGTCTATATATCCCCCTCACCACGGCCGATCAACAGCCAGGCACCCATCCATCTAAAGATACGACGGACGAAGCCGCCCAGCAGCATTCCTCACCTCCACAACCTCAGCCCGAGCCTGATGATGAACCTGAACAAGGCCCATCCGCCAGCTACAGAAGGGCATCCCTAACTCTTCAAAAGCTCATCCCATCTATGATACCCGCCTCCCGCCACAATAACACCTCTTATAGTCCCTCTTTAAGTCTCCGAGTCTCTCCCGAGGTGTTCTAGATCCCCCAAACCATCCTCGTCCCCGAATCATCTACATACAAACAAACCTCTCTACTCCGAAAACCCGAGCTCGCCACAATCTCATCATCTTATCTCCGTCCCGCTGTCCGTGCGAGGGACGCTTTAGTGGCCACCCCATGGGACCTGAGTCTCTCTCACATACATGCTCTGTGCGTCCGGCACGGCCCGTACTGGGTAGTGAAAGCTTTGATATTGATCGGGTTTGTTGTTTCTTGAAGTACGTAAGGTACTTCTGATCCACGGGGAGTACCTTGTAGGGTAAGGAGGGGATGTGATGGACGCCGGTGATGGTACGCTTGGGCAAGTTTTACACCAGGAAGTACTCGAGACATTTTACTTCGACTATGGTCATCCTATCGATCGGTTTAACCCCTTACGTCCCTTCTCACCTTTTTCTATGCATCCTTCAGCACTGGACTGCTAGACGGATGCCACAGATCCACCCTTGGCCCCTTTCTTGTGCTGCTGGGGGTATCAGCTAACCAACCGCCTCCTGAGAACATCACAGGAATTTACAAACACTCTGATCCCCCGAAGAGAATAGCCGCTAACCGACCTAGGATGGCAACAGATGACGTTTAGATGTCAACTAGGGCCTTCAGCCACTGCCCAGCTTCTCCGAGAAACAGGATGGCGTTCTTGATCTCCCAAACCCGAGCATCTTCCCGTCCCGCCCCTTATTGTAGGCGATATCCTCTGATGGCCGTTGCGGCAAATGAACATCTAGTTGCCCCTTTTACCATTGGAAAGAAGGGGTAGGCAAAGGATACCCATCCGAGCCCTGACCACTTGGCCATCGTAGACGTTTAGCACATCATTTGACCACCCTTAATTAGGCCAGAACACGTTAATCACACACAGCATTACCCAGCGCCAGCCAGCACAGCATCACTCAGTATCAATTGGTTGGTATCAGTAGTATCGCTTCCATTACCTGCTCTGCTCTGCTCTTCTCTGCCTGCTCCCCCAAACTCAACTCAACAACTCCCACAATCCTGCTTTAAACGCCTCATCGCCTTCCCCTGTATGAACGAACGGAAAGGCAAAAGATATCAAACGGCCCCCAAACCCAGATCTAAATGTACGGCGCGAGGGAAGAGGGGGTAACGCGGAGAGAAAGAACAAAAGCAAAACAAAAAGACGGGCCAGTTGGCGGGGCAGAACCCCTTTCTTATTCTTCTACTTCTCCCTTCTCTCTCTCACTCCTTCTTCTTCATAAACCAAAATCACACCCATCGCTCAGACACAAAAACAAGGAGAAATAAAAAAGAAAACCACTTTGTTCCGACGCCTAGTGGGAAATGGCTATGGGAGGATCATTTCCAGTTGCGTGTCCAGCATCTTGGCTCGGTGTTATGCTGTGATGGCCTTGCGTGGACAGATGCAGACTGGAAAGAAAAAAGTCAATGAAAAGCAAGATGGATCATCCGGATAGAGAGGGTCTGGCCTCTTCGAGATAGAAGCATCAACCTCGACGGGGCAAGAGAAAAACAGAAAACCTCCCTAATAAGCATTACAAATATTCTGCAAATTCCCTGGCTCCTGCACCCTGGCCGCGCAAGCGTTAGGCATTATCCTCTGAGGATACCTGGCTAGGTATTGTCTCTCGCGGGGGGCTCCTCGCTCTCAAAGCCCAGGGTTGCAAGCCCGTGGCCTTGTTGGCTAGCGGGAGCGTTGAGAGGTGAGGAATGGGGGAAAAGGAAAACAAAGGAAATACGAGGGCTGCCGAAAAGTGCAGACCTGGTGTATTGTGTAAAAGTGTGCGTGCTGGCGAACTGGGGCGAGGGAAAACAAAGTTGCTGCTGTAGTGCGCCTGGAACCAAGAAAATTCGTCTCGTCGTCAGTCGGGGTTGTCGGGTTGCGGGTTTGAAGAAGTGGCTCGTCTGGATGGTGGTAGGTTGGTCGGTTGTAAAACCTAGATGGACGCCGAGGCGCGGAGTGATGGCAGGCGGCCCTGGGCGTGGATGGAACTTGTTGCTCAAACAACAAGCCAAAGGTCACATCACGATGCAGCAACCGCAGCCCGCTTTCTTTTCTGTCTCCTCCTCAAGGGGTTCCGGCACCTTGACTGGTTGCTCAGGCTGTTGTTGTTGTTGCTGCTGTTGTCCGGGCGCCCTGGGGCTGGGGGTAGAGCCCATGGTTGATCTGTCGGCAATCTTGGGCATGGTCGAATACGAATTTGACCGCCCGGGCATTGTTGGACTCTTGGCCTCTGGTTTTAGCGGCCAGTCACCCCCCTCTTCCTTCTGGCCATCCTTCTCGGCCTCCTCCTCGGCCTGCTTGTCTGGCGCGGTGCTGGGTTCCGGTGGTTGCAGGAAGCCGACATCTGTGAGCGGCCTGAACTCCTTGTCGTAAACGCTCCCAAACTTGCCCTCCCGCTCCCACTTCTCCTGCTGCAACCGCTTGGCCACTGTCGGTAGAAGTTGCTGGTCAGGAGGCAACCGCGGATCGGGGCGGTAGGCCGAGACCATCCATGGAGGCTCGCCTTCCATTGGCTTGCTGTTGCTGCTTGAGAATTCGCGCTCGCCGGACCTGGTTGAAGGCCGTGTCGTTCCAGCCCCGCTACTTGTTGAATCCTTGCTCGGCCCACCCCGTGTCTTCGGCCGTCCCGCAGCTCCGGTCGCGGGCTTCGGCTTCCTGTTCGTCGCAGTAGTTGTCGCGGCGCCAGGCTTCTTGGTCGCGGAATCGGCTCGTTTGTTCGGCTGCGGAACGGTCCCCGTGTTCGTCGCCTTGGCAAGTGCGTTGCCAGTGCTGCCGCTTCTGGCTCGCGTCCTGGGGTATGTGATGCTGTCTTCTTCGCCTGGGCTGCCGTCTCGTTTCCGGGCCAGACGGGTGTCCCGCGCAAGATGCTCGCTTGGTATGGGGGCGCCACTGATCTTGGCCACGGGTATTCGAGAGGAGCTTTTTCCGCTGCTGCTCGACGCCCTATATCCATCGCCTTCTTCCAGAATCTCCTCGGGCAACCGTAGGTCCCAGCTGGGAATAGGTGAGACTTCGAGAGTCTTCGTGTCCGTTGAGGTTGCCGCCGAGTTTTTCCTAGACCTCGAGACTGTGTATTCCGAACCCCCAATCGACCTGGCTGATCCGTTGACCTTGTCCTGGCTTGGATCCCGCCTCGGCCGATTTTGACTTTTCGACCTTGCTCTATCCCTCTGGCGTGGTAGGAAAATGCCTGCAGCCTGCAGCTCCTCGCTCTCTATCCTGGCAAGCTTGTCGCGGTGAATCCACTTCGAGTTCTCGTCGCTGTCTGAGGAATTCGGGTGGATATCGCCCGGCCCTCTTTTGTGCTGCACGTCCTGAACCCCTTCTCCGTCCTCGCCACCATGGGCGTCGTCCAAATCCTCGGCAGAACCCGCATGGTCCTTGACGCTAGGTGACTTCGGGTTGTCATGCTCATGCTGTGGGAGATGGGTAGTTTCGAGTCCGTTCGGTTTGACGTCGGGTGCGGACTCTCCGTTGATATAAGTCGGGGAGTGAGTATCTAGGGCCGTGGTTGTGCTGTGGACGGTCGAGTTGCCATTCTGAAGCGCCAGAGGAGGTCGACTGGACGGATAGACGTCTTCTTCGTTGCGTGGGTTTTCGTCATGGGATGCCTTTGGAGAGACACAAGCAGGTCAGCTCAGTGCTTGCGAATTTCTCCAAAACGTTTTTCCAAAGGACCAGAGAAGAGAGAGCGGCACATGGAAGCTTACCTCTATTTCGGTCGGAAGAGATTCACTCCAAATGTAGGCAGGTGACGCCAGTGTCGTCGCTGTCTGGGATACAGTCGCCATGTTTTCGCCCGAAAGAGCACTCGGCGAGCGCTGCAATGCGGTCAGCGGCTAGAGCGCCTGCGACACCTGAGACCCCCGCGACGAACGCCGATTGCGGTGTCGGCCCGTCGGGATCACGAGATGGTCGGCAACACAACCTCAATCCACACCACCGGAGCGGGCCGTCTGTTTTCCTCGGTACCGAATATGTGACACCTTTTGGAGAGTCTACCCGATGGCTGCCGGCGCCGGGTGTTTCGGTGTATCCTGTCACGCCCGACCCTGCCTCCCGGCGCGGCCAAAGTCGGCGAATGGGCTTTTCAACTGCTCGGTCGATCCGCTCCCCTCATGCGCATGAACCAATCGGATAGGCCTAGTGTTTGGTCCCGTGCTTGCCCCGCGGGTCGCCTGCGGTTAGATCGGAAATCGACGAGTTCGCTGGCGGTGAGTGTCAATCGGGGTCGAAGGTCGTGGATCGAAGACGCCAAAGGTCGCTTCCAGGAAGCAGCACAAAAGCACCAAATCCTGATGAAACGGGCCGCTATGCTCGGGTTTTTTGAGGGGTTGGCATCTGCTACTGTCGGAAATTTTTGCTTTTCTTTCCCTTATTTATTCCCACGTCACCGCGCTGCAAGCGGCAGGTCCAGCGGGTATCGGCAGCAACGTCTGCGTTGGTGGGACAGTGAAAGTTGAGACCGCAGCGTCAAAGCTGTTGGCAATGGAAATTCGCGGCGTTAAAGCCTGTGCGTCGACGGTTTCTTTGGTGAGGGGTGCCGACGGCCGGCAGCGTGCATATCTCTCTCGGTTTGTGATTTTGGGGATGGATGCAAGACCCTGCCAAACACCGGCTCAGAGCATCGACAGAAAGTTCACGAGTGGTGGCCGCCTCAGCAGCCTATGAATACGGATAGGCAATGACCCTTCTCTCCCAAGCAGAGCTTCGAGAATTCGGTAGGGGGCAAATCAACAAGGGTCACAGCACCCTGAATGGGTTTTGGCAGGGGGGGGGGAGCTCCATTTAATCTGCAAGTAGCGGTGCTATTGGCCAATGACAGGGGCCGTGCGGACTGACCGGGTCTCGGTTTATTGGTGACGGAAATCAACCAACTTCTTTCTTCAAGCAACACTCGCGACTTGCTCCATACCTACCTCGTTTCCCATGTTTCATTCGGAAGAACAGTTTGCTTCAACTGTTTTTGGGTTCCATTTTCGAAGTCAGTCCCAGCAGTTCATCCATGTGACCTGACTGATTTTGAGCACATTTTTTCCCGGGGCATCCAGTTGGGAAGGCACTTTCCAGCACTGATGCCGAGTTTGGTGTCAAGTGGTTTCAACTTTCGTCGTCGTTTCCTCCTGCCTCTACAAAAACATCCCCTCCCGCGAGGATTTGTATCAAACGAATCAGACAGCAACCAATCCAAGACAGTCTTCCGTTTCTACCTCCTTCGAGTTTCAAGTTGCAGAAAGAAACCTTAAAGTTACGTCTCAAAGCGCAACTCATGAAAGGGATGCTAAATTCGCACCAAGAATTTGCAGTTCGCAGAATATTGTTGTTGACCGGGAAGGAATCATTTGCAGATTACGGGCAATAGGTTGACCAATCAGTCGCCAATCTGAAGCTGTGCCCTGAGGGAGATAACGAAGCTATGTCTGCTCTGTCAGACACACGTCCGACCCGGCGGACTAGGATCGTCTGCATCAGCGATACCCATAACTCAACGGTCAAGCTACCAAAGGGCGATGTTCTGATCCATGCGGGAGACATAACGAATCAGGGGAGCTACTCCGAGGTAGGGGATCCGGCCTACTCGTTGTACCCTTTGTGTTTACTTGCGAGAAGCTCTTGTTACGGCAGATAGGGCGGGCAAGCTGGCTAACAAACGAGCGAGCAGCTATCAAGGGCCGTCAAGTGGTTAGAGAGGGCTGACTTCGAGGCCAAGATTGTGATTGCAGGTATATATCATTCCATCATGGAAGCCTTCAAGGGCTCAGGGGCTCACACTCTCTGAGGGAACCACGACATTACCTTGGATCATGAGTTTTACTCGGAGCATGGAACGAGATTCCACAACCAAAATCCCGAGGATCCGGCTAGATGTTTATCATTACTTACGTCGAGCCCTACCATCACATACCTACAGCACAACAGTGCGACCATCCGGCTTACAGACCCCAACGGGCCTGGCACCGGGTTTACTGTCTTTGGGTCTCCATACAGTCCAGAATACGGCACGTGGGCCTTCAACTACCGCCGCCCAAACTCCATACCGGACCCTTTAGGACCACTGAACGCAGCAATCACGAGTCTGAGTGCAGCGGAACTCTGGGCTGCTATTCCAGGAGAAACCGACATCCTGGTTACCCACACGCCCGCATATACCCATTGCGACGATGCGTGTGGCTGCGAGGACTTGCAGAGAACGCTTGCCCGAGTGCGCCCTCGACTCCACGTGTGCGGCCACGTCCACCAAGGCAGAGGCGCAGAGCGTGTGAGGTGGGATACCAGCCGCCTCGGCCCGGGAAATGACATGGCGTCTGAGGCTTCTGTCGAACCGTGGCAAGATCCGAACCCGGATCCAGGTTCCGCAAAGATAAGCCTTGTCGATCTGACGGCACGAGGTGGGAAACGCCCGCTCGAGTTCCACGATCTGGCGCCACCTCAGGGTGCGCTGGCCACAAGCTCGCTGGAACCGCCGCTACGGGTCTCGTGCAGCCCATCCCACCCAGGACCCGAAAGTCAGGGTAGTGTGGGGTTGAGCGGCCCGGCCGGGCGGGACGGGACCCCCGGGACCTCCTGCATCCCCGACTCTGGCCCAGCCTTGGACAGTGTCCCGTCCGCACTTGGTGTGGGACCCCAAAATACAACGCGACCAAACCCAACGGGTCGGCTAGGCAGACGGGAGACTTGTGTCATCAACTGCTCGATCGTGGCTACCGGCTGGCCTCACATCGGAGGGAAGCGTTTCAACAAACCGATCGTGGCCGACTTGGATTTGCCGGTGTGGAGATGAGACAGGATTGGCAACGCCTTTGGCTTGTTTGTGAGACTCAGGTGGACTGCCACTGTCACGGCGTGGGGGAGAACTACGTGTTGGCTGTCGCTGACACTCAGAAGTCGACGTGGAAGTCGCCTAGCAGTGAACTTGGTTGTCAACCGCGGATCGCTGAGCCGTGTTTCTGCAGTGCAGCCTTGTGCCCTCAGTCCAGTCAGGAGGATGGAACCTTAAGACGACCAGGCATATTTTGCCGCGGTAGTTGGCACACGCCATGGGACTCAGACGACAAGTCAACCACTCGAGACACATCACATTCACAGACAGTCCAACCGCAAAGTGCGGATTGGAGTATTGTACCGCTGCTATATTCGGCGTGGCGAGTACAGTACCCGCGTCCTCACTGTTTATACTACTCAAGAAGGGAAGCCGACCTTGATGCATTCTTGTCATGGTATTATCAGAAGCTCAGCGGATATGGACTCTTCCGACAGATCATCACAACACATGTCAAGTTGCGTTCATGTGACCTCCATCATCTCGTTCCATGTGTCGCAAACCAGGGTTGCTCAGCGGAGTTCTCTCCGAGCATGGCAAGGCTCAAACGGTGATGTTTCTAGATTGCTTGCCATCTCCCCAGCAGGGTGATGCATCCGAATCCACAGAGCAACCACAAGACCATACCCGGGAATCCACTTTGATCTCAAGATATGGCTCGTTTCGAACAGCAGAGCCCACAGCTGAGAGATCCAAGGCCGACAGGCGCCCGGGTTAGTGCTCCATCTCTCCCACGAGCCTCCAACCGTCGTCGTCTCGAGTGGTCATGAGGCGCACTAGTGAATCCGCAGCGAACCAATAAACCACGACAAGGCCGCTGTAGCCTCTGTCACTCGTGCGACCAATTGGGAGGGCCAGAGTTACCCAACCAGGAGAATTGGGGACACTGCTCAAAATTTTTTGGCAGCCTTTGGATTCACGCGGCTCGTCGTCAAAGGCTGGAAAGAGAAACTGGATGTAAAACAGCCCTTCGACCGGGTGGCAAGGCCTCAATCCAGCTGCTGCACACTTGTTGCGCCATTTTACAATTCCGGCTATGAAGTCCAACACGAGCCCGTGAAACGCTGCTCCTCATTGGCATGAAGATGGCTCATCACACATGATGGGTCATGACCCCCTTTACCCTCAGCATTAGTTCTCACCCACCTCCTCCGGCACCATGATGATGACGATGATGATGAGATTATGAGTTGAGATGATACCGACATGTCAGCAAAAGCAAACCTGAGGTCCCAACGGAGGAGCCCGAAACCTTGTTTAGGGATCTTGCAGCTCTCCTGCAGCCGAACGAAGGAACGAGTAGAAGTGATGGAAGCTTCTGTTCGGGATTCGGGTCAACGAATGGGAGCCAACCGCGCTGCTCACCGCCACGCACACAAGAGGAGCCAACGGCGTGCGACATACGGGCCTTGGTGTTACCCACGGAACAGATATCTCATGCAACGAATCGCAGAGGAGCATGCCCTTCGTGATGACCTCCTCCGCGTCAGCACACCAATGTAAGTCTGCACATGTCATCCGAGCTGTCCTCGCAGGTGTCTTTTCGGATGGAAGATGTGACCGGCTTCAAGTTTAATCCGGTGTCATCATTCCCGAGCTCCGAGCCCCTCCTGTGTTATGTGCTAGCAGTCGTGCCCTGAAGGGGGGGTTGGGGGTTCCAAGGAGGGGTAATGTGTGGTTATGGCGGGGTAATTCGCAGACTCTGGAATCCGACTCGCCCAAAGGCTCCTGTCTCCTGAACGTTGCAGAGGGTCGAGCAGCCATCGGAAAGACGGCTCGTGGGGGATCTTGGACCAGATTTGTCTCATCCCGGCTGACTTTTCATGGTCACCAGGACGAATGTCCCCGATGATCTTGGAACGTGAACCAGGACGGGACAGTCCAAATCTAGGGAATACCTGAGGATGTGAAAACCAGAAACACTGTTCTCCCCCCGGTCTCAGTTAACCACCAATCAGTGCCGCTGGACCCCATTGAGTACCTCAGGCACCACATCCTGACAGCGGGTTGATCCGTCGAGGAGAACCTCAGCCAGCAATTCCACAAGCCATCCGATCGGCTGCGTGCCCGCGGCCCCCGCGGCCTGTGAGACAGGCCCAGGTGAAATGCCGCTGGTGCCCTGCATATTCCACAAAGTCGGGGACAGATGATTGGCGGACGAGGCACTTCGCTCCCCCACCACACCGCCCCGCGTTTGGGTTGCTGATAGGATATCACCAGATTCTCCACCCACCTCAAGTGGTCGGAGCAAGGCAAGCATTGCCGATTCACGGTCCAGTGAGGGGCCGCTGCCAAGCACACACAGGGTCCAGATTCCTGAAGCAACCCCTCCAACTATTGCAACTCGCTAGATTCCTGTGGAGTTGGCTTGGAGGAGCGACGCCCGCGTGCACCCCCCAACTGCGATGGTGGAACCGTGAGGGTGGGCTTCAAATCGTCAGCCCCGCGGTGTCGGTGTTGCATGAGGTGAGTGTGTGCCCCCGTACCTGCTTCATGGTATGACGGCAGGGTCGCAGGCGGTTGGCTAAGGAGGGCCAGCGTTGGAAGGGGATTCCATGCCCGAGGTGAGGTGTCTGCTCTCGATGAGTGCGGAATGTTAATGGACCCCCATCTTGAGAGGGTCAGACAATCCCACCTAGCAGTGGGACCTTACGTTTCTGAGTGCAGGTATTAGTTATCCAATCCTCCAAGAATGAGCGCAACCGGCGCCAGGTTAGGGAACAATTGGAGCCAATTGGTGGATGCTGGGTGACGGATGGTTCGTCAATCGCGGGCTTCCCAAAGCGATGCTCAAGGGAAGCCGAGGCGCCTTTAAGTGATGAACTATTCGTATGGAGGCGCAGCGGGGGAGGCTTCGGGGATGTGATGGCGCGTCTCCTGCAGGACATCACGGCATGGTTGACGAGGCCACAGAGCGGCAGCCAAGTCGCCTTGCATTCCTATGTGCGCTGGCTTGCACCGCTGGCGCAGTGAACCCTAGCCGAATCGGAAGAGGTTCGGCGCTCCAGACGGGCGCAACGGCGGCTGTTGTTTGGATTAGGATGATAACTTCGAGAGCCGGTGATCCGGTTGTGAACTGCCGCATGGGGGGGTTGCAGATTCTCAAGCCATGGCACCCAATCTTGCATTTCCCATCGCCATCCCCGATCTTTTGTGGGAGCTTGGGGCCAAATGAGGAGCGTGCTTGAGTATTGACAGGGCGAAGCGTTCGTCGGCAAGGCGGAAAATACGGCTTTGAGTCGAGACGAATGACAGGCAAGGGCTTGCCCCGCCGTGTAAAAGAGAGAGCCCAAGACGAACTTGTGATCATGGCTGAGGAAGTGTTCGGTAGGAAGCTGACTTCGGCCCAGGGCAGACGATTTGAGAGGATTGGCAAATCATTGCCGAGACGAACAGAGAGAAGACGCTGGCGAGTTCGCGATACCTGGGGTAGCTTACATATGTGTTTGGCTGAGGCTGACGAAGAACGATGGACAAATCTCGATGGTCTCGCTTGGTCATTCCAACGCATCGGCAGGCAGGTGGGCCGTTCTCTCGCCTTCTAGAAAGATTGCCGAGCATCTGTCTGCTGCGATGGTTGTGATGAAGGCCTCGTTGCCGGGTGAGGACCCCGCTGGACATTCTCACCGCCGATTGCGTCCTAACGGCGCTTGAAACATGGGTTGCGAGGATGCTGCACCGCATCCACTCCCAGTCCGGTATTGACAATTGCTCAAACCTTTTCCAAGTTTCGCCTTGGTCTGGTTTCGAATCGAACGAACTGGGCTCGGGCTCGGGCTCAGGAATGGAAAACCAAACTAGCAAAGGAAATGTCTGTTGGGAGGTCGCCACGCAGTTAGTTGAAACGCCTAACGGCGACTCCTTTGCCGCTCCGGTGTAGCCACAAGCCCCCAGCCCCGGTGAGCCCAGCCACTGAGAGGTCTGAGTGGGCCTCGGATCAAGCCTCACCAGCCTCGGATCACCTTCGCGAGATCCGGTGAGGCAAGTTGATCGCTGGGACCCTTCAGGGGCCGAAAAATTCCATGTCGGCCATGCACTCGGCCAGCCTTTGGATCCCCTTGATCCCATTTGGATCCCTCACAGTCTCCACGTCGCCACGGAAGGCGACTGCCGCGTGGATGTGGATTCTGGATTCTTGATTACCATCGAGCATTGCTTGCCGAGAGAAGATGACTGGCTCAGACTGGCTGCGCGGGAGGCCGCTTGCTCTAGGATTGTGGCTCTCAGCTGGTTATGGTCTCTGTTCGTCGGCCCGCTCTGTGGCTCTGTGGCTCCGGTTGTATGGATACGGAAGTTCCGTAATCTTTCCTCGGTCTTCGTACCCTGTTCGAATTACGAAAATAAGTGCTCTGTTGTAAGTCTGCCAACGGTCTCGCTGGCGGCCGGTGGCTGCGGATCTGTCAGCCTGCAAGTTGGAGGTGGTGAGCAGCTGTTCCATTGAGGCTGGAGCATGGCTGTTTGCTGACGGAATGCGCTGTTAGTGGGCAATAACAAATGTTACCGAACCTGGAAGCTGAGGACACAGAACCCGAAAGAAGAGAAGAGACAGCCGAGATGCAAATGCGTGCTCTTGACTTGCGCAGAGCTTGATGCCGTAAGCTAGCCGAGAATGGGGAAGGCAGGGAACAGGCGGGCCAATGGTTGGTCCTCAGGGATTCCTCCAGGTCCCGCAGTACCCTCGTCTCCCCACAGCACCTGCATCGGCCACCGGACCCGCTCGTGCTCCAGCGCAGGGCAGCGGCGACCATTCTATGTTGCCCCCCTTCCAGTGACCCCCCAATCGATCTGGGAACCGAACCGGCCTCCGGGAGTCGCTTGCCCTGGACCGCCCCCGCCCTCACCCGCGGTGGCCGCCCGACAAGCCAGGCCACCACCTGCCACCCCTCGCGGCGCAGTGCGGGTGATCTCATCGCCTGTTCCCTTCTCTCCCATCACCTTACAACACGACAGCCAACATCTGAGCCAGTTGAACTCGGCCGGCACGTGGGCGGCCCACGACCATCATTTCCACCTGGGAGACAAACACGACCGCATTTTGCCCTTTGTTCCTCCGTACTTGCTTTAATCACGATACCGACGAGACAAGGGGCCCGCTATCCGTACGGGTCTAGCCACGCTTCACGACGGCAACGACGGTTGCTTGGTTGCTTGGCCCTCACAAGTACTCCACCAGTCACCGGCGGTTCATCCCATATACATACAAGACCCTTTGGTCCCCATTCTCATTTTCCCCCCGCTTGCCTGTTCCACCGCCCTGCGACACCCTCAAAAGCCACTCATCAACAGCATTTTTTTTCTGTACTTTTAATTGTGCCGCTGGCATACCGACGAGACTTTAGTCCGTCTGCCTTCCTTCATTCCCCATCGCCGCAGCACGCCTCCCTGCATAACAGCCTACCCACGCTCCTTCCCGCCGGAGCCGAGCCATCATCGCCTTCGATGCACTAGCAGCCTCCAGTTGTCGAACCGCCGACTGCTGCCTTCTCCACCACATTCATTCTCGCACCTCAACTATCTCAATTCAGACTCTTTTTCGCTCTTTGCGCCAGTGACGGGAACAGCACTCGGCACAATCCACCCCCACGCCCACCATGACCACCACTCTTCCTGCGGATCCCTGGAAAACTCTCGGTGTCGAGAGGGATTCAGACAAGGCCGAGATTCGGTCTGCGTACAAGAAGCTCGTGCTGCAATGTCATCCGGACAAGGTGCAGGACCCGACGCTCAAGGCGCTAAAGCAGAATGAGTTTCAGAAGGTGCAGCAAGCCTATGAGCTCCTCAACGATGATGCCGAAAGGTCAAAGTACGAGCAGAAGCTCAAGCTCGCTGAGCTGCAGCGTGCTGCCAGCAAGATCTCGCCCAACTCTTCGGTCCCGCGCACATCCAGATACTCGCCTCCCGCCTACGACATTCGGACCGCCGAGCCGTCGCCAAAATATAAGACGGGTTCCTCTCCGTCAGCTGGCAAGATGTACACGCACTACACGACGCACACGCGCTCGCACGAGGAGATGCCGTCTTCACACATCTATCCTGTCTACGAAGACGGTGATCGCCAGGCCCGCAGAACAGCGAGTTACGAGAAGCCGTCGAAACGGGACGAGGAGAGGCGGGACCGCGATAAGGAAGAGCGGAGACGCAGAAGAGATCTCAGAGAGGAGGAGGAGCCGATCAAGTCGCGAGACCGGGAGAGGGAACGAGAACGGGAGAGAGAAAGGGAGAAGGAGAAGGCAGAGAAGGAGAAGGAGAGAGAACGCGAAGCCCGCAGAGCCGACCGGAAGCGACTCGAGAAGGAGCGGGATAGGGAGAGGAAGCGAGATCTTGAGGACAAGCACACTCGTTCCCCATACATTGAACGTCAGGGAGCCTCGGAGGAGGAGCTCTGGGCAGAGGACGAGGCTTATGTCACGTCTCGGTCGGAAAGGAAACGGTCATCGAGCAAGAAGCACAGCGATACGCGCGAGCGAGAGCGTGAGAAGTCTACCTCACGCCGGGCCAAGTCGCCGCATGTCGCCGTCGATCGGAACCAGGCGGATCCTACCATCGACACTCTACACGAGGCCGCGCAATACATTCTAAACACTCGTGGCGGAGGTCCTCCGGAGACTCTCAATATCTACCTCAGCAAAGTCAAGGCCCGCGCCCCGTCGCCTCCAATTGTCGAGTACGAGGAAGAAAGCATCCAGCGCGCATCTGCCCGTGCGGCCGGCCGTCGTTCATCCAACGACGCAGCCAGGTCCAAGGAAAAGCTGAGGTATGAACCCATCGATGCGACCAAGGCCCGCCCAATCCCCAAACTCTCCAAGTCGTACAGCATGCCTGTTCCGACTCCGGATTCGCCTCCTCGTGTGAGCCGATCCAACACGGCGCCGCAATCCTACGAGCGCCCGCCCCCCTCCCTCAACCGGACGACCACCTACGTGGCGAGCGGTGTCGTCGACGACCGACGGCCCACTGCCGACTATTACGACGACTACGGCTCCGACGACGACCACGAACGGCACCGCCGGCGGAGCCGCCGCAGCGGGCGGTCGCCGGCCCCCGAACCCATCCGCTACAAGGTGGTGGATGGCACCAAGACGTCCAAACTGGAGGCGCAGTACTCGTACGGCGAGTCGCCGAACTCCAAGAGGCGGTATGCTGCCGAAGTTCTTGACGCCCATTCACCCTCGGCAACCACGTATGCCGGCGCCCCCTTCAAGGTCAAGGAGTCGCGCAAATACAGTGCCAACGATGTCGCTTACTCGGACTACAATGACTACAACCAGGCGTCCTACAACCACACGTACTACGCGAACGACGGGTATCCCGTCGTGGCGTGAGCTGCTGCTGCCTCTGGCGCACAATGTATTTTCTGCATCTCCCATTTCTTTTCCTTTTTCTGTTTTTATAATCTTTAATGATTGGACGGATGGATAGGCCGAGGGGATGCGATACGGGCTTTATGATGACGATTTTCGATCGAGACATCGCAGTTGCCTCTCCTCCTGTCATTGGCGTTCAAGGGGTTTCTTGGGTAACATATGGGATATTTCTTATCATCTCGTCTTTTCTCGTCTCTTTTACACACTCGATTTACATGAACGGCAAGACGTCATGAAAAATAAGTAACGAACCCAGTCGTGTTTTACTTATTATGGGGTATCTGATGAATTTTCCTTTTTATCTTGTCATGGCATTTGGAGCGGGCTACGGCGGCATTGTATGGGTGGGATGGCGGGAAAGGAAGGGGACTCGCTCTTCTTGTTTGACGGGCCCCTGGCCTCTGGGGATGGGAGGGATGGCATGGATGGAACGGAGCGGAATGGAATGGGATGACTGGATGATGATGGCTTTTGGCCCTCTGGCCTCTTGTTGTCTTGTTTGGTTTTCTCTTTTCGGATGTACTTATCATCATGGCGAGTTAGCGCCCTATCTACATACATACAAAGGAATTCGATGCATATCTATCTCTAGGTATCTGCTCTCGAAGAGGCGAAGTGACCGTTTTGATAGTTCCGCTAGCCCATTTAAAACACAAGACGTTACACTTCCTCCCCTGCTCGCTCATTATCATGGTACCCCGGGGTAGATGAGAGCAAGGAACCTGTAAACCAATTTACCTCCGTTTCGAGGATGAGAGATATGGTAGGGGGGGAGAGAAGAGAGAGAGAACGAAAAAAGAAAAGAAAAGAAAAGAGGAAAAGAAAAAGAAGAAGAAGAAGAAGAAGACGAAGACAAAAAATAAAGAAAGGTAGAAAGAAAGAGAGAAGGAAGGAAAAGAAGGAAGAGAGAGAATGGAAAAGAAGAAAGAAAGAAAGAGAAAAGAAAAAGTAGGTACTACGCTAACAAGCAAACAGGAGGGGAAGTGTATATACTTGGCTTCCAGTCTCGTCTCCTCTCTCTCATCTGAGCCGTGTAGAACTGCTGTTATACCCCACCCAACCTCAGATTCAAGCACTTGAGTAAAGCCGTCATCCATCATCAATCCGTCGAAAATAAACCTAACTGTCACGGGACTTGGACATGACTATGAGATCATATGGAGTACTTCGTAAAGGCATAGTCCATTTATTAGAGATTTGGTTTATATTCGCTGCGAGCTTGTGTCGCTGTGTGTCTATATATGATAGATACTAATAAGTATTTGGTATTTGAGTTGCGAGTCCATCCATGTACTCGTATATGTATGCCTACATAATCTAAAGGGTATCCTGTCACTTTGTCACTGGTTTTGTGAGTTGTGATGTTTGTGTGATGCTGTATCAGCTCAGCTGATAGTTGGTAAAGCCACGCCGGGCTTAGCAACTGGTAAACGAAGGAGTCGGGTGGCTGTGATCCCTGGGTTGGGGGTTGGGGATGGGCATGAGGATGGGGTTTGTGTTTGTGTTTGTGTAATAGTTCGTTCTCAGCTCGACGCCGAGCGGCGATAGCAAGTTACATTCACAAGTCCGTCCGCCCCGTCGTGGGATTGGGTGGGAGTGTACCACGTGCCGCGCGGGCTGTGTAGTCTCCGAGGCTTGGCTGGCTGGTGGTTCATACCAAGACGTAAAGTGAGCAGATCTTAAGAGCAACAGGTTAGAATATTTAGGATCAGTCGAAAGGCGGAAACACGACGTACCAAGCTCAGCCCCATAATCATGCTGCACCAGAAACACACATTGTTCAGCGTTTTCCTACCCCTGACCCACTTCGTCCGCTGCAGCATGACAATGGGGAGCTGCAGCATTTGGCAGATGAAGCCATAACCGCGGACCTTTTTGGTGATGCAGCCCATGACGATCTCGTGGCCGATGGCGCTGATGAGAAAGGTGATGACAGTGGCATTAGCCTTGCCGATGTGGGGGCGGCTGGCGCTGTAGACGTGGCGGCGCAGGAAGCTGTAGACAGGCACGTTCCACTCGCGCGAGAACTCCATCCAGTCAGTGCTGTTCCACCAGTCGCTGTAGAAGTGGCGGTCGGCGAAGCGCGTGATTTCAGCGGCGGCGCCGAGCACGTACTCGAAGATGACGAGGAAGACGAGCAGGAAAGTCAGCATGAAGGGGAAGAGCAGCCATGATATGGTCTCGGCGAGGACGAGGAGCGCCTCGAGGGCCGTCAGGGGAGAGTCGGCAGTCCGCAGAGACGGGTCGAGTCTTTGCGAGGCGTCTACCAGGGCAGGAAGGATGAATTCTTCCGAGATGATGGTCAAGAGAAAGATGCAGCCAAATGTGGCGGCGACCTTGGACAAGAGATTCTGCCAGTCGATCCGCTCATTGCGCGGGTATTCGATCTCGTAGCAGAGGGTTGGGCAGCAGAGATAGTCGACAAAGTTTGCCCAGGTTAGGTTTGCTGGATAGGTAATGTTGCCGATGGGGCTGGTCAGTTCGCGGGCCAGGTCTTCACGGAGCTGGGCCACCTCGTCTGCATCCCCATTCGGCGTGTCGCCATGTTCGCTCTCGCTTTTCCCGTTCACCCCGGCTCGCTTGGGACTGGCCATGGTGCCCATGGGATTCTCGGGAGTTGGGTAGAGATAGGCAGGGGCACGCGAGGCGGTGGAGGGGTCGTCGAGGGCGCGCAGTCGCTTCTCTGTCTCGCTCAGATGACCGTTGTAAAAGGTGTAGGAATGGATCTTCATCAATATCACCATGGTGTGCAGCAGGAAGAAGACTTGGGCGGTCCATGTCCAGTCCAGCACAAATGGCACAGCAATCCAAAAGGCCAGCCACAGTAGTTGGTAGACGCTCATGATGGCCACACCGCCCCTGGCCCACGTCAAGGCACTGGCAGTCGGGGCAGCGCGAAACAGCCTGTGCAAGGGCAAGGCCATGGCGCTGCTAGCGACCATCAGGAAGTCGGCAACGGCCAGGTGCCAGAGCTTTATTGTGAAGAGTGTCCATATTTGGACGCGGATGGGGTATCCGGTGTCTTTGATGTTGCGCAGCATGGTGGTGATGGCCATGATGGCGAGGCCAATCCAGAAAAGGTTGAAGAAGCCATGGAAGTCGCGGTAATCGCTGCTCGGGTCGAAGTGGGACACGCGACTGGCGAACTCGATGGTAGGGAAGATGCGGCGGCGCTGCTCTGCGCGCACCTGCTTTCGGGCTGTCGAAAGGGACTTGACGGATGGCGGTGCGTCAATGGGTACGGGGGTTGAGCGGCCACTGGAAGAAGAAAACAAGACGGTGAGCTTTATGCAATCTTCGCGCGGTGTGGGCGGGTTTGGTGGACGTACCTCGTACTAGCAGTGACATGGCCATTGACGGGGCCCTCTAAACCGCCGTTTTGGTCCGAGGCATTGCTGATTTGTGATACTTGTAAATGCGAATGGACGGGTTTGCGGGTCCGAGGCCGCAAGAGGTAGTCGCCGGCACTGTCCGAGACATCGGCGGCGGTCGAAGACATGATGGCGGGTCGGTCGGAAGCTAGGGAGCGAAAGTCAAACTGCTCTGCGCAACCACCCACGCGCCAGGTTTCCCTTTTCTCTTTTATCCTCTCTCCTCGACGTCAACATCCAATCAGGGCGGAAAATTCGGGTCAATGCTGGACCAAGCACAGCGACGGAAAGCTCGGAATCTTCAATCGCTGCCGAGGACCTGGTACGGAATGTACGGGATGCTTGGGATGGGATACCGCCAAACGATGCGATGGATCGAGTAGAGATTAATTCGTGGTCGGGAAATATTCAGAAGCAAGTCAATGCTACCCTGCAAAAGGTTGGGGTTTGTCTTGTCGGTATTCGGCCAACCCGGCCCTCCGCATCTATTGGCCGGACCGTTAATTCAAGGAAAGCGAAAGATGGTCTTTCGTTTCCATCTTCCATTCTTCGATTTCTCGAACCAACACCTCGGACCCTCGGCAGGTGTCAGGAGGGTTCAATGTCAGCAACTACGTCACCGCCACGTGACTTTAGGGGATCGAACAGGGATTTGGACCCACCGAGTTTAAGTGGATGCATTTCTCGATCAACAAGTCGACAACTCGATCTGGCTTCTTCATGGCCATCTTGATTCGACTTTGACTTTTGGGTGACGGCTATTTGGTGCTTTGAACTTGGCAAATCTTCAAGCCAGTGCCGACATCCGATTAAGCGGGCATCGATCTTCTTGACACAGCGAATCCCGAATGCACGGTATCACTGCACCGACATGTACTTGATACAGATTATCTGTAATCATTGCATTGCAGTATGCAGCTCCTGTCGCTTTTGGACCAAGCAATTCAGGGCGGGTTGCATGTTGAATGTTGCATTGAAAACTCTGAACTCGCAGCAAGGCAGTGCAACAACTCGCCCATTTGTGCCGCAGACCGGTGTCCTTGGGTGCATTTGTTGCCCAAGATAGGCGACCAATTGCTGGCAAGGATCGGCCATCGTGGTGTTGCGGGGCACAAGAGAGGAGGAGCCGAGGAGCAGACGGGATCGGGAATGCTTTGTCAGTTCTGCATCTAGTTCTGGAAGGAGCTGGTTGTCAGTGACTCAACACTCTTCCCCGTCTTGTCTTGACTGCACCGTCTCTCCTTTGCTTCCGCACCAGACAAATCGCAGGCCTCCCCAACCAAACCACATCATTGGACCGAGCTTTGGCTTCGTTCCATTGTTCTTCGAATGCCTTGGCAATGGCCGCAATTGCATGCCTTGGCCCTGGCCGCATGTGTCCTGTACATGGACTCGTCCATACGATCCATTGTCCTCGACTATGTCCGGGGCTGGTCGCTCTTGATTCTACCGATTCGGGATCGAGATCTCATGATTCCCGTTGGAGGAGAAAACCATCATCATCCGATGGGAATGACTCCATGGCGCACAGCCCCTGGTTACAATGACCAGCTTGTAATTTTACTTGGAATCAAACGTTACGTCTGGACGCCCTAAATCGTTGAAAAGTGGAGTGTCGGATGGTTGAAGCTGGGTCACAAGACTTCTGTTGCATTACGAAGTACCCTCTGCAACGAGTCCCCGGGCTAACCTCGCAGACTCCCGTCTTACGCAACTCAACCGCCTCAAGACTCGAGATCTCTGACTGACTGGTGTCAAAAAAGTCCCTATCTTTGCAGAGTTTGACACGGCCCGACAAGGTTGGAACTCATCCCACGACAGGTTGATACCTTATCTGCAACCTTGAACGCCGACCGCTGCAGGGGTTCTGAGCCAGGGCAGTCACGCCGCCAGAAGAGTCTGGGCTGACCCCACTTGCCGCCCACACCAGCGCGGGTCGGGTCCCCCAACCAAGACCCACAGCGAGTCCCGGTCTTCAATCACAGGGCGCTGAGGCAAACACAACCTGCCGCTGCAAGCAGCAACCTCAAGTACGGATACACGCCGTCTCGGCGAGCGTCCCGACTCGCACCCTTCGCTGAAGCGCAGCCATGTCCTCGAAACCCCCTCAACATCAGTCCATATCCCCATCGTTGCTATCCGACCAACATGGCGACACAACTGCCCACCATGCCCATCCCATCGACCCTGCTGCCGCGGTAGCCGCTGTTGAGGCTCTTCACAAACGCAACCTCAATGGGCAAACAAATTCCCCCGTCGACGTCAGCCCCGACCCGACCTGCACCGCGAGCTCGAGTCGCACTACATCTGCGAGCCCGATCCAGTTCCGATCTTACACTATCGCTCCGTCTCCACCGGTGCCGGCACCGGGGTTTCGCTCCGAGTCACCGACTACCTTAGCTCAGGAGCCTGTCGAGTCGAACTTGGCTCACAAAACGACGCCTGAACACGCAAGCCGCCACGCAGAACAGACTCTCGAAGGGCTGGCGTATGCTAGCGCGAGCCCTTCGCACCTACAGTCCGAACCTTATCCAACTTCACCTCAAATACCAGATACTCCCAACGGTTTTGCGACGCCCTCCAAATCATCTATAAAACGGCCCGCTCTCTCCCTGCACCGCAAATCCTCTACACACTCATTACGGCCAATTTCACGAACACCGAGTCTGAAAACTGGTATTTTCTACAGCGCCTTCGGCTCAGCTTCGACCACCAGCTCCACCGTCCCAAGTCCTGTGATTTCCGCCATGGGCGACGTCACTCCTCTTCCTTCGCCCTTGCTGGCAAGCGATTCGCCCGGCCCATGGAAGCAATTGGGCAGGCGAACGTCGCGCGAGGCGCCACTCTACCACCCGTCACCAAGCTATACCGAATCTGCGGCTTCTGCGACCCCTTCAAAAATTTCAAGAAAGGCTTATGGGGGCCTGAGCTCGTGGCCGGCCCTCGCAGACGGCACCAGCGAGAACCAGGACGGCCGACTCGCCAAGCCCCCTACGCATACACGGAACAGGAGTATTAGCGACTATACTCCGGATCCCATGCTCATACCCAAGCGCATGTCGACTGTGTCCGGCACTCGTGTCAAGGCCGACTTGAACACCCCGGCCGAAGCACATATGCGCCGAGAGCCCCACCTATCTGAAGCGAGGGGTTTGACTCCGATCGAGAAGCCGCCTACGCCTCCCCCAAGCGAATCTTCGCTGAGTACCACTGATCTATCTTTGGCTGCCGGGTCTGGATCTGCCATCAGCAGTAAACAGTCACGCGCCGAATACTTCGAGGCGTACGGCCGCTATGACGGGAAACGCCGTCGTTGGCGCGCCGTCCGGGTGCTCGGCCAGGGCACCTTCAGCCAAGTTATGCTCGCCACCAGCCAAATATCCTCGTCTCCGTCCGATGACGAGGAGTGCAGCCCAGGTACTGGTCTACCAACACCAGAACTCGCTCCTAAGCACGAACGACGGTCGCTTGTGGCCGTCAAGATCTGCGAGCATGGCCCCTGCGGAGGCGCATCAGAAGATCGCATCGAGATGAGCCTCAAGCGCGAGCTCGAGATAATGCAAGACATTCGCCATCCGTCGTTGGTGAACCTCAAGGCTTGGAGCATCGAGCCCACCCGCGCCATCCTCGTGCTCAGCTACTACCCGGGCGGAGACCTCTTTGAAGTCGCCACCGGCCACCGCGAGGTCCTCAACCCTCCCCTCATCCGCCGTATTTTCTCTGAATTGGTCGGCGCGGTCACCTACCTCCACGACAAGAAGATCGTACACCGTGACATCAAACTCGAAAGTGAGTCCTTCTCCTACCTTCCCAATCTAATCCCTCCGGTCTCAATACTAACCTCCCTTCCTAGACGTCCTCGTCAACCTCCCCCCATCCGAACTCGCCTCCACCACCACCGACTGGACAACCTACCCCAACTCCGTCATCACCCTCACCGACCTCGGCCTATCCCGCCGCATCACCTCAGACGACGAAAAGCTCGAGACCCGCTGCGGCTCCGACGACTATGCCGCTCCCGAGGTCATCATGGGCCAGCCCTACGACGGCCGCGCCACCGACGCCTGGTCCCTCGGCGTCCTGCTCTACGCCCTGCTCGAGGCCCGCCTGCCGTTCGACCCCCCGCCCTGCAGCGTCGGCGGCGGCGACCACGCCGTGCAGATGCGCATGCGCAGCCGCACCAGCCATCGCATTGCCCGCGTCGAGTGGCGGTGGTATGGCTATGGGAAGGAAGAGGACGGGGAGGGGGATCACGAGGCGGATTTGGCCAAGTTTGAGAAGGAAGGATTGGTGGGGGCTATGGAGGTTGTGGAGGGCTTGTTGAAGCGGGCGAGGAGTAGGTGGCCGTTGGGCAAGGTCAAGGGGACGGAGTGGGTTGCTAGTGGGGTGGCGGTCGAAGGCGGGATAAGGTTTCGGGAGGAGGAGGAAGGGGAGGAGGTTCTATGATGCCATGCCCGGCGGGGAAGGGGGTAATGGGAGGGTCTTGATTGATTGATTGGTTGATTATACTTTCTTTCTCAGGGGCTTCGTTTGCGGGTAGGCGGGTCAGGGGGAGGTAATTTGCTGCTGCTGTTGTTGTGTTGAGAGGTTTGGGGCTCCGTCGTTTTTGTGCTCTTTTTTCTTTCTTTCTCTCCTTTTTCTCTTTACGCCTTTGACGGGCGGGTGTTTTATTACCATCACCACAGAGAGAGAGAGAGACTTTCTTCCCCTCAGTTCGCACTGATGGGACCGGGCGGAACAAGATTGATTCCCCCCTATTAGCTTACCATCTTCTTCTTCACCCTAGCGTACTCTTTTTTCCGTTGATGATGATATTACAGAAGAGAGAGAGAGAGGAAAGAGAAAACGGGGCGTTCATGAGGCCGGCTGGTGATGGATGGTGTTGGGGCTATTCTCGTTTTGGATGGGGGTACGAATAAGGGGGTCATGCATTGCCTGGGTTGGGCGGTGGTGCATGGTGTGGTGTATTCCATGGTGTTGTGGGTTGTATTGTAGATTTGGGATATCACTATACTATAACTATTCGATTACGGTGTTTTACTCTCCTTGGTTGCTACTGTCGTGTACCTGCTTGCTTAAGTCCGTGTGATGGATGGGTGATTGTGGTAAGGGTACAGTCTCTTTACACAGCAACGGTTCTCATGCCCTCGCCATTCACAAAGAGCCTATAATGTCGCAGATATAGGTCCTTCCCATAATTAGTTTGCGGTTTGCTAGGTCTAATTTAAAAAGGGAACATTTCCTCAATGCGACATGGCACCTTGGCCTGGATAGAGAAGAGAACCCTTCCCCAATAAAGAGTTCACAGCATCGTAAGGAGGCAGGCAAGTCACGACTCAAACAAAGGTAGTCACCAGGACAGTAAGTGAAGATTAAGCCTCGATTCCATCTAACCGTGGTATTCATGTCTACGTTAAAGATCATGATAGCACCCGCGTCCGAGACCAAATGTACAGAGCAACGAGGCTAAAGAGGAATTAGGTGAGGCCGAGAAACATGATGCATCTGGGTACCATAGTGTCATTAACCGAAAACCCGTCCAACTCCGAATCCCCAAGGCACTTTTCATTCCCCGTCATGTCATCATTTAGTCAACCTCCTCCATGGCGCTGTCGCCGGTCTCGGCGGCAGGCACGCCAGCATCGGCCGCAGGGGCGTCAGCGGCAGCCTCGGGCTCCTCGTCCAAGTTCAGGCCGAGGGACACGAGCTTGTGGATGCGCTCGGCGAAGCCAGCGGGCTCCTCGAGGGTGAAGCCAGAGACCAACAGGGAGGTCTCGAACAGCAGCTGGACGATCGACTTGACAGTCTTGTCGTTCTCGCCATCAGACTCGACCTTGCGCTTGAGCTCCTGGATGATGGGGCTCTTGGGCGAGATCTCGAACGTCTTCTTGGAAGACATGTAGCTGCTCATCGAGGTGTCACGGAGGGCCTGGGCCTTCATGATGCGCTCCATGTTGGCGGACCAGCCGAACTGGCCGGTGCGGATGGCGCAGGGAGCGCCAACGAGCTTGTGCGAGACGACGACCTTCTCAACGTTGTCGCCGAGGATGTTCTTGAGGGCCTTGGCGAGACCCTCGTACTCCTTCTCCTCCTCCTCGCGCTGCTTCTTCTCCTCCTCGGTCTCCTCGAGCTCGAAGTCCTTGGTGATATCAACCAGCTTCTTGCCCTCGAACTCCTTGAGCTGAGTCATGGCGTACTCATCAATGGGGTCGACCAGGAAGAGCACCTCGAAGCCCTTGGCCTTGAGTGAGTCAAGGAAGGGAGACTTGGAGACGGCCTTGAGCGACTCGCCAGTGATGTAGTACATGTTCTTCTGGTGCTCGGGCATGCGGGTGACGTAGTCGGTGAGCGAGGTCATCTCATCGCCAGACTTGGTCGAGTTGAAGCGGAGGAGCTTGGCGAGGATGTTGCGGTTCTGCGAGTCCTCGTGGATGCCGAGCTTCAGGTTCTTGGAGAAGGCGCTGTAGAACTTGTCGAACTGCTCCTTGTCCTCGGCGATCTCCTGGAACATCTCGAGAGCCTTCTTGACGATGTTCTTCTTGATCACCTTCATGATCTTGTTCTGCTGGAGAGTCTCACGAGACAGGTTGAGGGGGAGATCCTCAGAGTCGACAACGCCCTTGATGAAGCTGAGCCACTCGGGGACGAGGTCGGTGGCATCGTCAGTGATGAAGACGCGGCGGACGTAGAGCTTGATGTTGTTCTTCGTCTTCTTGGTCTCAAAGAGGTCGAAGGGAGCGCGCTTGGGCACGAAGAGGATGGCACGGAACTCGAGCTGACCCTCAACCGAGAAGTGCTTGACGGCGAGGTGGTCCTCCCAGTCGTTGGACAGCGACTTGTAGAAGGCGGCATACTCCTCCTGGGTGATGTCCTGAGGGTTGCGGGTCCAGATGGGCTTCTGCTTGTTGAGCTCCTCCTCCTCGATCTTAGTCTCCTTGATCTTCTTGGTCTTGGGCTTCTTCTCCTTGTCCTCCTCCTCGTCATCGACCTCCTCGATCTTGGGCTTCTTGTCGTCGCCCTCCTCGGTCACCTCCTCAGCCTCCTCATCAGGAACCTCCTTCTCGGTCTCCTTCTGGACATGGAGGTAGATGGGGTACGAGATGAACTCGGAGTGCTTCTTGATCACCTCCTTGATGCGGCTCTCATTGAGGTAGTCGAGCTGCTCCTCCTTGAGGTGAAGGATAATCTTAGTGCCGCGGCCGATCTGCTCACCCTCGGTGTCGGGGGTGATGTTGAAGGTGCCGCCGGCGCTCGACTCCCAGATGTACTGCTCGTCGTCGTTGTTCTTGGAGACAACCGTGACGCGGTCGGCGACGAGGTAGGCAGAGTAGAAACCGACACCGAACTGGCCAATCATGGAGATATCGGCACCAGCGGTGAGGGCCTCCATGAACTGCTTGGTGCCAGAGCGGGCAATGGTACCAAGGTTGTTGACAAGGTCCTGGCGACGGCTGTCAGCGCACGGTTCCACGGTTCGCAAAGAGCGGGGTACTGAAAACTCACAGCCTTCGTCATGCCAATACCGGAATCCTGGATGGTCAGGGTCTTGGCCTCCTTGTTGGGGATAATGTCGATACGGAGGTCCTTGCCCGAGTCCAGCTTGCTGGGGTCGGACAGGGCCTCATAGCGGATCTTGTCGAGCGCATCGGAGGCGTTCGAGACAAGTTCACGCAGGAAGATCTCCTTGTTCGAGTAGACGGTGTTGATGATGAGCGAGAGCAGCTGAGAGATCTCAGCCTGGAACTCGAAAGTCTCAGCCATCTTGAGGGTATCTGGTTGGTTTGTGGGGTATCTGAGAATGGTCGGGTTAGTTGGTGGCACAGAGAAGGCGACAGAATGCGCGAGTGCGGGGTAATTTTTGGAAGTTGGGAAATTCAAAGAGAGAACTGAAGCTGTTGGTAGGATTGGAAATGGGTAGAGATCTCAAATACGAAAGTTGAGAGGCGAATGGGCAAGGGAAGGAAGAAAGGGTTGTGGTGATAAAGGGCAGGTTTGCTAGGAAAGAAGAGGTTCTCTCGACGAGGCTGAGGGGACGTCGATATGGAGGAATCAGGCGAGAAGTACCTACCAAAAGTTGGATGGTATGAAAGACAACGTCCACGCTTCGAAAAGAGAAGAGGATCTGGGAGAGAGTCGGTGAGAAGGAGAGAAGATGGTTTGAAGATGGAGGAGAAGAATTCGGGGAGTGGAAAGAGCAGCAGTGGCAGCTAAAATGTCTTCGCCGAGTGCCCCCG
Organism: Trichocladium uniseriatum; assembly: GCA_017139535.1. NCBI lineage: Eukaryota > Fungi > Ascomycota > Sordariomycetes > Sordariales > Chaetomiaceae > Trichocladium > Trichocladium uniseriatum. The sequence continues at coordinate 725,747 of WOUO01000004.1, read as the reverse complement.
GGCGGTGCTTGGGCAGTTTCGATGAGATTCTATCGCCCAAATTCTACGGCGTTCTTCTGATTCGTTTCTTGGTGCCTCCACAGCAACGGAATGCTGTTGGTGATTGGGTGGCTGTCAGAGCCCCACTCAGGCAGAAGCCCCCACCTTGAGGCTGCAGAAGGCAAACTGGGGAAGATTCTGCTCAAAAAATCTAGTAATTTCTAAAGATCTCGGACTACGACTGAACTGCCGTTCGTAAGGCTGAATCTGGCTAGAACAGTGATCTGGGTGCTAAGTTTTCCATGGCTGAAGTCCAGGCGTTTCCTGCCTGTTTGCAGTGCAGAAGACTCCAGAAAGGTCGAGACCAGTACCCCGCTTGCGAGGCTGAAACGAGGCTGGTCCCTGTTGCCTGCCCCGCAAGGTGTTCAGGTTGACCGGCAACGGCAGGAGCTTCTCAGAGCTTCCAGCCGACTCACGCCTCATGGATATGGCACAGCGGCAAGTGCATTTTGAGTTTGATTCCCGAATCTGAGAAAAGTTTTCTTGATCCCGTTTTTCTGGCCCACTGGCATTCCAGAACGCAGAACCGGCCGAGGTCCGAGTCTTTGAGAAGGATTAGCGAGGTCTTGTTTGCCACTTTGATGGTCTAGAATCCGAACCAGGCAAACTTCACTACAAACGCCCATTGTCCGAAACTGTTCAGCCTTTTGCTTTGTTAGGACCTCGAGGACCTGTTTCCATGTTCTCCCCTTTCAACACATAACGATTCTGTGGGTGGAGCCTGCTCCGGCTTGTCCGCGTGGAACGGTGGAGCAAGGCTGTACATGAAAGCGACCAGCACTGAACCAACAGCCTATGAAGTGATTGTCAATGTATGAGAGCTCCTATTTGTCTGCCATTCAAGGCGAAGTTGTCTCTTACCGGTCCTAGCCACCACACCCAATGATCTGCCACACCATGTCAGTTAGCCCGAGGCTCAGGGTTTCTGTTGTGGTAGGACATGGGGCTCACACTGCCAGTTTGAGCCTGCAACGGCAAGGCCTATTGCTCGCGCAGGATTCAAACTCGGCCCCGTGTAACCCGGGGCAGTTCCTGTCGACGCACAAGTTACGAGGCCCAAGCTGAGGCCGACGAGCAGAGGGCCAAGTTGCCGACCATACACAACTTGTTGACGCGGATCTAGACCAGTCCCGATCGAGAGAACACTGGGTTCGGTGGTGTAAGAATTCGGCGTTGTGAAGGAGTTGCACTGGAATGGGACTTACAGCAGAGCCAGCGAAGACATTATCTCGGTCAGCAAGACTTGACCGGGCGTTATTTCTCTCGGGTCGAAGAAATTTCCTCCTCCCATATGGCTATCGGATAGGGTACAAGATGTTAGTTGTGTTTTGGCGTTTGTCCTGGGAAGGATTACGAACGAAACGGCTTTCTCGCGACCCCAACAGCCGAGCAATACCCCCCCAGCCAGGACGCCGCCGAGGACCTGGGAACCCATCAAGACGACGCCTTGCTTGTCAATCGCTAGAATCCCTCTCTGAGGATTGGCCGGGCTTACCTCTGGACACGGGCGTAAGCCCACACAGGATGGTGGTCAAGGTGATCATGGGGTTCAGGTGGCCTCCAGTCGCAGTGCATGTCGCATAGATGAAACTGGCCAGGAGAAGGGTATTGAAGATGCCAACATAGGCAACGACCTGGGTGATGCCAGAGCTCATGAGAGTCATAGCAAACTGACCAGAAACATAGATCATACATGCAGTGGCCACACACTCGACGATCCGGAGGTATTTATCAGAAGGAACGAAGCTACAGTTGGGGATTTGGGCGCTTACGGCAGACCGCCAGACGACAGCATCTGTCCATCCTTCAAGGTAATACGCACGCCGGCGATACCAAGGCAGGGTATGATGCTCGGTGATATCACGCCCCGTCCCAGCGAAGGAACCCCGAAACGCGCCATCGACGTTCTTGGAGTTTGGGGTTTCCGCCGAGGGCCCGTCGCCGTCCACGCCCGCCTCTGCGATTCTGGCTCTAGACTCCTTGAAAGGGCCCATGGCGACTGACTGTTATAGCTAGTAATAGACATAACCGCGTCTTGGCAATAATGTATTGTAGATATATGCATCAGAAATGGCGAAGCTCCCATCTTGAAGCTCTTCATATTTTCGCTCTTGCCATGGGTGGGCGAGGAGTAAGCAACCAGAGATCTATCATCAATTGGATAACAAATGGCATTATGTCACTTCCACGCTTACAACAAATGCAGCTGACGACACATTGTCACCATTGAGACAACCGACGACATGGACAGCTGCCGGTCTGTCGCCCTCAGCGAGACTTGACATTGTGATGGAATGCACGCAGAGCCCTAACCCTGGAAATAGGCGACTTTCTCCCACCTGGATCTTGGCGAGCTTGTAACCGTGGGGTTGAAAAGAGCTCGACAGGTTCATCGGCTTAGAAAGATGCCGGAACTTGCGGGTGCCTTCCTGCCATCAACCAACCAGATTTCGATCTCAACTCCCCGGCCCCCTCGTGTTCAGATCCTCACCATATCAGGAACTTAACCGGTCTTTAGATGAATCTCGCATTAAAGTTCCAGCGGTCAGCCCCTGACCCCTCCTTCCCATTGCGTCACGCAGGAGCTACCCCACCTTCTTAATTGTCGATCTTGCCAGCACCGCCCTCCCCCCCACCCTTCTCCCTTTTCAAACAACTTCTCGACTTCGTTGCCCAGAAAGACCACTCAATTAGCACCAGCCCGGATCACTATCCCCAAATACCACTTTACCACCAGCCAAAATGACTGTCCCGGAGCTTGAGGGTCTGCAGATCGTGGTCGACGAGCCTGGCCAGGGCGACCGCGAGACCAAGCGCGGTAAGTTTTGCATCCAATGAATCTTACCCCTCCTTCTCAGTAGCCCCCAAGATTCTTGAGAGGTTACACCGCAGTAACAAGGAACAAAAATGGCTAACTTTCCGGCCTAGGCGACTCGATTGATGTCCACTACAGGGGCACCCTGACGGACGGCACCGAGTTCGACTCGAGCTACAAGCGCAACGACCCCCTCAACTTCAAGGTTGGCGCCGGCCAGGTGATCAAGGGCTGGGACGAGGGCCTCCTGGGCATGAAGATTGGCGAGAAGCGCAAGCTCACCATCGCGCCCGAGCTTGGCTACGGTGCTCGCGGTGCCGGCGGCGTCATCCCGCCCAACGCCACGCTCATCTTCGAGACGGAGCTGGTCAGCATCCGGGGCCAGTAAGCGGAGGATATCGTGATGGAGTCTCGGTAGAAGTCATTATCTGGACGTAACCCCTTTGTCAAGTCGGGAGGACAAGTTCCGTAACATGCAAAAATAAACCGAGACACCTCTTTTGAGACTTCCCTCCCTCTATGCTTCTATTGTACATGCATGGTCTCCTCGGTAAATGCTCCCGCCAACGCCCCGCCATATAATGCAACAAGTAGAGTACAACATCATCTCCAAAGCATCGACCACTTCCATCCTTCCCCTCTGTTACCTCTTTTCTGTATTATCCGGCGCAATACACCCCCCCAACTGCCGATACCTCCGATCAGCATACAACAACCCAAACCTCTCCTCCACCTCCCTCTCCGCCCCAGCCCCCTCCACAATCTCCTCCACTTCCCCCAACACAATAACATGATCCCGCACCCTCACCAACCCTCCCTCAGGCTGATCCAGCAGCTTACACCTCAACACATACAACACCCCCTCCCCGCTCAGCACCGGCGCCTCTCCCTTGTCCTTGTTCCCCATATCAACCTCGCACCCCGCCTCAGCCGGCAACCGCTCAAATACCTCCCTATCCCCCGCATTGCCGCCGGCAAGATAATCCGCTATCCGCGCTCCCGAGACGTCGTCGGCCAGGATGTGGATATTAAACCGCCTGCTGGCGGCCACAGCATCAAACGTGCGGCTGGGCGTCGCGATGTTGAAGGAGATGACGGGCGTCGGGTGGAGGGCGAGGGAGGTGAAGGAGGACATGGTCATGGCGCGCGGGGTCGGTGATGATGGTGATGGCCCTGCGGGGGTTGTTGTTGTTGTTGGGTGGGTGGAGGTGCAGACTACGACGGAGTGGGTGACGAGGCGCATGAGGGTGCGGAATTGTTCGGGGAGGGGGGCGGGCGTGGTGGTGGAGGTATGGGGGTGGATGCTGGGAGGCGCTGGGGGGGTGAGGTGGAAGGTTTTGGGTCGGCGGGTGGTTGTGTGGAAGGGTCGGCGGTGGAGGGGTTCTAGAGGACGGAGGGTGGTTAGCTTGGAGGGAGGTGGGTGTGGGGAGAGGGATTGGTTGGCTGTGTGCGTACTTTGGGGGTGATGTATCCTCGTAGATATCTGACAGGGCCGCGCGCCGGTTTGCTGCCGGCACATCACGGCCCCGGCCCGTGCGGAGCCATAGTTGCACCGGAGACGGAGAGCCGAAGGGAGTGCGCGCTCAGCGGCCAAGCCCACCAGAACGCGAGGACTGTTCATTTCAGCCCCATTAACGCCAATTGGCTTGCGATTCAAGCCGGTGAGCAAGCTAGGCCACTGTCGGCTTCGCTATTGGCGCCGGAACGGAGTGTAAGTCTGTTTTTGGCCAAATTTTGTCGCAAGATCAGGTTCTGGGATGCTTCCGAGGGAAACTTGGAGCGATAAGCGATAACGATAACAACCCCGGTCTCCGATAAGGACAGCGCAAGTGTTGATCCCGTCCGCCGTATCAAAATTTCAACCTCACTCCTGGCCGGAAGCTCCAACACGCGTGCAGCCGACGAACCGAGACCCGGAGACAACACCGCCCACACCGCGCAAACGAGGAGCGCAGAACGGCCAATTGCGCACACCAACCCCCACCGCTCCGATCCTGCGGCTCCTCACCTTCAAACACCACCCGAAACCACTCCAAACCAACTCCCGAAAACCACAACAATGGGGAAACTCCCCTCGACCGTCCTCCGCCGGCCGTCCCTCGCCGCAGGGTGCCTCTCCTCGACCCCCGCCCACACATCCGCCCTCCTCCCTCTCTCCTCACCATCCCAATCCGCACAATGCGCCGCCAACCAAGTCCGGCACGCGACCTTTGTGCCGCGCTCGCGGCGCCCCTACCAGTTCACGCAGCTGGTGCAGCTGAGCGACGGCTCGACCTTTACCGTGCGCACCACGTCGCCCGTGGCGCTGTACAAGTCGGCCAAGGACAGCCGCAACCACGTCCTGTGGCAGCCGACTGAGAAGTCGCTGCGCAACGTCGAGGTGGACGAGGCCGGCAAGCTGGCGGCGTTCCGTGAGCGGTACGGCAAGGCGTGGGATCTGGACGCCGTCAAGGAGGAAGACGGGGCTGCGGAGCAGGTGCAAAAGGATGCGGCGGCCGCCGCACCTGCTGCTGGTGCCGCAGCGGTAGAAAAGGGCGGTGAGAAGGACAAGGCGAAGAAGGGAGACGACAAGGCAAAGGAGGCGGCGGCTGCCCCCGCGGCACAAGCACCGGCGGCCGAGCCGGTCCAGGAAGAGGATCCGTATGGCTCGCTGGTGGACCTAATCAGCGCGTACGCGGTCGAGGACAAGAACATCAAGGGCGGGCTGAGCGCAAAGGACCAGGCGAGGAAGGAGAAGGGCTCCAAGAAGAAATAAGGGGCGCGCGCTGGAGCAGTGTATTTTGTAACATAAAGACCAAACCAATCTCGTATTTTTGTTAAGGAGACCACCAGCCTCGGCAACCGAGAGCTCTTCTGTATGGATGGTGGATTGATAAACCAGGAGGGTAGGAGGCTACGGCGGCATGCGAATAAGGCTATGTAAAATACAATGAGGAGAAGGCCAAACATGCATCTATGTCTTCAGATCGACAAATCATGGCATCCAGCCAAGGCCAAACCAGGGGTGGATGCCGTCCTACAGCTCCGGGTCCTTTCGCACAGCGGTCCGAGATTCGGCCCTGTTCGTGCCGTCCCCCAGACGACGGGCGCCCGATCGCCTCCCCACAAACGCCTAATCTGAGTCTTCGTCAATCCTTGCCCGGGCCCGGTCCACGGCCGTGTTGCCTGCCGGCTTGTTGGTCTGGATGACGGGCGGCCGGTAAAAGACGGTCTCGTCGTCTTCGGCATCGAGCTGCATGAGGAATGTCTCCCATTTCTCGATCAACTGGGCAATGTCAGTGGGGAAAGTAAATCATAAGGGTTAGAGTTTTGCCTACCTCCTTCTGCGCCTCGACGGCGCTCTCCAAAAAGGTCTCGACGCCCGACTTGAAGTCCTCAACCTTCTCACGCTCGAATCGGTCTAGCTCGGAACGCATCAGGCGGCCCATGTCCTCAAACAACAGGCGGGCCTGGTGTACCTTGCGCTCGGCGTCGGCGACCTCTGCATTGACCTGGTTGAGGCGATCCTGCTGGCTCTTGCCCTGGCGCAGCAGCTTGTCCTGGGCGGCCTTGCGCTTCGACAGCTCCGACTCGGCGCTGTGCCAGCTGTGGAAGGCCTTTTGGCGCTGCGAGAACGCCTGCTTGACGCTGCCGATCAGGCGGATGTATTCCTCGATGATGATGCCAAACGTCAGCACATCCTGCTGCGCCTGGCGGTCGTAGACATCGCGGATCGTGAGCTGTAGCTCCGAGAGCGCGTCCAGGGGACCCGAGAGCGTCGGCGACAGCTCCACCGTCGACAGCGCATGGAGCGATGCCGAGAAGTCGCCTGCCGCCTCGGCCATGGCCTTGCGCTGCGCTACCATGCCGTCCATGGCTTTCAGAAGCGCCTTGAGCTGGTTCTCGAGCGCGTCCAGATAGACTCTGCGGTCATGGAACCACTGTCCTCAGTCAGCACCCGCTCACCTCCCCTTCAGACAATCTACTCACATCATCCTGCTCAACAAACTTATTCCCACCCCCGACACTGAACCCGAGCGAGCCAAGCACGCTCTTGCTCTCCCCTAGCGCCGGCTCCTTGCGCTCCTTGTGCTTGACGTCAATATTGAACGTCTCGCTCTCCAAAAACAGCTTGAGATCTCCGTCCAGCTGCAGCGTCGGGTGCGCCGCAATCTTGTTGCACATCTTCTCAAGCGCCGCGCGCCGCGACTCGACAAAGTTGCTCTCGAACCGCCCGACAGCTTGCTTCTCGGGCGGCGGCGGCACCACAACACCCGGGTTGTTGGCGTGCAGCGTGTTGTAAAGCCACAAAAAGTCGCGATACCGCCGCTTGACCTCAAACTCATTCTGCCGGTACGCCTTTGACGTCGTCTACCCCCCAACCAACAAGTCAGCAACCAACCCCCTTTACCCCTTCCCCCACTAATCACCATGTTTACATACCTTAGTCCTCACCGAATACACAATATGACTCCCCGCCAAGTCCCCCACCTTATGCGGATCCCCCACCGCAATCTGGAACGTCGGCCTCGCCGCCTGCTCGACACTGACACTCGGCTGCACCGCGCTGCGCACGCCGCTCGGCACGGCCGCCTGCACCGGCGGCGGCTGTCTCGGACCGCCCCTCCCCTCCCCATCGTCTCCCTCATCATCGTCGTCATCAATCCGATGCGGATCCGGCGCGCGCTGCTTCCCCCCGGTTGCCGCGGTAGAGGATGCTGGCATGGTGGTGCGCAGCGGGAGGGTGGCGGAGGAGGAGGGCGAGGATTCTTTTAGTGGCGGGACGGGCGGGCCAATGCCGACTCCCAGGACGCCTGCGCCGCCGGCATTGTTGTTATTGTTGGTATTGTTGGTGTCGGCGGCTACGGGCGGGGCGCCGAGTGGGCCGAGGGGGTCGTCTTCGACGGCTTGGAGGCGGGTGGGCTGGGCGACGAGGCGGCGGGGGGTGAGGCGGGAGGGACGGGCCGAGGAGGGTGTGGATGTTGTTGGTGCGGAGGGCGATGGGATGGGGGCAGTATCGGGCGCACTAGTGGAGGTGGTGGTGGTGGTGTCGTCGGTTTGCTGGGAGGCGGCCGAGTCGGCCCAGGGGTCTTCCATTGTGGAGGGTTGTTTGATGGGTCGGTGGGTTGTTTGATTGAGGGTAGAATTTTCGATGCGATCCGAGATATGGGTGGCGCGCAAAAGTTTGGAGGCGTTTATGTTTATGCCGATGTGAGACGGTTGGTGGTGTGCGATGGGGGGAAGCTGCCTGCGTTACGTACCATGGGCAGGGCGTTGAGCTAGCTGTTCTTGGCATACGATGAATGTGGGGTTACCTCAGGGACCAAGTCATAACCCCTCGCCGTCCAGCAACAGCCCAAGATTAAGAAACAAGAACATTCATTCACTTGATGTTGCTAGAATCACAAAACCAGTCCTAATTAGACCATACCTACGCACGATGGTATCGTTGTCCGCTGCAACATGCCCAGTACTATACATAACCGAACTCCAGGCTCATTCTAGCCTAACCACTGCCTCTAAACCAGAGAACCCGACCTGACCCTCTCCTCCCATATTCCTCGTTTTCTTGACCCTGCTGATCTCCGGGAACCTACAGCGGCACTATTCCTGGTGTTCCTAACGCTCAGGGTCATAGCACCCGCCCGCCACGATCAGGTTCATGCGTGTGAACTGCACCTTAATCACTGGCGTCTTCTTTGTGGCAAAGGCGCTGATCTGGTCCGGTGTCACTTGAACCTCCTTGGCCTTCTTCTTGCCCGTGCCGCCCCCGCCCGTACCGACACCGCCCCCGGACGTGCTCGCGCCCGGTGCCTGCGCCGTCTGTCCGCCCACCGTGATGCTACGGCTATCCGAGGACCCTGCGACGGCAATGCTGTCGCCGGCCGCTGCGGTTCCGTCCACCTGAGGCCCTGCCGGGATGGTCCCGCCTGTGAGAGGGTTGGCCTTGTTGGGATCTGCCGGCAGCTCGACGTCCCAGATGCGGACGGTGCCGTCCAGGCCGCCAGAAACAAGGACGTTGGACTCGGCGCTGAAGCTGAGGGACGGGATACCCCCTTTGCCGTGCCCGCGGCACCGCTTGATCCGCGTGCCCTTGTCGATATCCCAGAGGTAGATGTTGCCTCCGGCATCGGCGCTCGCCAAGATCTTGCCGTTGTGGGCACATTGAAGAGCGCTGATGTAGTGGGTGTGGCCCGTGAAGATGCGCACGCAGTTGCCCGTGATGATGGACCACATGCGAATCGACTTGTCCATCTCGTCTGATGCTGAGAAGACGTACGTGCCGTTGGGGTGCCATGCCAGCGCCGAGAGGCTGGTATCATGACCAACCATGATGCGCTGCGCCGAGGCGTGATCCTGGGAGAAAACGCGGACAGTCTTGTCCCACCCGGCCGTGGCAAAGTAGTGCCCGTGGGGACTCCAGAGGACGCGGAAAATCGGGCCGTCGTGTGCCTTGTAAATGCAGAGGCACGCCCAAACATCAAGTGACCAGAGACGGACCTGACCGTCCGCCGAGCAAGACAACAGAAGCTTTGTGCCCGTGTCTGGCTTCTTTTCGTTGCCTTCGCCGTAAATGTTATGATTGAGGTTTGTGATGGAATCCGAGAACGAAACCCCATACACGGGCCCCGAGTGGCCGATGAGTTTTCTGTTGTTGACCTTGAGGTCCTTCTCGTTCTCCAGGCTAGTCTTGAGCGGCTTGCCGTCAAGAGACCACACGCGGATATAGGAATCCATGGTGCCAACAGCCACGAGTTGGTGGTCGTTAGAGAAATCCATAGACGAGACACTAAGACCCAGGGTCAGCACGAGAGGCAGGCCATGGGGAGAAATCAGACACTTACCTTCCAAGGGTGTTATGGAAGGTGAACATGCAGGCAGACACCGGGATGCCAATGCCCCCAGTGCGGCCCTCGATTTGGAATCGGTCGCGGTTCTCGCGCACCTTTTGCATCTCCATCACAACATCTCGCGCACGGGAAGGCGGGAGAGGCAGATCGGTCCGCGAGGGCGCATCTGCGCTCTCCTCGCGCTTGATCCGCTTGTCAAACTCCTCAACAAGACTGGGTCGGTTGTCGGCCGGTGGGTGCCGCTGGTCTTCATCCTCGAGCTCGGCGCGCACGTCGTCTCTTAGCTCCGGCTCCATGGGCAGCGGGCCAAGCTTGAGCTTGGCGCTCGTGTCGAGCACATCACGGTTGGACACCCCCGTGAACACGCCGGGAATGCCCTCCTGGGCGTCAACCTCGTCTAAATCAAGGTTCTGAGCCCGGCGATAGATGGCTTCAAAGCTGTAGGGCTCAATCGGGCCCCGCGCACTCGTCTCGACGCTGCAGTGCGTCTGGAGTATGTACGTAACAGTCGCGCCGCCGTCATCCGCCTCACGCTCGAGAAAGTGGAAAAGGTTGCCGGAAAGCGACTGGTTGAGGGGAATTCGGTACTTGTTCTCCCGGTACAGCCGAGTTGTCCGGTTCTCGTTGACATGTTGTGGCAGTGTGACGGTGGCCAACAGAGCCAGGTCGTCTCGGTGAGCTGCATCAAACTGTCGCCTCAAAGAATCTAGCAGGTGCCTGGCATCGTCTGTGTAGCCCTGGCTGACAAGCTCCAGGTACGAGTAAACGAAAACGGGCCACAGGAGCTTCCTTAGTTCAAACTACAGATATTTCAGCCAGCAGTCCAGTGCGAAAAGTCAACAGAAATTTGAGCTCACCTTGTAAATATCGAGATTGTTCTCGATCCAGTCCCTCAGAAGAATAAAAGCCTTCAAGTACTTCTTCGGCCCGGGGTCTTCATTTCGCTGAGCGGGCCGACCGTCGGGGCCTAGATAGGCAGTCTCCTGGCGGAAGACGGCCTCGGTCTTGGTGAAGCCCTTCTTTTTGAGGTAGTCGGTGACCTGAAAATTAATGGATTGTTGTAAGTCAAGCTGCCAGTCAGGCTCCGGCCGAACGGGAGCACGAAGAAAGGGATGCAAGGGACGGGCCATGTCGGAGGTGATGGTGTTGAGAAGATGATTTGATGTTTCCATTTGAGGATCGATCGGCCAGGGAGGATGGAGGGTAGGAATGGGTAGAGTGGCTGCTGGGTCGGTGGGGATAAGGTTTCCGATAATGGGGTCTTGCGAACGGAACAATAGGCGGGTGGTTCTGTGAACAGCAACGAAGCTATGCAACACCCGCTCAAGCTTAGAACCGGGAAAAGCAGGCCAGCCCATCGAGATTCCACATCACCGCCCGACAGGTAGCACCTACAAAACTCATCCAACGGTGTTTGGCTTCTTTTCGGGCCTCCAATGCCCTATGAGGGGAGAGGTCCATGACTTCGAAGCTGGGCCCTTAAGGGAAGAAGGGGAACCGCAAGCATGAAAAGGCAGAGGAGCGATAACCGCATGATTCAAAAGAAAGAAAGAGAAGTTTGTGCACTCACAATCTGGTTGAGGTTTTGAGCAGACGGTGCGCTGCCGGAACCCGTCGCGGAGCCACTGCCGGCCCCTCCTGCCGACTGAGGTTGGCCGCCGTAAGAACCTCCAGCGGGCCCTTGCCCGGCACCCGGGGGTGGTGGATTCGACATGGTGATCGGTTGTGGTTGCAATGCGTGTAACGGTTTGATATAAAAATCACGACGACCGACTATCGCAGCCGCTCTCAAGTTTCAAGGTTCGGCCTCTTAAGAATGGGTAATGATAGGCTGATGCGACTGAGAGCCGGGGACGCGTCTCCCCACCAGGCTCGGTTCCATATACTCGGAAATCGCAGTCTATGAGAGATGACGGGTGATGATGGATCCTGTTTCCAGATACTGATTTTCGAAATCGCGATGGTGGATGTAAAGTTTCGCCGATGTTTTGGACATTCGAAGGTACTCTGCTCTAAAATCCTCACGCCTGAAATGCCCCAGGTCGCGGTTAGCAGTGGCGCTGAAGTCAGATGCTAACGGAGTTTTCCGAGATGCGATTGTTCTTGGCTGCATGTGGTTCGTGCGCTCCCGCCCAGGCCCCACCGAAACGTTGAAGCTTGGTGTGGGGAAACAGGGGAGCTCAAACTTGTCGCGGGGCGTCGAGTTCGCGCATTCAACATCAAGATCAACAATCAAGAATTCTGGCACAACTCGACATTTTCAGTTATTCACAACTCTGCGCTGAAACTTATTCTATTTTCTACCATCACCAATCAAGATCTTACGCTCAATTCCGCAGCACCCACCATGAACGACCCAGCCCAACCTCTCTCCAACACCGAAGCAATCGACATCCACGAACCCTTCACCCGCGCAGAGCGCATCCAACAACTCAGCGAAGTCGACAATGTCAGTTTTCCCTCCTCCCCCAACCCATCAAACTCGCCTCTTTCCCTCCATCTCCTTCCATAAACTAACCCACCACCCGCAAACCAGGACATAGCCCACCTCCTAACCCACCTCTCCACCGCCATGCGCGCCCTCGCCACACCCCCCGGCACAAGCGTCCCCCAACACCCCTCCCCCTCCGACTCCGACATCGACATGTCCACCCATGACACATCCGACACCGCCGACCCCCTAACAACCTTCCAAACCGCCCAAACCGCCTTCTTCCAAACCGTCGACCGCATCGACAAGCAACTCTCGCGCCAGCTCTATGCCCTGGAAGAGGCGGGTATCGTCACGCTGCGCGGTAGCGGCGCCGCTAATACTGGAGAGATACAACAGCAGCAGCAGGGTGGTCAACAATTACCGCCACAACTGCAACAGCAGCAGCAGCAGGCTGAGCAGGGGGTGAAGGCGGCTGCTGGGGGCCGGCTGGAGCCGGATGGGTTGGGCAAGTATGGAGGCTTGGATGTGGGGCGGTTGAATATGGCGAGTAGTAGGGTGGAGAGGGAGATGGAGGGGGAGATGTGGCGGAAGGGGAGGGAACATCTGGAGGGGGTTGTTGGGCGGGGTGGTACACAAGAAGATGGGGACAGGATGGAGGAGTAGATTGGGAGGGGGGTTATATTGCTGGTTGGCGTTTATGGTTGGTTGTTTCGGATTATCGGAGAGTGAAAGTGCATGAGGAAAGGAGTTGGGACTGTCAGGATGGATATACCCGGGACGATGCGGTAAGCATCAGGTTATTTTTATTGTATTTGCTCCATCAAGTTTTCCCGTCACTTGGTGGATTGTATGAGATGCAAAACCTCTTCAGTCGGTCCCAGTGCAATGTCTGTGTCAACCCAAACACTTCCTGGCCCATGCCAGCCGTTACACATTTCAACCTAGAGTAGGTATGCTTGCAGATCGACAGAAACAGGAAATTAGGGCTCTCTGCCCAGAACCCAATCCATACTCGATCAAATCCCAAAAGCAGAGATAACCGTGTCAGACAAACGCGCCACCGACAGTAAGAAGGATCAGTCAGCCGTCCCAAGCCGAAGTTTAGTTGCAGAGCTTGTCGTACGCGCCAGCGGCGATGGTGCCATTGGTCTCGATAAATGCCGACGTGGGGATGCTGCGACCTGTCAGAATTGAACTCGGAGTGTAACAAAGAAGGGATCTTACACAGCATCAAACAAGACGCAGTTCAGGTGCTCATCTTCAGTGCCGACGTTCTCTACAATGCAGTGTCAGCTCAGGTTTGCCAGTAGATGCAAAGAGAGAACGCTACTTACCATACCAAATAAAGTACGAGTTGCAGTTGTCGGCGGCATTGCAGTTGTACTGGCACTTGAAGGCGCCATACGGGTCGCTCTGGTGGGTGAAGGCCATGTACTATCATTCCGACTTAGAAATTATCCCACCCTCTCCCATGAAGAAAGAAGCTTACGTGCGGACCCGAGACAAAGTGGTTGCCGTACCAGTCCTGGTCGACCATGTACGAGGCCCAGTCCTCGTTGGGCGTGATGACGGTGTAGTTGGTGATGGGGTAGGCGGCAGCGGCATGCTGCTTCGACGCCGACATGCCGATGGTGCAGGCGGCGGCCATGGCGTCGTGGGTCGCGGTGGCGACAGCGCGGTCGTGGGTGATTTCCTTGACGGTGCCGTCCTGGACGGGAGCAGCGATCGCCGTGGTGGAAAAGCCCGCCCACAGGAGGAGAGAGACGAGTTTGGTGATGGACATCATCTTGAGTATCGTCTTTTTTCGTTGTAGTTGTGGTGGATTGTTTGGTAAATTCGAGTCGAAAACAACGAGGAGACGGTTTGTAGGAGTAAGCTGAGGTATGGAGGTTGAGGTAGATGCTCAGTCCAAGAGGCTCAACCGCCTTGGATAATTCGAGAAGAATCGGCGCAAAAATGCTCTGGTGCTTGGAGGTCGAGGTGGAAGGAACCCAAGGCCCCAAGTAGGTTCCTTCCCTCCCATCAAGGTACTCTAGGCCAGGCACTGCCTCTAGGAGGAGAGTAACACCTCACTTATCGGGCCGACAGATCTTGTCAGATCAGAATGGCCTCGACCATGCCACCACGACGCCGCCACGGTGTCCAAGAAGGCGAATCCCAACTTCACTCGGCCGCTGGGTGTCTCCCATTTTATCCTCGCCCGTCTCGATTTCAGAGCCGGTACAACCTGTCAAACCGCCTGGTAGGACGATGCAGGCACCAGCTCACATGTGTCTCCCGGTCAGGAACCGTCGAGGCATCAATTGTGTTTCTACTTGTGTCTCTCTTTGTGGTGCGCAGCTTTGGTGCCGCCTGCGGACAAGAAGCTTGTTGCCATGAAGGGTGGTTTCATGATCTCAGAGTCTAACCATGTCGTATATTTGTTACAGGAGGCAAGAAAAGGAGAATGGAGAGTATAACGTGGGAACAGATCGAGTGGTAACACTAATATCATAAGGTACATAGATGTCGTTCACCAAGTACAAGTCCATCATACCTCTTGTCTGCTCAGTTTAACCGAATGCCTGACTGTGCACAGGACACTCATTAGTGTGCTTGATATACACCACCGTCTGTCCACCTCACCCCTCGTGCAACCCAACCCGAGCTACCGTCTTAGAGAGGACGGATGACCGCTCCATCGGCAGATCGAAGGACAGTTTGTACAACACAGGAAGTGAGACATGGCCGCCTAGGTAGTAAGAGAGGCGAGTGGTACAGGGAATCTGCCGTCAAGAAGCTGCTTTGGCAGGGAGTGAAATGAGCGAGGGATAGTGAAACCGTTCCATGTTGACAATAGCAACGTCGCCACAACCGGGCAATCAGGAATAGTTCGTGAGAGCAACGTGGTTATCTTGTTATCATATTCAGTGAGGTGAGATCCTTGATATATTAGGTAGGTGACGGTATGACACACTATCCCAGGATCCTAGGAGCACACCACATCTCAACTACGACAAAAAAGAAGAAAAAATAACAAGAAACACACCACCAAAACACCATAGCTCTCCGTCCACCAAGTCAATCCCTAGAATTAATTTCACCGTATCCACAAAAAAAAACCCTTCCAAAGAAGGAGCAAAAGCTCACCGGCTAACCCCCCTCGCGTCCGAGGGGAGGTAGCCGGCTACGAAACCCACGGGAGGGTTTGCTTCGCTCGTTCGGGATCGGTTCGGAATCGAACGGGCGACCCTGTCGTCGAGTAGGGTGCCCGCCGATGGTCGCCGGGCCCCCCGCTCGGCCAGATGGCCATCATTGCGGGGGGCGGTGACATCTGGTCTGCTGGAGCTACTATATCTACCTCGTGGAGGGAGGACTTTGCACTGTATGTGAACCTTGACGGCCACGACGCGTCACGCGTCGCCCACGGTGAGTGGGAGGCTGGTGGTTGATTACCTTGATTGTATACACCTAAGTGGTTGCCAACATAAAGAATTTACAAACACGACCTAGCAACCTATCTATCATCCATCCAATTTACCCCCCCCACCATCACCACCACCACTTACACCTCAAACCCCTTCCTTCCCTCCACAAGCCCCTCCGACAACTTTGTAATCGCCACCCACGTCGGCGCAAACGCCAGCGCCTCATCCAGCGCCGGTATCGTCCCCCCAACATTCGCATCGCTCCACATACAAACCACCGTCCCCCCAAACCTCTCACCCTCCCCATCCCCATCTCCACCTTCCCTCACCCTCAACTCCCCATCCGCACTCCCACCCATACCCACCAGGCTCAACTCCCCATCCTCACCCACATCAACCCAATCCCCATCAACAGCATCCTCACCCTCCCCCTTCCATTCCACATCAACAACCCACTTCCCCCTCCATTCACGCCTCCACAACCTCAAATTCTTGACCCCCGCCTCCGGGAACCCCCCAAACCGCTCATCCCATGACGACCCGCCATGCACAGCCAACCCCGCCACCGGCCTCCTAAACTCGAGGAAACACGCCTTGGTATTCACCGCGTCAATCTCAATCCTCGCGCTCCTTTCCTCTTTCCCGCGCGTAGCATTGACAGTGATCAATTTCCCATAATCATGTGTCTTATTATCATTATCCTCCGGGACCAGCTTCGGCGGGACATCCCCCCCATCAAAGCAGCAGCTCGCCAGACCGGCCCGTTTCGACGTCGCGTTGCAGTCGACCGGTTTGCCGGCGGCCGAGGGGAGGCTGGCAATAATAGGGCGGAGGTAGTCTTCGATGCCCGTGTAGCAGACACTGTTGGTGTGTGCGTCGAGGTCGAGGGTCTGGACGAAATAGGTCTTGTAGCGGCTCGCGGCGGAGAAGGGGAAGGCGGCGAGGTTGTAGATGAGGGTGGCGGCAAAGACGGCGAGGAGGAAGAGGGGGATGTGGTGCGTGACGCGGTGGATGAAGGGGGAGAGCGGGAGGAAGAGCAAGCTGGTGGTGAGGAAGGTGACGAGGTAAGGGAGGAGGAGGTTGCTGCCGTCGGCGCCGGTCTGGTGGACGGCGTCGACGAGCATGAGGCCGGTTTGGCCGACCAGGATGATGGTGAAGGGTCCGAGAAGGAGGAATTGGAGGATCCAGGTCCACGAGGGCAGGCGGCCGGACCAGGCTTGCTCTTGCTCAAACGGCTCGGCGCCGCTGCTGCTGTACCGGCGGGCACCGTCGACAAGGGCCGAGATGGACCGGCGGTAGGTGGTGGCAAAGGTGGTGCGGTTGTGCTCTCCCGTGGCATTGCCGCCGACAAGGGGTGTCCGCTCGGTCGGTGCCTCGTCATCGTCCTGGTCGGCGTGGTTAGGAGCCGGCGTAGAATCCGAGGTAGCGCGTTCCCTCGTTCCCGGTGACACGGAAGACTCCTGGCGAGGGATAGGTGGCGGCAGCTCGGAAGGCGACTGCTGGGCATGGCGGAAGTCTCTCCCCTCGTGATCTTCACGAACCTGCAAACCCCAAGCCGTCTTCTTTGGCAACGCAAACAGCTCGCAAAGCGCGATGAAGACAGCGAGGAACACGGACGACTGGAGAAAGACAAACATGTAACCAGCGCCAATCCTCAGCCGGTCCTCAGCAACAGTGACTGCGACGAGTATGGCCCAGCCCAGAACGAACAGCCAAATCTGTACATAACCCCTGTGGAGCGCGCTCGGCCTCGCAAAGTTGGCGCCCCGCATGATGGCCCAGAAGCTAAAGTAGAACAGCGAGATCATCATGGCCCAGCTTCGTCTCAGTCAGCAGCTACGTCCTCAAGCCCAAGACGAAGGGGGGGGGATACTTACACAGAATACTGACTGCTGTAGATAATAAAAGGATTCACCTTCCTCATCAACAAGGCCGCTCCAAGCGTCAAAGACCCCGCCACCACGAGGGCAAGAGGGAACCGGAAAAGTCCCTTCCAACCGCCAACCGCGACGGGCTCGTAGTCGGGCTGATCATCCGCCTTGGCGGACGAGCTGAACAAATAGTACCGGTCGACCCTATGCAAGATATACGTGACGAGCACCAGGATGAGCGGCGTAGCAACCAGCAGTGTAAGCGACCACGCAAACATGCCTCGCAGCGCAAACAGCACGAACCCCTTGCCAAAGAGGTCAAACCACACTCCATCGCTCGGGCTGCCGTTGTGGACCTTGCCGCGGGCGCCGTCGGGCCTGGGGCCAATAAAGGTATCCCCCGTGTCGCCGGAGAGGCGGGTGGCGGTGTGGATCGAGGCCGACAGCATGTGCCAGATACTTCCCTTGGACGCGTGTCTCGCGTCGTCCTGGTTCGTGTGGTACCTTGCGCGGGGCTTGAAGAAGGCCAGATCAAGGCCACGCTGGCCGAATACGTCGTAGAGGACTGAGTAATCGGTCCCGCTGCGGATGAAGCCGAGGCCGAAGGCGTCGGACCCGATGACGGTGCCAAAGGGATCCGGAGATCCGGCATAGGCGGCTGTTACTTCGTGGTCGGTGGTGCGGAAGAGATTCGCTCGGCCACCAGCACCGGCTCCCTCGAGGTTGAGGAAGGTGTGGATGTAGGGTAGTAGAGGATGCTGGCCGAGCGCTCGGGCACCGTAGAGGTAGTCCTCCTCTCCGTTGTTGAGCATGACGACGATACCCCTCTCGGGTTGGTTACCGGGGTGCGTAAAGTACTGGATCAGCTGCAGGCAAGTGACAACGCCCATACCGTCGTCTGTGGCGCCATATCCAGTGGAGACCCTGGAAGGTGGTTAGATATTCACATAAACTGCGGCCAACGGGGAAAGGCTCACGAGTCATAATGGGCATTAACCAAAGTCAAGCCCTTTTCGTTACGCCTGGTATCGTGAACGTCGTCGGTATTCCACCAACTGCCCTGGTCATCGGCCTTGCCCCTGATGTACACAAGGATATTTGTGCCCTCAAAGTAGGCCGCAACTTGGGGAGTATCCGGGTTAGGCACGATGCTCGACGCCATGAGGAACGTGCAGTTGGACGTCATATCATCAAACACAGTGACAGCAGCATCTGCGTCGCCCGATCCGGATCTGGACAAATAGTTAACCTCAACCCAACATCCCAGCCAAGGACAAACAGCACTCACCCATCCGTAACCCACGCCACGCGGTTGTCGTCCAGAATGGCATGTATCCGCTCGAGAAGAAACTCCCGAACCTCGTCATTATAGTGGCTGTTGTACGGGTGATAAGCCCTGGTGATGTTGGACAAGTCGAGCCATGCCTGCGTCAGGTTGGTGCCTTCAACCGGGACCTCGCTCGGGGCCGGGGGCGTGCTCTCGTTGATGATGATGATTGGGATGAGCAGGGCGAGGTAGCTGACAGTCGTCCAGAAGGTGACGGGCCCCGACCGGAACGCGAACGGGTTGACCATGTTGGTTCAGTGCTCTGCCGACCTGCAGGCTGCTTGGATAGCCCTTGCACGGGTCTTGTGTCTTACAAGCTCATGAGCTTAAGTAGGACGGAATGCTCGGATGGTGAATGTTCAGATGGCATGAAATTGTGCGAAATTGGGAATATGAAATGAATCCAGAGTTGTATGGGCAGTCGCAGCACACATGTACCCAAGGTGAATGGGGCGGGCAGTGGGAGGTGGGAACAGACGGCTCGACAGGACGCGACTCGGCAGCTGCCTGTTGAATTGGACCAAAGACTGTGTTTGTGACAATTCGTCGGTGAATGCAACTAAAAAAGCGTCAGGTACCTGGCTCTTCCTGCCAGGGTCTTGTACGACGAGGCACTACGCCCTCCGGGGCGTTGAAAGATGTCTGAGGACACCGAGATGGTGAAGAGCGGACGGCTGGAAGCTTGGAGAGTGATGCATCGGAAACGATCCGGCTGGTGAGCTGCACGAGACATCAGAGCTGCCCTGCGGGGGCAGGGATTCGGCGGGTTTAGGCCGGCGGGTAGAGGCGGCAGGTGGCCCAAGCTCCATCGAGGTGTGATGTCATAATCAACCCAGGACACCTGAGTTCGAGGTCCGGAAGCACCTCGACATCAAAAGGGCCAACTCCTACCAGCCTACGGAGTATCGGGAGACTTGAGGAAAGACAGGATGGGGATTGAGGGGCCAGGACGGCGCACACATGAGCAACACATGGCATCTGAATCAGATCACACAGTCTCACAACCAAGCTAAACGTTCATAAAACAATCCTCTGCTCTATCAAATATACAGTTAGTAGCCACCGCCAGCTACCTAGCCGCATCCCTTCAACTTCAACCTGTTGGGAACGCAAGTTACGCTATCGACTAAGTGAGCCAGAGCAGGTTAACAAGCAAGCACCCTGTCAGTCAGTATCATTTTCGATTTTCGTCGTTTCCGTGCTCCACGCAACGAGTAGTTAGCGCTAGTAAGTATCCTAAGCACCTGGCGGAGGAGGCGGCAGGTCCATGGGCGGGGGCGGAGGCGGGGCATCTCCAGCCGGCGGCGGAGGAGGCGGCGGAGCGGCATTGGCGTATTGCTGGATGAGAGCATTGAGTCCCCCAGCAGGAAGACCAGGGGGCGCACCACCAGGAGGCGGAGGGGGCAGGCCAGGAGGGGCACCGGGCATTCCCGGAGGAGCTCCAGGAGCGCCGTAAGCGCTGTAGCCGGGATAAGCACCATAGGCAGCAGGAGCAGCACCCATAGGTTGGTGCCAAGGAGCAGTTCCAGGTGCAGCCGAGGCGCCAGCATAGTGGTTCTGGCCACCATTGTAATAGTCGCCTCTGTCGCGGCCTCCATCGCGGCCATCGGATCCGCGGTAGCCACGGTCGTCGCGATCCCTATCGCGCTCACGCTCGCGGGCCCACGGGGCCGGTCCGCCGGAAGGACCGTTGGGAGGACCGCCGTCGTCGCGGTCATTGTTGCGCGAACGCCAAGGAGCAGGACCGCCTGTCGGTCCACGTGCCCAGGGCCGAGCATCGCCACCGCCGCCACCACCAGGGCCGTTGGGGATGTGAGATCCAGGCCCGGCTTCAATACGCGCAGGAGCGGCGCCAGTACCGCCGAGTTCTTGCATGAGTTGCTACAGAGAGAGTCAGAATATGAGTAGTCTTATGAATGGCGCACACTGGATCAACATACCTCGTACTCGCGGTCCACGGCATCGCCACCGCCGAAGCGGCCGCCAGCCCGAGCGCCCATGGGGCCATCGTTGCGCCAGCTAGCACCACGCTGTCTGTCTGGGCAATCACGAGCCATGTGACCGGCGTTACCGCAGACACGGCAGATGATGTTGGCCGTATAGTTCTGCTTCTCGGGACAGTCATACTTGCGGTGACCAATCTGGCCGCAGTTCTGGCACGCCTGGTTCTCATCGTCACGCAGCGTTCCGTTCAGGGCAGCAAGCTCGCGCAGCTGGTTCCGCTTGAGCTCGTTCTGGCCTTCGGGGATGGAGGCAGCCTAGTGGCGCCGTTAGCATAAACCCTAAAAATATGATAGGAATAGCACTTACCGTCTCAATGACATTGTGGATGAGCTTCTTGGCCTTGTTGACCTTTTCCTCGGTGTCGGCCATGATCAGACAGTGCAAGTCTTCCTCCTGGTTGCTCGAGTGCGCCGCGTCAGAACGACCCTTGCCCTCCTTGACCGACCCCTTTCCACGAATGGCGATTTTGGCGCCAGATTCTGTCTCCATCTTCTTGAGTGTATTGCCACGAGGTCCGATGAGTAAGCCAACTTGAGTAGGGAGAGAGCTAAGTGTTAGTCAACTAGATCAAATAAGAGCGCAGCGACCGGGTTAGAATCCAGCGGGAGTAGCCCCGCAAGGCGCAGCATCAGGGTAGATGCCGACGCAGGGGCCAGGCAAAGTACCAAGGTGTGGAGGGATTCAAGAGTGGTTAGAAGGGTTAGAGGGTTAGCAATCATACTGAAATTGATTTCTGGATAATCGTTAACCGGCACGTAGACCTTCTCCTGGGTCTTGGTCGGCCGGCGATAGTCCTGAGGTGGGTGGTAGTTCGGGATGGTCTTCATGGCCTTCTCGATCAGCTTGTGACGCTCATCCTCGAGGCGCTTCCGGTACCGGTATTCGCGGGTGTTGACACGGCGGCCGTGGTTGTCGTACTGCGGGGGCGGCGAAGGCGACCTATGCTTGCGCGTTAGAATCGGTACCAAGGTGGCAGAGGACGTGGCGACATACCGGTCTCCGTCGGCGGGCACGACATCGTCGATCTTGAGCTTTTGGGTAATCTCCTCGATACGGAGATGGAGGGTGTAGGCCTCGAGCTGTTCGCTTGTCATGTCGGCGACGATAGCAGTGGGAAGACCCATCAGGCCGGCGGCCTTGTTCTCGGTGGCCTCGCCCCAACGGTTGCGCTTCTTGCGACGCCTCGGGCCATCCTGTTCGGATCCTGTAGATGGGTTAACACGCTGGTCGCCGGATAGAGTCGCGGATTTTCGCATACGTTCCGGGCTGCGACCGCGCTTGACATCGCGATCGCGATCGCCATTCGAGTAGTCGTTGGAGGACACGGCGCCGTTGCTGCCGTGGTTGCCATTCGTGCCATCTTCTTCGCCGTCGGGGCCAAAACGGCGCATCTTCCCCAAGGGGATGTTGTTGGACCCCGTGATTCCTTGGTTTCTCCAGGCCATCTTGTCGGTTCCGTTCGCGTATTCGCGTCGACTAAAACGATACCGCGATGTTGATGGGATATTAATGGGAAGGTGTGGAAGGCGACACTTTTAAGAATTCCCAGTCGCGGCCAAGAAACAGCGGCGCAAGTCGCCACTAACCTAATTGAGGCCCAAGCGCCATCACGTGTGGCTGGTGCACAGACCAGAATGGTGCTCAAGCTCCTCAGTGGCTCAGCCATTCGAGCCTCATCCAAGCCTTCAACCAACATGCTCCCTCGCGAAGCAGCAAGAGATGTTTGAACTTAAGTCTATCGTTGATTGGCTTTCCTTGAAAAGCCTGGATATCTAAAGCATTCAACCTACATGCCTCAGACCCTACTTCTTAGCAGCATCCTCCTTCATACTCTGCTGCACCCACGCCCTCGTCTGCGCCGCAGACTCGTCCAGTTCCTCCTGGGTCTTTTGCCTCATTTCCAGCGCGGTATGCGGCTTGGGCACATGGCGGCCCTTCTCCGATCCTGGACGCGACACAATCTTGTCGACCCAGGCATTCAGATGCGGGAAGTCATCCAGCGGGATGCCAGCCCAGTCTTTGCGGGGTGAAATGGTTAGTCAGAGGCCAGGAATATCGACTTAGGTATTGAGACAGGCAAGGTAGGAGAGAAGACTTACAAGAGGCGGCGACCCAGCCCCAGCAGGCGATATCGGCGATGGTACACTTGTCGCCGACGAGGTAACCCGACTTGGACGTGCTCAGCTGCGTGTCCATGACACGGTAGAGGCGGCGTGTCTCGTTCGAGTATCGGTTGATGCCGTACTCGATCTTCTCAGGGGCGTATCCTGTTTGTGTTAGACAACCTCCCATCCCCCGGTCGCGCGGTGTGTTTGGACTCACTGGCAAAGTGGTTCGCTTGACTGGATGCTACAAGTCAGCCTTCACCTTCTCGTCAACCTAGTCTTCCCTCAGACGACAAAACACACCCTTGCATTGGCCCGAGACCACCCATCTGCCAAAACAGCTAGAAGTAACAAACAACAATTAGCACCATATGCTCATACCAGGGAGCCAGTCAATTACGGACATACCCAGTTGTTCACCTCCCAGTACTCGCGCGTGCCGCGCGGATACGACACCTTGTGCTCCGTGTCGTAGCGGTCGACCAGGTACTGCATGATGGAGCCGCTCTCAAACAGGCGGATGGGCGAGCCGTCAGTGAGGGTGTCTGTCAGCGCGGGGATGCGGCCGTTGGGGTTGATCTCGAGGAACCACGGTTCCTACATTCCAGGCAAGGGAGAGGTTAGTTGCTGCCGCTGCTCAACTGGTCTCAAGTGGTCTATATCGTTGTGTATTGTACCTTTTGGGTGTTCTTGCTCAGGTCGATCGCGGTCACCTAGATGCGCTGTTAGTAACGCATGATTCTGGGGGGGGGGGGTGTTTGATACGCACCTTGTAAGGCAGCCCCAGCTCTTCCAACAGCATCGACACCTTGATGCCGTTGGGCGTCTGGGCCGTGTACAGGTGGATGTCGGACTTGGTCTCGGCCATTCTGGTAGATTCAACAGTACTGGAGTGAGGGTTTTCGAGAGACAAGTGTGATCCTAACAAGGCAACTCGTTGTGTCGGTTGGGTAGTCATGGAAGTGTCGGCTCAACTCCTTTTAATATATACGCAGCTTGTCAAGACATTCCACTTTCATCATCATCGATCCTTCGGATATGCGGGGCTTAGAAATCGGCCGCTTATTCCGGGTCTTCCATGAGCTACTCCGCCAAGAAAGAGGGGAACCAGTTCACAGTCCCCTCAAAGTGCGTCTGTGATTAATAATTGCATCTCGTCCGATCCAACCTGCAACCTCGGCTGACCGACGGAGTTAGTGTTTAGTACATACGCAAGGAACTAAGTCAAGAGACGGACAGCCACTTAAGACAAGATGATAGATTGTCATTGCTCGACGACCGCGTCACTCAAAATCCAGGATACCAACCTTCAGAGTGGGGTTTGTTATCCATCCCCACCCGTTTCTGTCCGAGAGTCACTGATGCTACTGTGATAGAATTATTTCGAGAGGATACAATAAATATTAGTTTTAGGCCATAAGTCTGTGTACAATATATCTAGAAATATACACTACACAAGCGAGAGTAAGTCCCACCACATTACATATCTTCCAGTTCAGCAACCTCATGACTCGTCGAGACATGACGGACATACAAGACACTACTCCTTAGAGTACCTTGCACATCCGGCCGTCGTTGGCAATCTGCCACTTCTCGCTGCCAACCGCCTTGGTCGCATAAAAGAAGCTATCGGGATCATACTTCTTCTTGACGCACAGCAGCTGCTTATAGTTCGCGCCAAAGAACTGCTGCTGGAAGTCCGGCTGCTGGAAATCGGCCTCATTCATATACGCGCCAGACCCGGGCGTGACGGCCTCGATGGCGGGCATGACCTCGTACGTCATCAGGCGCTGGTTATCGAGCATCTTGGTCCAGTCGGCCGGGTCAAACGACCAGTCGGTCGTGAGGGTGGCGTGAACCAGGGGCTTGCGCCAGGCGGGCAGCACGGCGTTGACCTGGCCCGTGGCGAAGCGCGACACGTCGGTGCCGACGCCGATCCAAGTGACGCCCTTGTCGGCGATGAACCGCGTCACCTCCGACATGGCGGTGCTGTTGGTCTCCCAGGACGAGAGGGGCACAAGGCGGCCGCCGTACTGCGCGATGCCGACCTGGATGGCGCCGACGGGCAGCGGGCCAAAGTACTTGTCGTAGTGCTCGTAGTAGGTGGCGGACTGGGTGTTGGCGGCCGTGTACTTGACGCCCATCGAGTCGAGGGTCTGGACGAACGGCGCCATGATGGCCTCGACCTCGGCGGCCGTCTTGTTGTAGGCGGTCAGGGGCGCGATCATGAAGAAGCTCGAGGTGAAGTAGTAGACGACCATGGCGCCGGCCTCAACCATGCCGGGGAGGGCGGCGTGGAAGGCGTCGATGGCGCCGAAGAAGGTGTCGGTCGGGTTCTCGGTGGAGAAGAACGAGAGCGTCGCGGCACCGACGTGGCTGTCGGGGAACGACTTGACGGTCATGCTGACAACAACGCCATAGTTGCCGCCGCCGCCGCCGGAGAGGGCCCAGTACAGGTCGGGGTTCTTGGTCCGCGAGGCAACCAGGAGCTTGCCGTCGGCCGTGACAACCTCAAACTCGAGCGTGTTGTCGGCCGACAGGCCGAACGAGGTGCTCAGGGCCGAGTGGCCACCGCCCTGGGTATAGCCACCCGCAAGGCCCACGGTAGGGCACTCACCACCGACGACGACTTGGCCCTTGGCAAGACCGGCCGACAGGATGTCGAAGCCCTGGACGCCGGCGCCGACCTTCACGGCGCTGCCCTGGTAGTACTTGTCCTCCCACGTCTTGAACTCAATGTTCTTGAGGTGGTGGGTCCAGATCGAGAGGGCACCGGCGCCAGTGGACCGGCCAAGGTAGTCATGGCCCGTGTTCCGGATGACGAAGCGGATGTTGTGCTTCTTTGCGAACTTGATGGTGGCAATCACGTCGGCAGCCGACTGGGCGGACACGGCGTAGCGCACATAGTTGCCCAAGGTGCAGGGCTTGCTCTGCGCGGTGAAGGGATCGCAGCTCTGGTTGGCAAAGAACGGGGCCATGACGGAGGCCGAG
Source organism: Trichocladium uniseriatum (assembly GCA_017139535.1). Lineage (NCBI taxonomy): Eukaryota > Fungi > Ascomycota > Sordariomycetes > Sordariales > Chaetomiaceae > Trichocladium > Trichocladium uniseriatum. The sequence goes on along the minus strand of WOUO01000004.1, from coordinate 699,924 downwards.
TCGTCCATGCTATATGCCGAAGGATCCACTGGTTAGCGATCGATCGACAGTGGCGGCGGGACATCCCCCCTAACCACCCGACCCTCCGATCGTGCCGATCCGATATGGTCATCATCCCGTAAGTCCCGACCGGAGCAATCGGAGGGTGGGCCCGTCACCGAGAAATGAGGAGAAGCAGTGAGAGAAAGAGGGGTTATCTTACTGAGTGCCGGGATTCTGCCAGCCGTCCCGCAGAGCGGCGCACCTCACGGGATCGTACTTGGGGTCATGGCACGCCTCAGCCAGCGGCACCGTCGCGATGAGGCGGCCGCCGACGGTCGTGTTCAGACTATTCCAGGTCGCGGCCTTTGGCCAGCACGAGTCTCCGGGAAAGCACTTGCACGATGCGAAGCGATCGGCAGCTGTGGCATTGGTGTCGTCGGCGAACACACCGGCGGCGGCGAAGAGGCCGGCGGCGAGGAACGGCACCTTCATGCTGCTAGCTCTCTCCCTGGGTAAACAAGAAATGGGAGACTAGAGGCGAGCGTGTGTCACCCAAGAAACAATGAACGAAAGGGAGAATGATCGAGGGAAGATCTCCTGGACAGAGACATCTCGGGTCAACAAAAGCTCGCTGACCAAACATTTATCAATTCGTTGCTACCATGTTCCCCACGTCCTCGCTGTGCACCACCTTGATGGAGCAACGGCCCTGGACATGTTGACAGTGCTGGGTTGGTTCGTTGGTTGGCTCGTTGGAGACAAGCGACGGCAGCAAGGGCGAATGTGGCTAGCCTTGCGTGCGTGGAGCAAGTGCCAGATTCGAACCCGTTTTCGATGCCGACATCGAAAGGTTTCTCCCAGCGGGTTCGAATCAGGGCCGCTGCAGGGTCAATCTCCGCTGGGGGCTCCACCGCTCAGGGACGGGTTTCGGGACTTAGGATGATGCAGGCGCAGCCAGGCAAAGTGAGTAGGTAGGCACACACAGGCACACAAGGCAGGGAAGCTTCTCCCCACGCTTTCGATCGGCCGGCAAGCCAGAGATCCGCACCACACAAAGGGATCGACAGCGCGCACGTGGTTTTCCGCGTGGTTGGGAGAGTGTGAGCAGCCCATCGTCGGGACCAAAGTTCTCCGCATGGTAATTGCCGACTTTGCCCATCCCGAATGCGATCATTGCGATCGGAGAATCATGTCTTATCACCAACGCGGAACTGACTGCCTCGGTCCCAACTCTTTTGAGTGATTGCCTGCCATCCAATGTGGGGAATCGCGGGTTTTAGTGGGGCCGTCAAGTTTAAACTTGCTCAATCTGAACCAGACGGGCCGGGACCAACAAGACGAAGTCAGGACGAAAGACGGCTTAGTATCGACAAATGCCTCGTATCAATCTCGAAGCACAGCCCTGAGTCCAAGAGTGATAATTTACATAACTGAATCAACACATAGACGGAGTCCCAGGATGCCGGTCCACGCCCACGTGCGATCAATTGTTACTTCTTTCTCCGTTTGACGAACAACTGCAGTCCGTTCCGTCGGGGGTCGGGTCAGCACGGCCGATGCGGCCGAGCCTCAATTGCTTGAACTGGCCATCGAGTTGCCGGTTGCAAAGACACTGATCAGCTGACAGCGACATCTTGTCCAATCCGATGTCGGGAACTCTTCACTCCACCTTTGGCGTGCTTGCCCATTCTCCGAACGCGGCCGAGCAGAGTCCCAACGAGGAATGGCGGCCTCGGGCCCACCCCACACCCTCGATCTCTTGGCCTGGCTCGTGCAGGCCCTGCATGCTCGCTTCCATGGTTGCTCGCTTAGAGGTTTGGCGCTTGGTTGGCTCAGTTGGGGATTTGGCAATCGTGCAGACTGCCAGCCAAGAAAGCCAAGATCCCGAGTGTCCTCTGCTCTGCTGCAAGATTGTTGCAACTTCATCAATCTCTGGCTTTGGTCCCCAAAAAACTCATAAATCCAACACCGCTTCTCCCTCATTTTGCATTCCCTTCCCAGACTACCACAACAACAGCCTCGACCGGCTTTCCATGTTCAACTCCCAAACGGCTGCTAGCTGGGATTGTGGATGTGTCGACCGTTGCCAAGCTCCACGGGACGCTACTCTCAGGGTCAATAGACTAACGTTTATTGTTTGCGGGAGAACGAATCGAAGGTGCTTGGCAAATCTCTCAACTCGGTTGCGCCAAAACACCGCTTGGGCATCGTCCGAAGTGGCGGGTGCTTCTTGAGTTAGTGTCGGCTTTCGTTTCTCCTCGGCTTCACACTGAGAGCTCCAGATTCTTGTGGCAGCCGTGTCGTCGGCCAGACACCCCGAGGTTATCACGAACCATCTCCGGCAGGCTACTGTGTGTCTCAAGCCTGCTCCAGTGACCACATCAACCAACTTATCAATTGCGTGCGTTGAAGTGGAGGCAGAAGTACGAAGCAACGCCGATCCCGTTGCCCTTCCATGGCAGAGGACTGGTCTTCAGCTGCGCCAGACACACAGGTCCCAACCAGAAATCGGACTAGAGGGTCTGGGGTATAGCCTCGTGTCTCCCCTGATCCCGGCCTGCATTGGTCCTGCATTGGCGTCTTGAAATGACATGACACGGCCTCGAGACGGGCAACGGAGGATCCGCCGGTTGATTCGCGCGCACCTTGCGGACTTTCTTCCGCAAAATTTTGCATCTTGGGCCGCGCTCATCAGGCAGGGAAGGCTGACTCGGAGATCAAGGGCACCGGTCTGATCACTCTCCCTCTTTCACCCTCTTTCAGGGACATTCCCAGAGATCATGACTCCACAAGAAGCGGCATTCGCCAGCCCGCGTCATGGCGTTCAGGCAGTCCTCCCGCAGGTGATGTGCATTGGTGCGTATGTACGGAATGTAGCGCCTCGCTATTTCTTGTCGGATCGGCCGAAACATTGGGGCACGAGTCGACCATCGAGACATTTCTCCCCTGGCCTTTGTTGAGTAACTTTTAAAGCCCTTGAAACCGCAGCCCGGCTTGCAAGGACAAGTTGAAAATCCACCTTCCTCCGTCCCTTGCCCTGACCAGGGCACATGTGATGTAAACGGTCCACAACGACTCCGGCCAGATCGGCTCCAGCCCATACCTTAACCATACTTCGTACCGGCGTCCCCCCCCATCACAAACCTTTCTCCGAGAGCATGAACCTCGGGCTACACGCTGGTGAAGGCTCAACAGTGAAGGGTGCTCGTTAAGACCCCTACTGTGTAGCAGGCACCACGCCCGCCATATCCCATGAACGGTGCCTCCACGAGCTCTGCTATGCCCTAGCTCCCTGAAGCCACCCCCACCCCCTGGCTCCAATTCCCAGCGCAGATCAAGAGACCCGCCGCACCTGAATCTCGGGTCGAGTCGCCCGTCATCGAATCGACCGTCATCGAGTCATCCCGAGACCATACCATCTACCTCCCGAGATCTCTACCATATAGGTGCCGAACCATCCCCCTTCGCGCCCGCGGACCCTAGACCTCCCTCGGTACCGGAGCTATCGCCGAGATGGGCTGGACATACAACACCAAGGACCCCGATGCGCCCACCATTGGGCCTATGATCACGGGCGTCGCAACCGCCCTAACCTTCCTCTCACTCATCACCGTCTGCCTCCGCACCTATGTCCGTGCGGCGCTGATCAAGGCCTTTGGTACTGGTAAGCGCACTCCGGACGTGTTTCTCGGTACCAGCACAGCAAGACTCACCTTTTCCCTGAACAGATGACTGGATCATCCTCGTGACCTGGGTAAGCTTGTGACCAAACAGCAGCCTTCAACGCCGTCTGCTGTGGGAGCATGTGCTAACAAGGTCAGATTTGCGCCTGTGGGTTTGCAGTCATCACCATTGTCCGTAAGTAGAACCCTAGGCGGTCAAATATGTGAGAGTAGAAGTTGATTTTGTGTGGCAGAGACAAAATGGGGCCTTGGCTTGAAGGAGATCCAGGATCTGCCAACCGAGGACATTTATAACTTTGGTCTTGTAAGTCCACGCAAAACAATGCAGATATGTCGAACCCAGTCGCTTACCTATTACAATCGTAGTTGCAATACATGGGTGCTCCATTGTCAGTTTCTTCACCTCCTTTTCAAGAGGAGGCTTTCTCATACTGACACCTCCCCTCAGCTACATCACCAGCATCCTCGGCTTCAAGCTCGCCCTCCTCTTTTCCTACCTCCGCTTCGTCCCGATCGGTCTGTACCGCTACATCACCATCGGCGTCATCGTGGCCTGCATCATGTTCCACATGTCCTTCCTCCTCGTCCAAATCAACCTCTGCAGCCCGGCCCGAAAACAGTGGGACCCGGCCATCACCTGGGGCTCCTGCGTCCCCGGCGTGCCATTCTACACCTCGATGGCCTCCATCACCATCGTCTTTGACGTGATAGTGTCAGTCCTTCCCCCCTTCCCCTTTTTTTCCGGCCCCCAACTAAATCTAACACAACCCCCCCTTGGTAGAATGCTCCTCCCCTTCCCCCTCCTCCTCCAATCCCGCATCCAAAAACGCAAAAAAGTCATCATCCTCGGCCTCTTCGGCCTCGGCATCTTCATCACCGTCATCCAAATCATCCGCATCCAAACCGTCAAACAACTCGCCAACTACACCGACTCGGCGCCCCTTATCCTCTGGTCCGCCGTCGAAAACAACCTCGGCATCATCGTCGCCAACGTCCCCACCCTCGCCCCCTTGGTCAAATACTACAACGAGCGCAGCTCGCGCGGGACGAGTTACGCCATGCGCGGGCAGGGGCGCAGTACAGGTGGTATTGGGGGTACGGGTGGTGGTGGAACAGGGAGGTTGGGACCCGGCGGGAAGATTGGGTCAAGGTATGCGGAGGGGAGTCAGCAGACGTGGCGGTCGAACCGGTCGACGCTGGCGGCCAAGGCGATGGAGTTGGGGGTGCGTGATGCGACGGAGCTGGGGAGTTTTGAGGGGAATTTGAGTTCCAAAGGGAATGGGAGCACCGAGTCGATATTGGATAGTAGGGGGAGTGGTGGTGGTGGGGTTGGTAGTGGTGGTGGTGGGAGGGGGAGGGATGGGAGGGATGACGGGGAGATTAGTGAGGCTCCGGCAGCGGGGATTACAAAAAAGATTGAGGTGGTTATTACGAGGAGTTCGTTTAATGGTAATGGGGGCCATAGGGGGTTTTAAGGGGGGGAGGGGGGAAGGCGGTAATGATAGATGAACGACTTGCTTGGGTTTTGGTGTGTCGGCGGTTAAAATTGGCTGGTGCATCGTGGTTAATGTACGGGATAATAGATAATCTGCGGCAAGACCGTGAAATAGGCCAACCCGCACTTAGAGTTGTCGAAACAAGTCATAGCTCGAGATAGTCGAGGTTGATGTGGGGGCTCTGTAAAAACCAAATCCCATGTTCAAGTCTAGTTCTTATATTGTACCCGTATTACTTCTTTCACCCCCTCGCAGGCCATGTCAGACCGCATCGAAAAGTTCACCCTAGTCTAGTCACATCGCAGATAATATACCAATGCTGGCCAACACACCCAACCCAAAATAAACCGCGTATGAGCGCCCAACGCCCGCCCTGACTGGTCTAATCCAGACCAGTTTTTGCATCTTTCCCTCTCCCAACAATACACAGAAAGTAAACAGGCATGTCAGGGGGAACCCCAGTAGCTAGCTATACAACCTCGTCAGACCTAGGACGCCCTCCTCACACCTGCGGAGGCGCAACCGGCCTCCCGTCGTCAACAATAATGACCTCGTCGAGCCGCTTGTCGACATCGGAACCCCACTCGACGCGCTTCCACGTCGTGATGCGCGCCTCGTTCATGTCAAAGTCAAAGACGCGGATCTTGCGGTGGAAGCCGCCGTATCCAGCGTACCCTCCGAAGCCGGCGGCGCCGGCGTAACACATCCACAGTGCCGGCTTTTCGTCTTCAGTCCGGGACAGGCCACAGTACTCGTTTACGTGGTCGCTAGAAGAGGGTTAGTTATGTTGGGGAGTAATGGAGGAAAAGGTGGGAGAAACTTACTGCCCGCAGCTGACCATGACGACACCCTCTTCGACCAAGGCGTCATAGAACCCCGAGTTGTATTGCGGCGCCGTGCTCGGCTCCTTCCACTCACCCACGAATGTCAGGTTTGGAAGGACATACTCGGGTAAGGGTATATGGATGAACGACACGTCCATGTGATGGTGCGAGTACGCCTTGTGCTTCTTCTTGAGCCCCTGCGCCGTGGCGCGGAACCAGTCGATTTGGTTTCTCTTGATCCAGTCGTAGCCCTTGAACTTGCGCTCGTTGGGCGAGTATGAGTGTGAGTCGAGCAGGTACACGGTGATGGCCGAGTTAGTTGAGCTGCCCCGCCCGAGGATCTCAATGTAGTAGTTGCCCACCCCGTCAATGTCTTCGGGGCCCGCTCTCGATAGCGAATAGGGCAGCTTTTCGATGAGTTCCATCTGCGCCGCGCGGGACATGGGGCCCTCGTCGTCGTGGTTGCCAAAGATGGAGACGTAGGGGATCTTGTGTTCGATGAGGAGCTGCGCGTATTTGAAAATGGCCTGTCCATGGTTAGTGACGTTCTCTCCCAAGAAGTTGAACAGTGCTCACCGTTTGCGTATCTGGCGCAGTGTCTCCATTGACCTGGTCCCCGCTGAGCACCACCAAGTTGGGCCTCTCCTCCTCCAAGATCTTGACGACAAAATCCAGCGTCCTGGGATCGGCCTCGCACTTGCCACCGTTCCAATCCTCAGGCAGCGCATCCCGGCAGTGGCCGACCCCCGTACTCAAATGCAGATCGGCCAGCTGCACAATCTTGAACTTGCCGTTGTCGGCAATCCTCGGCGTGGGCTTATACGGCTCCTGCTCGCCGCCCCTCCGGATCGTGACGTGCGCATCCTGGAAGCCCGACCCAGCGTCCAAGATCAACGGCCTCCCCACAATGGCCCACCCGGGGCGCGCCTCGACAGCGTCCTCCCCAAACAGCACGTCCACAGAGGTGACGGCACTCTTGGAGTCGCTCACGCCGCGCTTATTGGACCTCTTGATCCACAACCCACCAGGCCTGGCCTCCCACGGCTCGGGTCCCTGTTCTCGCCTCTCCCTCCCATTCTGCTTCTCCTCGGCCTCCCACGGGTTGAGCGAGCCGACCGAGACGTCGACGACGACGCTATCGTCTGGCAACAGCTCCTCCTCGCGCTTGCGCTGGACGTGTAGGTAGGCGGCCGAGAAGACGCCCTTGCGCAGGTACAGGTCCTTTTCGACGCGGTGCCAGACGGTCGGGTCGAGCTTGCAGCTCGAAAAGACGTTGAGGGTGGAGCACTTGGTCAGGGTGATGTCGGTGATGACCAAGCCCGCGTGGTGGGTGGGCAGGTATTCGTGGATGGCGTTGGGGAGGACGCGGAAGTTGCGGTCGAGGAAGAAGATGACGATGAAGGTGAAGATGGCGGCCGTGGTGGTTTGCACCATCGTCCGGACCTGCGCGGGGTTCTGGTTAGTTCTTCTCTATCCCGCTGGGCCCTGGTTGGGGAACCAAGCTTACGATTCGTCGTGTCATGGTGACTCGTGTGTTTCTATGATGGATTCGAGGGTCGATTGCCCTTTTTGGAGAGGGGAGCACCGAGCATCGACCGCTGTGGGCTGTGTAACGGTGGTAGTGTAATCAAGAACGGGCGGATAAATATGTCGGCTCGCCTCGTCGTTTATCTATCTGAACTGAACGTGTTCGTGTCTATTGAACAAGGGCCGTTGAACTCGTAGCTCAATACCCATCTTAGAGCATGTCGCGGGGACAGCAGCAGAGGGCAGACTGCGCTTTGCTGAGAGGGCTATCGGCGGTTCGGACTACGGTTGAGTGTGACGTGACCCGGGCAATATCGCGTGTATCCGAACTCGGTACGACGAGGTTCTGGAGGTGGAAAAATGCGAAGCGTCTGTTGTTGGCTGTGTCGCTGTCTCGGTGTCTCGCTGTGTTGGAGAGACAGGGACCCCGGCACGGGCGAAAAAGTGTCTGCAGCTGGGTCAATCGGATGGTCTTGCCGGGTCACAGGCACGCCTGCTAATCCGGGGAAGCCCCGCCAAGATCGACAGTGTCTCGGCACAGTGCACTGTGGCAGAATCAACCATGGGATTCAAGGCTAGAAAGGAGGACTTTCGTCTGTGAAACTATGAACTTTGGCAAAATTTATGGGTTTGAAATATAAAACATTGTAATTTCTTAGCAAAACATACTTTCTACATGCTCTTCGTTTCTTTTTCTTCTGGTCGACAGATGATATGCTCACTCCCTCTTTCCGCGGAGAAAGGACAACGATTACACATTCCGCACGGTGCAGGCCGTCGAGGTGCACAGCCAGTGACCCCTGAACCCCTTTTCTCTTGTGTAACAGGAACACATGCCAGAGCAGCCACGAGACCTCCAAGAGTCCAAGTGTCCGATCCGTACTTGAACATTTGGAGGCTTTGGAATATGAGAAATATGAACATAAATAAACACAGAGCAGAAGACATCACCATCCCACAGACAAAAATAAATTAAAATAGAGAATATCGAAATTAGAAGCAGGGCGTTAATATCTCGGGGCAAAATTGAAACAAAATTCCTGTCAATAACTCCCACTCTCTATCCATATGAATAACTGGTCTATCCAAAACAAAAACATACTATCCCAAACAACCCATCCCCAAAACACCAACTTGAAACAAAAAGTAAAATCAAACAGCAACCTTCTCCCCCTCCACCCTCGCCTCCCACCCCTCCCACCCATCCAACACCTCCCTCAACGCCTCCGACCTCGTAATCCCCCACACTCTCTCAAAATACTCCTTATCAATCGCAAACGGCGTCCCCGTCACGTTCGGCACATATTTCCCGACCAACCTCTGCGGCCGGATCCGCTCCAGCTCCAGACTCTCCTGCAGCACCTGCCGGAACGCCTCCATGCGCGGGCGCAGCACCGAGCTGTGGAAGGGCACGTCGACGCCTGAGAGCGGGACGGTGGCGGTGCCGCGGCGGAGGTGGATTTGCGAGGGGAGGAGGGTGGTGTAAGAGGGGGAGAGTTGGTCGAGGAGGGTGGTTACTGGGGTAGAGGGGGAGCGGTGGTGGGCGTCGAGGATGTGTTGGAGGAGGTCGAGGGCGCGCAGGTCGCCGGCGCAGACGTATTGGCGGTTGCGGATGTTGAGGTTGACGATTTCGATGAAGAAGGTGGTGTGCGCGTAGATGGAGGTGATGAGGGCGCGCAGGGCGGGTTCAGAGAAGTCTGAGGGTGGTTTTGTTAGTTTTTTGGTACTTTGAGGGTTGAAAAAGGGGTGAATAAGCTTACCTTTGTGCACGCGGCTCGGATCAACCGCAACCATGGCGTAGCCGCTGCGGCCCTGTGCGTCGCGCTCCACGGCGCCTTGCATCGTCATGCCACGGCAGAAGACAGTGTAGAGCAGGTTCTCGAACGACATGAGACCGGTGGTTGACACCAGCGCCGCGTACTCACCCAGCGAGTGCCCGGCAAAGTGGCAGTCGGGGTCCACGACACCGCGCGCCTCCATGTCCTTGAAGGCGGCCAGCTCCATGATGACCAGCGCGGGCTGAGCAAACTGCGTCGAGAACAACAGGCCGTTGGGTGACGAGTGTGTGTACGAGATCGATGACGGCGTCACGGTCGGGAAGAGCGGCTTGCGGTCCAGCCTGGTCGTGGACGACGGTGCCCCCGGGGTCGGGGTTGTCGGGCTGGTGGCGACCGTCTCGTACTGGGACATGGCGAGGTAGTTTTGCCGCAGCATGCGCCCCTTGACACCGCCGAAATGGACCTTGATCTCCTTGGGGTTGTTGCGGACGACGTCGAGGATGCTCACGCCAAACTGCGACTCGAAGTAGGCTTCGGCCTGGTCCCAGATGGCCCGGGCAACGGGCGAGGAGGCGTACAGCTGCATGCCCATGCCCTTTTCCTGGCTACCTTGTCCGGTGAACACGACCGTGGTCGAGGGCTGCGCAACGAGGGCAGACCCAGTCAGCACCTTGGCGCCCGTCTGCTTGTTGCTGACCACAATGTCGATGACCTGCTGGCCGACTTGCATCCCCGAGTGGCACAGCGACACCTCGAGCACGTCGTTGGGCAGCACCATGCCGACAAACGAGACCTTGTAGTTGCGGATCCGGTCGGGGTTGGCCCCGGCCATGTGCTTCTCGACAACCTGGCGAACCGCGGCCGAGCAGTACATGCCGTGCGTGATGGTGCCGGGGAGGTTGACGAGCCCGGCAAACAGCGGCGACGTGTGGATCGGGTTGAAATCGCCCGAGGCGCGCGAGTAGGCCTCGTTGGACGACGGGATGGTAATCTCGAACTTGTGTTCAGGGAGCGAGCCGGAAGCCGCGGGGCCGCCGGGGAGCTGGAGCGGGTGTGTCTGCTGGGCATCGACGACGCGACCCCATCGGCGCAGGTACGACAGCACGACGTTGTCGCGGCAGCCCTCCTCATGGTACTCGACGGTGCCGAGAGGCGTCAGGTCGCCCGTCTCGGACCGGATGTAGACTCTGCCCGAGGTGTCGAGGCTGGCATAGGTGGTGCGGGACCGCCACCTGGTCGACGTCTCGAGGTGGAACTCGAGCGTGAGGTCCGTCAGGTTGAGGTGGTCGAGCTGGCTGCCGTCGTCGAGGCGGAACCAGGGCTTGGTGGCGAGGATGGCAATGTCCGTCTCGGACGGAATGTCGAGCTCAAACCGCGGCTCGACCTCGTGTGAAAAGGTCGAAGAGAAATCAGTGTAGCCGCCCCTGAATAGGAACGACGAACGGACTGTCATGATGAGGGCCCTGCTTGGCGCCGGGCGCCGGATTTCGCAGGCGATCTGGACGACCTTGCCCGAAGGTTCGATGGTGATGGAGCTGATGTAGGCACGAGTTGTCACCTCGTCGCCAATCTTGAGGGTTTGGATCCCGGATCGGCCATCTCCAGCGTCGACTTCGTACCCGTTGGAGAGATGCACCAGGTTCAAGACGTCGCCCTGGACGGGATCTTGCAGAAGAGCGCTGCAGATAGGGCGCCAGCCAACGACAATGGCAAAGTCCATCGGGACTTGTTCCTGCTGGTGAGCCTTGGTGTAGCCGATGGCGCGGTTGAATGCCCGGACGCGAGCGGCATCGATCTTGAAGCTGTCCTCGCACGAAGCAGACCGCTTCTCGCCCTGCCAGAGCTGCCGGTACATGGCGCAGATGCGCTCGTTGCGCTCCTGCGTCACCTCCCAGATGGGCGCATAAGGGGTTTCCGGGTGGTACGCAAACTTGAGCTCCAGCGATGTTGGCTCGTCACCGTCAGTGACGTGGGTAAAAACGAGCACCTGGATCTCGCGGCCCTGCTTGGAGATTTGCAGCAGCGGCTTCTTGGTCTTGGTGAGCACCGTTACCGACTCGGAGTCAGCCTGGACTTCGCCCATCTCGGCCGCGAGCGTATCGACGAGCTTCCGAACAGGGTTCTCGACCACTTCACGGCCCCGGGCCACAGTTCGGGACCCAAAGAGGGCCGCCTTCCAGGGCGAGCTCGAACCGGCGTCGAAAAGGATTGGGGAAATGTCTTGCGACTTGGACAGACGGGACAAGCCAATGACTTCCTCGTATGGTAGCGAGGACTCGCCGCCGGGGACGCTAGCCATGAGACGCTCAATGACTCCGCGGTTGATGCCATTGAGCACCTGACCGACAGGCTCATCCACCTGGCCCGTGTGACGAGCGGCAACCGGACCGTGCAGGATAAAGGTCCGCTCAGGATCCTGGTCCACCACCGTCTCGACGTCTTCCGACTGCCACAGCGAGTCCTTCTTGAACCACGTCTCAAAGTTCTCGTCGAGCGCGGGGACGAAAGGAACCGGCTTCTGCCCGGGCCGTCGGCACAGCTGCGTAAAGTAGTCGACGTCCTCGTAGCAAAGCAGCGTGGTGGCCGCGAGGGGGTACTCGCGGAGAACGGCATCAAGGACCACGTAGGGCTTGATGAGGCAGTCGGCTTCCGAGGTGATGTCGTCCGCCTCCCCGTCCTCGTCCGCGAATCTCTCCTCGGTCCGCAGCAGAAAGGCGGCCAACAGCCCGGCGTGGCTCTTGTCGATCCAGCGCAGGCCGCTGATAAACATCAGATCGATCAGCCTCCGGGCGACCTCGGCGTAAGTCATCTCGGCGATATCACACGCCGTTCCGTCCGCCTTTCTGCCAAACCAGGGCCGCTGGAAGTCGGCGTTCAGCCGCTTGATGATGTAGTCCTTCTTGTCGGCCAACACCTGCGGCCGCTTCTTCCTGTCGAGGCCAAACACGGTCTTGTCCATCTCGGCCCACAGGCGTGCGCCCCTCGTGGCAATAACGTGGATCGGTTCGCCCATCTCGCTCACCACGCTCATGACGCCGCCAGTCGGGCCCTTGTACGTGCCCTCCCACTCCTTATCCTCCACACCCTTCGCGGCAGCAATCACCTTCTTCACCGCTGTCGACGTAAACGCCTCCTTGCACGTCATGACCCGACTGCCCACCAACACACCATCAAACGGCATCTTTACACCCAGCCCCTTCGCCAAACTCCACTCGCCCGTCAACAACGGCACCACATCCTCTGCACTCCCCAACCCACTCCCTCCAACCAGCACAATATTCCCCCTCGCCCGAATCTCCCCATACGTCTCCACCACCGGCGCCCACATATCCTCCGCACTATGATGCCCACCACCCCTCCCACCCGTCCACTGCAAGATAACCGGAAACCCGGGGTTTTTCCCCGCAATCTCCACCACCTGCCTAATCCCGCCCACACTCCCGGGCTTGAACGAGATATGCTCCAGCCCATTCACACTCGCGATATACTCGCTCGCGACCTCGGGCGTCGGCACGCCACCACCAATCGTCAACCCATTGATGTACACCTCCCCATCGGCAGCGAGCTGCTGCACGAGGGGGATCTGCCAGGCGATTTGCCTTGGCGCGGCGTAGATCAGGTTGAGGGTGATTCCTCTTCCGGGCGGGAGGAGGGAGTGGAGTTCGAGGAGGGCGGATTTGAGGGCGGCCGCGGAGTGGTAGCCGCCGCAGGCGAACTCGACGTGGTAGCCGGCACGGGCGACGGCGGCGGCGAAGCGGGGGTGGCAGGTGGTTGGGGTCATGCCGGCGACCATGATGGGCGGGAGGGCGAGGAGACGGGAGAGGGAGGTGGAGAGGGCGGGACCGGTGGCGGTGCGGAGGAGGGTGGGAGAGTGGGTGAGGGGGTAGTTGGGGGAGGTGGTTGGGGGGTGAGGGGAGAAGAGTTCGGGGAGGGAGCCGAGGGTGGTTGGGCTGGAGGACGGGGAGAGTTTGCCGGCGATGATGATGCGCGTGCCGGTGCCGAGGAGGTTGCGGTGGGTGAGGGCGCCGACGCCGCTTGTGCCGCCGGGACCGAAGTCGACGATGTGGGTTGCGTCGGAAAAGTCGTTGGAGGGCCAGTGAACGGGCTTGGAGGTTACCAGGCGGACGAGGAGGGGTGTCAGGTCTGTGTCGCCGCTGCTGGACTTGACTTGCTGAACGAGACTGGGCTCGTTGACGGGAATCCGGAGGGCGTCTGCGCGGATCGAGCAGGTGCCGCTCAAGTCGCTGTCGATCAGGCGCACCGCTTCGTCGAGGAGGCTGCAGTGGCAGGGGATGGTGATGGGGAGGAACCGGATAGACGGTGTCGGCTTGCGCTGCGAAAAGGGGATGCGCGCCTGCGACTGCGAGTCCTTGGCCGAGATGGCCTGCAGGTCCTGGATCAACGCCGCCAGCGTGCGCTCCGGCCCGCTAACAACAAACCCAGACGTCGCATTCACCAACGCGAGATGGGCGTGCTTCCCAGCCGGAAGACGGTTATTCACCCTCTCGACCGCTTTCTCCAGCTGCTTCCGCTCCAAGCTCGCCACAGCCAGCATCGGCGAGGGCTTACCATGCCCATCAGCCTCCAACTGCGCGGCCATCTCATCCGCCAGCACATCCTGACGAAACACCTGCTGGCACCTCGCCCCGATCCAAAACAGAATCGTCACCGCTTTAACAGCAGCCTCCTCAAACCCCTCCCAATCCTTTGCCGTCGCCACCGCCGCCGCAACAACCACCCCCTGTGAATGCCCCGCCAACCCATCCAAAAATCCCAAAAACCTCCCCCCCTGGGGCGCCTCGCCAAGCCCCATACAAACCGCCTTAAACAAAACCAACTGCAACACTCCAATAACAGGAAAACTAACCGGCGCACTAACCAGGTAGTCCTCCTCTGGCGTAGCCTCACCATCCTGCAACCACCTCAACACATCCAATCCCCTCGGGTACTGCTCCTCGACCCGGGGGTCCTCACTCAACCCCTTCAACACCCCGCTCAACCTCTCCAGCAACCCGCCCACCAGGGGGGAATAAGTCTCCCATACGGAGCGCAACTCGTCAAAATAATGCCGGTTGTTGCCCTGTCCGCCAAAGAGGCCGTGGATGCGGGCTTGGTTGAGGGATTGCGCGCGGAGGAGCGCGGACTGGGATTGTGAGTTTGACATGCTGGCTGCGGAGCGGGCTGAGAAGTAGGTGCGGATGAGCCTGCGCTGGCGGGACTCGTCGCCTTGGAGTTGGGCGGCGAGGGTGTGGATGTCGGTTGTGAGGCCGAGGATGGAGGATTCGAGGTGGGTCCAGAGGAGGTGGATGAGGGTTTGGTGGTTTGGTGATGGTGGTGGTTGTGATGGTGTTGTTGTTGGCTGGGCGAGGTGGGTGACGAAGAGGGTGAGGACCTCAGCGGGGAGGAGTGAAGACTCAGACTCAGACTTGGCAGTCTGAGTGAGAAAGATGTCTCGCTGCTGCTCGGCAAACTGGAGCAGGGAGCTGGGGATGGTGAGGGTGAGGGGTGAGGTGGTGTCGTCTGTGCGCAGCGAGAAGAGGGCCCCGTTGGTTTGAGACTCCATGGTGGTGGATGTCATGATTTTACGGTGATGGTGTTGTGTGATGATGTCCTGTGTGACAATCTTGTGGGTGATGTAAACAAGGAGTCTCAGGGGACTGAGGTAGGGTAAGGGTTGTTGAGTGGCACAACGGGTATCAAGCCAGCCCTGGATGTGGTGGATGTAAAATTCCAAGATGTAAAAGAGAAATCCTTCCATGAGTGGCTGCCAAATTTCTAGGGGTCAATTTTATGAGATAGAGCTATCGCCCCGGACAAGGAGCTTCTCTCATCTCCTTCTCTTGACTTCAATACCATCTAACCTCGCCCCAAGGAATACCAAAATATCTGGTGTTAGCGCCATCCACCGGGCTGTTCACGTCTCCAATGCCACCACTGCTGCTGGAGCCTCAGCGAACACCCCCCTGAAACTTACTGTGTTCTAGAAGGCCAGACCCAGGGCAGAGTACTGTTGCCTTGGGGCACAGCTCAGCCCAGTCGTCTGGAGCAATGCCACGCTCCGAACTCCTGGGTCCGTAACGTTACCGGACAGTAAGCCGAGCCGAGATTTCGCAGTGTTTCCATTTTTACCGCGACCATTTCATCCAGACCCCGGACCCTTGTCAGAATACTTTGTAACTTGTAACGTCAAGCGCGATGGTCAGCAAGAAAATCAGCCACACTCGAGGGACGGAGCGGGCACGATTGGGTTGGGTACGGACGCAGCTAGGCCGTTGTAGTAAGCAGGTCGTCGTTCCCGTCTTACCAACCCTGACAAACCCAAGCCGATTTTGGAGATATTATTATCTGATGCCCAACCGTCCTTTTCGCATGATCCAAGTTTGATCCTGCAAATATCTCCGCACACTGATCAATCAATTCAAGCCATTCTTCCCAACGGTTGCTGTCGTCATCTTGGACGGCGATTCCGTTCCCGTGTGTTCGATGCTCACTTGCTCACTCGTCGTCGGGGACACGACAGTGGCGCCTCCCACGGACCACTGGGATCCGAGTGATCTTTTTCCAGCCGCTTCGATATTTGAAGCGAGGTTTCGGCGAGGCGGTGTGTTGGTGAGTTGGGGATCATGATCGAGACGGCCTGCGACGGCCAATCACGGACCCGATATTTGTTGGGAAGCCGGAGAGGTACCCCGGGGACTCCGCCGTGATGGTTCTGCGAGCCGCGCTGTGTTTGGTTCCGGCCATGTTCCTTTTGCTGTTGCCTGCGTCGCTCGCCCCACAGCATGGTGAAATGATTTCTCTGCACGGATCTTGTGAGAGTGGAATCCAAAACGCCGATCCATGCTTGTCGACCTAACCGGATGAGATGTGGATCTGCTCCCAAGGCTTGGGTTGCGGGGACGCAGCCGGATCTGGGGGCAGCCCGCCGCACACACACCGCCACGACCCACAACCTTGATCGAATTAAGGTTCTGGCAACCAATGGATCTTCGCCGTCAGATGATACCCAGGTGCCCGAGCTTGAATTAGGTAAGGTCGTGTAAAAACGGCCGGGGTAAAGGATTCCCCGTCTGACGCTCGACGCGTCTCGTTCGGTGTGGAAAAGAGGGGAAGAAGTGTTCCAAATGCATTCTATTTCTATGGTATCCAAAGTAACGCTGGCCGCCCTTAATTATATAATATGTGGATTATGTTTGAGACCTGATGGGACCCAACCGTGTCCCGTCATGAATGCATGTGGTGACACGGGACAGAAGGGTTGGGGTTTGGACTCGATCTCCCGCCCCGGCTGTCGTGTGGGGTGTGTGCGTCGCATTGGATAACCAGCTTGATGGCACCCGCACGGCAATATCCGGCCGAATGTTGCAGCCTGATTGTCAACGTGTCACCCCCGTCGCTCGGCTCAACAACGACGCCCTGGAAAGGCCGTTGCTGTACTTGCATGCCGTTTCCGTCCGCCGGCGGCATCACGGCGTTTTGATATGCTCTCCGGGCACTGCTTTGGCCGGGGAAGTTTGGTGGGGGCGACGAGACGCGCTCGCCGCCCTTGCAGCAGCACGACCCGCACCCGCTGCCGGACTGGGATGGTGGGGCTGTGTGGCAGAGCTCGGTGTAGCTGCTAGACTCCATCGAGAGCATCGGGTCGATCGAATATGATGATGTATGATTTGGGTTGCTGCCGTGGTGATGGCTGACATTGTCTCCGGCCCTGTTCCCGGGGTTGAAGCTGGGAGAGAAATTTGGTCGGTTTTGAAGGTTGGTATTGAGGGTGGGAGGCATTGGACGCGGTGACATGGATTGCATCACGGTTGGTTCGCACTTCTCCATTGGGTGGTCCCACGTGTAGTGCGAGGGTGCTGGGCTAAGAGGCATGGGCGGGTATGGGCGGCTGATGTTGTTGGGTGCTTCGGCATGGTGATGCGGCGGAAGCGCATGCGGCGTGGGGCCGGCATGCCTCGAATCGGGCCCGGGGCCGGGCCGCAAAGAGAAATGTGAGTTCCGGGCTAGGGCGTCCATGTGGTGATCTGTGAATCCCATGAATGCGTGCTGCTCTGGCTCCGGAGTTGGGGGCCAGACGGAGAGGTAATCGCCCATCCATTCCGACGCCGGGATCACCACTGGGGTCGGATGTGCTGTTTCTTGCTGCGCCGTGGTTCTCGGGCTGCTGACCTGCGAACCGGCGTTGGTTTCGGCTTCTGTCGAAGGGCTGCCGACTTGTTTCTGAGCTTGAGTTTCCTCGAGCTGTCGCTTTAACCGCTTGATCTCTTCGTTGCGCTCTCTCAAGCTCCGTCCTGGTATGGGTTAGCAACCACGGCCTCTGCGGACCACCGCAGCCGGGAAAGTCTCACGGTATGCTCTTTGCGCCAGGCGGTTTTGTATCTTTCTCCGGTCGGCGGCGTTGGGCAGATTTCTCCAGTCCTCATCGGGCTTCATGAGATCGGCATATGAAACTGTCTGCTCGCGGCCCGACTGTTGTGGGGGCGACGCTGAGCCGCGCGGCGTCGTCATTCTTGTCGTCATGGTCTCTAGTGGAGTGCTCTAGGCGGCGGCGCGGGCCGTTGGCGGCGCAGAAGCTATCTTAAAGGGTGTTGGTGATGGGATGATGGCGATCCAGGCTTGGGAGGTTGTGCGACATCAATACGAGGTCTTGGGCCGCCGAGAGCTTTATGGGATATCAAAGATGTCAGACCGTCAGATAGACGACGCAACTGCGACTGCATGAGAAATTTTGAATTATGAGATTATAATGAGTTAGACCGAGTGACGGCATCTGAATCCGAGATGGACCCCTCAGTCCCACTTGTACCGTCGGACTTTTGGTGTGCCAGCCCTGGGCTAGCCACGCCTGGAGCGCACTGCCAGCTGGCACGCCATCGGCAATCCTTCGTCCCGTTGGCGCTGGGCTTCTTCTGCTCCGGTAACTTCTCATCCAGGTCCTTGTCTAGAAGAATCCGTACATGGAACCAGTCGACAAGCCCGGCCACGATCGCGGCTGATGCGACTGGTGCCCGAAAAGACAACAAGAAGGATTGTGATTTGTCGTGTCGAATGCCTGGATCGGGTTTCATCAGTCGTTTGGTGGAAGCCTAGCTGTTGGTAGGGAAAAAAAAATGGAGATCGGCACAAGGCTTCTCACACTGGCGGGCACTGGGCAGGGACCGGCAAGCGGGGTGGCAGGGAACAAATTGACCCTTGCAGGAAGGTACCTCGCGTTGTACCTACCCGTTCTGTCGGATCCACCGAGGTTCCATTGGTTGTTTGGTTGGTTGTTTCCCGTGATGGACCCGCATGGCTCCATCTGACCTCAGCACCAACTTGGCTGCGGAGACCTTGAGACCTTCAGCCCTGTCACCGCGGCTGCCCGTCGGGGTCCACTGTCCACTGCCAGGACACCAGAACAAATTCAAGCACACAGTCAGATCCATGGGTCATGCGCCTGTCGTCCGACGCTTGTCGCAGCCGTTGGGGTGGCGCGAGGCTTGGACGAATCCTGGCGAACCGTTGGTGCAGGGATTGGTCAAGAAGATGCAGAGATGCACGACGATGCAGAACCAACAGTGCAAGGGCTCGCAAACATCCGCAAATCTCGCCCAAATCTCAGACAATCTGTTTCCAGCTGGCGGCCAGGGATTCCACTCCCTTTGGGGGCTGTTGGCCGCAGGTCTCCCCATCGGATCCAGCATGAAAGAACGGGACGAATGGGGCCTTGGGAACGAATGGGAACGTAACGAATGAAGGGCAGGGCCGCGCATGGCTGCGGGTGGTGGCTGCGTCTCATGTCGGGTTTACTGTACTATTTTCAGTCGCTATTGTGGGTTGCACCGCTGCACGCGCTTTGTTTGATTCGCATTTTCCTTCTTCCTCGACGCCTCTTTTAATGCACCACCGAGAGCTCCCCCAAAGCCCGAGCCCTTGCTTTCTCCAATCCCCATCCTCGAGGCCGTTCGGCACTTTGCGTTCCCTAGTTTCCTGACTTTTCCGTGTTTTCCTATCTCCGACCCTCTCTACCTTGCTGGTACACACCACACACAGACACACACACATACACAGGGCCCCACGATGGAGCGACTGCTGCTCCGAAAGATCGCTGTGGCTGCGACCTCGCGGTTGCTCGCCCGCGACGACGACTGGGGCGACTGGAACGACTGGCAGGATGAAGACGAGGAGAATGACAACTGCGAGAAGGCCACGCCGGGTCACAACGGCAATGTGCCCATCACGGCCTGCAACTCGTACTACAACTACGACCCCCAGGTGGCCCCCGCCGTTGCCGTCGCCGTCATCTTTGGCATCTTGACGGGTGTTCATCTCTTCCAGGCCATTAGCTACAAGAAGGTGAGAGCTTACCAGTGGAGACATCTCATACATCTTTCCGTACTAACACAGCACAGCGCTACACATGGGTGCTCCTCATGGGCGCGGCGTGGGAGACCATCGCCTTCATCATCCACTCGCTCGGTGCCAAAGACCAGCAGCAGCTGGCCTACGCGACGATATGGAACATTCTGTTCCTGCTCGCGCCGCTGTGGATCAACGCCTTTGTCTACATGACCTTTGCCCGCATGGTCCTCTACTGGCACCCCCAGGGCCGCGTCTGGAAGCTCAGTGCCCAGAGCATTGCCAAGTGGTTCGTCATTGCCGACATCTTGACCTTTATCATCCAGGGTGTTGGCGGCAGTATGGCCAGCCCCGGCGCCAGCGCCAACATCATCAAGATCGGTCTCAACATGTACCTGGTCGGTATGGGTCTGCAGCAGCTGTTCATTGTTCTCTTTGTCGGCCTCATGATCGTCTTCCAGCGGGACTGCAATCGCGTCCGGGCTTCCAACTATGGCAAGGACCTGGACGGTAGGAGGAGTTGGCGTCCGCTGCTGTTTGCGCTGTATGGGGCCTTGGTGTGCATTACGGTAGGTTCCCTTTCTGCGCCTCTCTCAACTCGGTTAGCTCCGGTGCTAATATGGTTATCCAGATCCGCATCATCTTCCGTCTCGCCGAATTCGCGCGCGGTATCACGCCCGATAACCCGCTGCCCTTCCACGAGGAGTACACGTACGCCCTGGATTGTTTCCCCATGATGGTGGCGCTCATCATCCTCGCCGTCTGGCACCCGGGTCGCTTCCTGCTCGGCCCCGACAGCGAGTTCACCAAGTTGACGAGGGCCGAGAAGAAGGCGCTCAAGGTGGAGAAGAAGGCGGCCAAGAAGCGGACCAAGAACCTCGACGAGGGTGCAGAGCAGCTGCGGCCGCTGGACGACGGCGAGGGTGGCTTCCCGCTCCAGTCGCGGGGCCCGTACCAGGACACCGGGTACCAGGTTCACGCGCCCCAGGACGTCGGCTACCACCCGTCCGATGACACTGGCTACCACGGCCACGGGTATCAACCGGCGGCGCATCCGGGCCACCCCGTGGATCGGTACTAGGTGTGGGTTGCGGGAACAATCCCTTTTCTCGTTTGCTCATGGTTGCATAGCGCACGGGGTCTGAATTGGATACATGTGGGAGTAATACATATGGGAGTGTCCTATACAGGTTTTTAGATGGTTGAATTCGTTTTTGGTTTTGTACTTTTTTTTTGATGGACGATGTAAAGGTCACACACACATCTGGTGTTAAGAATAATGAGCGGCTGAAGTCATCACGTTGTTGTTCGGACATGGCGTTTCAATAGTTATATCAGCATGTACTTTGAACCAATGCACCTTTGCCCGATCTATTGCTGTCTTTCTGCGCCACCCGTTCTGGTGCATCGAACCAGGTCTCCTAAAACCCAGTCACCTCCCAGCACCAGCCCTCGGTGTCCTCCAGCCTCCCGCGCTGAATAGCCGCCATGTGATGCGCCAGACCCAGCAGCGCGCCCTCCTCACTTCCCGAATTGGCAAACACATACTTCTCGTCCGTCGACAGCCTCGTCACGCTCCGAATGGGCACCGCCGCCGCCGCCGTGCCCACCGCCACCACCTCATCCAGCCCCGCCAGCTCCGAAAACGCCACGTCCCCCTTCTGCACCACCCACCCCTCCCGCTCCGCAATCCTCACCATCGTGTCGCTCGTCGCGCTCGCAATCGCGCTCTCGCTCGCCGGCACAACCAGCACGTGCTTCTTTCCCACCTGCTTATGCCCCAGAAACCCGCTCGTCGAAAACTCCTCCACATTCGTCCGCGTCGCGCTATCCAGGTGCAACGTGATCCCGTACCCCAGCTCCTTGGCTTTCGCCGCGTGCCGCCACACGGGCGCGTAGTTCCCACCTACCTTGTACCCCCCCATGCCCCTTGGCGCAGCCCTGTCAAAGTCCTCGAGCACGAGGCCGTCAATGGCCTGCACGCCGTGCAGCGGGCGCGCGGGCTGCACGTAGATGGCGAGGATGACTTCCTCGGGCGGGGCTAAGGCTAGGCGGGCGGACGCGCCGAAGAGCACGGGGCGGATGTACAGGTAGGCGTCGGAGTCGGCGGGGGGCACGAACTCGGCGTTGTGGGAGACTGCGAGGCGGAGGCAGTCGAGGAAGAGGGATTGGGAAGGGCAGGGCAAGCAGACGGAGGCGGCGGAGCGGGCGAAGCGGGCGTGGTGGAAGTCAGGGCGGAAGATGGTGATGGAGTTGGAAGGGGTGCGGAAGGCTTTGAGGCCTTCGTAGCATTGTTGGCCGTAGTTGAGGCCCGGGGATAGGCCGGAGACGGTGATGTTGGGGTTGGTGACGAAGGTCGGGGAGGACCAGGTGTTGGTGGTGAGAGAGTGGCGGATCTCGATGTGCCCGTTGACCGTGAGATCGAAGCCCAGGCCCAGTTGGGACCAGTCTGGATTTTAGGGGTTAGTTGGTGATCATGTTGACGGTGTTGTTATGGAGGGGTGACGTACTGATGTCTGATTTGGCAGCTGGCGCAGACATGTTTGCGACGCGAGGTAAAGTAGTTACTGCGTAGACGAACTTTTGGCAAGGTAAAACAACAAGCTCAAGTGACTGAGAAAGTACAAAGTGAACCTGTCGAAGAAACCAAAGAAAACAACAAACAAACTGCAGATCTCGCCTTCTTCTGTAGAGATCCAGAGAGGAAGATGATGGCTTCAAGAACCCAATTCCCGAGCCCGAGCATTCCGGCCATCACCCCGCTACCCCTCACAGCCCATCGCAGCCTGCATGGAGGGGTTCTAGAATAGCTCACCATGATGACTTACACGATTGTCACGGGTCGTAATACGTGTAAGTTACCAGCAGTAAGCACTGCGAATTACTATGCAGGGTTATCCAGGGTTGGGACAAAAATGCAGGGACCGGGCACGGAGGTTGGCATTGGCAGAAAGTTATGACCGCTTTTAGCTATTTTAAGCTTGTCTGTCCGTTGCCTTTCGCCTCCGTGCGACCAAGTGGTTGCTTGGCAACTCTAATTGTTGACTTTGGTTCAGGGGTAGCTTCACGGTGACACGAACAGCACGACGATGCAGGCAAACCACCAAAACTCCAATTGAACATTCGTACTTTGTATTGACATGTACAGTTTTACAACAATCCAAAATCTATGATCTCTCCCCTCCCATCTACCTCCGCCGGAACTGCAAAAACGGCCCATTCTTCTGCCCCGTAATGTGATCATACAACTGATACTCATTATGCCTCTGCCTCCCCAGCTCTGCCCCCTCCCTACCTCTCCCCACCAACCCCCTCTCCCCCTCCGCAAACTTGAAATCACCCTCAAACAACACCGTCGCCGTCGTGAGCACCATCTCGGTCGTCGCCAACCCCTTGCCCAGACAACTCCGCATGCCAATCGAAAACGGATTAAACACGCTCTTGGCCCGCTCCACACTGCCCGTGCCATCATCCACCAACCACCTCTCGGGGCGGTACTCAAACGGCTTGTCGTAGTACCTCTCGTCATGATGCAGCGCATACAGCGGCACACCGACGTCGCACCCGGCGGGTACCACCTCCCCGGCGATCTTGACCCCGGGCTCGGCGACGACTTCGCGCGGCAGTGCCAGCCCGACGGGCGGGGACATGCGCAGCGCCTCGGAGATGCATGCTTGGAGGTACTCGCAGGACGAAAGGGCCGGACCCATGGTGATGTCCTTGACGGAGGAGAATTTGGAGCGGACCTCCGCGGCGGCCTTGTCGTAGGCGGCCTTGTTGTCGGCGAGGTAGAAGAGGATGGCGGCGAAGGTGACGGAGGAGGTGTCGGCGCCCGCGACGATGAGGGTGGTGCTCTCGGCGGCGATCTCGTTGAGGGTGAAGGACTGGTTGGTTTCCGGGTCGGTGGCGGCCTCGAGGTTGGCAAAGACGTCGGCGTCCTCCGGGGAGAGGGTCTTGGGGTCCGGGGTGGGGCTGGACTTGGCCTTGGCGAGGCGGTCGCCTACGCAGCGCGTGACGAACTTGACGAAGCGGTTGCGGGCGACGATGGCCTCGCGGAAGATGTACTTGTCGATTTTGAGGGCGGCGAGTTGCGGGTATTGGATGAGGAAAGACATGCGCACGTTGGACTTGTCGATGCACTCGACGACGTAGCGGAACTTGGGGTCCTCGAGGAGGTTGTAGTGCGCGCCAAAGACGACGTCGGCCATGATGTCGAACGACAGGTAGTAGCACCACTTGGCCATGTCCATGGGCGTGTTCCACTCGTCGGGGGCTTGGTCGGCGCCAAACATGACGTCGCAGAACTTGGCGATGTGAGTGGCGATGCGGTGCTCATAGCCGCGCTGGGCCTTTTCAGAGACGCCCTGGGCCATGATGCGCCGGCGACGGGCATGGTCCTTGCCGCCGCGGATGGTGAGCGTGTTGGGGGCACGGTGCACCAGAGGCATGTATGCCTTGGCCTTGACAATCTTGTTCAAGGAGCCGATGCCGTAGATGTCCTTGAGGCCCTCGGCCGTGTAGAACAGGACCCGGTTGGGGCCGTACCGGACATAGTCGCCATACCGCTGCTGGCATCGCCACATGTCCAGGTGGATGTCACCCTTCCAGCCATGGTAGGCGGCATAAAAGTTGGTGAACTTGGCCAGGAACGGACCGGGGTATTTGGCGAGCGGGTGGAAAAATGCGAGGTAGACCACCTTTGCGAGGATCTATGAGTGTGTGAGTGAAAGTTCATGACACCAATGCAGACAAGAGGGTCGGCTTACCAGACCTGCAGCGGCGAGTGCAATGGCACCGAGCAGTGTCGGCTGGGGAAGGGTTGACAAGTCCATGATGAATGTGTGCGTGTCCAAAGTCAAACAAACTAAGGTATGTCTCAAACCATACTTGACTTTGAAGTTCTGTCCTGCAATAATAAGGGTTGATGTTCTGGGCCAAGAATGTCAAGTCTTCTAGAACACTGCCACGCCTTCAACCCACCAAAGATGTCTCACTCGTACGAGACTTCAGTTGAGCAATGGCCATTCTTCAGCCGTTATCTCTTTGTTTTCCAGTGCTTACCTCGGATCTAAGGCTGCCGGGCTGAGTTGTTCTGGGAATGTAGTAAGCATCCGATTTTGCCTAGCCCCCTGGTCGTAAGCGCGAGGACCCCCCTGCTGCGGTGGCCGAGCCACCACCACGGCCCCACAACCTCAACTCTGTCTCGACCGCCTGGAAAGTCCGACGGTAAGCACTTGGAAACAGGCAGTGGTGAGTGGCTTGGAGAGCGAGAAGATGAGCCAAAAATACCACCTAATTTACAGGGGATCGTCCTCTGACAGAACCGAGCAAAAGCACATCAGGATGCCGTCTTAGGGGCTCTCGACTCATTAACCTCACCAGATCGTTCTTCTTGTTTGGAAATCGTTCCACCGAAACCACACTCCATCCTTCTTTGAGATACCCAATACCCAGTTAGACCAATGGCGTCTATTGAACGGTCCAAGATGAACAACCACGGGGGTTATACCGCTGCTGAGCACGAACTCACACAGATCCTCGTTACAGAACTCCTAGCGTAAGTCATTTACTCCTAGAAAACTTACCTGTCAACACATTCAGAAAACTAACAGTTGGTCTAGACATCAGTTTTGCTTCCCAGTGCAGTGGTAAGAATCACCATCTCAACTTTTGCTGTCACACAGCCGAACTAAACAATACCCCTGAACTCTAGGATCGACACACAAGATGTTATCCTTGGAGAGTTTGCCACAGAGCGGTTGGTCGAGATCGGCCCCGCCGAAACACTGACCAACATGGCCTCGAGGACGTTGGCGGCAGGGTACAAGTCGCACGATGTAGCCCTCGGGCTAAGGCGAGAGCTCCTGAGCTACAAGAAGGACGCCGAGGCCATCTACTACGATGCCCCAGAGCAAGAGCCGGCCGCTGCGGCGACGCCCGCTCCCGCAGCAGCTAGCACAACCCCGAGTGCCGCACCCACACCAGAGCCCGCACCTGTAGCCGCCCCGGCCGCGGCCGCACCGAGCGTGGCAGTTCCCGACACGGCGGTATCACCACACGATGTCATCACAACTCTTGTATCAGTGGGTCTGAACAAGAAACCGAGCGATATCGCCCAGGACCAGACCCTCAAAGCGCTATGTGGTGGTGAGTACTTACCTTACCCTCTCTACTTATCAAAGCCCAAACTCTAACCTCTCCCCAGGCCGGTCAACAGTCCAAAACGAAATCATCGGCAACCTCACCAAGGAACTCGGCTCCCTCCCAGACCAGCCCGAAGACATCGCCCTCGGCGACCTGGCCTCCGCCATGGCCGAATCCGGGCTCGGCACCAAGCTCGGCGCCTTCAGCAACGGCCTCGTCAACAAGCTGGTGACGGGCAAGATGCCCGCGAGCTCGAGCGCGAGCGCGCTGCGGCAATATCTGGAGCGCCGCTGGGGGTTCAAGCAGGGCCTGCAGGACCGGGCGTTGCTCGCCGCCATTCCCAGCCAGCCGGCCGGCCGGCTGGGTAGCGAGAAGGAGATGCACGCTTTCTTGGATGGTGTGGCGATGGAGGTGCTTCGCGGTGTGGGTATCGATCCCGCCAGTTTGTCAGCGCCTGGTGGTGGTGGACAACAAGCCGGATCGGGTGCTGCCGTTGCTGTGTCGTCAGAAGCCATGAAGGCGTTTGAGAGCCAGCAGCGGAAGCAGGCCGAGGCCTTGATGGGTGTGTACGCCAAGCAGCTGGGCCACGACCTCAACGGCGCCAAGACGGAGAGCAGAACCGCCAAAGCCACCATCAACCAGCTCCAGGCCAAGGTGGATGCATGGTCGGCCGAGCACGGTGAGGCGTACGAACGGGGCATTGCGCCCTCGTTTGATGCCAAGAAGGTGCGCAAGTACGACTCGTACTGGAACTGGGCGGTTCACCAAGTCGTGGCGCTCTTTTCCGCTGCCCTGGTCGGCGAGCCCGCCAAGTTCGCGGCCGAGGCACAGCAGTCGATCGATCTGATTTCCACTCGCGCGTCCCCCCGACTCTTGCAGGTCATTGGCTTCCTCTTGAAGGCGGTCAAGGACGTGCCCGAGTCCGAGTCCCGCAGGAAGCAGATCGCCCGTGACTGGTTGCTCGAACTGGATGCAACCTGCCGGGCTTCGGTTGCCAGCAGCCAGCCGTCATACAAGGTCTCGGTTGTGTCCAAGGTCCCCGTCCTCAAGGTCGACGACCGCGGCCGCATCTCGGTCACTGAGACGCCCCGAATGGTGCCGTCATTCGAAGTGCTCGTCGACTCTCCCCCCGACTCCTTCGACGACGAGGACAACGACAACGAGACACTGTCCCTCGTCGAAGCCCAGTCCTATTACAGCGGCTTCTCGCCTCGCCAGCCGTCCATCTTCGAGAACGGCCTCGCCCCCCCGGCAACAACCGGGTCCCCCTTCAGCTCCGCCATCGACGACACCGGGCTCCCGCCGGCGCCGGGCCCGCAGGCCGCCCAGAGCGCCCACGCCCAGTGCCCCAACAACTGCATGGAGAGCAACATGTGGACGCCCCGGATCAAGACCAAAGGCCGCAGCGGGTGGCGCACCAACCACGACATCACCAACGGCTACCTGGGCTGGTTCCAGCGGTGCTCTGCCGAGGGCGTCTCGTTCGGCGACAAGACGGTCCTCGTCACGGGTGCGGGCAAGACGTCGATCGGCTCCGAGATCGTGTCGATGCTGCTCGCCGCCGGCGCGCAGGTCGTCGTGACCACCAGCTCCTACTCGCCCGAGACGTGCGCCTACTACCGGGACCTGTACCACTCGCACGGCGCGCGCAACTCGCGCCTCGTGCTGGTCCCCTTCAACGGCGGCAGCAACCAGGACGTGCACAACCTGGTGCAGTACATCTACGACGACGAGTCTAAGGGCGGGCTCGGCTGGGACCTCGACCACATCGTGCCCTTCGCCGCCATGGGCGAGGCCGGGCGCGCTATCGACGGCATCGACGACCGGTCCGAGCTCGCGCACCGCGTCATGTTGACCAACGTGGTGCGGCTGTTGGGATCAATCAAGGCGGTCAAGGCCTCGCGGCGCATCACGACACACCCGACGCACGTGCTGCTGCCGTTGTCGCCCAACCACGGTGTGTTTGGCCAGGACGGCCTGTATGCCGAGTCCAAGATGGCGCTCGAGGCGCTGATGATGAAGTGGTGGTCCGAGGACTGGAACGAGTACCTCACCCTGTGCGGTACTGTCATCGGCTGGACTCGGGGCACGGGCTTGATGAACAATAACGATGTTCTTGCTACTGGTATCGAGGCTGATCTCGGGATCCGGACGTTTTCGGCGTCGGAGATGGTGAGTTTGCCGTGCAAAGTTTGAAGAAAGCGGTTGCTAACCATGGAACAGGCGTGGCACATTGTTGGGCTTATGGACGCTAGCACGGCTTCGTTCTGCGATCTCGAGCCGCTCATGGCTGATCTCAGTGGCGGGTTGTCTTCGTTGACCAACCTGAAGCCTGTTTTGCGGCAGATCCAGGACAAGATCGACTCGGAGAGCGACATGAACAAGTCTCTGTACAAGGAGCGCCTTCGTGAGACCGACGTGGCCGCGGCTGGTTCCAAGCCCCCAGCTCGGAGATCCCGGGCGAAGAAGGCGATGCTCCAGGTTGAGAGGGCGAGCCTGCCTGACTACCAGGAGTTCGAACCGCTGGCTGCGAGGCTTCAGGACATGGTTGACCTGGAGCGCGTTGTAGTCGTGGTTGGCTTTGGTGAAGTTGGTAAGTGATTTTGGTGTCCCATTCACCGATGATTGAGATTAACCATTTCTCCCAGGCCCCTATGGAAGTAGCCGAACCCGCTGGGAGGCCGAGTGCTCCGGCACATTCTCCATCAGCGGTTGCCTGGAGCTTGCCTGGGTCATGGGCCTCGTCCAATACCACAGCGGTCGTCTCAATGGCAAGGACTACTGTGGCTGGATCGATACCAAGACCAAGGCCCCCATTGCCGACGCCGAAGTCAAGGCCAGGTACGAGCAGCACATCCTCCAACACACTGGTATCCGCATCGTCGAGCAGCAGATCCACGACATCACCTCGCCCGACAGGGAGCAGAAGCTGCATGAGGTGGTCATGGTCGAGGATATGGGGCCGTTTGAAGTTCCCCTCGAGACGGCCGACGAGCTCAAGAGAGAGCATGGCGACAACGTGATCGTTACCGAGGACGAAACCGAAGGCGGACAGTGCTCCATCATTCTGAAGGCCGGAACGACATTGTGGGTCCCCAAGGCGGCCAAATCCCGGAGCACGGTTGGTGCTCAGATGCCGGCTGGATGGGATCCGAAGACATACGGCATCCCCGATGACATTATCGGCCAGGTCGATCCCGTCACGCTGTACGCGCTTGTGGCCACCGTCGAGGCCTTCCTGTCTGCTGGCCTCACGGACCCGTACGAGCTGTATGACCATATGCACGTCTCGGAGCTCGGAAACACCCTCGGGACCAGCATGGGCGGCCAGCGGTCGTTGGATCGCATGTTCAAGCGCCGCTTCCTCGACCGCCAGGTCCAGAACGACATCCTGGCCGAGACCTTCGTCAACACCACGGCCGCGTGGGTCAACATGTTGTTGGCTGGCTCCTCCGGACCCATCCGTACTGCAGTTGGTGCCTGCGCCACGGCGCTTGAGAGCATGGACGCCGGATACGACATGATTGTCAATGGTCGCGTCAAGGCTGTCCTTGTGGGCGGAACGGACGCCCTGGAACGGGATATCGCACGCGAATTCGCCAATATGCAGGCTACCATCAACGCTGGCGAGGACGCAGCCAGGGGGCGCACGCCCAAGGAAGCTTCGCGGCCGGCCACCTCAACTCGTGCCGGTTTCGTCGAGGGTGAAGGCTGCGGTGTCCAGCTGCTGACCACGGCGCGCTTGGCGCTCGATATGGGCTTGCCTATCCGGGGTGTCATTGCCCTGACGCATATGGCCTCGGACGGTATTGGCCGGTCCGTGCCATCACCTGGCAAGGGCATGCTGACGATCGCAACCGAGAAGCGCAGCAGTGGCAACAAGCACTTTG
This sequence comes from Trichocladium uniseriatum, assembly GCA_017139535.1. Lineage (NCBI taxonomy): Eukaryota > Fungi > Ascomycota > Sordariomycetes > Sordariales > Chaetomiaceae > Trichocladium > Trichocladium uniseriatum. Next base: position 670,262 of record WOUO01000004.1, on the reverse strand, counting down.
CTTCGCCGCTCCTCGACATTGACTACCGTCGCCGCCAGCTGTCTCTTCGACTCCGCCAGATCAAGGAGAAGCGCGATATGGAGCTGGCCTGGCTGGAGCAGCAGCAGAAGCAGGAAGGAGGGAGCAGCCCGACGGACGAGTATGTCGAGCCATACCGCAACGAGATCCATGCCGATGCGCAGCGGGCTTGCCAGGAGGCCAAGAACATGTACGGCAACCAGTTCTGGAAGCACGACAAGACCATCTCGCCTCTGCGCGGTGCCCTGGCAGTGTGGGGCCTGACGATTGACGACCTCAGCGTTGCCAGCTTGCACGGTACCAGCACCAAGCAGAACGACATCAATGAGACGGCCGTGATGCAGGCTCAGCTGGCCTTCCTCGGCCGCACTGAGGGCAATGTGCTCCCCTGCTGTCTGCAAAAGGGGCTGCTGGGCCACGGCAAGGGTGCAGCGGGAGCGTTCGCTGTCAACAGCGGCCTGCAGATGCTCGCGTCGGGCCTGATCCCCGGGAATCCCAACGCCGACAACATCGACGCGGCGCTGCAGGACCGCAGCCTGCTGTACTTCCCGTCGCAGACCTACAAGAACCCTGCAGGTATCAAGGCTTTCTCGGTCACGTCATTTGGCTTTGGACAAAAGGGCGCGCAGGTCATTGGCGTCAATGCGAAGTACCTTTTTGCCACGCTATCGCGGGATGAGTACGAGATCTACAAGCGCAAGGTTGCGAAGCGCGAGGCGGCGGCTGACAGGGCGCTGCAAGAGGGTGTCTATGGAGGGCAATTGGTCAAGCTCAAGGAGAAGAATTTGTATGACAAGGCTGAGCTGGAAAAGGCGTTGCTGTATCGGGAGATTTGAGATAGAGTTCTTTCCATTCTCGTTCAATTTTGAAGTTTTTGATACCCCAACGCGACTTCCTTCCTGATCTGAGGTTCAGTATGACCCGGTGAACTGGATCCACTTGTCGCTTGCCAAATGAATGTTGTGCCATCATGCCACCGTGCCACCACACCGTACCGCTGTGCCACGATAAGATAAGGCCCGACCTGGGGTAAGAACCAGGATCTGCGCCGTTCGGGTCCTGTTCTTCCCGAATCTTATTTTCACGACATTCAAGTTCCAGCCCAGTCCATGCAAGAGTTCGTCAATCAATCAACTGGAAACCATCTTCAACACCTCCGACGTCTCGCATCATTTGGGCAAACCCCCTCCGTATCCACCGCATTGAGCTTATATCTGACATAATAGTGCCGAGGCTGACCCTCGTTCTCCGATCGTCGATGCCGCTTGCCTTTTTTGCATCAAGGCAGCAGCATACATCCGCGTTCGCTACCGAGAGCGTTGGCTGACATGGCTGGACCCCTCCCCCACCCCTGCAGGGTCTGCACAGATTTTCGAATGTCGCTTCTTTCAGGCTTCTGTCGCGTCTTAAAATCCCATGCTTGAATTGCTGATGTATTTTTGTCAGCATGGACCTTCCCTTTTCATCCTTGTCATACATCCCTGTTCATGCATGTCTTGGCGCCTCAGACTTACTGCCACCACACCAGCATAGTAAGCAGCTGAATGTAACGTGTATTACAGACAGGGGTCATTGTCAGATTCAACTCAACAAGTCCAAAATCAAAGCCACGCATGTTTCTGCTGCCGCCAACGGCTGGCCGGTTCTGCCGGTGCTGCCGACAGTGGTGTGATTGAAAATATCCCGTCAGAGTTTAGTTTCAGGAACGGAACCGCAGTGAAGTAAATTCCCAGCCTCGCCATGTCCGGACTCTGCAGCCTCGCGAAATCGATGCCCAGCTGCACGATGGACGCCCTCGCGACCACCAGCACCGGCGCGCTCGTCGGCTGGGGCGTCGCCGCCATCGTCGTCCTCGCCAACGCAAAGAGCCTCCCACTGGCCTACACCTTCCGCCTGCTACCCTCCCTCTACCGCCTCTTCCGCCCCCGCATCTTCTCCAAACCGCCAAAACCAACCCCCACCACCAACCCGGGAGCGGAAGCCACGGCCGCCTCCCCAGCACTCTTCACCCACCACCGCACCGCCTCCCGCGCCGTCCTCCTCGACATCGACATCAACATCCACAAGTCCAACAGCACCTTCTTCGCCGACGCCGACATCAACCGCGCGGCGCTGCTCACCACCCTGCTCAGCACCGCCCTCGCCACCACCACCCCCTCCCGGAAACGCCCGGCCATGTTCATCCTCGCGGGCGTGCAGTGCAGTTTCCGCCGCGAAATCGGTCCCTTCCAGGCGTACGATGTCTCCTCGCGGGTGCTGTGCTGGGACGAGAAGAGCATCTACGTGGTAACGTATTTCTTGAAGCCGGGGATGCGGTTGGATGGCGGGGTTGAGGTGGAGGGCGGGCCGGCGGCGTTGTTTGGTGATGAGAAGGCGCGGAGGGGGGTGTTTGCGGTCATGGTGGCGCGGTATGTGTTCAAGGCCGGGAGGGAGACGGTGAGGCCGGCGGATGTGCTGGCGACGGCGGGGCTGTTGGTGGAGGGCGGTGAAGCTGGTGTTGAGAGGGTTGAGAAGGCCGTGTGGAGTGGGTTGGAGTATGTCAAGGGGTGCATGTTGTGATCTGGAGTTTAGAAAGAATAGATTGAGTGCTCCCATCATGTAATGTATTGTGTTATATAATACCCATTATAGACTTCCAAAACGGGTGTATGTTGTGAACTTGCGTTTAGAACGAATAGATTGAGTGCTCCCATCATTGTATTGTATCGTACAATAACCATCATAATCTTCCAAAATGTCTTCCCTCATCATGTATTATTGTAGTGTACAAGATGGTAAACCTCCCAGTACCGCAAGTCAAACAAGATGGTAAACCTCCCAAGTCCCGTGAGTAGATCCAAACAACCAGTTTATATACGCCTGTAAACAAAATCTTCATAGTATTCGTCACCCCTAACCCGATTCCGTCTCGACATCCTTATCCTTGCCCTTGGCCTCATCCTCCTTCTTGGGCTTCACCGACTTCCAGCCAATGAAGATGGCTCCGATAACCGACAGCGCTGCCATGGCAAGCGCCAGATAGAACGTCTGCGTGAGAGCCGAGTTGACGGCGCTGATGAGCTTTGGCACCTCCTCCTGGCTCAGCTTGTTTCCGATAGACTTGGCGCCATCTCCGAGCACATCTTCCGGTTCGATCCTGTGCTCTCCCAGGACAGCGGCAATGTTAGTGACCAGACGGTTCTGGAACACACTCTCTCCCACCGCAATGATGATTGCGGCACCAAAGGTCTGTCCAAAGACAACAATCGTCGTGCCGATGGGGATATCGGCGGCGGGAAGGGACGCCTGCACACCGATGAGCGGCTGCTGGAAGCCCACGCCGACTCCGAGACCGAAGATGGCCGGGAAGGCAATCAGGGCGGCCTTTCCGGTGTCGGGCTTGAGGGTTGTGAGCAGACCAATGCCGACGGGCATCAGGATTGCGCTAGCAATCATGAACGGGGTATAGTAGCCGACTAGGGACACAAGAGCACCGCTAGCCACAACGCCAACGATGACGGCAACCAGCATGGGGACGATGCCAATACCCGATTCCTGAGCGCTGCTTCCCTTGACGACTTGGAACCAAATGGGCAACTGGGGGGGAAGGTCAGCTTTGTTTTCCTGAGAAAAAGGGGAAACTCTTGGCAACTTACAAAGTACGTCATGACCACCAAGGCAGAGCTGATACACAGGATGAACCAAAATCCAGAGAGAACGGCGCGCTGCTTCAGGATGCGGAAAGGAAGCATGGCAACATCGGCGTTGACGTGCTGGAAGTAGAACTGTAATCGGGTGAGTTAGCATCCAGCGCCGTACCGAATTCAAAATGGGAGAAACTTACAAACACAGCGAACAGGACAACAGCCAGCACGAAGAGCAGAATAACAGCCATGTCGCCCCACGAGCGGCCGTTTCCAGCATAGTGCAGCGCCAGAAGCGTGCACACAATCGGGGGCAAGAGCGTCACGGCACCCCAGAGATCCAAATTCCGCAGCGTCTGCAGGAAAGTCGCGCCAGCCACCGATTCCTTCATCTCAGGAGTTGGTCGCTTGGGCACGCGAAGGCAGACCAAGACAACCAACAGCACGAAACCGCCGATTGGCAGGTTAATGTAGAAACACCAGCGCCAATGCAGTTTATCAGTTAACACACCTCCGATGATGGGGGCTGAGATCATGGCAACACCCTCCATGGCGCCAATGACACCGGTCAGCATCGGCCGAAGGCGCAGGGCAACCACCTGACTCATAATGATGAGGCCGCCCGACAGGATGCCGGATGTGCCGACACCCTGGACGGCGCGGCCGAGAATCAGGACAGGCGAGTTGGGCGACAGGGCAGCGACGAGGGATCCGATCATGAAGATGAAGATGGCCGAGACAAAGACCCATTTCGCGGGGAAGAGCGTGTAGACGCGACCGAACGGGACCTGGGTGGCGCACGTGGCCATCAGGAATGCCGAACCATACCAACCGACGTCGTCGAGCGATCGGAACTCTCCCGTGATGCGGGGGATGGCCGTGGCGATGACGTTGACGTCCATGGCGACGAGGAAGACGGCCGCGCTGAGGGCGACGGTGACAAGGATGAGGGGCAGGCCGGTGAGAAGCGTTGATGGGTCCACTTCCTCGGGCCCCGGTCCCTCCTCCTCTGTCAATTCTCTGACGTCGATGGACTCGTGTCCCTTCTCCCCTGGAGGCGTGGGGCCAAGCTCGACGGGGAAGCTGTAGGAGCGAGTGTGCGTGTGCCCCCGGGGGTCCTGTTCGTTGTCCATCATAGCATCGGTCTCGTAGCCTGCGCCATCGTAGCTTGCGTGTGCCGGCCCGGCCGTGTGGCTGGTTGACGGCGGCATCGGCATCTGGCCTGGCTGATCGGGGTCGTAGTAGTGAGGCTCGGCGGTAAATTGGGGGCCATAGGCCCCAGGCTGCCCCTGCTGCACGTCCCTGACAAAATCATGGGGTTCTTGAGCCGGCACCTGCCGTATGCTTGCGACATCTTCCTGTGAATGCTGGCCCGGCTGCACGCCCTCAGCGTATCCAATGGGCTGCTGCCCCGGCTGCATGGCCCCAGCATACTCTTGGGGATGCTGCCTCTCCGGTGACGGCGTTGGGCCACGTCGGGCACTAAAACTGCGGTTCAAATCCGGCGAGGCAACGCTCGGGGCGTACAAGCTGTCGGCCAGACCTGTGACTGATGAGAAGGTCGAGTTGACTGACTTGATCGACGCAACGCGAGCAAAGCGTGAGATGGATGACTTCCGGGTAGCGGGCTGCTCGGCCTGGTTCGACACGGGACGTTGGGCTTCGATGGGCTCGGGCTCTTCGGGCACCCCTGGCACGTCCGGGTAGTATGTTGATGCTGTGTACCTGGTGTCTCTGGTGTCTGACCGTCCGAGTGCGCCTTTTTGGAATGCGCGGAATTCAGGTTGGTCGCCGTGGTCTCCGCGAGCGCCCTCCAGCAGCTTCAGGTGCTCCTCCTCGTCGCTATCGTTGCTGAGCCTGGAATCTGCGCGACGGCGGCTGGCGGCGTCGGCCTCGGACTCGGGACCCTCGCTCAGAACACTGAGCGCCTGTCTACTTCGGCGGATCAAGGAGCCAAGGTCTTCACCCCTCCGTGACGCGTATGAAGCGTTTGATGCATTTCGTTCGACGACGCTGTACTTATGCCCAATCGGGGACATGGGGTAGTGCGATACGACCGATTTTCCGCGGTGGACGCCATACCAGGTCCTGGTTGAGAGTATGCTTGCTGATCGGTCCAAAGAGTCGTCACCTGTTGGTGTCGCGGGCTCCTCATTCAACCCCGGGTAGAGGGCGTGGGACATGGGCCACATCGCCATTTTGACGGGTGGGTGAGGGGTCGATGGGAAACGAGGAAAAGATGGAAGACTTCAAGATCCAAGACCAAAGACCAAAGAACCAAGGAATCGGGTATCTCTAAAAGAAAAAAGAGTAAACAAAAACAGAAAGCGTCACGTTATTCCTCCGTGCCGTTGGACATTTCAATGTCGACATGCGAGGAAAACGGCCAGGCTGCAGCCAACTTGGAAACATGGGTAGGTAGTTAACCTTGGCCAACAAATTATTTCCCGCCTTTCCTTTTCCTGCCATGTTCTTTTTTTGGTGTCTTGGGATGCGCAGCGGGTGGGTGACTTTCCGATGAGTGGTCCAGACTGGACGGTGTCCGAGAAAGCTGACCCCATTCGCGCTTATGACAAGGGTTGCTGGCCTGCTTACTATGCCCAGGATGTCGTGGAGCCGCAAGGCCCGCATAGCCCGACCCGGAATTAGGCCACTCCGCCTCCATGCAACCGCGGACGAGCACCACAATAGGCTGGAGTCGGATGGTCCAGAAAAAAACTGCTGCACAGATCACCGAACCCTGCCCGGGGGGTCAGCATGAGCACAGTGGTCAGTGGAGCGCTGGGAATGGTCTGGCGGATGGACTTTCCCTGTAAGCTGACCGGTCACCCCATGGGTCCTTCCCCATGTGGGCCGTGACTGGTATTACAGTACCGATGTCCCGGACGACTGATGCCCAGCTGCTGCAGGTGCGATCCCGATTCAACCTGAACAGCCCGAGTCGAACCTTCCATAACCCTTCCAAGGTCTTAGGCAGCGCTTGCCACCACTCGCACGTTGCCAGCCCCTGCTGCCCTGCCTCGAACCAACCTTCCCGAACCTAGAAGGCCGATTGCCCGTCCCTTGGCCAGAACCTCAGCCTTTGGGCACCGCCACGCAGTTCTCTGGTTGGGCCGATCTCGAACTTGTTCACTGTCCAAAGTTCATACTTTCAAAACTGAAAGTTGAAATCATCACGAGTGATGGGCTGTCTGTCAATTGTGACTTGAGCATCAGTCCCCTCTAACGAGTCTTGATCAGACGATACAATACCTACTCAGTGTATTGTACACCTCATCCACCTCAGCGGCACTTCCTTCACTTCATCGGATCTGTGAAAGGCCAAGCCCATCGGGTAAGATCATCCCAACTCAACTCTGTCGGCAAGTTTGCTCTGCATACCGGCGTCGTCTTGTACAAATCAGGCCAAGTTCTAACCAGCGCCCAGCCTTAAACCATGCCACACAGCACCCCACATGCTCCCCACGACATGGACGTCGTGAGGAAAAGGTGGCGCGAGTACCTCGAGGATGCCCCTCCTCCTGCGTTCCCGCGCCGCCAAAACCGGGACCCGGATGCGGCCCCTGCGCCGGGGGCTCTCCTCCGCCGCAAGATGGCTCTCCCAAAGGGGTTGTCTACAGAGGTCTCGGCGGCCGTTGTCCAGATAGCCTGGTGTCTGGTCAACGTCTACTACTCAGATGCCGACGATGTCGTCATTGGCCTGGTGCCCATGGACGATGAGGATGAGAGTGACGACGACGACGACAACAGGCATGACGCGCCCACGGCGGCGGCCACCCCTTTTCGCTTCTCCATGCAGCCCGACCAGACCATCACCTCGTGTCTTGATGCGGTTCTGCACCACGAACTCGCGGAAGCCCCCTTCAAGAACATTGCGCTTGAAGACCTGGCCCAACTCGGGTCGGATGTGCGCAATGCCACCATGTTTGACAACCAGCTGATCATCCTGGACTCGGGGGCCGACTCGGACATCAATCTGAACCGCGCCCTCAACGTCGAGTGCACCATCGCCCGGTCGCGGATTACTGTCCAGGCGTTTTACGACGATGCCATCATCAGCCGCACGGAAATGCAGCGTGTGCTTGGCACGTTTGACCATCTGTTCCAGCAACTTGCTGATGCAAGGAAGAACAAGAAGAAGACGCTTGGGGATATCAACCCCATCAGCGCCGACGACCTGGGCCAGGTCTCCAGATGGAATGAGCAGCTCCCACCGGCGGTGAACGACTGTATGCACTATATCGTCGAGCGCATGGCCGAGGAAAGGCCATCTGCCGAAGCCGTGAGCTCTCAGGCTTCAGGCGTGTCTTGGTCCTATGAGCAGCTAAACGCCATGTCAGACAAGCTGGCCCACCACCTCGTCTCCAAGGGGGTGAAGCCAGGGCATATCGTCCCCTTCATGTTCGAGAAGAACCCCTGGGTCATCCCATCCATGCTGGCAATCAACAAGGCTGGCGGTGCCTTTGTCCCGCTTGACCCAGCCCACCAGTGGAAGGATACTCAGGGGCTCCTCCTGGCTTGCGAGGCCACCTTTGTCGTCTGCTCCCCCACGCACCATAAGCGGTTCCAAGACAACGGCATTGACGCCGTCGTCATCGAACCTTCCACCTTTGATGCCCTCCCGTCTCTCGGGCCCGTGTCGGCCCACAAAGCCCGGCCGACCGATCCGGGGTATGCCATCTTTACAAGCGGCTCGACGGGGACGCCAAAAGGCATCATCTGCAGCCATTCGGCATGGTGCACCAACACGACAGCCCACGGGCCACGAGAGTTCCACAGCGTTGAAACTCGACTCCTCCAATTTTCGGCCTATACGTTCGACATTAGCATCACCGACACCTTCACTACACTTGCCTTTGGCGGTACCGTGTGTGTCCCGACGGAGCATGAGAGAATAAATGACCTCGCCGGCGCCATGAACCGGATGCGTGTGAACCACGCTGCACTCACCCCCACGGTGGCCCAGTTCCTCACCCCCGAAACGGTGCCCACCCTCGAGGTGCTAGTCACCGGAGGAGAATCCATGCCCGAGGCGATTTTCTCCCTATGGGCCGGAAAGATTCGCTTGATCAATTCCTACGGGCCTGCCGAGTGTACGAGTCGAGTCTCGTGCTCGCTCAAGTCGCCTGGTGACAACGCGACTGACATCGGCACCAACGTCGGTGCCGCGTTGTGGGTAACTCGCAGCAACGACCCCAGCTCTCTTGTGCCCATTGGTGCCATCGGAGAGCTACTTGTCGAAGGCAATGTTTTGGCAGATGGGTACTTGAAGGATGAACAAAAGACCAAGGAAGCCTTCATCGACGCCCCTGAGTGGCTCAAGAACGCGTATCCCGAGCGAGCACACAACAAGCGGCTGTACCGCACCGGCGATCTTGTGCGTCAGGAGCCGGGTGGCTCGTTTGTCTTTGTTGGCAGGCGGGACACACAGATCAAGGTTCATGGCGTTCGGCTCGAAGCTGGGCACATTGAGGCAAAGATCAAACAGGAGCTGCCCAAGGACGCGGGCCTCGTCGTCGACAAGATTATGGTTGGAGATGGTGACCGGCCAAAGCAGACTCTTGCTGCCTTTATCACTCTTCCCGACCTCATGCCGTCATCGCGTGAGGCGCAAGCGGGACCTCTTGACCTGCTGCCGCTCAATGCCAAGCTTCAAGAGTTTATTTTCGACCTCCGCAAGACTCTGCTAGCCAGCTTGCCATCATACATGGTCCCAAGCCATCTCCTTGTGGTCAACAAGATTCCTCTCGGCGCTACTGGAAAGGTGAACAGGAGGGCCCTGCAAGCTTTCGCCCGGAATCTGCCGGTGGAACGCCTCAACCAGTTCACCGGAGCTGCTCTGTCCAATTCCGGGGCCAACGGCGCAATCGAGAAGCCAGAGACCGACACAGAGATTGCCCTGAGTAAAATCTGGGCCCAGATCCTCGGCGTGCCTCCCACCGCCATTGGCAGGCAAGACAACTTCTTCGGTCTTGGTGGAGACTCTGTGTCGAGTATGAAGCTGGTTGCCGAAGCCGCCGAGGTTGGACTGCACTTCTCGGTTGCCGACATCTTCCAGTATTCGACCATGGCCGAGCTTGGTCAGTTCCTTGATGGGCCTGACGCTGGGGCAGAGCTCATGGAACTCGAACCCATTGAACCCTTCGAGCTGATCGGCGGGCCTACCAAGTTTCTTTCTCTTCGTGAGCAACTGAGGAAAATGTACAAGATCGCGGCAAACCGGGTTGAAGATGTCTACCCTGCAACAGCCATGCAGGAGGGCTTGATGGCTGAGACCGTCTCTGCCCCGGAGGCATACATTCTCCAGGAAGTCCTGAAGCTCTCACGCCAGGTCGACGAGGACAGGCTTCAGTCCGCATTGGAAGTGCTCATTGAGACACATCCCATTTTGCGGACGAGGATTGTGCGACTTAGGAACCTTGGCACTTGCCAAGTCGTCATGTCGGACGACGAACTAGAGCCGGCTGAGCTGGAATCCGACATGGACCTCCAGTCCTTCTTGGCAGAGGATAAGCAGTCGCACATGGGCTTTGGCGATGCCCTCAGCCGGTTCACCATCGTTGAAGAGCCCAGGAGTGGCAACAGGTACCTGGTATGGACATGCCACCATGCCATCACCGACGGCCACATGCACCAGCTCATGCTCAGGGATCTTGAGCTGGCATACAATAACGAGCAGTTGGACGAGCCGAAAACCGATTTCAGCCAGTTCATTAAGCTTCAAACAGACCCTGACAATGTGGACGAAGCCATGAACTATTGGAAGACCCAGTTCGCTGGATCTGAAGCCATGCATTATCCCCCCTGCCCGGACATGTACGAGCCGTCGATCACCGACTACGTCACCCGCCAGGTCTCTCTCCCTCAGAATTCTTCGCGTCTCCTTTTCACACCGTCGATTCTCCTTCGCGCCTCATGGATGATTGTGATAACTCAGGCCAGCAACTCGGGTGACTCTGAGTTGGTCATGGGGATAACCCAGTCGGGCCGTGACATTGCTCTCCCAGGAGTTCACGAGTGCATGGGACCATGTTTGGCTACGATCCCGGCCCGCGTAGCTGTGGACTTGGCAGCACCCCTATCCTTCTCGCAATACCTCGGCAAAGTCCAGCAGCAATATATCGACGCAATCCCCCACCAGCACATCGGCTTACAGCATATTCGCAAGGCTAGCGACGAGTGTGCTGATGCTGTGGGCTTCCGGAACCTGCTCGTTGTCCAACCCCCGACTGTCAGCTCCTCCAAACTATTTACCCCTGACGACGAAACTCGCAACGCCGGTGATCAACTCAACTTCGGGCTGCTTCTCGAGTGTGTGCTGTCAGGCAAAGGCGACGTGACTATCCGGGCAGGGTTTGACCGCAAGCTCCTGTCAGCCGAGGAGGCGACTCTGTTGGTGCACCGCCTCGAGCATGTCTATCGCCAGCTCAGCAACGCCGGCAATGCGAACCGTCCGCTGTCCCAGGTCGACATTGTCAGCCCCATGGATATGCGCACTCTCGAGAGCTTCAACCCTGACGTCAGCACCCTGGAACAGTGCATGCACTGGATGATTGAGGAGCAAGCCCGGCGACAACCCGCCGCCCTGATGGTCGATTCCTGGGACGCCCGGCTGACGTACAAGGAGGCAAACGAATACTCCGATCGGCTCGCCGGTACCTTGGTCACGCTTGGCGTGGGCCCCGAAGTCATGGTCCCCTTTGCGTTCGAGAAGAGTGCTTGGGCAACGATTGCCATCCATGCCATTCTCAAGGCAGGAGGCGTCTGTGTTGCCCTCGACATGGCTCATCCTCGTGAGCGGCACCAGACGATTGTAGCCGACACGGGTGCCCACGTCATTGTGGCATCGTCTCAGTACGTCGGCAACCTTCAGGGCTTGGGATCTCGAACTCAGCACCTCCAAGTTGTTGGTGTCGACCGTCCCATGTTGGACCAGCTGCCCCCTCGTCCGCCGCACACCAAAGTCCCCGTCAAGCCGAGCAATGCCGCCTGGGTCGTCTACTCGTCCGGTTCGACCGGCGTGCCAAAGGGCAGCATTCTGGAGCACAGGTCTCTCTGCTCGACGTCTCGCACAAACTCGGAGATCCTGGGAGTTGGCCCATCCACCCGTGCGATCCATTTTGCCAGCTACTCGTTCGATGTGGCCATTGAGGAAAACGTCATCATCCCCATGTGCGGAGGCTGTGTGTGCATCCCGTCCGACGAGGACCGTCTCAACGACCTCCCAGGAGTCATGCGCAGCATGCAGATCAACTGGGCCGATCTCACACCTACCGTTGGTCGCATGTTGAACCCTGAAAATGCCCCCTTCCTGCGCACCCTCGTGCTTGGAGGCGAGTCGCTGACCAAAGATATTATTGACACGTGGGGCGACATTAGCAACTTCAAGTTGTTCAATACCTATGGGCCTTCCGAGTGTTCCATTCAATGCACGTCAAGCAAGCCACTTGCGCGCGTGGCTACCGGAGCCAACATTGGACGGGCGGTCAACTGCAAACTCTGGGTTGTGGACGCCAACGACCCGGCTCGCTTGCTTCCCGCCGGCGCAACAGGTGAACTCTTGATCGAAGGACCCATTGTTGGTCGTGGATATCTCAACCAGGCCGCCAAAACCAAAGCCGCGTTCATCGAGGGTCTCCCCTGGGCCGTTACTCCTGGCTCCACCCCCCGGCGCTTCTACCGTACTGGAGACTTGGCCAAGTTCAACCCCGACGGAACTCTGGACTGCCTCGGCCGGCAAGACAGCCAAATCAAGCTCCACGGCCAACGCATTGAGCTCGGAGAAATCGAGTACAACATCAAGAAGCAGCTCGTTGTCCCTGACGCTGCCCAAATTGCAGTCGAGGCTTTCACCCCTGGCACCTCTTCGTCCCGCAAGTTGCTTGCGGCCTTTATTCAGTTTTCTGCTCCGCCTCCCGGGACTACAGGTGCAACCAAGATGGTCGTCATGGAAATGACCGACGCTCTCCGGACGGAGCTCCTCCGCATCAAGTCAGAGACCGGCAAGCGCCTGCCCGAGTACATGGTCCCAACGTTGTTCGTCCCCCTGATTACCATTGCCATGAACACATCCGGCAAAATCGATCGCAAGAAGCTCCGCGAAGAGGCCGCCAAGTTCGACCAGAAGCATCTCGCCCTCTATTCTCTTTCCCAGAAGGCCCAAGCTCAGGTTGAAGCCAAGGCGGCCAGCACCGCAACAACGACAACAACAACAGTTGAATCCTCGACTGAGGACATTCTTGCCAGTCTATGGGCCGAGACCCTTGGTATTGACTTGAATCAGGATCCCATTGGGTCTGAAGACAGCTTCCTGGAACTTGGAGGCGACAGCATTACTGCAATGCAACTCGTCGGGAAGGCCAGAGCTTCAGGACTTGCCTTGTCCGTCCCTCGCATCATGAGGGCACCCAAACTCAAGGATATGGCTCTTGCCGCAACGAGAGTTGAGGGAACCGAACTAAGTCTTCCTGCTAGACCTAAAGCTGCTGCTCATGCGACTGCCCCTGTGGCCACCCCTGTGGCCCCCCCTACTGCAACTTCCCGCTCCTCGACCGAGCAGATCCTAACCGGTCTATGGGCCGAGACTCTTGGTATTGACTTGGATCAGGATCCCATTGGGTCTGAAGACAGCTTCCTGGAGCTTGGTGGTGACAGCATTACTGCAATGCAACTCGTCGGGAAGGCGAGGGCTTCGGGGATCGCCTTGTCTGTCCCTCGTATTATGAGGGCACCGAGACTCAGAGACATGGCGCTTGCGGCAACGCGAGTTGACGAAGCACCTCAAGCTGCTCCTGCCCCCCAGCCTCTGGCACCACCAACCCCTGTTGTTGCGTCCGCCCCCGTCGCGCCAGCACCTGCTCCGCCGGTCTATGCTGCACCCACCCCTGCGTTTGCGCCAGCACCTGCGACGCCAGCATATGTTGCGCCCGCCCCTGTTGCCCCAGCTCCTGTTGCTGCGCCTGCCCCGGTCGTGCCTGCACCAGCACCACCTGCCCCTGTTGCTCCAGCCCCGGCCCTCACCAAGCCAGAATCAACCGTTCGCACTGCGCCGTCCCCTGAAACGGCCCTCGAGGGGGCTTATTACCCGTTCCAGCTCGTCGAAAACAAGGTTGCAAAGTCGGACATCATGGCCGTGTTGGCTGACAAGTACAAGATAAACCCCGGCACAGTGTTGGATGTCTACCCAGCAACGCCTTTGCAGGGTACGTATACTGCCATGATAACCTCCTTTGAACGACCCTTGCTAACCTGACCGATTTTCCTCACTGCAGAGGGTATGATCGCTCTCACGTCAACTAGCAGCAACTCATATGTTCTCCGGGACACGTACGAACTCCCTACCAACATCGATCTAGACAGATTCAAGGCAGCATGGGATGCAGTTGCGCGGAGCAATCACATCCTGACAACACGTGTGGTCTTTGTCGAAGGCCTCGGTTCTTGCCAGGTCGTCGTTGACGAAAAGATCAACTGGCAGCATTCCGATGACCTTGACGATTACTTGAGCAAGGACCGAAGCGAACCGATGGATTACGGCACCCCTCTCGCTCGGTACGCCATCGTCTATGACGGTAAAGGCAAAAAGACGTTTGTCTGGACAGTCCACCACGCCCTTTATGATGGTTATTCGATCGGCCTGGTCTTTGCTGCTGTCGACAACGCCTACCAGGGCAACCTTGGCGATTTCCCAACCCGCCCCTTCGTCGACTTCATCCGCTATCTTGACCAAGTCGACAAGGAGAGTCTGACTGGGTTCTGGACAGACCAACTCAAAGACCTCGAGACATCTCCTTTCCCGCTGCCCCCCACGGGACATCTCTGCCAGGCTGATAACACAGTTTCATACTCGGTCCCCTTTTCCATTGACCGCACGTCTGGTATTACCATGGCGACACTTCTCAAAGCTGCTTGGTCCATCCTGATTTCGCGGTTGTCCGAGTCCCCGGATGTGATTTACGGCGTCACACAGTCCGGCAGAGATCTCGAACTGCCGGATATCGAGATTATGAACGGACCCACCATCACGACGGTCAGTCTCCTTTATTGTTTTCAAGCATTACTCGTCATCTAACTTGTTGTAATTACAAATAGGTTCCCTTGAGAGTCAGAGTCGAGGAGCAGACCTCAGTCCGTGACTTCTTGAAGCAGCTGCAGTCTCAAACCCTCGACATGATCCCCTTCTCGCATGTGGGACTCCAAAATATCAAGAAGCTCAGCGACGCGGCACGTGCTGCCTGCGACTTCCAAAACCTCCTCGTCATCCAGCCCGCCGAGCAGGAAGAAGAATCTGTCTTGTTTCAAAAACACACAACAGCCACGTCTGCGAGCTATCTCAGCGGGTATGGGCTCGTCGTGGAGTGTGCCCTTGACAAGGGGGAGATCTCGTGCTCAGCGCATCACGACTCGACTGTCATCTCAGCTCCTCAGGTTGAGAGACTGCTTCAGCAGCTAGAGCATCTCCTACACCAGCTTCAGGCGTTCAATGGGAATGGGCGGATCATCGACGTTGACATGTTCTCGCCACCCGACCGCGCCGATCTTGTTGCGTGGAACAGCAACTATCCCAAAGTGGTGAAAGAGTGCATGCACGACATCATTTCCCGGAACGCTGCGGCTAACCCGACGGCCACGGCCATTGCCTCGAGGAGCGGAAATATCTCATACAAGGAATTGGACGAGCTCAGTGATCACTTGGCGCACCAACTGCGTGACTTGGGTGTCGGACCAGACAAACTCGTCCCGATCGGCATGGAGAAGTCGCCGGATGCCATCGTCGCCATGATTGCCATCCAAAAGGCCGGAGGTGGTTTCGTTCCCCTGAATCCGACAGACCCGACGGACCGTCTTCTTGACCTCCTGGATCAGGTTTCAGCCACCGTCGTCATCTTCTCAGAGCAGACAAAGCATCTTCAGACTGCCTTGGTCACAAATAACACCAAGAACAGAATCTCGGCAGTTGTGCTCCCCAAGAGCTTGGCTGAGTGGGGACCGCTCATAACAGGACGAGTCGAATCAGGGGTCAAACCCTCCCACCTGGCGTACGCCTTGTTCACCAGCGGCAGTACAGGCCGGCCAAAGGCCGTCATGATCGAGCACGTCACAGTCTGCTCTAGTACATATGGCCATGGCGTGGCCATGGGATTCGCAGACTACCCACGACGGACGGTCCAGTTCGCCAGCTACACCTTCGACGCCTGCATTGCCGAGATCTTCACTGCTCTGCATTTCAACGGCTGCATCTGCGTTCCTACTGAGCATGAACGCATGAACGACCTGACAAAGTTCATCCGGGACTTCGAGTGTGACTGGGCCTTCTTCACACCTTCCTTTGTGCGCCTCATGAAGCCCGAGGACATGCCCTCGATGAAGACCGTGGTGCTGGGTGGCGAGGCCCTCAACCAGGAGTGCATTGATGTCTGGGGCGACAAGGTGCACTTGATGAACGGATACGGCCCAACCGAGACCTGTGTTTTCGCAGTTACTCGGACTGTGCCTGGGCCTCTGCGCCTGCAGCAGAGCGATGTCGACGGCGAGCGGCGTCACAAGGCAGAGACCATTGGTCACCCCGTCAGCGCCATCGGATGGGTTGTCGACCCCAACAACCATAATAGGCTGACCCCAGTTGGGTGTGTCGGCGAGCTGATCCTGCAGGGCCCCAGCGTGGCTCGTGGCTACTTGGGTGATCCCGAGAAGACGGCCGCGTCGTTCGTCCAGAGTCCGAAGTGGCTGCGGGCGTTTGGTCACTACGGCCCCGCTACTTTGTACAAGTCTGGTGATCTTGTCCGGCAAGAT
This sequence comes from Trichocladium uniseriatum, assembly GCA_017139535.1. NCBI lineage: Eukaryota > Fungi > Ascomycota > Sordariomycetes > Sordariales > Chaetomiaceae > Trichocladium > Trichocladium uniseriatum. The sequence goes on along the minus strand of WOUO01000004.1, from coordinate 653,829 downwards.
GTCGTTGATGGCACCTTGACGTATCTGGGGCGCAAGGACAACCAGACCAAGGTGAACGGTCAGCGTTTGGAGCTTGGTAAGTTGCATAAGCCCCATCACCTTGTCTCTTGATGTGCGTACTGACGTGGGTCCCAGGCGAAATTGAGACACAGTTGAAGGCCAAGGGCTCCAAGGTCGAATCTGCCGTTGTTCTCGCCACAGGCGCGGACAAGACCAAACAAAAACTCGCGGCATTCATCCAGTTTTCCGACCTTACATCAAGCGGCACATCGATCATGAAGATTGATGATGCCATGCTAGCCCGACTACAAGACCTCGAACGCGGCGTCCGTGCTACTCTGCCCAACTACATGGTCCCCTCTTACTGGCTTCCCGTCACCAACACGCCCATCTTCCCCGCCAGCGGCAAGACTGACCGCAAGACTCTTGCGGCCTTACTCAAAGGTCTCGATGCCACCCAGCTTCCTGCGTATACTCTTGGCGCCCCCGACGACGACGACCTTGAACCAGGAGAGAAGCAGGAAGCCGCAAACGACTTGGAGAAGACGTTGACGGAGCTCGTTGCCCGTGTCCTCGGCTTAGACCCAGCCAATATCGGCCGTCAGGACAGCTTCTTCAGACTTGGCGGTGATTCCATCACTGCCATGCAACTGGTGGCCGCTGCAAGAACCGTCAGTATCACGCTTTCGACCGAGGTCATCTTCCGACAGCCAAGACTGTGTGACATGGCTACCAACGCCGAGCTGGCTCGGGGCTCTGGTGCGGGCGTGCAGACTGCCAAGGCCCCGTTGATCTCGCCCTTCTCGCTGGTGCCGTATGGCAAATGCGACGAGCTGCTGGCCATGGTTGAGAAGCAGTACAGCATTGAGAAATCGTCAATTCTTGACATGATGCCCTGCACTCCTCTACAAGAAGGCATGATCACCCTGACCATCGAGGATGCGGATGCCTATGTTCTCCGGGAGATTTACCGTCTGCCGGGCAAGATTGACATGGACCGGTTCAAGTCAGCCTGGGAGATTGTGGTGAAGCAGGCTGAGTTGCTGCGCTCTAGAATCGTCCACTTGGGCGAGCATGGCTGCTTCCAGGTCGTTTTGGATCAGCCAGGCATTGAGTGGCTGGGAGCAAGCAAGGTTCAAGAGTACATCGACTATGACAAGAAGCAGCTCTTTTGTTACGGCGCTCCCCTGGCACGCTTCGCACTCGTCGAGACCGAGTACACGGGCTCCTACTTCATCTTGAGCATGCATCACTCCGTCTACGACGGCTGGTCAAAGCAGCTCATCATGAAGCACGTCCAAGAGGCGTACCAGAGCCTCGCTTCCCCCGAGTCTTCCGCCGTCGAGGTGACAATCCCCCCATACAACCGCTTCATCGACTACCTACAGAAAACCGATGCAGAAGAGACCAAAAAGTTCTGGCAGGCTCAGTTTGAGAACCTTGAGGCCCAGGCTTTCCCTCGCACCCCCTCGTCCACCTTCAAGCCCATCCTCGATGGAACAATGACCATCAAGGTTCCGTTTGTTAGAAAGCCGTCATCCCCTTGGACGACGGCAACCGTTCTCAAGGCCGCTTGGGCTCTACTCCTCGTCCGATACACGGGAGCTGGCGACGCGCTGTTTGGCGTGGTGCAGACCGGCCGCAATGCACCCGTCCAAGGAATATCTGACATGCTCGGTCCCACAATTACCACCGTTCCCCTGAGAGTCCGGGTTGATGGCGACATGCCCCTGACCACCTTCCTGGATGGATTGCAGGATCAGTCTACCAACATGATCAAGTACGAGCACACTGGTCTCCAAAACATTGCCAAGATGGGCAACGACTGCCGCGACGCTTGTGGCTTTAGCAACATCATGGTCATCCAGCCGGGACAAGTCGGAGCCCAGGGAGAGTCGGACTTGGACCAGATTGGCGCGCAGCGCATCGAAGACCAAGACAAGGGTTCACTCCGGTTCGGCATGGGCTTGGAGTGCACGTTGGATGACGGAGCCATCCTGCTGACCGGCGGCTACGATGTGCGCCTCATGTCAGAAGCCGAAATGCAACGGCTTCTGCGTCAGCTCAAGGCAGCTATCCTCGACATCAACCGGGACTACGAGGACGTTGAGGGAACGCTCGTCAAGGATGTCAACCTCGTTGCTGCCGAGGACATGGCCGAGATGGCCGAGATGAACGAGATTGAGCCCGACGATATCTACGAGTGCACCCACGATGTCATCCACCGGATGGCGCTTGAACGGGGCAGCCACATGGCTGTCAATGCCTGGGATATCGACTTCCAATACTTCGAGCTGGACCAACTCTCGACCAAGCTCGCCCACCGTCTCCAGTCACTGGGTGTCGGCCCAGAAAGCATTGTTCCTCTGTGCTTTGAGAAATCTGGTTGGGGTGTTGTGGCTGTCCTAGGCGTCATGAAGGCGGGCGGTGCTTTCGTCTTCCTGGACCCAGGGTACCCGATGGCGCGTCTCAATGGCATCGTTCAACAAGTTGAAGCCAAGGTCATCCTTGCATCTCTGGGTCAAGCACCGCTATGGCGTGGCTCAAGCGTCCCCGTCTTGGTCGTCGACAACGTGTCCATTGAGTCGCTTCCATCGGTATCATACGAAGACGTCAGAGAAAGCAAGACTGTCACGCCTTCCAACTCCTTGTACGTCATTTTCACCAGTGGTTCTACTGGTAACCCTAAGGGCTGTGTTGTCGAGCACCACAGCTTCCTCACCTGCGCCCGAGCCCAGGCCACCCGCTCGTACATGTCGGCCAGCAGCCGTGTGCTCCAGGGAGCCTCGTACTCGTTCGATGTCAGTGTCATGGAAATGCTCACTGCCCTGACCGTGGGTGCTTGCATCTGTGTGCCCAATGAGAGCATCAAGAAACGCAGTGTCACGGACGTTATCAACGACTTCCGCATTACTTGGGCCTTCCTGACGCCCTCCCTCGTCAAGTTCATCAAGCCATCAGATACCCCGCATCTCAAGACACTCATCCTTGGTGGCGAGGCCCTTACCCGACAAAATATCCAGACTTGGGCGGGCCATCTCAGACTTCTCAACGGTTATGGCCCGAGTGAGTGCACCATCGCCGCTTCCGCTCATGCCATCACCAGTCCCGATGAGGACCCAGCCAACATTGGCAAGGCACTCGGTGGTATTTGCTGGATTACGGACCCAGAAGACCACAACAAGCTGGCGCCCCTTGGTGCCATTGGAGAGCTGATCGTCGAAGGAAGTATCGTGGCGCGTGGATATCTCAACAACCCCGCAAAGACGGCCGAGGTCTTCTTCGAGGATCCCGTATGGGCCAAGCCGGCGTCATCTGACAACCCCAAGCCTCGGAGAATGTACAAGACGGGTGATCTCGCTTCCTTCAGCACGAACGGCGACATCATGTTCGTCGGACGGAAGGACGCCCAAGTGAAAGTCAGAGGCCAGAGAATGGAGCTTGGCGAAATCGAAACCCACCTGACGCTCAACAAGAAGATTCAACATGCCATCGTCGCGTACCCCAAGACCGGTCCGTGCAAGCGGCAGCTTGTCGGCATTGTCTCGTTTGCCGAACTCGGTGCCACGACCAACTCCAACAACGAGGTCGTTCTCGTGGACCCCGACCTGACTGAGACCGTCTCAGCCGAGGTGGCGGACATGGCCAAGAAACTGGGCGCTGTGGTCCCGGCCTACATGATTCCCGAAGTGTGGGTTGTCGTGACCAGCTTCCCGCTCCTCCTTTCGGGCAAGTTGAACCGCAAGCGCGTCGAACAATGGCTGGGTTCCATGGACAAGGCTACCCACCAGAGAATTTGCGGCATGGGCGAGAGCTTCCGCGTCCAGCCTCCTTCCACTGAGGGTGAAGTGATGATACACAAGGTCTGGGTTGAGGTGCTGAAGCTGCCTGCCGAAGAGGTTGGCGTCACGCAAGAGTTCAGCACGCTGGGTGGTGACAGTATTTTGGCCATGTTGGTGGTGGCCAAGCTGAAGGCGCAGGGTCTCCGCATCACCATGACCGACGTGATCAGCGCCAGGACAATTTCCGCACTCGCCTCTCGTGTTGGAGGGACTGGAGGCATCAGCGGAGGTGCTGTTCAGCTTGGTGGGCAGGTCAAGGCGGCGACGGAGATCATCAACGAGCCGTTTGATCTGACCCCCATCCAGCAGTTCTATGCCAACTTCACCCTCAAGACCGACTACCTGTCCAAGCAGACCAACAAGCGGTTCAACCACACCTTCTGTTTAACGGTCAAGAAGGCACCGCTCGCGGCTGCCGTTATCAAGGAGGCCATCGAGGCACTCGTCAACCGGCACGGTATGCTGCGCGCCCGCTTCCAGCGCGATGAGACCGCCGCCTGTGGCTGGCGTCAGTACATCTCGACCGACACCGATGGCTCGTATCGCTTCCACAGCTGGGATGATGTCACGGTCGAGCAGGTGAAACCCGCGATCGAGCAAGCGCGCACTGGCCTTGACATCGAAAACGGTCCTCTCGTGGCAGTGGACCTGGTCACTGTGAGCGATGATGAACAGTATCTGATGATTGTGGCACACCATCTCGTTGTCGATCTCGTCTCGTGGAACACCATCCTCGCTGATCTTGAGGACTACCTCACAAGCAAGACTTTCACCTCCGAGACGCCTTATCCCTTCTCAGCCTGGGCCAGGGAGCAAAAGCAACACGCAATTGACCACTTCGCGCCCGACAAGGTCCTTCCGCTCCGCTCGCGCATCTTCCCCGCCAACTTTGAATACTGGGACATGGAGAACCGCATCAACATCATTCGCGACGCCGAGCACCACACCGTCGTGCTTTCCGTCCGCGACACCACCACCCTCCTGACCACGTGCAACAAGGCTCTCGGTGCCGAGCCCATGGACATACTCTGCTCGGCCCTGACTCACTCCTTCAGCTACGTCTTCCGCGACCGGGCCCCGCCTACCATGTTCCGCTACAACCACGGCCGCGAGGCCATCAACGACGCGGACCCATCGTCGGGCACCGTCGGTTGGTTCACGACCTTCTCTCCCATCCACGTTGCCATCCGAAGCCGCGATGACAGTCTCACGGTGCTCCAGCGCACCATCAAGGCCCGCAAGACTCTCCTCATGAACGGCCTCGGCTACTTTGCCTCGCGCTACCACCACCCCGCAGGCGCCGCCGCGTTCAGCGCGTTCGACAAGATGGAGGTCAACATCAACTACCTCGGCATCGCCGACAACCAGCGGCAGCAGAGCGGCGAGTCGTCCAAGTTCTTCGACATGAGCAACGCCGTGGCCAACGGTCTGGGCGCCGAGGGCCAGGAGGTCAAGGGCTTCTCTCTGTTCTCCATCTCGGCCGAGGTCAAGGAGGGCCGGTTGGGCATCAACTGCACGTGGAACAAGAAGATGAGCCGCCAGGGGGCGATTCAGAAGTGGTTCATGGAGTATGAGAACGCGCTCAAGGATATTGCGCACCAGGCGAGGAAGCTGGATAGGTTGTCTATGAAGAGCGCGGGGGGCGCAGGGAGCGGTGCTAATAGGCTTTCGAGCAATAGGCTCGCGCCTCCGAGGCATTCGAGGTGATTTCTTTTTCTATGTCATGTGTTTTGAGGAGTTTTGCAAAGTCATCTAGAAGGCTATTTCTTTTTGTTTTCTTTTCTTTTTGAATATTTCAAGCAAGTTTAGGAAATGGCGTTTGAATTCTAGGAAATTCTAGGACTTATAATAAGTTGAATTGACTGCCAGCACGGATACTTTGTTTCCCATGATTAAAACCAGATCCATGAGTAGTGTATAAGTTGGGTGGCGGAGATGTGTTGACCTAAAAATTGTAGCCACACTCTCCCACCCTGACTTGAACGTAACGTGCGACCAAGTATATCACCCAAAACAAAGCAAGATATGAGCGATAACCATTACTTTGGCATTTCAACATTTGATATCATATCATAACTCATATGTACGTGTGCTTCATCCTCCCTGCCTGCCTGCCAGCTGGAAAAGGACCGGGGGTATCTCTCTCTCTCTCTCCTTCTCTCGGATGGTTGCATGCCCACCAAACAACCCATCCAAAACAACAAGAGTAAAAGCAAACATGCCGACAACCACCCCAACGCCATTCGTTCGTTACTCATCATCCAAAAAAACACGCCATCCAATTCCAGCCCAGCCCAGCCAGTGGGGTCCTCAGTGCACTCGAGCCCTCCTAACATGCTTCCCTATTCTTCTGCCTCCCTCCAGGGGAAAAGGATAAAAGAAGTGAAAAGAGAAGCAGAAATGAAGGGGAAGGAAAGAAGGGCAGGCTTGACATGGTCGAGTGCAACAGAAAACCAGCCATTGCATCCAAAAGCTCCCAAGCAAATTCATTACCCATATTTCGTTTCCCCAGTCTCTTTTGGGCAAGAAATAATTAATGGTGGCGTAAAATGTCCTCCGCAGGATGACCAAGGATTATGAATGGGAACCCAGCCTGGCTGGGTGGAGAAAGGAAGAGAAGAAGAGAAGAAGAAGAAATGTGATTAAAGTAATTCATCCCGTGTTTTCGTTCCAGTCGAGTAGGGGAGCGGTGTCGAAACGAACTGCTCAAGCCGTTCTGTGTATACCGGCATATCAAGAGCGTGTGTGTGTGGAGTGGTGAATGCAAAGTCGAGTAATGATGTGTCCCTCAGGCTCGCGCCCTCTTGGTCTTGTTGTATGCTGTTTGCACAATTGTCGTTTCTTTATCTTGTCTTCGGATCCGGCCATGCTGAATTGGAATGTAGAGTCGACAACAAGGAGTCCTGAAAAAGTAATCGAATGGTGAAATGAAATCGTCGGGGTCGGGGATCTCAAATGCTGGCGACCCGGGACCTGCCGTCGGGCACCCGGGCGTGGCAAACCATCAGCTTGAGACTCGTGCCCCATTCCTGGCACTCGGCGAGCAGCGCCTTGTCGTTCCACATGCTGGACCGCGAGCCAGGTCCTGCAGCGCTCTCGTAGCAACGGTTGTACCACCACCGGCCAACCTTGGCGACCGACTTTGCGATGCTCTCGTCTGCGACCGGACCCTCGTCGTTGATCATCTCGGGGAGACTCCGCTCCTCCCTCTTGGATTTGCTCTTCCCTTGGCCCGCGGCACCGAAGGAACCTCTCTTAACTCCGATGCTCGTCTCGCTGCTCGAAGACCGGGAAATAGTGCTTGCGACCGGTACGCCAACTCGGCACGTCTTGACGTCTGTGAAGCCCCTTCTGCCGATCAGACGGAGGATAAAATCAGAAGCCGGCGCGAGGCTGGTGTCGGGAGCCTCGGCGTGGATGCGTTCCTTGAGGCGGCGCACCGTCCGACGGCAGCGGTTCCCCATGTTGTTCAAGTCGACGTCGAGGATCGACAGCTCGAGATAGCCACCGGGCTTCAGCACCCGCCGCGCCTCGGAGATGAGAGTGCGATAGTGACTTTCGGGGCCGGCGACGGGAAAGCGGGCAACGACTGCAATAAAGCTCTGCGCGCCGAACGGGAACTTATCTGTCGGTGATAGATGCTGGACTTGGTGATGGTTTGGGGGGCTAGGTGGCATGGACGATTCGTTTCGGTACTCGGTCGGGAGAGGAGCGCGGGGTGACAGATTGAAGAAGGTCGCGGCCGGGTATGTCTCGGCAGCATAAAAGGACCAATCGTCGTTCCCCAGCCCGTCAATGACAAGTATTGAAGGACGCTTGAGCGAGCCCACATCAGAAACCAGTTCCTCCCGGACGGGGCTAAAGAGGACGTGGCCAAACGTAAGCCACTTGCTGACTGTCATGGAGCCCACGCGCAAGTTGACCTGAGACAGCGGCGAACTGTCTTCAGAACCTTGGCTGCTGCCACTGGCATTCGACCGCCGAGTGGGATGACTAGAACAGGAACTGTCCCGTTGCGCAAGACCAGATTCCTCGGTCTGCTTGCCACTGTCGAGGCTGTGGATTTGACTCTCCTGGGTGCTCGTAGGGTTGGCGGCGACGGCTGAAGTTGCTGGTGTTGGATCACCGTCAAGCATGCGCCTGACCTCCTCCGCTATGTCGGAGCTACGGAGATTCAGCGACGGGTGATCCATCCCCGCACGCAACGCCTCGACCAGGCTGGGTAACGGAGGTGGGCTAAGCGTCGGCGATTCCAATGCCGGTTCAATCACGTTGCCATAGCCGTTTCCGGGTGGCCCAAGTCGCAGTGGTTTGGGTAACGGTGGCCCTTCTGCTGTCGACAACCTCATGGTATCCTCCCCGAGCAGGTCATTGTATTCGTCCCAGATCTCATCTTCGGCAAGAGGAGCATTCGGTTCCGGCACGATGGCGGTGGCGTCGGCAAAAGCCAGGAGGCCGCTGGAGCTGCTGGAGGATGTTGCCGTGGTGGATTGAGAGCCCTTTCGAGGCGAAAACGCGAGGAACTCTTGTCCAGGCTGACCGAACGTTGGGGGTGGAAGTCTTGGCACGCCATAAATCAACGCTGATATATTGGAAGTCTCGGCAGGTACCGGGTCCTCGTATGTGGGCTCGGGTGTCGATGGTTTGGGAGGGCTTGGTCCCTTTGCCACCGAATCTTCGTCTTGGATATCAGGTCGCTTTGGCGCCATGTGTACGCTGACCCGATTAAAAGGCCTCGAGAAGCTCTTCGGGGAGATGTGTTCAGCCCTGGCGCTGACAACCTTGGGAATGCGGCCGACCTGAGGAAGTCTACTGGGGCGACTCGGGCCCTGGCTGGGAGGCGGCAGCTGCTTCCTGGGCTGTGGAATGGATGCGGCTGCAGGTTTGACCTCGGCGACTGGGGGAGGGGGAGCTGCGACAGGGGCTGTGACAGTTCTCTTTGGTGGATCGCTGGGCGGCTGGCGGTCAACTTGCTGTGATTCTGCTGGACGTGGTGGCGCGGAATCTTCTGCCACCGACGGTCTCCTTGTCTCTGCGTCGCCGGTTGGAGGTTGTTCAGGGGCGGAAGAAATTCCCCGGGCTTCGCGAAGAACCTCTTCCAAATCGACCGGTTCGGCGTCCTCTTGTTCCGATGAGTCCATCATCGTATAAAAAGCTACGGGCTTAGTCTGCAAAACTTGGACGGTTGCAGCCACAGTCTTGGAAGGATCCGCCTTTTTCTCAGCAGGGGCCTGGTTCTGGGACTGACCAAAAAGGTTCCATTTGCGGGGAGATCGCGCTCGCCTCAGGAGCTTCTTCGAGCTCGAAAGGGTGGTGTTGGCCGGTTCCTTGGCTACCACAGCGGGTGCTGCTGAAGGGTCGAACATTGAGTCGTCGGACATGATGCTGGCGTCCAAACTGGTCATGGAGGGTGACAGACCCTGATGCCGGGTGACGATTGGCTTGGGCAACCTCGGGGGTTCCTGGTCACCAGAGTTGAATCGTTGCATGGATCTCCGGAGGGCCAATGTAGGCCTTTTCCCGGGAGCTTCAGAGTCACTGCTCTCGGATGGCCGACGACTGGCCAGCAGAGGGGCGTCGGTAACACCGCGTGGGAAAGGTGACGGCCACAGCGATTTGCGAGGGACTTCTCGAGATGCCAACGAGACCTGGGAACTGTTCCGAGATTCGATACTGGGCCTTCGGAGGGTAGAGCTCTGATTGCTTTCGATACGCGTTAAGTCCGAGCTCGTGTTCCTGTTCTCAACAATCTCGCCACCGGCAATGATTACTGGGGCCATCCTTTGCATCAAAAACGGATCAACAGGAGGGCTGCTTCCCGAGCCCTGCTGCGAGGACATGGTCCCTGGTATCACACGGGCCGTGTTCGAGACGCTGTTGCTTCTCCGACGCACCAAACCGAGTCGCCCGTAGCCTTCGTGACCCGTTCCAGCGGCGGGGCCCTTCCTCGTTGGCTTCTCCTTTTTCTCGGGCTGAGTGGGTTCGGGAATTGTTTTCGTCCGCCGTCCAAAGATGGGAAACCGCGTCTTGAAAGTACTGGTAGAGACGCTTGGGCTTGGCGTCCGAGTAGGCCTCACTGGCTCCGGTTTGGACACAGCTGTCGCGTTGGCAGAGCTGGAAGATGTGGGTGCAGGGGTTGGCTCTCTTGCAGGTGGCCGCCGGGACAGGTAACTTGGCTGGTCTGGGAGAGACGACGCGAGTGACGGCCGACTGGCATGGCCTGGAGCCAAAAGACCGCTCTGGCGTCTTTCAGACAAGGACGTCGTAGACAAATTGCTGTGAATGACAGGGATGGAATGGCCCGATTGGGCTCGGAGGTCGACGGTGCCATCGCGGCTGGGTCGCACAGGTGGCGCCGGCTTAGGCGAGGAAGCGGGTTGTGTAGCTTGAACAGGTCGGGGTCGAGAATATGAGGTGGCCTTCGCTGGCTGTGGTGGCGATGCCACTTGAGGTTGAGGAGCATCACGGGAGGTCTTGGCAGGTGGTACAGCTTCATATCGGCCCTCCCTGGATTTTTGCGACGACTTCCGGGGTGGAGGGCTGGGCGGGCGCTGCGGCTGCCCCTTGCGCTTCTTCTCCTTCAAGTTACTGCCGGCGCGGACCGTCGAGTTGGAGGACGACGAGGTCGACAATTCCCTGACAGCTGCTAGCCCCTGTGGGTCGGCGCTTACAGAGCCCAGGTCATTCGATGCGCTCCCGGCTCTTCTCCGGGTGACGGGGGGTCGGGTCAGGGTCTGGTCAGGCTGCCGTATCCTCGAGCCAGGCGGGGGTATCCGTATTGGGACCACCATCCCCGGAGATTGCGATGACATGGAGGTGGGCGTCGTGTCTCGGCTATATGGCCCGGGTCCCGGTGATTCCGACCATCTCGTCGACGGGCTGCCACTAAATGCGCTGAGGCTACTCGTTCCAGAAAACAGAGGCGTTGGAGGAGGCAGGTCGTGGGTCGAAATTCGGTACGGTACGTTGGAGTCGAGGCTCTCGGATCGGGACGGGTGTTGCACATCCTGATACCTGTCCAGCTCGGGGTATATCGTGACGGTATGGGCCTTGGTCCTCGGAATCTCAACCTGCTGTGCGACTCGTATCTCCATAGGACTTTGGGTTAGCTCGCGATCAAGATGAAGAGCAGGAGAGGCATCTAGAGGAGTTTGGGAACGAGGATATGAGTCGGAAGAGCTGGGTCCGGTCGAGTCATTGTGCGAATCTTTGCGGGTGCTGGTGGTGTCTTGCGATAGGCCGGAGCGCTTCCGCCGGAGGAGGGTTCGAGGCTTCAAGCTGGGGGCGGGAAGTCTGCTGGAGGCCGAGGCCGATGAAGGCGGCCCATCCAGTCCCCCCACGGCCAGACTGCCTGAACTTCCGATGGAATTCCGTACGCGAGGCCGCTGGCCGGGACGCGGTTGCTCAGGTTGACTATCGGATGGGCGGCGATGTGTCGGGGCCTGCGGCAGCCGACTGGACGAGCTTGGCTGCGGGATGGTTCGCGCGGGCTGCTGACTCCGTTCGGCCTCCTTTCTCGTATTCCACCTGGTATTGAACTTGGCCTCGTCCTTGAGAGTTTCCGCGCCGGCCCGCTGTTCCCTAGGCCCAGTGTTCCCCGACCAGCCAAAAGTGGACGGCCCTGGCCTCCTGGAAGCCATGGTGTTTGTGTATTATCTTCCTGGAACTGGTATGTCTCAACCATAATCACCCGGGCTTAGACGACCCTCTGCATGTCCGGTGGTGGCGATAGGAACAAGGTTAACTCGGGACCAGGGAGGAGGAAGTTGGGGGCTAGCGGTTCGGATCCGAGTGATTAGTTGGTGGCCGGTGGTGGGATATCTTTCGCGGCCATGTATTTACCTCGAGTCGACGGGAGGGCCGGGAGGCTTGAGTATTAGGTTGGCCTGCCCAGTGGCCTGATGGTCCAGCCGAGGGGCGGTTGACAAGCCCCCTTCAAGCGCGGGGAAACAAGATTATGGGGGAAGAAAGCGAGCAAGAGCCCAGAACAGGAGAAATGAGACAGAAATGTACGAGTCTCCAGGACCACAAATTCAGTTCTCACAAAACCCTTGAAAAGCCAAGAGAGGGGTGGAGGGGTCGTTCGTTGAAGGGTGTGGAGGACAAGCTCACACAGGGGGGCGACAAGGTGGGGGGGGGGGGGGGGGGGGGGGGGGGGCGGCAGGAAGCGCTTGCGCGTGTGCCGGGGAAGGAAGAAAACGGGTGAAGAAGAGGAAGAGATGTACAGTAGTCAGGATTTTGCCTCCCGATGCTACTTGTACAAGCAGTAGGTAGTTAGTTGACAGAAGAAAGAAGAGGTACGAAGTATATCAACGGGGCGTTGAGAAGATACCTGGAGGCAGCTTTTTTTCTCTACCGCTATTCTCGACCGACGATATCGGCAAAGGCGTCGGTCTAGCAACCCAAGACAGGGGTACGTATACCGTCGAGAATCCATTAAGGTTGTCTAGTGGCATAGCCGTCTCTGCCCGGGCCCCCGATGCGGCCCAGAAGAGACGACGTCGCCAAAGTCATGTGGGCTTGACGCGGAATAGTATGCACGACAACCTAGCAACTAAGGGCCAAGGACGCAAGCAAGGAACGCAGCTGGAACGGGGCGGAAAGCTGCAGGTGGCAGATCAGAGAGACTCATCGAACCACTGACTCACTAACGGGAAACGCGATGCGGGAAGGAAAGGTGGACGGGGCGAGCCATGCAGACTGCTGCATTGGTGCGAGGCAGGTTCGAGGCAACCAGCCAGACTGGCAGGACCGGCCAGAGTTGGATGGCAGTGGCAGGAACGAGTGGTTGCCAAAAATCCAAAAAAGATAGGCGCAGGCGCGGTGGGGCCGGACCTGAAAGAAAGCAGGGCGAAGGAGGGGCCCCACTCATATTCCGTAGTGTCGGCTCAGGTCCTGTCGCTTCCCTGCAGGGCGCTTGCATTCTCTGCAAGTTCGTTGGAACTGCGCCGCCATGCGCCAGAGACAGCCCTGGATTCTGCATGAGATACATGCCCTATGAGGGCGCAGAAGGCACATTTTGAGGCACCATTGGGCAGCAGACCCTAGAGGCACGGCGGCCCAGCGGGCACTCTTGCTGCTTTTGGTCCAGACCCTGACGGAGCGCCTTCAAATCCCCTCAGGCCGTTCGCCTGCGTCTCCAGATGATAGGGTGTCGAAAGTGCATTGATAAGCTGGAGACCAGCAAACGGGAAAAGGCCGTTCTAAATCGCTACCAGCTCTCTTATAACCAGGGATCACGGTACGGGAAGCAATATGGAGGACGAAAGTAATCGCCACCCACCCTCGTGCCGAGTTTGGGCGGCACCGCGGGAGTTGAACGGCGCGGGTGGGGCCAATCCCGGATGCCCTGCCGCGGCAAGGTGGGGGGTTCGGACTCGTCCCGTTGATGACGGGAGTCTTGAAATCCAACAAGCTTGAGAAGCAATGTCAGGTGAAGGGATATCGACACGATTACCTTAAAAATTTGCCTGTTTACCGAGGCATGTCCGAACATGAACGTGCAATGTCTCAAACCAGGAGTTCTGTTGCGGCGAGGTAATGGAGATCCTCCGGAGGCTCACCTAGGAGGTTAAAAGTCCCTCTGGGTTCTTGAAGATCCACTCCTCAACACGACCGTTACTCCGGTTGCAACCTCTGCGTAAAAAGGCCAACCATCCGAGGTGGTGATGGACAAGCGCTCTCCTTGGGAAAGTCCCATTGTTGATTTGTTGACGAAAAGGTTCCTGCCCCGCAGCAGCAAGTTTAAATGTTCCTGGATTTTCTGATTGGGTGAATTGCCAGCATTTTCACCCAATAGGTCGCCTGCCCTCTCTTCTCTGGTGCCCTCCACAACCCCTTTTCATCCTTTTCGCGGCCATTTCGAGCAGTCTGCATATCATTTTTTTTCTTCTCGTGGAGGGCTCGAGACACCATCTTCCGATCGTACTTGCATGCGCATGTATGTATGTCTCAGCCAGACATGTAAACCATGTGCACCACGGCGCGACATACAAAAAACGAAGGGTGTGCTCCTCCTGCTCCGGGTCTTGTCCGAGAGATGATCGACAATTAGACTCCCCAAGCCGACCGTTGCCCCTCTTTCGCAAGCGAGGCGGGGTACCATGGCAGCCAACGTTTGTGCGAGCTGTGAATCCTATTGTTGTCCCATGTATGGATGATGATCCAGCTCCCAGGGTCTTGAACCCGCCGACCGAGGTCGGCGGAACAGCAAGGTTTGCTGTCTTGTGTCCCCAGATCCTGCAGAGTAAAAATGGAAATTCTAATCCACAAACTTGGCAAATGCAAGTCGGCCGTCATGGTAGCTGAAATGCGTATCAAAAGAAGGGCTCATGGACAGTTGGCAAGGCGAACTCGGGAGCCCTCACTCTTAGCGTATTCTCTAGAGAGTAACTATGCACGGAGTGCTCCGAACAGAATGCCCAATCGCCGGTTCGGCCAACGGTCAGAATCCCCGATGGCTTGGGTCAGTGTGGCGATTGTCCTGCCGAGGGCCGTTGCCGGGTTCCAAACTCCCAATTGCCAACGGGCAAGTTGAATCCGCGCTCAGCCACAGCCAAGTTCCTGCGTCATCGCTAACTCCGAAGGGACGAGAGGCTGGTGACGTGGCATTCGTGTATTTGCCATGATTCACAGAGGCAAAAATCTTTGCGCAATTGACTTGCGCAATGCCGCCGTGTTCGTGTTCAGTTTTCGATGATGCCAGTGACAAGATGAGATCGGTTCAAAGTTCGAGGTTGATGATGGAGGCTCCATGAGGCGCGCTGCACTCCCACCATCCTGGATCCCTGCCACTGGCCCCGCGCTCCCGCCAAGCTGGAGAAAAGCAGGGGCTTATCCCTGCTCATCAGGCCCTCCGCGAGCCCTATTGGCAGATCATGGCCGCCAGGATCTGCTCTTCCTGGAGTCCTCTTCAGTAACGCGATGGCGAGAGGGTGTGAAGGAATCACAAATTTTCATTTTTTAGACTTGTAATGTTGATATTGATCCCATTGGTGCTCCTTCCAACACGAAGCACTTACACCATAGCATCCTGCCGTCGGCAACCCTCTCCTTGGAGGCTTGGAGCTCCCTCGAGCTCTTGAGCTGGCTCTCCTAGCCCCGGAGTCATCGACGACCCGTCAGCTCGGTCCCAGTGATGCGGTAATGCAGGATTGGCGCGATACTTCGGAACAGCCGCAGCCAACAGCCAGCTTGAACGGCCGACGAGACGGTAGCACCAAGTCAGGTGCTCTGCCTTTGCAGATGGAGGAATATCACTTGGGACCAGTCGTCTTCCCGAATCTGCCAGACCTGCAGTCAACAATGCCATTCTTGCTCCCACACCCCGGACCTATCGTCTCCCGGGTACTGCATCATGGATGACTCTCTCCCGACCGCCTTGACCTGCATCATCTCAGCTGGCCAAGCCCACGTGCGATGCTGCTGACCGCACGCCATTCCATTCAACTTCGCGCTTAACCCCTGCCCTATCGTCGTCATCTTGGCGCCTGTTGCGCTTCCCGCCAACTTCCGAGGACAAGCTAACTCACTAGCAACTCTACACTAGCGGAATGTCTCACCCCATAAGGCTCGACAAAACAAAGGAATGGCCCGGTCCTTCCCTGCCCTGTCAAGGAGAAAAGATGGCGCCGCTGATGAGGTCCGGGGCTGGCTGGACGTTGTTGACGTTGAGGAGAAGCGTCTCCGAGTTCGCGCCACTCACACGTCTCATTCCACAACTCGTGCCCACGATGGACCGTCCCGGCCGATATCTGGCCGGAAAAAACACAGCTGAGCATGCTGCTCCTGACCACTTCGTCCACCCCGTGACTTGACGCAGTAAACAGTTTCCCTGTTTCCCTGTTTACCTCTGGACGAAGTTGGCATCTCAGCCGGCCCTGACCAGACCAACCCCGTCCTCCCCTCCCGGCTGCGCCATGTCCAGTGACCACGAGCGTATGCAGGCTGCATGCCCTGCGTCAGCCTATGGGACCGCTCTCCAACGCGCACCCCCCTATTCTAGCCGACAGACACCACATCTAATCCGAGACGGACGACGGGCAGTGGTCGGACTTACAAATACTGACTAGCGACCCTTTCTCGGCTGCGGCCTGGGCGATAGCTTGATTTTTTTTTTCCCACCAAACTTCGGGCCCATCGGAAGAGCTGTTGGCCAAGCTCGTTGGTTCAGTCAACATGCGCCTCCCCCCAAAAAGGGGCCACTTACACCTTGGTCGCCGATTCGAGGATAAGCAAGTCCACTAGTTTGCTGCAGGAGATGAACCCGGGCCATGCGCGCGCAGCGGCGATCCTTCCTGCGAGTAACCGCATGTTATGTTGTGCTTGGGCTGGCTGGCACGAGATGCAAGATTGCATCCTCTGCGGGGGACTTGGCGATGAGCCATCGTAATGGCGGTCATGGCGGGTTTTTCTCTCCGCGAGATTACCCGGCACCAATCCTATTCCAAGTAGACCTGTTTCGAATCGCCTCTTCCCCTGAGCTGGAGACTCGCTATGTACGGACAGTCAACGAACGATCAAGACGATCCACCCACTAAAGTGCCTGACTGAACAGGCTGGTAGAGGCCAAGGCAACAGACACAAGGCAGAGAGCAGACTCACACAAACCACAACCCGAACGCCAAGTTCAACATACCAACAAACTACCTATCCTTCACCCGTACATTCGATTCCCATTGCCCGCCCTCTTGGTCCAGCTTTCTGCTACAAGATGAAATTGGAACAGGTTTGACAACAATGGGATAACGGGGTATGGCATGCTACAGTTACAACGTCCAGTTCCTTCTTTTTCATCCTTCACTAGTAGCCAGTCCGTCCGTCCGTCCTCGATATGACCGAAAAACACACAAGCAAAGAAAATTTCAGGTGACAGTAGGAGCAAGTGACATAAGAGAGCTAGATCAGAAGCCAGAACGGGCGCCCCTCGAACCCAGAAGCGAGAGGAAATCACCCGCATCATTTCAGAGAGTCCCAAAAAGTGAGAAAAAGACACCCTTCAGGAAGCAAACCTCTTCGCCCTCTCCTCAATCTTGGCCTTCTCCGCCGGATCAATCCCACCCGCCCTTCCCCCACCTTTACCCTTTTGCGCATTCCCACTCCCACCACGCTGGCCTCTCCCGCCTTGGCCTCTCCCACCTTGGTTCCTACCACCGCCCCTCCCTCCCTGGTTCCTCCCACCAGCAGCAGCACCACCTCTCCGCCTCTTCTCCCCCCTCCCGGCCTCCTCACCTCCTCCCTCCTTGGCAGCACCAGCACCAGCACCTTCAGCCGCGCGCCCACGCTTCCGCAGCGGGCGGTCGGGCAGCGCGCTGTCCAGCGCCGCGACCTGCTCGTTAGCCAGGCCGAAGCGGGCGGCGCGCGCAGCCTTCCTGGCGACCTCGTCCTCGGGGTTCGCAGCGGCGGTGGAGGCCTCGTCCTCCTTCTTGTCGCCCTCACCGCCTTCCTTGGTCTCCTTGTTGGTGGGCTCGGCGACGACGGTGCCGAAGCGGGCGGCGCGCTTGGCGCGCTTTTCGGCTTCGGCTTGGGCGTCGGTGGGCGGGAGGTTTTGGGTGAAGAGCGGGGCCGCGGGTTCGGCGGGCGTTGTAGCTGTTGCTTCGGTGGTTGTGGGTTCGGTCTTGGACTCTTCCTCTGCGGGCGCCGCGTCGGCGGCGGCTGAGTCGGTGGTGGTCGCTGCCGCTGGGGCCTCCTCGGCGGGCTTCTCGGCTGTGGTGTCCTTCTTGGTGTCGGCGGCGGCAGTCGTGGTCGCCGGGTAGTCGTCGTCCTCGTAGTCAATCTCGTCTTCGGCAGCGGGCTTGGAGTCTGGCGACGAGTCGGGTTGACAGTCAGCGTGTGTTTGTTCATTTTGAGGCTTCGATTTCCGAGCGACGGTTCTTCGAGCGCGGCGCGACTCCGTTCAAAGCGAGTCGCCCACAATCCGACAGGGAGGATCGTCGCGCGCAACACAGGGAGGAGAAAAAACAAGAGGTAGTTCACCGGGCGGTCGGCGCGGCGGGAAAGTAGGCGGGCGTGGAAGGCTTACCGGCCTTGGGTTCGGCAGAATCGGCCGCCTGCTTGTCGTTCTCGGTGAGACGAGCAATGAGGTCGGCCTTGTTGCCGGTGTGGGGGAGACCGCGCTCGCCGAGCAGCTTCTTCAGCTCGGGAACCTTCATGGAGTTGTAATCGGCCATGGCTGACGGCGGCGCTGGATGCAGCGCGAAACGATTGAAGATTTGCGCGAAATTTGTGTTGCGCAATGCCGTAGAAGCGGAACTTAGATGGCCAAGTGTAGTGTTTTGTAGAAAAATTGGATACGAAGGGGTTTGTTGATGCGCAATGGGAAGCGACTGTGTGTTGGGGAGGTCGCGCAGGAATCGCGTCGTTGAAGCTCAGCTTCTGCCCTGGCAAGAGGCGGACCCACAGACAGGGATCTAGCAGGCCAATGCTCCGATTAAGTGATATTTATCGTTATACGCAGCTATTGTGACGCAACAATCCCAGCTCAAGTCAGAAACAGGACCCACTAACTATTATTCAGACAGTGCTCGATACCTATTGTTGCGATGCGAACCTTATCTCTTCATCGCCGCATCCGGAGCTGAACCCTTTCAGGACGTATTTTTTTTTCTTCTTTCCTTTGAGCCTCTTTATCCCTATACCAAACTCGGGAATCCCAAAACTCGATGCGAAACGCCGCGCGCAGAGGTATATCGATTCCAGAAACGTACATAAAAATGGCAAAGCCAGCAATAACGCCACGACAGCTCATGACGCAAACACCATTGTCACCCGCAACACACCCATGGCGGCAATAGCGCAAGGATATGTGCAACGTAGGCATACACATTCTCATCACCAAACATAGCTAAAATAGGCGGATCCCCAATTTTTTCCCGGGACGAGGGTGGAATGCTGTATCAATGACAGATTTGGGATTGGGATGTTTCGACGAGTGTCGACTCCCTCCTGTGTGTCGTCCTTGTACAGACTACATACACAGCATGATCACGATCATAAGCTCTCGGCCAACCCCGGTACTTTAACAATCAAAGTAAATCAGCAATAGATTAATTATCAATCAAGCATTCTCTAGCATATGGCATGGGGTATAGTAACTAAGTAACGCTCACGCTGAAACCCACAAATGAAATCCGCTGAATAGCAACACCAAAAAGGTCAACCCAAGCCAATATCAACTCCTCGTCCAAATTCATCACCCATCTCCCTTCCCCATCCCATCCCGTCCATATAACCCCCCACCATCCAATGCACCGTCCCATGCACATATCCCCCCACCATCCTATCCATATAACCCCTAGTTACCACCCATCTATCCCACCATCCGTATTCCCCACTTGCCATCCTTATATTCCCCTACCATCCCATCCATATACCTCCAACCAAGCCATGCATTATCCCCTCCCCTTCTCCCTTCCCATTAACCCCCAATTAACCCTCATCTAAATCAACCCCGGCACCTCACTACTCAACAACTGCATAATCCACTCGGCCTGCCCCACACTCTTACACTGAAAGCACCACTTGGTCACCCTACCGGCAACCCTCCCCTCGCGCGGCGCCACCCCGACCCGTCCTTCCTCATCCCTCAGATTCTCCCACACACTACACATGACGCCCTTGGTCCCCAACAAACTAAAACACTTGCTGCCCAGCACAGCATCCAGCAAAATCAGCGGCGCGTCCACGCCGCTCTTCTTACTCGCGTGCGTCACGATGACGCGCTTCTCGAGGCCATTGTATAGCGGCAACTCCTGGCGGACTCCCGGTGGCGGGCGGCTGATGTGCAGCACGCAGTCGCCCTTGTCGAGCCAGCGGTTGTTTTGCACGTTGAGGTGGCAGCGGATCTCGAGGGGCCGGTCCGGGGAGAAGGGCTTGGCGAGGCCGTTGCTCCAGCGGCTGCCGGAGCCGGATAAGGAGATGGACAGGCTGCGGGGCGGGGTGGTTGCGCCCGAGCCAGAGCCCGAGGAGCCGGAGCCTGAGGTGTACAGGCTGTTGTCGACGCCGGCGGGGGCTGAGCCCGGTCGGGGGTGGTGGTGGTGCTGCTTGTCGATTGAGGACTCGTCAATGTTGAAGGACGGGTTGACGCCGCCCATGAGACGGCGCAGGAAGCTGCTTGCCGAGATGGTGGTGGAGACGCTGCCCTGCGAGACGCTGGGGGCGCGCGTCGATGCGCGGTAGCTGTTCTTGCGGCCGAACCAGCCGCTGCCGCGCTGGCGGCTGGAGCTGTCGCCGTCTGCGCTGCCGTCGCCGGGCACTGCCTGCATTTGCCCAAACGACCGCACACGCGCCTCCTCGCTGATTTGAATGTACCGCGCGTTGTTGAGGCGGCTGAAGTGCACCGCCTCGTAGAGGTCTTTAGCCTCGAACTGTGTTGCTGCGCGGAAACGGAACATGCCGGCCTCAATCTTCAGACGGGATTCTGGCGATGCCGGGCTCCGGACTTCGAGGTCGAGTGCAGTGCTGCGGCGGATCATCACCACCGGGGTCAGAGGGAGTAGGACGAGCGGCACGACGCTGCCGGCGTCCTTGTTTGAGTTGTCGACCTCGGATGTGCCCGACGACTGCAGTGGGTAAGCTTGCCGATTCCACTGCTGGTCGCGGAGGTGGTGCACCTCCATGCAGCCCGGATGGACCACAATAGGCGAAGGATGTCCGTTATTAATGTCCTTCCAAATTCCCTTCCTGCTAGACCAGTACGAGACGGACGCAATAAACTTGTGCACTGGCCGCTCCGGCTTTTTGTTATCCGGGCTCGAGACCCCTGCCTGAGAAGCAGAGTTGGACGGCGTGATGCTATTCGCCTCGGAAACAACCGACTCAATTGGATGCACGTCTTCTTCCTTGATACTGTATCCCGGGATGGTGTCGGGCACTTCGTCTTCATCCAGTTCGTCACTGGAAGATTGCAGTGACTCGGAGTCGTCATCGCTCACGGAGCATGAACTTTCAGACGAGATGTCGGATGGATGGTATTCATGCTTGAGTGGAGACGAAGTCTTGCGTTTCACTCGAGCAAGCGGGCCGACATCGACGGGCGGAGCGAGCAGGCCAGAGCTCTTCGGACCAAGAGTGCGATGGATGGGAGGAGGAGGCGCCCCATCCTCACGGAAGGGTGTTGAGTTGGGCGCTGGTTTCGCAATCTTGGGTGCGTCATGGGACGGGGCTTCCCAGGAAGACCTTCTTTGACCTCCATCCTGGGCTTGGTCTTGAGTTGGCGTCCGGTCCGGCGAGTCACCAGTAGGCGACGGCGATGGTGGTGTAGTAGGACCATCGTACTGTTGGGGGCGATAGCGGCTCGGCGTTTGGGGTCTCTCAGCGTCGATCGACTTTCTAGTCAAGCTGAGCCTGCGTTCACCCAGCGGGATGTCGGCCACATCAGGTCTTGGAGGCGTCGTTGCGAGCACCATGCTGGTCGGCCTTCTTCGAGTTGCAGGCGGGACAGGAGTGTTTGCCAAAATGCCCAGCCAGTAAGTAACCTGCTCCTCGTTGTTGGTAGAGAGCACGAGGAGCTCAAACCACTCGTTTCCATTGTGAGTGCCGCGAATCATCACAACGAGGGATGTTTCGTCGTCATCCCTTCGTGCAGATATGTACTGCATCGGCACGGGAGGGAAGAGTAGCCAAGACTGGGTGTTGTTTCCAATCTCCCGAATAAAAATGTCTCCCTTGTCTCCAGGGACTCCCGGGCTATCCCTGTAGATCAGCTCAATTTGGCACTCCAACCGCTGGCCGCTAGAATGGTTCAGGTCGAGGGCGAAGACGTCCAGGGCGACGACTTGGCGTGTCCGGTTCATCATGATACCGTCGAGTGGCAGCAGATTCCGGAGGTCCCGGCAACGGGTAGTGTCTGTATTGTTCGCGTCTTCATCCATCATGCGAGCAGTTTCCTCCCGGTGACGCTTGCGGGCCTTTTCTTGAAGAGCTTCGAATACTGAAAGCAGATGTTCCGCATCGCGGGTCCCTGTAACCGCAACGGCAGCCTTTTACACTAAATGTCAGCAAACTTTTCGGAGAATAGCTTAGGGATAAACTCACCCTGAGGAATTTGACCATCCACTTGACCCGGATCAGGGGCCGCTTCAGGAGGAACGCAACATCCACCCGCTCGCCATTCTCTCCAATAACGTCGCCGTCCTCGTTCAGGGGAAGTGCGTTCAACAGCGAGTCGTTATCGTCAAACTGTTTCGGAGCAAGATTGATAATCAAACCCTGGAAGCCGAGTCGCCAGACGCTCAGGTAGTTATCGTAGACCGGGGACACATCCTCGAGCCAAAAGAGAAGCTCGGTAATATCTGAGAGCGGGACCCGACGATGAAAGTCCCTCAGCTTCTCAAGGGCCATGCCCATGTTGACCACAGACTTGGCCATGACCCCGCCTTTGGCATCCCCGGCATCGTCATTCAGAACGTGCTTCAATAACACCGGAATGACGCCGTCAACAAGAGTCTTCAACTCTCTTGCGTAAAAGTATTCATCATCGGCAAACTCGTCCAGCAACTCATCAGCCTTGCCTCTATTCGCCTTGCTAGGCCGGCGGTGAAGGCTCCGCGACGACTTGATGCTCTTTGACCGGCTCGGTGCAATCAGATGGCCGTTGTCAGGAAGCGAGAGCACTGAGACAAGATCCGAGTGCTTGGTGAGGCGGCGCTTAAGCCCGGGCTTCTGGCTCTTTTGTCTCGAAAGTTCGCTAGACTTGGTAAAGGCCGTCGCCTGGGTGATGGTTGATTGGGAAACATCGGAGAGAGTTTCGGAGCTGATTGCGCTGCTGGATTCTTCAGACACAATCGTTGATAGCTCATGAGCACCGTTGGTCGGTGGTCTGTGTCGTGGAGGACCATGGTTGGAGAGATCCGAGGAGAGGGTCGAATCGTATGTAGACGAGTAGTCAGGTGACAGCGGCCGCTTGCTGTGGTGTGAGGATCGGCGTCCTTCCTCGGTGGACACCCAGCTGTCATCGTCGTAATCGGTTCTGTCGTCATCGTCCGCCTCGCAGCTCGGATACACCGTCGGCGGGAGTTTATGGCCGACAGACTCTCCCCGGAAGGCTGCCTTTAGCAGATCCCGAAACGCCGTTTTCCCGCTCGGCTTGGCCGGGGACGTAACAGCCCTAGTAGCCCGCCTTCTCTTCAGCCCCGTCAACGGAGTGGCGGCGGGCTTGGCCTTCTTGGGTGTGACATCGCTATCGTCTTCTGCTGATAGCACGGAATCCTCCTGTGGCTCGGATTTCTCTGGCGCCGCGGGTGCAACTGCTTCGCGTTGCCTGTTTTCAGATGCCTGCCTTGACGCCTGCCTTGATGCCGGCCTCGATGATGGCCTTGATGATGGCCTCGATGATGGTCTCGAGGGCGGCCGCTTTTCGGTCTCCGGCGCTTGTCTTGGGATTTCCGGCGCGGGCTCCTTGTCCTCGGGTTGGTCTTTGGGTGCGGATTCCACAAAGGGATCGACGGTACCGTTCAGCCACGTCTCGATGCTCTGGGGCTTGTTTGCCGCAGTCGGCCTCGGGGGTTCAGCCCTCTCCTGGATGATCTCTTTGGCACCGGACACAACCTTCTTGAACACGTTCGGCACCGCCTTGAAGCTTTGGTTGCGCTGAGTCTTGGGCCGCTTGGTGCTATTGTGCGCATCAGCCCCAAGGGGTAAATCAAGCACACTAAATGCCGAGTAGCCAAACGGAATATCCGCCAGTGACTTGTTGCCCAGGACGGTTGGGGGGACCCTGTCCGACTCAGTGTCAGAGGCATCCTGGGGAGGGATCGAAAGCGCTTCCGCGGATTGGGAGTGTTTGTAGCCGGTGGTTGTCGAAGCTCGGATAACCGGGCTGTGGCTCCGGTTCCGTCGCCTCGAACGCCGCCGGGAAGCCTTCCGTTTTGTGGGGGTCTCAACCTCGGTCTCGGGCTCCTCGATAACCTCAATTACATCATCTGGCGAAGGATCCCGCTTCTTGCTTGGGACTCTGGTAGTCCTCTCTACCGACCTGGGCCTGGTTGAAGTCGGACGAACCGGTGCCTCCTCGGCCGGTGTCTCTTGGCTGGAGGGAATCTCATTGCCGTCATCCGGTGACGGGCTCTCAACCGGCCGAACTCGAATCCCATCGTCTGGAGGGTTCGTTTCGATGGGCCGGACCCGGATTCCATCATCGAACGGGTCCTTCTTCTCCTGCATCGGAGTTATCCGAATCCCGTCATCGCCGTCAGGCTTTGGAGTTTTTGGCCTCGTAGGCTTGGCCCGAGTGCCGTCTTCGCTATCAGATTTTGATGTCTTTGGCTTCACAGACTTGGCTCGATCGTCGCTATCGGGCTTTGGAGTTTTGGGCCTCGTAGGCTTAATTCGGATGCCGTCGCCATTTTCAGGCTTTGGTAATTTTGGCCTCGTCGGCTTAATCCGAGCGCTGTCGTCACTCTCGGGCTTTGGCGTTTTTGGCCTCGTAGGCTTAATTCGAATGCCGTCATCACTCCCAAGCTTTGGGGAGTTTGGTCTCGTCGGCTTGACTCGAATACCGTCGTCAGTATCGGTCTTTGGGGAGGTCGGCCTTGTCGGCTTGATTCGGATACCGTCATCGCTATCAGGCTTTGGCGTTTTTGGCCTCGTAGGCTTGACTCGAATACCGTCGTCGGTATCGGTCTTTGGGGAGTTTGGTCTCGTCGGCTTGATTCGGATGCCGTCGTTACTCTGAGACTTTGGTGATGCTAATCTCGTCGCCTTGATTCGGATGCCGTCATCGCTACCAGACTTTCGTGTGTTTGACCTCACAAGCTTAACTCGTATGCCATCGTCGCCATCAGGCCTTGGGGTTTTTGGCCTGACAGGCTTAATTCGAATCCCGTCATCGGCATCGGACTTTGGTGTCTGCGGCCTCACAGGCTTGACTCGAATGCCGTCATCAGCCGGGGCTTTTGGCCTATCCGGAATCTCCTTGTCGGATGTCACCAGACTTGGCGTGTCTTCCTCGACTGTCACCGTCGCTCCGGACTTTTTGTGCCGATATTGCCTCACCTTGGGGGGTTCTGGCGGTTCGACTCTCTCAGCCCAGTCTTGAATCTTGCTCTTCACAGTCGGGTTCCGGGCTGTTCGCTGCAAAAAATCCTTGGGTATCGGCATCGGGTTTCCTTCGACCTTCGGTTTCGCCGGCCCTGCACGAGGCGGGCTCTTCCCCTTCTTGCGGTTCATCCAATTGTCGTCGCTAACGATCCTCTTTTTGGGCGCCAGTTTGACCACTGGCGGCTTTGTAGGCGTCGTTCTCGGTTTGGGCCCAGTTGGCTTGTCTTTCTCCGAGTCTTCATCCTCCTCCTCGCCGTCCTGGTTCTCCTTGTCCTCGGCCGACGTTTCAGCCTTGACCTTCTTCTTCTTGGGTTTCTGCCGCATCCTGATGCGCATCCGGTCCTTCTCGGTCACGCTCTCGGGGGCGACGTGGACGGCAACCTCGGTCGGCTCGCTCGCCACATCCTCGGCGTGAGGCACCCCGCCTCCGCATGTCTTCATGGCTGCCGCGTTCGCCTTTTGCCATGCCTTTACCCGGTCCGTCACGCCTCCGGGTTGCTGCAGCCTCCGCACGGCCGCGGCCCGCATCTCCTGACGCAATTCCTCGCGCACAGTTGCCGCGTCGGCCGCCATGCTTTTCCTGCGCTGCCGCAAGGCCTCTCTTTGTGCGGCGACGCGGGCGGGCGACGGGCGGCCGAGGAAGAAGTCGCCCAGGAGGCTCGGTTCGGGCCTCTTCTTGTTGGACGAGTCATGGCTGCCGGCAGCGGGTGCGCTCTTGGGGGTCAAACCAATCTGGCCTGTAGATCGTCTGTTTGCTGGCGTTGTCGTCGCATTGCCATGTTTGGTGGTCGTGGTGCGCCGTGGTGTTTCTGGGTTGGCGATTGGCGATTCGCCTTGCTTTGCCGGTGACATGGTTCTAGAAGCGAGGGAAGGGATTCGAGTTAGCGACCGGCATTCTCAATCTCGTCGATAGCGACGGATGTGACATGACGTGAATCCAGGGACTTTTTCCTTGATGATCAAGGAAGCATCCACTTGCGAAGATCCAGCGGAGAGCAAAAGCACCAATCGGATGCCGCAACATTCCAAGCTGGGGGCGGACGTTTCGGGGGAAAGTCAACAAACAAAAACCAGGGTAACGGCGCCAACTTACTTGGCTCACCGCGGTGAGCTGCATATCGGGGATCTGCACTTCCAGATCGGATCAGCCCGGTGCGTTCCGACAGCTCAAGACACAACGGGCAGCACCGGAAAATAAAAGTAATTGAAGCTAGGCATGAGCACTGTGCTTCTGAATTTGGGGTTCAGCAGATGGCGGGATGACGTTTTTGCAAAACAGAGAGGGAGGAAGGAGAGCAGTTCCAGGTTGTGGCACTTTCAAGGTGCGGGTGGGTGCAGGCGTCCGCAAGGCAGCCCGGCAGTGCGAATTGTGCGACAAGAGGACTGGAACTTGGGAAAGACTAAAAACTGTCAAAGACGGGAAAAAAACAAACGGCGCTGCAGCGGAATTGGCGGTGTTGCCTGTGGGACTCGATTGAAAACCTGTGCCTCCTGCACTTGATCCAATCTGTCAGAAGGCAAAGACTGGAGCCTCGTTCCTCATCCCTCGACACCACAGCGCCGCAGACGGCAGACCTGCGCCATTGAGAATATACAATGACAGGGCCATCAACAATCGAGGCGGGATGGAAGAGAACCCCACACCTGCCACACCGATGCAGCTTCCTTGCTCCCAGCGAAGCCAAGCCGGGGCAGCTGGGCCAATCAGCGAGCAGCAGCCAGCCCAGACCCACGAGAGCTCCGACCTGTCAGCTGCCCCAATCAGCCAACCCACACCGAGACATGTGCGCATCGGCGCAACCATCTTTCTCGTCACAACTCACGAAATTCGGTTAGTGCTGCGGACTAGTGAGGGTTGCAATTGTGGCCACAAGCGATCATGCAGACAACGCCTTCAAACTTGGCAATTGAAATGAGAATGGAATATTGAAGGCTGCACGCCAGACAAGGCGAGACTCAAGATCATACGAGTTTCAGTCGAAAAGCAGCCAGCCTCTCTCACCGCATCGGATCGAGAGCCTCCACAAGTGGGCCAGACTGGCCAGCGCAACTCGCAGCACTGACATCATTGCCATCCGAGGCTCAAAGCTCATCCCCGGCCATGTGGAGATCCCGGGCCGAACCCTTGGCCCCACCGAGGTGACGGGGGACGGGAGGACCGGCCGGGGAAGATATAAATGGCAGCTTGGTCCCAGCACCTCGCCGCAAACGCCCGGCGAGAGCATCACAGAGGGGAAAGTGTGCAAGTTTGGAACGATCTCATCTTGTCTAATCGTCTATTGCTTTGGCGCGCACAAATTTCTAGTAGCTTGCAAGTTCTACATAAGTTTAGACGAGAGCATGATATCAGTCATGCGGTCGGATTCTCTTTGGACAACATCTGCAGGTTATACGGGTACACGGCAGTTCCGATGAAACGAGACTGCAAGCCGCCTCTTCCCGATGCCAGGGATGTAGATGTCAGATGCTGCAGCAAGACACGAGCTCGACAAGGTTGTGATCAAAATTGAGTTCAGCAGCCAAGTTGGAGGTGACCAGAGACAACAACACCATGGCCATCAGATAGGCGGTCACCACATGGATAGGATTAGGATAGACAATGCAAACAGAAAACTCGGATTTGACGACAACTTCAATTGCCGACATGAACTCAATACTCCATACTATGTAAGTGCAAATGCAACAATTTGTTACCTCCCGAACCCTAGCGGGTCATCCATTATTCTGCAAACCCAAAATTTGAATCAGAACAACCTCCCAACCAAAACAATACAAACCACCAACGCCACAGTCCCCATGCAAGACCAAACCAAACCAAATGCAAATGCAATCCCCCTTTAGATGGTGCTCCCATCAGGCAGCACAAACCTCACCCTCTTCTTTGGCTTTGCAGCCGGGATATCTACCGCCCTCGTCCTTGCGCTCCCCAACACACCACTCTGACTCAACCCCATCTCACTACCAATACTACCAACACTCCCAACAATACTACCAAAACTACCAACACCAACACCACCACCAACCTCCTCCTCCGTCTCCTCCTCAATCGACCACACATCCGGACTCGGCTCCCGCCACGCATGCGGCGACAACCGCCCACCACTCGCACTCCCACCGCCACTACCCCTAACCCGTCTCGTCCCCGACGAACCGCCCGGCCTAGTAATAGCACGACCACGGTTCGAAAAGTCCGGCGAGTGCGGCGCCGGTCCCGGCGGCGAGAGTGCATCGACGCCATCAATGCCGCCGGCGTGATTCTTAAACTTGCCCGCCGCAAGCCCCTTCAAGCGGCGGGGAAACCCCACGCCCAAGCCACCCGCGCCCGGGGACGGTGAGGCGGGTTGGAGGTAATCATACTGCTCGTCCGGGGTTCCGTACATGTCGAGTTCCAGCTCCGGGGTCGCGGGGGACCGGGGAGGGGTCGGTGGTCTAGGAGGAGGGGGCCGGCTGAGGCCGCCTAGGCTAGAAGGGCTGACGCTTCGGACGATGGGGGGAGGGTGCTTGGCGTCTTCGATGCCGGCGTCGAATTCCATGTCGAAGTCCATCATGTCGTTATCGTCGTCGTAGGAGGTGGAGGAGGGGGTGGGGGTGAGGAAGTAGATGAGGGGGTCTTCGTCCATCTTGGAGAGGTCGAGGTCGTCGATCTCGGTGTCGTCGCGCTCTGCGTTGGGCTGCAAGAGCATTTGGGTGGGCAGCCACGAGTCTCGTAGTGGGTCCCGGGTAGAGGGCTTTTTGGCGGGCATCTCCTTGTCGTTGTCCAAGCAGGGATGGGCAATCACCGGTATGGCAGAGAGAAAATTCCGGGTTATATTGTGGGTGATAAGGGGGCCTCCGACGAGATCCCGAGTACAGCGGTCCGAATAGAGACTGCACGGAAGACTGTCGCCGGCCAGGCCGGCTCAGAAATGTCCTATCAGAAGCGAGTGATAAGAGAGCTAGGAAAGTCCGCGTTCGCTAATGTCGTGGAACTTGAGGAAAGGGAAAAGGGGAGAACGCAGGGTGGTTAAGTGGCCAGCTGAGAACGGCAATGCCGAACTAGATATGTAGTGAAGCCACGGGCCATGTCGGAGCTGCTGCTGCCAGCCTCACACCCACCAGTTTGGAAAATGGCTGGCGCGGTCACCATCTCAGACTAGTCACCGGTCACTGAAGTGATAGGTCTTAATATTGCGGGGCAATACAAGGCGCCCACCCTCCTCTAGCTTGACACTTTGGGTGTGTGGGCCTGCGCCTTGCACCCACTTGTGGGAGCCTTTCAAGGACTGCCGTGAAGATTGCGACGAAAGGGGCATCACGGGTGGGTGGATGGGGGTCCAGTCATGTCTGAAAATGTTTGAGATTCTGAGGGAAATCCGGGAAACACGGAGCTAAATTACGAGTCTCTTGGAAATTCCAACTTGCTGATGCTAGCTCTGACTCGACGCGTGACAATGCCCAACAGGCTGAGCTGAGCCTGAACCTGGAATGGGAGCCACCATCTTCGACATCTGACAGTCCGATCCCATATTCGGAAAGAGTTGCAGTTGCCGGAATAGCCGATCTCTGCTCTGAGTGTCCCCCACGGCCCCATCACGATGAAATGGAGGGGGAGCACGAGGAGGGTCATGCTGTGTGCTCTATGGTGTCCTCAGAAAGGACGATCCCCAAAATCCTGCTTGAAACAACGACAACTTGAGAGCTCACGACGTACCTGCATGGTGCTTCCGCCAAGCGATATGATCACCAGGCTCGGATCGGTGATTCACACGGTGGATCGAGACGACAACAGGGCGCTGGCGAGTCGGAGAGCTTGCCACATTGTTGAAGCAGATCTCGATTTCTCAAGCAGGAGCGGCATCTCGCAGGGCTGCGCTGCAAGGCAACCACGCAATTGAACAGGGTCAAACCCAACTGGTTAGGGCCCCTTGGGGCGATGCGATTGTCGCGATACGGGCACGCGAAAGGGTTACGCATGCCAATGTTGGCAATGCGGCGTGTTTTGGGAAGAGAAGGTGGTCAGATGATGGTGCATGTGAACCGAGTCACCGAAGAGACCGAAGCTAAAAAGGTCAGGGAAGTAGGCAGCTGTTGGGCGAAGAACGACGCTCAGATATGACGTCGGCGGCCAAGCCCTCATTGCTGACACTAAACCAACTGTGTAAACTGCCGAATAAGGACATACCACTTACACCGAAACGGTGAGTAGAGAAGGGGAAGGAAATCTCTCCGTTCGAACGCCCTTTCCTTTTTCTTTTTTTTTTTTGCCCTTCTCTCCCTTTCCGCTTCATATTTCTTTGCCCCTCATAGTCCAAGACAAAAATGGGTTGAATGCCCTCTATAATCTTAATTTGGAAGGTCCAGTCTAGGCGGCGCCAACGTCCCTGTTAAAGCACAGTCTGCCCAGGCGAATGGGAAACCACGCCCTTGGGATTGGGCAGCTGTTGGCCAGTGGCAAATGTTTGTCTCTTGAGTTGAGGTTGGCTTCAAGCTGCTTCAAAATATCATCATTTGAACATAAACTGGACATACGCAAACTCATGGATGAATAAATCACCCATTGCTTCGTACACCGTACCAATTTATTACCATATATATCGTACTTGACAACAAGCGGAAGTGGCTCACGGGATACCTACAACTGGGCAATAGCAAACCACAGGGCAGCCATGACATCGACATGGCCACCCGGGACGTCCCTCCCCAAATCCATCCCCATCCGCATCGTCACCCTAAACATCCGCTATGCCACCAAGAACCCCTCCCCCGGAGAGGAACTATGGCCGGTCCGCTGCCCAAAGCTCTGCGCCCAACTCAAGTTCATCACTGCCCACCTCGACTCGGCATTCATCTGCCTCCAAGAGGCCTTACACCCCCAACTCCTCGACATCCAGGCCCACCTGGGCCCTTCATGGAGCCACATCGGCCAGGGGCGCGAGGACGGAAAGCACGCCGGCGAACACTCTCCCATCTTCTTCCGGGCCGACCACTGGGAGTGTGAGCGCAGCAAGACCTACTGGCTGTCCGAGACGCCCGACACGCCCTCAAAGGGCTGGGACGCTGTCTGTGTGCGCATCGTCACGATGGGATTGTTTCATCACAGGGCGACTGGGGCCTCTGTCGTGCTCATGAGCACGCATCTCGACCACAGAGGGGAGGCGGCACGGGAGGAGAGCGCCCGGCTTCTGCTTAGGTTGGCCAGCGACTGGTCACGCCAACAGACGGCCGAAGGCCGCATTCCTTTATTCCTCGGTGGCGATTTCAACAGCACGCCAGAAGACAGGGCGTACAAGGTTTTGGTCTCGCCGGGCTCTGGGATGAAGGATATCTCTGAACTTGTGCCCAAAGATGCCCAGTATGGGAACGCAGACATCACCTACACCTCCTTTGGCGAGCCGGATGAGCAGCCGAAACGGATCGACTTCCTTTTCGTACAGGACCCACAGGACCTAAACTTCTTGGGCTTTAGCATCCTCCCCAACCAATTCGACGACCAGGTGTACCTGTCTGATCACAGGCCTGTGGTTGCGGACGTTGAGATACCAGTACCAGATTCACAATTCCGTTCGGGACTTTGACGACAGCGATAACCTGAGCACGACCTATCCAGGCCCACATTGCTAGGCAACGGTTGGATCCTGCCTGCTGGGAAAACCTGTGTTACCCCGATGCCGTCGTCAAACACGCATCACTCCGATCCCGTTGACAATACGCAACACTTGGCAACCAGGCAACCGCCCAACCTCTCCCGATGGAAGCTGCGTGGCCGTATGCCTCCAAGCCGCAACGTGGCGTCATCCGGCTCTCAGACGGAAAGGGCCTTTGGTCAGGAAGAGCAAGCAGCGTGTTTCCAGATGCTGCCTATTATTGCCTGTTGTTGATGTCTCAGTTGCTCTTCCGTATGTCTCGGGAAGGGAAGGGCTAGCCTCAAAGCCGTTGAGCTCTGCCCCTGGCCCGGCCCCGCAGCATCCTTTCAAATCAACACTTAACTCTCGGTTGGCTAGTCCCATCGGCTGCTTGAAGATGATCCGGCAGAGCTTGTGTCGCGTTACCTAATGCATGATATAGTGCTTGCAGAGTACGTTGAAGTCAAACCCGAAAAGGCGGTGTGGGTGGTGAAGGAGAAAGAGCCGCGTTTACCCCCATCCCGATCAAAGGCTGACGACATGCCGTTGCTTGAGACTTCAAGCAGAACATGTCCTTCCAGAACATCAAAATGGGACTTACCCCTTTTTGGCTGGCGCCATTTGCAAGACGATCCGGTCTAGGTGGATGGAAACGTCTCTACGACCGGGGCAAGGGAGCCTGATATTGGGCCAGGTCCGTGTCCACTACACCTTGACTCCTTTCCCCAGACGGCCCCGGTCTCCGGGATAGCTATCCGGCTAAGAGTCACCGGCCGGCCGCCGTGTGGACGGCCCATATCCCTGCTCTGATCTCGCTCCCCCGCTGCCTGGCGGCAGGCGAGCATGCGGGAACATTGGCTGGAGTGTCACGGGACCAGCATGTCTTGCATGCAGCAGTTTCCCTCGCCTATCTGAGGGAGCCGCAGATGATGGGCATGGTTCTGCCGCCAAACGCACTGGATGCCGAGGATCTTTCGCCAGACCAGCTTGGGGTTGGCATGAACTTCGCGGGATGACTCCCTGCCACACAAATCTGGCTGCCCCATTCCACGGAATGAAGAAGGCGGCCGGGAAAGATCCGGGATCGTGCGGTGGAAGCCTGCTTGGACAGCCAGCCACTCGATCGTACAGCTCGATATGATGCTGCGGCATGATATGCAGCCCGTCGCGCAGAGTTGCGACATCTGACGAGCAATCATTGTTGCTGCAGCGATCTGATCTGCCCAATCAGGTCGTGACCTGCCTCCTTTGTTTCGAGCTTGCCGTGGGGGGGGGTGATGTACTCTGTACTATGGACAATACTCCGGCTTCCCGAACTGCAAGTCCGGTGGTGGGTAGAGGCTGGAACCATTGGTTCCCGCTCCTTCAGCCCAGACGGGCAAGGCCAATGGGGTCAGGACGAAAGTGAAACCCGAAAACATACAAAGATGCGAGTGCTGGTGGTTGTTGTTTCGGAAACTCGCCCCGGAACATTCGATCAAAACCTGCTGCGAGCTGGAAATATCCCGCATGAGGCGATCTTCTGGGTCGCTGGGGACACGAGCAACGGAGGTGACGCTGACCCGAGTGGTCTCTCAATGGTACTAATTTCGGCACCGACGGAGTCGTGATCGAGTGTCGATCCAAGTTGTCTCGACATTGACGGGAATGCAAAAGAGGACAGTTCGGAAACTGCAATATCCCGGCGTCTCGGTTGCATCACGGCGACATGATCAGATCCATCGATCAAGAACCGATGACTGCAACTGCAATGCGGCGACCAGACGGCCAAGAGGTCGAGGTGACTCCCTCGAGCTCCCCGTCCTATGAGCGACGTCAGGCATGCTCAGGTTGCAGAAGTCTGCATTCCGGGCCGGATGTCTCCAATGGGAGACGAATGCCGGGCGGGCATGGAAGAAAATGGTGTGCTGGCGTGCTGCTTACCTGCCGTTGCCTAGGAAGGGATGGACGGTTGCCTCTTGGGACCTAACCTCTTTGGCGCAAGGCATCATTCGACATCTCGTGGTTCGCGCCTCTTTTGTCCCCATCCCGTCATCCCGCCCCTTCTCGAGCCTTCATTGCGGTTCGAAAAATTCCTCCCTTGACTCGTGAGCGAGCATTGCTCACAGGATCGCCGGATTGACTCAGTGCAACCTGCAGTGGCGCTCAACGGCCGTTTGCAGCCTGTTTCATGGACATATTTCGCCGTTGATGCGGTGCCCTCGCAATTGATACCCAAGGGCGAGGTCGGGCATGAAAGCCGCGGAGCGAAAGAAGGGGAAGGAAAGCTCTGTCAGTGGTGCTTCTCAGCTCCGTCGTGCCGTGTCTCGTTGCTCCGCCTTGCAAACTGTCGGGCAAGCTATCTAGCCAGCTGCCAGCCCGTGCCCATTCGAGCCATTCAGGCCAGTAGCTCCACTGGGTTACCCACTGGTTGACGCCTTACGCAGAACTTCAACCACACACAGCTTCCCAAGTCGCCTGTGCGTGCGCAAGCGACTTTCCAAAGGTTGCTTGTTTGTGTCACCACAGTGCACAAGGAGACGGCCTGAACATTTCGGCCGTCGATATCCAGTGAGAAGGGGGCAGCAATCAGGCAAAGGACGTGTTTTCTTGCGTTCGGACAGACCGTGGTGTCCAGCCCGCCTTATCTGCGTCGCTTGAGATCTGTGCAAGGTTCCAGTGGCTGCAGGGTTAATGCTGAGTTGATCCGCATTCCAGAACGTCCCATCTCTGCGGCTTCGGGCCCCCACGATTCCCATCAGAACACCAACCAGGCATCAAAGCACAGAGCAAACCAACTTGGAAGCTCCAGGTTGGCAAGCAAAAAGAAGGTGCCAACCCGCGCGGCGGTATTGGTTTCCAGCATATCGATTCCCAAGTTGCTTGGAAATCAGCCTGCCGAAGAATCGAGAGGCTCTGCGCGAACCCAGAGGCAGATCCGCATCGCCTCGATGCAACGGGAGAGTGGTGGTGTCAGCTCGTCACCCGGTCGGTTCCCGTCCGTAAATTCGCAGGGTATGTTCCAGTTTGCTCTTGTTTCGTTATCGATAGGAACCCAGTCTGCTGGTCGGGGGTGTTGATGCCCCTCTCCCCTCCACTGAGGGACGGCCCAGAACCCCCTGTCGGATCCATGGTTGTCAGTGCTTCTTTTCCCCAGAGCCCTTTTTCTCGGCGAGCAAAGCATGGAACGCTGTCCCGCAGTCGTCCCATCCCTC
Organism: Trichocladium uniseriatum; assembly: GCA_017139535.1. Taxonomy (NCBI): domain Eukaryota; kingdom Fungi; phylum Ascomycota; class Sordariomycetes; order Sordariales; family Chaetomiaceae; genus Trichocladium; species Trichocladium uniseriatum. Next base: position 619,155 of record WOUO01000004.1, on the reverse strand, counting down.
CACTCACAACCCGCGCTTCCCCCGCAGTGGAATAAAACTCGTCACTGTCCCATCCCTCCACCTTTTTCCTCCCATCGGGCCTGACCCTTCGTCCCAATTATTTCCACCCTAGTCGCCATCATCCCATCCCCAAGCTTTCACACGACTCTGCCCATGTTCGACCCTCGACCATATCCCATGCCAAGATATTACCAGCACCACCCTCTACTGTCGTCTGAACATTCGCACTGCACCATCGCATTGTCTCGTCACCCGTTAGCGCTGCCGTTCAGCTCCCGAGCGACAAGAGCCTTTGACCGCCGCCCACCATCGAACCACCACTCGACCACTGCGCCTCCCTAAAACTGGTCGCCTCCAACACGAGGCCTCGTTGCCTCTCCTGCGACGACGTGTCCCTCCGACACTGCGCATTTGGACAACGATAACTGCCGTACCGCCATGTCGAGGCAAGAACGACCAATTGTTGCCTGTGTCGAAGACGCAGACGATCACGGAAACGTGGTCGAGGGAGCCGAGCCGCGCTACGCTTCGTCGGTTGCCCCGAGTAGTTACGCCAAAGAACAGCCCAACACCAGCCGAGCAAGAAGAGAAAAGAACCACAGAAGAGGCTCCTCGTCGCCTCTGACGACCAGCGCACTCACCGACTCGGACTCTACTGTCCACCCCAGGAGAGACACACTCAAGAAATCGAGCAAGGACCGAGAAAAGTCGGCTTCCAAGAAAGCGCTCATGGCTACCTCGCGGCCCCCCGTCAAGCACACAAAGACCACGCCGAACCTCTCCAGGAGGGACGGCGAGGCAGTGTACTATGGCGTCGACCCCGCCCTCACTCCGGCGGTCTCGCGGCCTCGCGCGCAGACCTCCCGACCATCGAGCTACTACGCTCCTCCACCCTCGAGACCGCCACCTGCGAATGCCCGTTTCTACATGAACCAGACGCCGTCTCCTTCGATACCCATCCCCCCTCCCTCATGGGGCCCAGGCCCAGGGCCAGGACCTGGCGGCCCTTTACCACCTTTTGGGCCACCGCCATCCTCGTCGCCCCTGATTATGCATCACCCGCCCCCACCTCCCCCGCCCGATTATTTCGCTCGGCCCCTTGAATCTCGCTTTGGACCCTCGGCGCGGCCCCAGTCCGCGATGGGATTTACGCCGCCCCGCGCTGCCATCGAGTATGACGACTATGAGGAGCCGCCACATGTGGAGAGGTCGCTGGCGCGGCGGCCATCCACAACCCGGAAGGTGTCCAAGAATGACGAGGACAGAAGGGCGATGCCACCCCCGCGACGGCCTGCCTCTGCTCGTCCAACCACAATGGCATACCGTCCTCCACCATCTACGCCTGCGCCCGTCAGACGGTCAGTTGGGTATGATGATCGCGACGAGGAGTTTGAAGACCCGCTTTTTGGCGACCTTTCGCCGATGGCACCGGCACCAGCACCATCGAGCTACGAGTTTTCTACTCCGATTCCTTATCGTCCACGGCAGCCTTTTGGCGCGGATGTGGGCTATGATGCGCCCGATTACCAGACCGAAATTGCCGGGAGGGGCCATCGCCGGAATTCCTACTACGGCGGCGGCCATGTGGGCTCCTTCTCCGGAAGTGCCTTGGATGATAATCTCCGCCAGGCTCTCCGTTACCAAGAGATAGCTGCAGGCGGGGCCCCGTTGCCCTTGACAGCTGAGAGTCTTCGTAAGGCAGGCAGGAACGGCGGGAGCAGCAGGTCCACCCGGAGCTCAGGAAGCCACGACGAGAGTGACTACAGACAGTCGGCAACGACTCGCACCACGAGGTCGAGCGCCCCCAATGACGAGAACTTTACGATTCGCGTGAAAGGGAGCACGGTGCTCAAGTTTGGTGGGGCAGAAATGCAGTGCCAGGACGGAGCCGAGATCAACATCAACTCGAGGACTGGTGCGCCCGAAGTCCGGGCTATCGGCAGCGACAGGTCGAGCTACGTTGACCAAGACGATCGCCGGACGAGGGTCGACCATGACGACCGTCGGACCAGGATAGACCACGATGCCCGGACCAGAATCGACCACGATGATCGCCGGACCAGAATAGACCACGACGACCGCCAGACCAGGATAGACATTCCCATGTCACGAAACCGGGCCAAGTCTCGGGCGAGGTCCAAGTCGTACTCGCGCCCATCATACCCGGCGTACGATGACGGCCCAGAATACGACTCGTACGGCTTCCCGCCACCGCTCCCACCACCCTACCCGGCGTACCCCTCGTCGTACGATTCCCGGCAAGACGATGGGTACTTTAGCCCGCCAATGTAACGGGCCACAGATGGCGGCGGATGACGTTTGGCCTCTCGTTGGCGTATGAGAAGACGATGTTGACGACCCTGATGATGATGGATGGGGCAGCCGGACCGCCGACGCTGAGAGATGATGATAATGACGTTTGAGGATTTCGTGTGCATACTGGCGGCATCTCTTTTGTACTTTTTTGCGATATCTAAGCGAGCGTTTGATTTTTTGCTTTGTTTCTTTCACTCTGCCGTGGGCTTATACCCCCGTCTTTCTCGCTGCCTGTGGCAAGGGTTGCGCAAACAACTTTGGGCGCTGGCAATCTTGTTTTTCTTATACCACTTCGTTTTGGGAGGCTTGTTATGATGTATCCCTACGGTGCAAAAATCATGGCGGCTCTTTTTTGTTTTTCTGGTCGGTTCAGGAGATTGCCCAAACAAAAAGCGGTTTTATACCCCCGATATTGGCCTGGGAAAAAGCAGCTTCGCCTCTCTTAATACCACCACGACACTCACGACGCAACTGTTTTTCTTTTTTTGGGCACTCGGTACTGGGACACGTGTATATGGTGGTTTTGGTTGGGAGGCTAGCGCAGGACTTTTGTGTTTTACTTTTTCTCCTGTCTACTTATTATTGTTTTACGTTATCCCCCGCCGTCAGGGCAAGAGATTGATATCACCCTCCACACACACTTATTACTCCCTGGTACACCCCACTACACCCTGATTGTTTTCTCTTTTGTTTTACACAGACGCTTGGCTGTGCCATGCTGTGTGATGGCTTCGTTTTGGAGCAGCAACACACTAGGTTTGGCATTTGCATATGGGGCGGATGGATGGGTGGGATTCACGGCAGGGAGTAAGCAAAACGTCATGAACAACCGAGGGGCGATAGAGCTGTTCGGCATCATGTGGGCGTTCACACTTCCTTTTTGGATTCTGTTCACGGCAGGGTTTGAGGATTGTGGGTGGTTGCAAGCATGGCCGAGCACGGTTCTCAATGGCCCGGGGTTAATTGGAGACATGTCATCGATGGGCTTCAGGGTTGGACCAATGGATGGCGGTGGTAATGCCAGGGCTGTCGTGGTCCGACCTAGAGGAGATGGAGGCATATCTTTTTTTCCCCTCGGCCTGCTGTGGACGGATTGTCGCTGTCGGTATAGGAGCCGGATGTTTGCTCCCTGGGGACGTCTTGCTCTCTCTAGCTGCGAGAGAAGGGGCGTCGAAAATGATGATGCCCATTGCCATCCAAAACACGACTTGCTTGGTTTTTGGGGTACCTAGGTGAAGTGAAGTAGTCACGGTGCGGTGTCATTGACTCGACGCAGTGATACAGATCTGAGACGCTATCTCCGAGCGTCCAGTTGCTAGCGAGAGCTCACCGCCCCGGTCTAGACATGGCGTGCATGGAAGAAACCCCACAACATGCGGTGTCCTTTGCTGTTCCGATCTGAACCCCTGATCCGTACCTGGAGTTAGTGACAGAGTACCACGATGCAGAGTGGAGAGGTGGGTTGGCGGCTCCAGCGGACAAACACGTGGAGTAGACTCAGGGGAGCCGCTTGCCCGGGACGAGGCGGGGTGAAGTGGTGATGCGTTTGCTGGCTGGCTCGGATGGCATTCTTTCTATTTTCGGTTGCCCTTCGGCTTTGGCTTCTGCAGCAGTCGCAATTCGGAGTACACCGTGGAGACTGAGATTCACCGTCTGGGCTGTCTACCTGCTCACTGTCACTGCCCTCCTGCCGGGCCGTCTCAGCTCTCCACCATCCCCAACACACACCGCATTCCTTGCCCAGAAGGGGCTATCGGAGTTCGAAAACGGCCTGGGTGTTAATTCGTGCTTGTATGTGGCGTTTTATGAACAAGGCCTTTGTCAATGCGTCTCCTTCGTCCGGGAGCATGTTTGAACAATTAATTTCTGACGTGCCGGACACGGCAATCACGAAGCTGCCGTCGCCAAGAATGGGCCAAAAGGAGGGGCGGCAGGATTGATAGCCAGGCCAGTGGATGCGGGGGAGTGGGACACTGTGTCGAGCCAATCCGCTGGTGACTGAGGTGGGGCCGGCTTGGCGGGGTGAGCGCTTCGACGTGATTGGTTGCCTGCTGGTTGCTGGGCAATGGGGTGGTTTTGTTTACCGACGTCATTCCAGGTCTGAAGAGGGAGGGGATGCGACGCAACTTGCGAAAAGGCACCCTGCAGGATTCAGGGTTGGTTCTGGCCATCCACAAGGCTGAGTTGCCGCCCAGCCTCCTCCAGATCCTTCCCCAGCCTCCCCGTTTCTGGGTTAACCGGCTGAAACCACAACACACACCCACTTCCATCTGTCTGCCAACTTGGCATCTCATGAAGCGTCATTGAATTCTTGGTGTGTGAATTTGCTCTCAACACCAACGCATTTTTTATCACCCAGTTCTTTTGCGGCTACCCTCCGCAACAAGACTGCATTGACGACACTCCCTTTCGGCTTGGCTGGTTGACCAGCGACACCAGCCAAGTATCATCACCTACCGACTTTTCTTTTTCAGAGGAACCGTGATCACCACCACATACTCATCATGCCTGCCATTCTCAACAAGTTATTCTTCCCGGTCCAGGCCGCGCGATCCGACATCGCGTCGCTTGGACCGCTGGGTGCGCGGTCGGTCCTCGTCGGGCGGAACCCAGCCGAAGAGTATCATGACCCCGGCGAGGGCGCCGTGCGTCCCCAAGACATCAACAACAATGCCGTCTTTGCCGTCTTTGCCCTCCTCGGCGTGGCATTCGTCGTTGTCGGTATCTGGTTCTTCTTCTGGGCCAAGAACGGCGGCTTCTACTTCAAGCAAGGCGACTGGGAAGACTACAAGTCGACGGTGCTGCGCCGCAAGGGCCCCAACGGCACCATCTACTCGGACGCGACGGAGAGCACCGTCCTCGGCGGTGGCAGTATCTACAAGGACGTGGACGACGGCACAACCACCACCGGAGACGATCTAACCACAGTTATCAGCGCCACCACAGGCATCACCGGCATCACCGGCGGCGTGTCGGACTTTTCCGGCCGTGAGAAGCGTCGCAAGAAGCGCGAGCAAAAGGAACGCGAGAAGGAGCGCCGCCGCGACGAGAAGCGCCGCGAAAAGGAAGACCGCAAGAAATCCCGCCGCAAGGTCGACGCCGACGGCGTCATCGTCGATGACGAAGCCGAAGCCGAAGCCCACGAGCACCTACGCAGCTACCGCCACGAGAAGCCCGCCCGCGTGGGCGGCATCAACCGCGAGGCCGACGGATCCACCTGGGACGGCTCCACCAACCCGAGCTGGTCGACCATGAGCCCGAGCCACGCCGACGGCGCCACCTCGGTCGGCGGCGGCGGCGACGACGCGGGCAGCACCGTCACCTCGGAGCTCATCAACAACCGCCAGCGCACGCCCACCAGCACCCCAACCAAGAAAGACGGCACCGACGGAAAACGCGGCATCCGCAAGGTCTACTCCACCGCCGACAAGAACGTCATGCGCGAGAACGAACGCATCCGCGCCGAGGCCCGCCGCCTACAGGAGAAAGGCCGCGCAGCGGCCGCTGCTTCTTCCAAACCCAAGCGCGACTTCAGCTTCACCCGCGGTGCCGACGAGACCATGGCTCTCCGCCGCATCGACGAAGCCGACGTCACCGAGTCCTACATCAGCGAAGAGCCCTACGGCTACAGCGCCAGCGGCAGCGCCGCCGGCGGCTACGACCACGCCGCCGCGGTAGCCGCCGCCCAGGAGGCCGAGGAGGAAGAGGAGCGGCGGAGGCAGGCCAAGGCCCGGGCCAAGGCGGAGGCGCGCGCGGCGCGGGCGCGCTCGCGGTCGCGGCCGCGGGCTCCTCCCTCGTCGGTTGGGGATGGGAGCGAGTCGCGGGGTGTGCCGGGGAGCTGGGTGGAGGGGAGTGAGGTGGGCAGCAGTGAGTCGGGCGGGACAAAGGTGTATCAGCACTCGCATCATATCCCGACGGGGTCGGTGGTGAGCGGGACGGCGGTGAGTGACTTTGCGTATGCGGAGGAGAAGAGAAAGAGGAGGGGTGGTGCGGGGGCGAGGAGGGCGAGGGAGTAAAGGGGGGGTGTTATTATGTGTGGAGAATGATTTTTGTTGATGTTGATGGGAGATGAAGGCATGGTGTTTGATGATGATGGGATGGAACAGGGATGAAATGGGACAGATGGGCGTTTTGTGGGATATGGCTGGTGACGGTCTTGATGTAGAATATGGCGAGCGAGCTATGACTTGAGTTGCTTTGTTATGAATGAGATATATTTTAGCCCTTAGCTTTCGGTCTCTGTCTCTTGGACGACAAGTGGTAAATCTCAGACCTAGACCTACAAATAGACTGCTAATCACCCACTAATAGCGACCACCTCCGTAGTATCTCCATTGCTGGATCTCAATGGGGGAGCAAGGACCAGAACAGACCTAAACCTTGTGTAACGAACTCGATGCTTTCTGCCTATAAGTGCGATGTGAAAGAGGAGGACCAGGGGCACAAGGTAGGGGAAAAGAAGGCAAGTGGAAAGACATGGGGGCAAGTGGGAAAAAATGGTACCGGCCTTGTACGGCCTGTCTACTACGACTGGTGGCCGGGCGTGCTTGAAAGAATCAGATCTCCCCAGATTCTCCAAAGGGGAGAAGATGGCGTGATTTGTTTCATTCGCTCCACCGCGGCATCGATGGCGGCTTGATCCAACGGCTGCCCCGTGCTCATCGCCTGATAGTGCCACAGGCGTATCAGTTGCTGATCCTCCAATTCCGGCCAGTCAACGGCGGATTTTACGCAGTACTGCGGCTTCGGACCCGGTGGAGGTTTCCGTTCATATCGGTCGCGAAAGATGTTGAAACGCGTCATCGATTCCCATGGATCATAGCGCCACCGGTTGTCCCTAGTCGGATAGATGGGGATCGGGCATGGTGTCGAAGCCGGCCCCAGGAGGAAGTCGATCAGGGCATTGAATTGCATCAGCGTCGGTGGGAAGATGGTCCTCGGCCCCCTCCTGCGGGCTGGATGTAAGAAGAGGTCTTTGCACTGTAAAAGGTAATAAAAGTGATCAGGATACAGACCTGCGAAGGATCCAAGTTTGGAATCCGAGAACTCACCTCTGTGCCAGACTCGCCACGGTCGAAGATAACGACGCCGCCAAAGATCTTGGCCTCGGCCCAGTACCCTACGATATCAGCGATTCCGTATGGGTATTGGTCAAAGTCCACATAGCCAATGTGAAAGAAGGCAGCTGGGGCAAAGTAGTCGCCGCGTTCTATCCGCTCGCGCGGGGCGTCTCGCCATTCTTCATAAACGCGGTGCTTATGGGCGCCGTCATCGAGATTGTACAAGTAGACAGCGATTTGATGACAGGATACGGCCAGGAGCTCGATAAGCCTCAGCTCGAACCGCTGGGTGCCTGGATGGGTCTGCTGGAAGGCAAAAAGGAGCTTAGGGTGGTTAGTATTAGAAGCAAGAAAGAGAGACAAATGTTGGCTATAAATATGATAAAACAAAAAGGACTGTAAGCAGCTTACAGAAAGTGGGAAAGTCAGTTGCAGCGGGTCGAAGCGTTCTCTGAAAGCCCTTGTTCTTTCAACGACGCCGGGGCACAGCGAAGTATGGTTGAGTTCAAAGACAGGGTGGCCCTCTTGCCAGCGGCTGAACTCACGGAACGAGTCAACGGTTGGAAGGCCATCGAGGATTTCGGAATACGTCTCTTCGGCGACTTTGGTCGAAAGAATCCTGCTCAGAGCCTGCTTAAACACGTCGGCGTGTTCAGGATCGAGAACCGACAAATTGCTGTGTGTATCGGTCATTTTGGGCGGTTGGGGAGAAAATCGGACCTTTGCTAGCATGAAATGTTGAGTGTTGAAAGACACAAGGCCAAAACGCCGTTGGAGATGCACCTGACGGAAGTAAGTGCGACGAGCACGTGCGCAGGTTGCAGGCTGTGCGGCATGAGCCGCGCGCTTGGCTTTGGTGAACAAGTTACATAACTAACACAGTGCTCTCTGTACTCCGTACGTTGTGTTGGAACAAACACCGCCCCAATCACAAAAGCTATAACACGATCGATGCGGGTAATTCAACATATCCCACTTTACACCTAGACAGCCAAAACCCCAAACTTAGCACAACAAAATAAAGCTATCTGTAAAGATCAGACACTGCTCTTTATAAAGGGCATCTTTTTTTTTTTCAAGGAGCTCTTGTCCACCCTAAGGTACGAAGAACCATGCTAACAAACAAACAAGAGAGGAACCAGTTTACAAGCGCGCGGCTGCCCTCACCGGCGCAACCAACTCCACGGCCATAGCAGCAGCCGCATGCTGTCAGGAACTCGACGCGATTGTCGCTTGTGTTGGTTGTGTGATTGTCAAGAGTTGGGTGCGATGGTCCAATCATCAAGACAAGCCCGACAGTTCATGCCCGACAGTCCATGCCCGACAAGCCTTGTACCAACCTGTCGGATACCTGGGCCTCACCTTGGCCCGTTTTGTGTGGTTCTTGTTTCTCGACAGCAGGTCAACAGGGCTCCGTGATGCTGCAAGTTAGCGCTGCCCGATCTCACCATCTCCTTCCAACGCGGCGGTACTGGCGGCTACGACGGGCCAGGGATTATTGAGCAAAACAGCCCTGGACACGGCCTCCGTAACCATGTCGCTTGCATAAAAAGTCAAACTGCTTAGGTCGGCATGTTGTGCCCTGGTGACCAGCCGATGCCATGAGTATAAGAGGCCAGCCGGCCCCTTCCTCCCCCTAACCACCTTCGATACCTTCTCCCTTCCTGTCCCACCCTTTGACGCATTCCAACAACGGGCCCAAGTCGTACTTTCCACAATTACTCATTGCTCGAGAGGTCTCTCTATCCCAGGCTGCACTTTCGCCTCCCACTTTTCCGGGCGGAACTACCTGAGGCTGTCGATTCGTTTGTGCCTCTCCCCCCAACCCACCCCTTCCTGGGCCGAGACCGCAAACCCTCTACAATTGTCCAAATGGATGGCCCTGCACATGTTCGCAACATCAGCGGCCTCGGCGCTGTGAGCATCAACCTCACCGCCGGCGGGAGCTTCATTCCGATGGAGATGAATACCTGGACATACAGTACTGTAAGTCGCCCGAGCTGCCTCCCTGTCGTATCTAAGTGCTCAAAAGTCACTGCTCTAGCTGGCATCGGCCTTCAACATCGGGCTGGGAATCCTCGAGACACCCATGGGGCGGGATGCGTTGACCCGGGTTGGGAGATTTGTTGTGTCAGAATGGCACCGGTCAGGGAGCCATCAGTTCGGTGGAAATGCCGACCGAATGGAGGCTTACGTCGACCACTATCTTACCGCTGTCCGCGGGGACTTTCCCTTGATCACTATCGAAGACACGGGGAGCGTGGATATCATCGCAGAGACGAGGCGGTCTACTAGGCACCCCTGCAACTGGGACGGCAACCTGGATGACTTCAAACCGAAGATTGCCGGGGGGATATACTTTAATCGCTCGGTGAGCAGTACCCAACAGACCAGGTATAATCCTTACCATGCTACCGGGAACTAATCGTAGCCCAACAGCTTGTTGCGCGCATGACGGCAGCGGCTGATGCCATGCATGCTTCAACCTCGGCCAACCCAACCGAAGCGAGGCGGATGAGCGAACGTTACAAGAAATTCCAGTTCATGTTTTCCACGGGAATCGCCCATGAGCTGACGCATTTCTTCATTTGCTATATCGCCCAGGGGGACTCGCCCATTGAGTTTGAAAGCTACACCCCTCCTGCAGTCACCTACCTGAACTACGGTAGGTATACGGACGGCGGCCGTGAAGCCCTAGGCGAATCAGGCCGATGGCTTGAAGGCCAGCTCTTTGGAGGTTCAATCGAGTACTACCGAGACCCCAACGACGACGATGGCCAGGTGAGACCTCTCGTGTTGGTGCTGTCGGCAGCCGGAGCGTTGATATCTAACAATTCGGCCCTTGCTACCTCCAGTGCGGGATCCCCAATTTGCTTGACGAGAACGCCGTGTCTCGTAGAATTACCCTTGAATGTGTGCGAAAACTGGTCGAAGAACCCAGGGGTGAGTGCTGCTCCCCTCTCTGCCTCGAGACATCCGCCATGCAAGGCATCCATGGATTAACTTAACGAGACACAGAGTTCCGGTTCCCCTTCGCCACCGAAGGTGAAGGCCTTACGAGTAGTGACCGGGTTCGATCAAGAGTAACGACGATGGGGGCCTCGCAACCGGTTGGGCCGCTGGAACCCGGCCGTTTGTTGATGCGCGCACGCGAGGAGCAACCGCGGCTGCTGGCTTACAACATTCCCGGCGATGAGCTCAGCGAAATTGCGCGCTCTCCTCGGCGTATCCGGGATGCTCAGATTGTATCTGCCTGATGAACGATCGCACGAGTAGGACTCCTGTATAATTAGCTGTTTCGTATAAATTCATCCATTTCCATTTCTCTCTCAAGTGCGTCCTGCAGCAGTTGTTGAAGCCCGGAAAGGAGGGAGCGGTTGCTTACACAGTAGATCCCGCCAGGTCGCCCACGGGCACGGGTCGCCCGTTGCGGAGGCTGGAGCCGCTTCTGAAACTGTTCAGCCCCTTCGACAGGCCGCGTTCGAACCCCGCCGCATTCAGGCGCCAACAAGAACGAGGCGAGTTTTACACCTACCCCCAATTTATTTGTTAGCATAGTACCTCCTTTTCAAACTTGACCTTTTTTATCCTTCTCTTTTTCTCTTTTCTCTTCTTTTTCTCTTTTCTTTTCTTTTTCCCTTTTCTCTTTTCTCTTCTTTTTCTCTATTTTCTTTTCTTTATTTTCTCTTTTTTTTGTTCTTGATTCATTCGTCTTCCTTTCTCTCTACCTACCATATATCTCTAATGTACTACTCTAACATATAAACAGGGGGAGGCGGCAGTGTATACATCTGGCAACCCCAGACATTGGCATGTAGCGTGTCCGCTCTGATTAATGCAAGCTCGAAAGGTCTAAGAAAATTGAGCCGGTGTAATCCAGAAAAGGGGCTTTGACGTGAATCTCCCGGGTCAAGCTTCCAATTTAGGGTTTGTTGGTGCAAGACTGGGCAGGTCTGAAGCTGGTGGTCCAACTGGTCTGACACCTCCTGGGCTCTTGGCCAGACGGTCAGGGATCGCCAACCGTCCCGCCTGCTCAGCGTCATCTGTCGCCAGCCAAGACCCTTGTACTCTGCCAAGCAACCGCTCCTTCCCCGCCACTCTGATACCACACCATCTGGTCAACAACGGTCCAACCACTGATTGCTGATATCGCACCAACACCCAAGCAACCCCCCTGCTGCGTTCGGGCTGGAGCAGCCCAAGGGACCCACTGCCAGGCGACCGTGTGCGGGCAGTTCTGGGCCAACTTGGAATCCACCATCCCAGGCCATCCGGCGACATCAGGCAATCCAATCCCATCCATCTTCCCTCCTTTCCTTTCTTTGCTTGAACCCCATCATCGGTACTTCGTACCTCTCTGTACACTAAACCTTTGGCTTTATTTTCATTTCGTCCCCCTTACGCATCTTGACGAGCGGGCAGTGCCTTCATTTCCACTTTCCACTACCGAGTAGTATCGCTACCTATCTATCCCTCTATCTCCCTTGGCTTCGTCATTTGCCATTCGTCATCTCGGCGTCGCTCCCCCGCCACCGCGACACCCCGACGACCTGATCGCCCGCCTGGCGTCCAACCGCCGAGCAATCACAGCGTCTCACGAACTGACCACGCAACACACACAACAATAACACACTTTCCTATTCTCGAACCTTCGCCACGCCTCCCGCTGCTTTTACTCGTATAGTCCCCGACCTCGAATCAATCGACCCCGGCGGAATCGCCTCGGGCGCAACAACCACAAAAGCCGCATTGCGCGGATCCCACCCCCTTGGTAGCACGAGACAAGGTGCATTGCGCTATCTGGGATCGCGCAGACGTTCGCTGCTTGGCAGCGATCGCCATCCATCGGTTATTCGAACCCCGAGCTGAGAAACGACGAGCGTCCTGATCCCGTCGTCCATCCTCCAACATGGACCAGCCCGATTATCGCCCGGGGCTGAATGGCATCGTCATCGGCCTGCTATCCTCCTTCGGCTCCGCCATTCTGATCCTCTGCATTTTCCTAGCCTTCTACTTTTTCAGATACACAGCGTCCGGGCGCATATTCCTCGACCGGATCGGTCGGCCCGGCGAATACGATGACGAACAGGCGTTTGCGCGTGAGGAGGCCGAGGCCCTCGAGACGATGGACGATTTACAGAGGACAGAATACCTAAGGGCGAAGGGTACGTTATTATGCTCCGGCTCTCGCCTCGCTAGGTGCTAACCGATTAACCCTAGCTTTTATCGCCGCGAATCCTCCCGAGTCCGTCCAGACTGATATCTCGCTCTCACAGTACCTAGCGATCCAAGAGAAGGGCGTGGCGGCATGGGAGTTTGAGCCAGAGTTGGAAATCGCCAACTGCTTCGTCGAGGGCAGGACTGAGATTGAGTTCTTTGACTCGGAATGCACCGTCATGAGCAACCTCCCTGTTCCAAAACAAAACGACGTCTACTACTGGGAAGCAAAGATCTACGACAAGCCGGAGAACACGTTGGTTAGTGTGGGCATGGCCACCAAGCCGTACCCATTGTTTAGGCTTCCGGGTAAGGCGATGCCATTCCACCTGTATGCTCTGCGATTCGAGACTAAACGTGCCCAGGCTTCCATAAGTATTCGGTTGCCTACCTGTCCAACGGCACCCGCCGCAACAACCAACCTTTTACAGCGACTCCTTACGGCCCGCATATTGTCCAAGGCGACGTTATCGGCGTCGGCTACCGGCCCCGGACGGGCAACATTTTCTTCACTCGGAACGGCAAGAAGCTGGAGGATGCGGCTCATGGGATGAAGTCGCAAAACTTCTTCCCCTCTATCGGTGCCAACGGCCCGTGTATCGTCCACGTCAACTTTGGTCAAGCCGGCTTCGTCTTCATCGAGGCCAATGTCAAGAAGTGGGGTCTCGCCCCCATGACAGGTTCCCTGGCGCCGCCGCCGCCGTACGGTTCCGAGGCAGACACCATCCTCCTCGAAACGGGAAGAAAGGATGGCTATTCAGGCTCGCACGGTCGTGGACACCAGCACAGCCACTCAGCAAGCCGAAACACCTTGGATCCAGGCCACACCCGCTCGAGATCAGGCAACTTCCGTGTCCTCCCTCCCACTAGCCCCGGGCCCGTCCGCAGCCCAACTGACATTTCCCTTGCCCACCTGGTCCCGACAGACGATGGCGGAGAACCCAGCAACAGCGCTACGGCGCTTGTCCACAACGGTCATGACCGCCAGCCAGCCATCGTTGGACTTGGTCTCCACGACTCCAACCATCCGCCTCCTCCCGAATACACGAGCCCCGAGCACTCTGACGCCGAGACGGATAGCAGGCGGAACAGCAGCGATAGCGAAAACGCGCCATTAATTCGTCTCACGCGGAGCCGTGGGAACTCGGCAGCTACGGCCAGGGCGGGCACGAGCAGCAGAAACAGCAATGGGAGGCCCATCCCGCAGCAGCAGGCAAGAGGCCCGCCTAGTCCGCCGATCCCAAGCTACCAGGACGCCATTCGACAGGGCGCGGGGCGCGACCGGAGTGATAGTACAAGGAGTGTTGGGGGAACGAGGTGATGGGGATTCCAAAACGTGTTGCTGTGTGGTTCTTTTGTTTTTGCGATTAAATGGAATTATACCCATGGGGAACTGTGGGGGCCTTTTGTCCCCGGCAAGGTTGGTTACTTGGTTGGTTTATCGGTTTGGTTGTTTCGAAACGGTGAACGGAGTCGAGTCAACAAGTCAGTCGGTCAGTCACGGAACGGAACGGGACATTGGCGCCACGGAAGGGTATCCGGGAATTCATCACCTACCTCCTCTCCACAACTGTTTTCAAGAATGTTGTCTAAGAGCTGCTTTTTGTTTTGTTTTGGCTTATGGCAAGGCGCGCGGAGTTGGGGTAACCACTGACGGAAGGCTGCTTTGATACTTGGAAATGGAAGGGTTACTAGTATATTATACCAAGGACGTACGTAACGGCTCTGTGGTGACCAGGGGAACTGGCGCCTCGACACCCGACCTCGGCAATGGATAAGGCGCTGGGAGATTGACGTTGTCGTTCTCTCGTCTTGGGTGACTTGATACGTGCGGTCTTCATCATCTACTAAGGAGGAGGCCATATCATGATGCCGGAACAAAATCACAAAACAAAGAACCGTAGAACAGAGTACGGCAGTTGGTCCACAGAACTAGGTCAGCATCCCCGCCCGTCTTGGAAGTATTATAGCCAGTGGTTCTTCCCTTGCGAAGAACCATCTTGCGAAGAACAACGTGTCTCCGAGTGAGGGAAATAGACTCTGTCGTAAACTGCGAGTAGGTAGTACCTGGCTAGATGACCCGCCAGGTAGGTTTTTAATCACCAGTAACATGCTGTATTCACAGTGGTTCAAGTCCTTCCCTTTTCTCAACGAGACAGCCATGTGATGGGTAAGGTGAAAAAGGCGGAATGGGCGGGATAGCGGTAACTACCACCCAGAGAACAATCATCGATACCGCGCTCACCAGAACCGCTGGGAGATTGGGTTAAAGATTAGTTTGGACTTTGGTTCTATAAGTATCATCTAAGAGGAAGAGGTTGGCAATGTTGACTGCTAGAGCAAGGGTGGCAGAAAAAAGCTCACAGTAAACCACCCTGACACTCAACGGCAAGTTCAACCAAAACAACAGCCCTAGGGCAGATCGCAAACCATAAAGACATGATACACATGGCAGGCAACAACCCCTGGTCACAGTGGATGAACAGGACTCTTATGTATGGTATGCACCAAGAGAAATAATCCCTCATCAGATTATCAAATCCCAACAACTATCTTTTCCTCTTCCTCTGCCAAATTATTATTAACTCCATAAACTCAAGGTACCACCACCATCCGGGCTCCCTCAAGCAATCACCAGTGCTTCCTTTCCTCCTCTCCTCCCCCTTGGCAGCAAACAACAAATACAATAATAGTGAGCAGATACCCATTCAAACGCCGCCCAATGCATCCAAGAACACCAAAAAAAAGCCAAAATCTCTCCTCGTTTTTTTACCCTCAGCAAAAAAACACCCAGCGGCCGGACATTCGTCAACGGCCTTCCAAACAAACCAAAACAACCAAAACAAAAAAGTTTCAAAAAACCAAGCCAAAAAATAACAACAGTCGCTATGCAGTTGGGTATCGTGGATCGTCCGAAGTGCGTCCGTAAGGAGTGAATCTATGCCGATGAATGCTTCATCATGATACAGTGGTGTGTCGTCAAAGGAGTGTCTATCAAGTTGGGTATAATAACCGTCTGATCCGTCGAGTATTGTTGCTCAAAAAGGAAAGTCTATAGTTTGTTGTTTGGTGGACCAGCCGGAACAAAAAAAGGAGCGTCGTGAGTTGGGTATCTTCGAAATGATTGACAAAAAAGGAGCGTCGTTGCAAGTTGATTATGCAAATATTAGGTAAGGTTGGTCGGGGTCGTTGCAGTCGTAAAAGGAGTGTAAACGCGCATAATAATGCGGCGTGAGGTTGCTGCTGTCCGAATCGGGGCCGTGATCGCCAAAAGGAGTGTGATGTACATTTGCGTCTGTTGTGAGGTGTAGAAAGCAGCAAGCAGCTCGGATGCTTGACAAAAAAGGAAAAGAAAAGTCGTAAAAGTCGTAATCAGAGGCAGCGGGGAGGTGGCGCTCCTCAAGCCATCTTGCCTTTTCCATGATCCTGGGGGTTCTGTGGGGCGGAGAGCTTTGAGTTGACAGGCAGGCCACTCTCGTTCTGGGTCATGAGAGGGGACTCAGGAACCGGGAGCAACGACTGATCAGGACCCAGGAAAGGCGAAGGGACGAAAGCTGGCAGCCATGCATAGGAATCCTCCGGTGGTGGGTAAGGCGGGGTGGTGCTGAGATACGAAGGCCTGGTCGTCATGGTTAATTATGTGTGCCCTTGCGCAAGCCGGATAACAGCCCTTGGTGCAGCCTGGGATCAGGCCCACACTGTCTGGATTGGAGAAACGAACCCGACGCCATAAGTGTTGGAACCGCCCAGCATAGGAGAGGTGGCCGTATAGTCGATGCCGTAGGGGCCCGCGTCCTCAGTGTCGCTGTAGACGATCGGAGATGCGTCGCCAAACTCGCCAAAGTCGCCATAGGTGCTCGAGGCAGGGCTGTACCCTCCATAGGACGGGCTGGGGATGCTCAGGTATTGATGGTTGCCGTAAGGGGACGACAGTTGGAGCGGGCTAATGGCGTTGTTCGGGCCGGACTCCGGGATCACAGACAGGTCCTCGGTGCTGTAGCTGAAGGCCACATTGTCCCCGTACGGCAGATACTCGGATGACATGGAGGCCGGCATCATCAACGGGGAGCCATCTTCCATGTAGAAGTTGGGCGGGTCGAACTGGGGGAACGAGGGCGTGCGCACGGGGTGGGCCCATCCCATCCGGGAGCGGAACTCATTGACCGTCTCGATGGGGAACTCCATCGAGGTGAGCGGCGTCTGAAGATCCTCTTGGAGCTGGCCAGAGGCGTTGAGGGAGAAGAGCCGGCGGGCGATCTCCTCGACGGGACCAATGGTCATGCTTCCAAAGTAGGCGGCACCAATCTCGGGGAAGAGGCGCTCCATCAGCAGGGCGGCCGTGTAGTATTGAGCGATGATGACCAAGGCGCTTGGCGACGGACCGTTCTGCTGCAGGTGCTGGACGGGGAGCCAGAAGAGCCAGGTGCGCAGGGGTTTCAGACGGTCGAACTGCTGGGCTACAGACAGGGATGAGGTGACCTTGCGGGAACCCTTCATGAAGGTGATGAGCTGTGCAACGGGCTTTGTGTCCTGGCGGTTCTTCTTGAGGTACGTTTCGAGCTTCTGCAGCTGCTGGAGGGCCCTCTGGAAGGCCTCGAGGTCATCATCGCGCGGCTGGCGGGTCTGGTGATCCGGAGCGGGCGACGGCGGGGCGGTCGGGAAGGTGCTGCTCTCGGCAATGAAATCGCCAAACTGCGACTCGTGCTTCCAGGGGTCCATGGCCTCGATGACCTGTTTCATCAAATATTAACGCATGCTCCCGGGCGTCAGCTGCGTGCGCTGCATATTACTTACAGATGAGGTTCCCTGCATCAACTGGGTCCAGCTCCGCCTGCAAGTGGGTTAGCGCCTGTCGGTGTGAGGGCGGATAGCTGCGTTGTATTGCTTACCAATCTGTGGCTTGCCATGACAGAACCAGGGAAGCCGCGAGAATTGCATCGGAGCTCTCCCTAGAAAAGGTGCTAATGGCCTCCTGCAGCCCGTTCAGGGCGACACCGCGGTGTTCGTACGCCATGTTCCCGACGGCCGGGCAGCCAGTCAGGTAGGCGAGATGCATGGCGGAAAACGCCAGCAGGGCATGCAAGACATAGCTGTGGGTCGCGCCGATCCGGATGATGCTGCAAAACCGCGTTAGCACCAAAATCACGTTCTCAAGTGTCTCAGAGCGTCGCAGCCTTACGTTGGAATTTGCCTGGTCCAGAGAGTAAAATCGCTGGCGCCAATTTCCTGCATCTGGTCGCTGATGGATGCCACATGGTGAATCAACCTTAGGTCCTCGAGCGACAGATTCTCAGTCGAAGGCGCAGGGTAGATGCCGAGGTTGGGGAAAGGGAACATTCCGGTGCGGCGCCACTGGTCGACGGCAGCCTCGATCTCGGGGGTCCACATGAGGTCGGGCTTGTCGGGTGAGCCAGCCCTGTCCTCGGGGACCGGAACGTCGTTGTACGGGCAGCGGATCTTGTGCTTGGTGCAGTTGCGGCTGATGTGGGTGTTAGTCGCGCAGAGCTCATGAAGGGACTGAGCGAGGAGGTGCTTACCATTGGGGGAAGTTCTCATCACATCTGATGTGACGGCGCTTGCTGTGATGGGTCGTTAGCACACGAAAACTGACACTCGACCGGGGGGGCTCGGCTGTTGGGAAAACGTACCAAGTTTCACACCCCTTTCGAGACTTGGTGTGGCTCCGACGAGGGGGACCACCACCGGGACCAGCCATTATTACGAATAGGTTTAAAAATGAAATAAGCGAAAGAACTGGAATGAGGTTAACAGCTGATTCTAGGAGATTAGACTGGATGAAGGATGGAACGGGGGATGCTCACATGAAGTAAACACACGACGTGCCCTAGGGGCGTGATAGCGAACGGAGCGAGTTGCGGTTGGGGAGAGGCGCGGTGGGGGATCGCGTCAGGCCGGCACTGTCGAGACTGCGGGACACACAAGCAGCAAGCAGACCCGGGGTAAGCGTAAAAAACCGAGGGTCCGATGGCAGTGAGGCGAGTTCGATGGGTGTGATGAGAGCGAAGTGGCGTGAGGCTGAAATCCGAATACCAAATGGCTTTGGAAAGGGGGCAAGCGGCGAGCGAGTGAGCCGAACTCTTAACCCTTCCCTTGGTCGATGATTTTGAATCTCAGCGTCTTCCGTCTCTTCGTTGCCGGCGCTCCTTTCCTCTTTCTCTTTCCCTTTTCCTTTCCTCTTTCCTACAGAGTAGCGATCGTGGGAATACTCGTTGAGTTTGGTTCGAGACACACGAGACTTGAGCGAGAGTGGTTGTTGTTTTGAGTGAGCTAGGCCTTGTTGAGAGACATCTACAACACTTTTCTGGTGCCAGAATTGCGGGATTGCAGATGGGCTATGAGTGCATCACTTGAGGTTTTTGAGTGAGGAAGTGATGAGTGATTGGTGGCTTCGCGGGAGGGGGTGGGTGGATTTTGCGGTTTTCTCTTCTCGAGGTTCTCTCCAAACACAAAGAAAAATAAATAAGAAACAAGCGAATGACAGGAGTCGACGAGGACTTCCTTGGGGTGAGTTTGCGAAAAGCGAGAGTGAGTTGTGGAGGTG